>CM040125.1:101224816-101824816 GCA_022559845.1 Amorphophallus konjac | reverse complement strand
GGTTTAGTGGCACTCCGCCCTAACCGAGCTACCTTTCCCTTGGTTTAGTGGCACTCCGCCCTAACCGAGCTACCTTTCCCTTGGTTTAGTGGCACTCCGCCCTAACCAAGCTACCTTCTCCTTGGTTTAGTGGCACTCCGCCCTAACCGAGCTACATTTCCCTTGGTTTAGTGGCACTCCGCCCTAACCGAGCTACCTTTTTCTTGGTTTAGTGGCACTCCGCCCTAATCGAGCTACATTTCCCTTGGTTTAGTGGCACTCCGCCCTAACCGAGCTACCTTTTTCTTGGTTTAGTGGCACTCTGCGCTAATCGAGCTACCTTTTCCTTGGTTTAGGGGCACTCCGCCCTAACCGAGCTACATTTTCCTTGGTTTAGTGGCACTCCGCCCTAACCGAGCTACCTTTTTCTTGGTTAATGGCACCTTGCCTTAGCCGAGCTACCCTTCCTCGGATAGTAGCATTCTGCCCTGACCAAGCTCCCGAAAGAATACACCACGCTGTTGCCATTACTGGCTTTACGCCCGAATCGGCGAGAGATCACTCCTTTGCGTTATCATTCAGCCCTTGCTAACGAATGAACTGTTCCGCTCGGTGCAGGGTCTGATGCTCTGGCCGATAGCCATCTACTGTCAACCAAGGGTAGAACGTCACACTTCGACCTGCCACCCCACACAAATACAAAAAAAAGAAGAAAGGAAAATGGGGTTGAAAATAGAGATACCCCGCCAGACTTGCTCCCATATTGGGAGCAGTGTAAAAATGGATATAACCCAACTGTGGCGAAAACCCGAAAGGGCGTCGCAGGCAAAATCGGGTACCCTACCACGTGAAAACCCGAAAGGGCGCGTGGGTAAAAGCAAGTGGGGGCTGGCTTCGGCGAAAACCCGAAAGGGCGCTTGAGTCAGTAAAGTGGTAATTTCCAAATGCCTCTCCTATTCTCCACCTAATGAAACTCCGAAAGGGACAATCATCAAAGTCCCATCGGAAATCCTTTAACACACCCTTTTCGACCCTCGTCATCATTGGCGAGATCGGTCGATCTCTACCCTCAACTTGGACCTTACGTCCCTGTTGACAATCTCATCCTTGTTGCGGCGATAACCCATGCCGACGAACAAACCCTTTTCGACCCTCGCCATCATCGGCGAGATCGTTCGATCTTTACCCCTGACACGGATCTTACATCCTTGTTAATAGACCATGTCCTTTGCTTCAACGTCTAACAAGTGTCGATGAATAGAAACAGGATTCGATCCTTGTCATCATTGACAAGGCCAGTCAATATTTTTGCGGTACAATTTTTCCGCATCCCGAATCAAAAAAAGAAAGAAGAAAAAATTAGGTTAAAAATAGAGATACCCCGCCAGACTTGCTCCTATGATCAGGACAAGTGCAAAAATGGCTATAACCCAACTGTGGCGAAAACCCGAAAGGGCGTCGTAGGCAAAATCGGGTACCCCGCTGCGTGAAAACCCGAAAGGGCGCGCGGGAAAAAGCAAGAGGGGGCTGGCTTCGGTGAAAACCCGAAAGGGCGCTTGGGTCAGTAATATGAATAAAAAAAATGATCATGAATGATGAATAGTGATGAACCATCCTCCGTCCAGAAGGCCATTTACGAGGTCGGGGCGAGGGTCTTCATCCGATATCCCACTTATACACGTCCAGTGCCTACCTTTTCGACCCTTGTCACCATCGGCAAGATCGGTCGCTACCCTTACCTGGTTTTTGTCATCATCGACAAGACCGTCTACCTTTTCAACCCTTGTCACCATCGGCAAGATCAGTCGCTACTCTCCCGGTTCTTGTCACCATCGGCAAGACAGTCTACCTTTTTGACCCTTGTCACCATCGGCAAGATCGGTCGCTACCCTTACCCGGTTTTTGTCATCATCGACAAGACCGTCTACCTTTTCGACCCTTGTCACCATCGGCAAGATCGGTCGCTACCCTTACCCGATTTTTGTCATCATCGGCAAGACCGTCTACCTTTTTGACCCTTGCCACCATCAGCAAGATCGGTCGCTACCCTTACCCAGTTTTTGTCATCATCGGTAAGACCGTCTACCTTTTCGACCCTTGTCACCATCGGCAAGATCAGTCGCTACCCCTTCCGGTTTTTGTCATCATCGGCAAGACCGTCTACCCTTTCGACCCTTGTCACCATCGGCAAGATCGGTCGCTACCCTCCCAGTTTTTGTCACCATCGGCAAGACCGTCTACCCTTTCGACCCTTGTCACCATCGGCAAGATCGGTCGCTACCCCTTTCGATTTTTGTCATCATCGGCAAGACCGTCTACCCTTTCGACCCTTGTCACCATCGGCAAGATCGGTCGCTACCCTCCCGATTTTTGTCATCATCGGCAAGACCGTCTACCCTTTCGACCCTTGTCACCATCGGCAAGATCGGTCGCTATCCACCCGGTTCTTGTCACCATCGGCAAGACCGTCCACCCTTTCGACCCTTGTCACCATCGGCAAGATCGGTCGCTACCCCTTCCGGTTTTTGTCATCATCGGCAAGACCGCCTACCCTTTCGACCCTTGTCACCATCGGCAAGATCGGTCGCTACCCTCCCGGTTTTTGTCATCATCGGTAAGACCGTCTACCCTTTCGACACTTGTCACCATCGGCAAGATCGGTCGCTACCCTCCCAGTTTTTGTCATCATCGGCAAGACCGTCTACCCCTTCGACCCTTGTCACCATCGGCAAGATCGGTCACTACCCTCCCGGTTCTTGTCACCATCGGCAAGACCGTCTACCCCTTTCGACCCTTGTCACCATCGGCAAGATCGGTCGCTACCCTCCCGGTTTTTGTCATCATCGGCAAGACCGTCTACCCCTTTCGACCCTTGTCACCATCGGCAAGATCAGTCGCTACCCCTTCCGGTTTTTGTCATCATCAGCAAGACCCTCTACCCTTTCCACCCTTGTCACCATCGGCAAGATCGGTCGCTACCCTCCCAGTTTTTGTCATCATCGGCAAGACCGTCTACCCTTTCGACCCTTGTCACCATCGGCAAGATCGATCGCTACCCCTTCCGGTTTTTGTCATCATCGGCAAGACCGTCTACCCTTTCGACCCTTGTCACCATCGGCAAGATCGGTCGCTACCCTCCCGGTTTTTGTCATCATCAGCAAGACCGTCTACCCTTTCGACCCTTGTCACCATCGGCAAGATCGGTCGCTACCCACCCGGTTCTTGTCACCATCGGCAAGACCGTCTACCCTTTCGACCCTTGTCACCATCGGCAAGATCGGTCGCTACCCCTTCCAGTTTTTGTCATCATCGGCAAGACCGTCTACCCTTTCGACCCTTGTCACCATCGGTAAGATCAGTCGCTACCCCTTTCGATTTTTGTCATCATCGGCAAGACCGTCTACCCTTTCGACCCTTGTCACCATCGGCAAGATCGGCCGCTACCCTCCCGGTTTTTGTCATCATCGGCAAGACCGTCTACCCTTTCGACCCTTGTCACCATCGGCAAGATCGGTCGCTACCCTCCCGGTTTTTGTCATCATCAGCAAGACCGTCTACCCTTTCGACCCTTGTCACCATCGGCAAGATCGGTCGCTACCCACCCGGTTCTTGTCACCATCGGCAAGACCGTCTACCCTTTCGACCCTTGTCACCATCGGCAAGATCGGTCGCTACCCCTTCCGGTTTTTGTCATCATCGGCAAGACCGTCTACCCTTTCGACCCTTGTCACCATCGGCAAGATCAGTCGCTACCCCTTTCGATTTTTGTCATCATCGGCAAGACCGTCTACCCTTTCGACCCTTGTCACCATCGGCAAGATCGGTCGCTACCCTCCCGGTTTTTGTCATCATCGGCAAGACCGTCTACCCTTTCGACCCTTGTCACCATCAGCAAGATCGGTCGCTACCCTCCCGATTTTTGTCATCATCGGCAAGACCATCTACCCCTTCGACCCTTGTCACCATCGGCAAGATCGGTCACTACCCTCCCGGTTCTTGTCACCATCGGCAAGACCGTCTACCCCTTTCGACCCTTGTCACCATCGGCAAGATCGGTCGCTACCCTCCCGGTTTTTGTCATCATCGGCAAGACCGTCTACCCCTTTCGACCCTTGTCACCATCGGCAAGATCGGTCGCTACCCTTCCGGTCCTTGTCACCATCGGTAAGACCGTCTACCCTTTCGACCCGTGTCACCATCGACAAGGTCAGTCAACATCTCCCCCAATCAGGGTCAATAATGGAATTACCATGAGCAGCCAGCAGTCACGGTTTTGACGCCTTTTGTCAGCAAGACCTACGTCTGTGCCAACCTGGCAACCTCTGGAACCCCGTCCCGCGGTGGAGCGAGGCCCCCATCCTTTCCTTGAGAGGGTGGACGCTCTCCTGCGACACGGACATGGAGGTACTTCCAAGCAGGTCGCCAGAATTGCCACGAGACATAACAGAATGTGAGTGTGGATGTGGACACCAAAAAAAAATATAGTGAAGGAAACTTCTATCTTCATTACAAAAAGGGGAAGTGAATACAAAAGGAGCCCTTCTGAGGGGACAGATTACAAAGGCGGATCAGCTAAGGCCGCCTGAAGATATCAGCAAAGTCAATAAGCCCAACATGAGGAGCCGCCCCCAGTTCATGGAGCTGCGCTTCCTCTTCCTGAACCCGAGTCACCTCAGTCTCCAGAGACGCGACTCGGCCCTCCAGCAAAGAAGTTCTTTCGATGCCTTCGACTTCCGCAGCCTCCAGCCTCGGTATCTTGGCTTCTATGGTAGCCAATTCAGCGCGGAGTTCTTCCCGTCGGCTACGTAGAATGTGCGCCTGGGTTACGGAAGCTTCAACCTGAGCCCTGCTCTCCTGAAGACCAGAGACGTCAGCTCCGCCTGACAGTCAACTCTCTGAGTTTGAGGGCCGCCAGCTGGTCGCCCATCATCTTCTCAAGAAAGTCCCGGCGATTCACAAACTTCAACAAGAAAAGCACCCACTGGGTCCAGATATCTAGAGGGCAGCCCAGTGCCTGCAGCCCGATCGTCAGTCGCGCAGCCACTTCCTTCAACTGGGAGTAAGACAGCGCTGGCTGAGATTCCACAACCTGACGCAGCATCTCTAGATGCTGCTAGACAAATTCTTCCGATGAGGTAATGCCCAGGGAAGCCACCGGAGACACCTCGAAGGTCACTTCCCTGTCTATGGCGGCCCATAAGCCGGTGTCCAGCTCGGAAGAGGAAGATGGAACGGCCGTCAAAGCCGAAGAAGCAGATACCACGGCAACATGTTCCTGCTCCATCAGACTCCTGTTAGGGCTTCTTTCAACGGAGCCTAGGAGGGACGGAGGTTCTAACTCTGGCTCCGGCACAAATGGAGTTGCAGAATCAGGCACGATCATCATTATGGCCGCCGGTACAAAAGCAGACCCCCTTTGCGGGTCAGCCTCAGCCCTCAACTCTCTCGTCGGCGCCAGGGCGAGACTCTCCCCCGACTGGCTCGGCTCCGAGGGTAATCCCCCAGCAGCCGCATGTATCCTCACCGGCACGAGGCGGAGTAGGGTGATTATCCCTGAAAGAGATGCGGTGGCCAGCGGTAGCAGATCCGAGGCCTCTGATGAAACCACAGCAGTACCAGAAGTCGATGCCGGGGAATGAATAGCGGCTTTGGGTTCCTGGAACAAAAATTCATGTAAACACCAAGGTGGTAAAAAAAAGAGAGGGGGATATGCGGCTATGTAAAGGGGCGAACAGAGTTTACTATGATGACGGCATCCATCTCTTCAAGCCCCTGAATAGAAGATTCCAACCCTGTAGACGAAGCAGCAAAAGGAGGGGTTATCTCCACCTCCGCGTCCAATCCAGCAAATTCCTCCTGCAACACTCCCTCGGATGATGCCCTCGGCAGCCTCGGAGGACTGAAAATCAAAGCATCGCTTGACAGTGTGAAGGGAGCCGTTGCCACTTTGCTGTCTGCTGCAGACACTTGTTCATCACCTTCTGAAGAATGATGGTCAGTCTCTTCATCAGAAGGGGTGACAGAGCTACTCGAAGAAATATCTATGCTGATCTCGGGTTGGCCCGCCTCCTCCCTCGCCTGACGGGACGCTGAGCGGGTGAGCACACGTCGCAATGGGATAGCACCCTTCTTCAGCACTGTCTTATGTCCCGCGGGCTGTGAAGAGCTTCCACAATAGGCGCCTTAACCACCGTGTTGACCACTCCTGCCATCACAACAAAACAAGTGCATAAGGCAGGACGAAAAGCTCAATAAAAAGGGGAACCTAAAGAACCATAGTTGTTCGGCTCACCCTCAGCCTCGCCGGTAGGCGTAGGAGAAGGAAGTCTGACATCCTCCTCAACAGCGAGGAGACTCTTCCTGCTGCTCCAGCTATCTTAGTCGTCCCTGCTGTGGTTGTGACGGAAGGCCCTATCTCTCCTACTTCCAGGAAGGATTCCTCAACACCCGTGGTGTCAACCTCTCCGGGAGCTGAAGTTATACAAAGAAGACGTCAGAAGAATGAAAATGTCGTGAAAAGAGCATTCCTTTAGAACCGCAAAGGGATAATGATGTCACCTTCATCTGTTTGCTGGCTGACCTCTTTCTGAGCAGCAAACTGCTTGAATGATGGCACCTCGGGCAGGGGAGTCTTAGCCGCGTCAGTCGAAGGTCGCTTTGAAGAAGTCTTCCGAGCTTTCTTTGCTTGGCTTATTGCAATCTTCATCGCGGAGGCCGCTCTCTTCTTGCCAGGCAGTAGTGGAGTAGTAGTCGGCGCTGGTGTAGGAACCTCAAAATATTCCGGTTTCTGCCCCTGAGAGATAATTTTTCTATAAAGTCCCTGCTGCTTGATGTTCGGATGGTCTGTCAAATGAAGCACATGCCATTATGAAGGAGCTGAGCAACAAACTAATCTACATGTCAACGGAGGAGCACTTACCTGCCCGGCCCTTGTAAAAAGATGAGAGTGGCCAATACTGATAAGCCACCTCCTTACATCGGGAGGCAGCCTGCCGAACAAGCCAGCATATGGCACCGATCTTTTTGCACCTGTCAACCAGGTCGGCCAAGTCCGCATGCCCGTGGGAAGCTATACAATGATATAAGCCGAGGTGGTCAAAGCCCCAGACATCGGCATAATGCAAAGATACGAATAGAGGCTTGTCTAGAATACTAGCTACATGGCTCTCAAGGGTCAGCCCGTGAATGCTCATCAGGACGAACAGCCAAGATGTATGCTGATAGTATGTCGGGGTTCTGTCCTCTCTATTAACAAACGCCCGACACGGGCAAAAGTGATCCACCTCGCACTTCCATGAAACTGCTTTGGAGAGCGGCTCCTCGATAGGGAACGGGTACTGCTGAAGCTCCAGCCGGGAACCACCAATCTGGCATAGATGTTCTAAATTCTATGTGAAAGCATCTTCACTTATGTCAGCAAGCATGGGTATCAGTGGTTCAGCCACTCCCTCCTTGATGGCTTTTCTGCTCGCTATGTATGTCTCTGCCTCCTTCGGGTGGTGGGAAAATAACCTCTTCAGATGGGCTTCGTCAATGTCAAAAACGGGCCCAGGCTGCTGACTCAGAAAGGTGCGCTCAGCCACATCCCAGCATGTCATCAGGGCATTGCGGTAGAAGCTCGTGCGAGCATTCCACCATTTTACGTACTCTGGAGTGACCCGGGGGACTCGGTTCGGCATCGGCACTCTGAAAGTATTGGCGTCCCGGCGGTGAAAATAGTCCCACCAGGAGTGACCTTTGGCCACAATGGTCGAGCCATGCTTTGACCTGCTGTCTAAAGGGAACAGGGCAACCGAAGGCGGAATATGCTGATCGTAGCCGAAATTCCGACCGAACCTGAAGGGATAGTAGGGTTCTAAATAAACTGTGCCCCCCTTTCTGAATACTAAAACACTGGGGTGAATTGATAAAGCCCAGCCAATGAGTTCAGGCTCCAAGACTGGTCGGGTCACGGTGTTGCCCGAAATGAAGTGTGTGAAAGTCTCCACTGCCTCGAGCTTACACTCACGCTGACGGTTCACTAATGGAGATGAATGTGCAGCCAGATTCCAAAAGTGGATAGTCCCCGCTGAATCCATTGGAACCCTTGCCAGTCGGCCACGGATGGAGAAGAGTTGCTGGGACACTGGACCCGGTTCAGCACTTGCAAACTCCAGCATTCTGGGATATAATGTCATTGTCTGCAAAGTCCGGGGAGCTAGCTCCAGAAATAAATTGCACACCCAGGCATTAAAAAAATGAAACGGCCCCACCGTTGGAAAGAGCGGGGGATCTGATGCCTATGAATATCTCCAATGGATTTGTAAATCAGGCATAGTGCGGCTGGACATATTGCAAGCCGTATGCCCCAAGCCATCTGACAAGCCGGGTATATTGCCTCCGGCCGAATAACTGTCTCATCCCCCTGAGGGAGGGCAAAAGTACACAGCCAGAAGGTAAGGTAGGCAGCACAATGGGTAAGGGGATCCACCCCCATCGGATTCAGCCCCCCGCGGCTTATCCCCCGAAGAGAAGCAGGCAGCTCTGACTTGAACTTAGGTGGCCTGCTAGGTTTACCCGCAACAGGAGCTACGTGAGGGAACTCACTGTACTTCAAAGGGCCCCCGAAGAAATACTGAATCCAATGTCCTGGTCGGACTCTCAGTTTACTGCTCTTCTCCCGGGGCTGGTATCCCTTTGAGGATCCCCTATTCAGCATCAGGCAGAGGGAGCGGTATGCCTTCATCAAGTACCGGTATGAATAGCCGAAGTAATATTCGCCTTCGCCGTCTGTTTCGTCCTTGATGAAGTCATGAATGCAGACCTCCTCATAGGGCTCTCCGTTAATCGGCAGGCCCGATAACTGTGATAGGCTCCAAAGATCCAGAGAGGTCTCACCTTCTGCTGTATAGAAAGTGTTGAACTGCGGGCAAAATACTTCGAACATGCCGCAGCACAGCCCCTTTGAAATGGGATACCTGAAGCGGGATGCATACACACTGTGGTACACCCCGGCCCTGACCAGCAGCGGTGCATACTCTTTCAGAACAGATTCTGTGAATTCCACTGCCCCTACATGAAAGAGATGAGCATCTGTCACCTTCGTGTCTGCAAACCACCCAGCTGTCAATTGAAATTTGAACTGAACAGCCAAGCAGTTCAGCACAAACGGTTCCTCTCTGTAGCCCCACTTGATGGGCGCCAAGAATAAATCGTAACCGGGTTTCTCCCTGTTAACCCGACCTATGGTGTTGTCCCACCTGGCTGGTGTGAACTCCGGGGCCCGTGTTAGCATCTTCAGCTCTGCCTCCAGATCTGTTACCCCTAAGACGGCGTCCCACTTGCGCCGCTCCCCCGGAAGGTAGATGGTATCGCCACGATACACAGAACCTTTCAAGCTGTCCCAGTCTAGCAACATGGCCCGCTCCACCATCCGAGCCAGCATGACGTCCCTCTTCCCAGAGACGTTGAAGGTACAAATGAAGGGCGCGAGGTGACGATCCTTCGGGAAGTCCGGACGATAGTCGTCATCGCGATTGAAGTCCAGTCCTCCCTTGACAGTCACAATGCGAGAGACGGATACTGTATCTATTTCGGAGCCAGAGGACTCATCGACTATGGCGATCCTCCCAAGACCCCGGTCCAGCTGTCCAACATTCCTCCAAGTCACAATGGGACCGGGAGCCCTGCCTTGAGGAGAAGAGTCAACATCAGCAGTGCCGGAGGCAACGCGGCTAGAAGAAGAAGCCATTTCCAGCGAGCTGCAGACAATGAGAAGGTGATATAAAGAAAAAAAATTAAAAATGAAATTTTCAATAGAAAATTTTGACAGCATCTCCCCTTATCCGGAGCATGCCCAGAAGTCAAATGGGAGAACACCCACCAGGAGGGGGTGACTCCGAAATGAAAAGGGACGGAGTCCCGAATAAAAATTCCCCGAAGGGAAGGATTCCACGCCGGTTGCTCTAAGGCGACAGAAGGAGAAAGGGAGGAAGAGAGCTCAAGGAGAAATGAGCTTCTCTCTCCCCCTCTCGGCGCCTATATCGGCCCAGCCAAAAGGCGCGCCGAGAGGGAGGTCGCGCCGATGACCGGACGCGCCAAAAGGCGTGCCGAGACGGCCTCCGCGCCGAAAAGCAAAAGTGCCACCACCGCTCCGAGAAGATCACCGCGCCAAGAAGAGCGTCGCACCGGGAATTCCATGCCGAGCCCACCTCCGCGCCGAGAAGATAGTGCCGGGAGTGTCCATGGAGACGATTACCTCACCATGGGTGATATTATTACCGGACCAAGCCAAAATTGCTGGTGTTCATCCAGATTTGCTTGTAAAGCATGGAAGTCACGCAAAGTAGAATGAAGACTCAGAGTCAAAAGAATAGCCAATGCACAGGAGCAGGCCTGAAGAGACCACGAAGCGCAGTGTGTGAACGTGATGTACACCCGCATGTCCCGTGTCACTCATGCTTCGCTCACGCCACCTACGGGTGGGGGGGCATTTGTTGACACCTAAAATATGTCAGAAGAGATCATAGCAGATTCACAGTTCTGAAGATCAGTCGAGGGCACAGCTCACGTACCATCCCTGGGAGATCTGAGAGTCTGAATAGAAGAAACCCACTACCCCTATCATGTTGTTCGACTAAAGCCGTCTTTGGCTCGGTCGCTGTCCAGTACTGCTGTCATTCAGATAGTCAGGCTGATAAAACTATACCAACATTCAGGCAACCATCTGCCTGCTGAAACCGATGTTCAGACATCTCTGATACTCCTGAAACGGGATGTACTGTGCCTCGCACATGTTTGTGAATGCAAGGTGTAAACAGTCCTGGTGGGGTCTTAATATATATATATATATATATATATCAAGAATCCCATTGTCGAAAGGAGTCCACCAAGTGGATCCTGGGTCGAATGGGCCGAATGACATGAAAATGGGCCAAGCCCAAATATGAGGTGGGACGCGCCGGAAGGACGATCCTGGCGTGCCGGGAAGCTCATGCCGGAAGGGTGAAGGCCTGGCCTCTATAAGAGGCCTGCCCTTCAAACGAAAGTGTGGTGGGCAAAGAGGCGAAGAAAAAGAAAAGAAGAAAAAGCAGAGCGAGAGAAGGAAGAAAGAAAAAAGAAGAGTGAAAAGGGAGTGCCTAGCCACCGAAGAGAAGGAGGGAGCTCGAGAGCCCTTGAAAGAAGCTGAAGAAAGAAAAAAGGGAGAGAGGCAGAGGCTCGAAGAGGGATCCAGGTGGGAGTGCCGGGCAGCTGCAGCTCCTTCTCTTTCCCCTCCCTATCTGTCTGAATATTTCTCTCTGTACTTCTGATTTCTAGCATCTTTGCTTCAATAGCATCGAATGCCAATGTAACCCTGCTTTCAGGGATTAAGCCTAGATTTCTTTCTCTGTTGAGTCAGATTTCTTTCTCTTAAGTAGCATGCGTGTAAGTCGTCTGGATGAAATAAAGAATGGGAGAATGGGTTGAACCCCGCCCTTTCATTACCTTCTTCTTTCTGTCTCTGCATCTGAGGTTCGCTATATGCTAAGGATACTGATAACTAGACGTGTTTTATCGTTTGGTTTTCTAATTCTGCTGAAGCATCTTCGCTACCATTATTTATCACCCCCCCCTCCAGCCACATTTCGAGGGCCTGAGACAGTCTATCTCATGGCTCCTCGTATGTGAAATAAAGGGGGACATGGTTCAGGGATTTCTGTCCGTGGTTCTGCTCCTAATGAGGCCCAGAGGAAAGGTGTTCCCCCAAAGTCTTCCCCCTCTGATCATCCAAAACAGTCGAGATTAAACCCCTCTCCTAAAAACTCCCGAAACCCTGTTCGAAGACATCCTTAAAATCCCTTCTGAAAGCCTCCCGGCGTGAGTTTCGCGCCGAGGGCTCCCCACGCCGGTTCGACCTCCCCATCGTGCCGAGCCTACCTAGTTTCCGTGCCGAAACCACCCCTCTTCTCTGCATTGATACCCTTACGTCGTCTGGCCATCCTGATGCCTTCGTTACCACGGCGAGCCATACAGACCTCGTCCATTATATCCTACCCTCGTGGGTGTGCATTGCCCTTCCCTCTGGCCTCACGAGAGCTATATCAAAGGGGTTAATTTCCCCCCTACATTCTGTAACCCATTAAACCACGGGGTCCTGCCATTGCAGGCTTTCCGATGGATTGCATTGGGGACATTACAACACAGGGGATGAGGTCTTATATGATCCAGACCCTCGAATCACGGGTTACGCCCGGCTCTCATTTAGGTTTCTACTCCGGCACTCGTGAGTGGATAGCCCATAGTATTCTCTTGGCATACTCCCAAAATAAGGGGAGATGCTGCCAAAATTTGCCCGAAGCT
Source organism: Amorphophallus konjac (assembly GCA_022559845.1). Taxonomy (NCBI): domain Eukaryota; kingdom Viridiplantae; phylum Streptophyta; class Magnoliopsida; order Alismatales; family Araceae; genus Amorphophallus; species Amorphophallus konjac. The sequence goes on along the minus strand of CM040125.1, from coordinate 101,812,519 downwards.
TTACTCCATAATATGGCACGATGTTTCATCGGAATCACGTATTTAATCCCCTGATATGGCGAGGGCCCGAGCTGTGTAATCTCATGGCATCTTGACATCATAGGGAATATATCCCCTTTACAGACCGCCGGGACGCCAATACTTTCAGAGTGCCGATGCCGAACCGAGTCCCTCGGGTCACTCCAGAGTACGTAAAATGGTGGAATGCTCGCACGAGCTTCTACCGCAATGCCCGGATGACATGCTGGGATGTGGCTGAGCGCACCTTTCTGAGTCAGCAGCCTGGGCCCGTTTTTGACATTGACGAAGCCCATCTGAAGAGGTTATTTTCCCACCACCCGAAGGAGGCAGAGACATACATAGCGAGCAGAAAAGCCATCAAGGAGGGAGTGACTGAACCACTGATACCCGTGCTTGCTGACATAAGTGAAGATGCTTTCACGCAGAATTTAGAACATCTATGCCAGATTGGTGGTTCCCGGCTGGAGCTTCAGCAGTACCCGTTCCCTATCGAGGAGCCGCTCTCCAAAGCAGTTTCATGGAAGTGCGAGGTGGATCACTTTTGCCCGTGTCGGGCGTTTGTTAATAGAGAGGATAGAACCCCGACATACTATCAGCATACATCTTGGTTGTTCGTCCTGATGAGCATCCACGGGCTGACCCTTGAGAGCCATGTAGCTAGTATTCTGGACAAGCCTCTATTCGTATCTTTTCATTATGCCGATGTCTGGGGCTTTGACCACCTCGGCTCCCACGGGCATGCGGACTTGGCCGACCTGGTCGACAAGTGCAAAAAGATCGGTGACATATGCTGGCTTGTTCGGGAGGCTGCCTCCCGAAGTAAGGAGGTGGCTTATCAGTATTGGCCACTTTCATCTTTTTACAATGGCCGGGCAGGTAAGTGCTCCTCCATTGACATGTAGATTAGTTTGTTGCTCAGCTCCTTCATAATGGCATGTGCTTCGTTTGGCAGACCATCCGGATATCAAGTAGAAGGGACTTTATAGAAAGATTATTTCTCAGGGGCAGAAACTGGAATATTTTAAGGTTCCCGCACCAGCGCCGACTACTACTCCACTGTCGCCTGGCAAAAAGAGAGCGGCTTCTGCAATGAAAGTTGCAATAGACCGAGCAAGGAAAGCTCGGAAAACTTCTTCCAAGCGGCCTTCGACTAACGCGACTGAGACTCCCCTACCCGAGGTGCCATCATTTGAACAGTTTGCCGCTCGGAAAGAAGCCACTCAGCGAGCAGCTGAAGGTGACATCATTTTCCCTGTACGGTATAAAGGAGTGCTCTTTTCATGACGTTTCCATTCTTTTGACGTCTTCTTTGCGTGACCTCAGCTCAAGGAGCGGCTGACACCACATGTGCTGAGGAAGCCGCCCTAGAGGCCGGAGAGATAGGGCCTCCCATCATAGCCCCGGTAGGGGTGACTAAGACAGCTGGAGCTACATGGGAGAGTCTCCCCGCTGTTGAGGAGGATGTCAGACTTCCTTCTCCTACGCCTGCCAGCGAGGCTGAGGGTGAGCTGAACAATTGTGGTTCTTTAGGTTCCCCTTTTTATTGAGCTTTCCGTCCTGCCTTATGCACTTGTTTTGTTGTGATGGCAGGAGTGGTCAGCACGGTGGTTAAGGCGCCTGTTGTGGAAGCTCCTTCACAGCCCGCAGGACATAAGACTGTGCTGAAGAAGGGTGCTATCCCATTGCGGCGTGTGCTCACCCGCTCAGCGTCCCGTCAGGCGACGGAGGAGGCGGGCCAACCCGAGATCAGCATAGATATTTCTTCGAGTAGCTCTGCCACCCCTTCTGACGAAGAGACTGACCATCATTCTTCAGAAGGTGATGAACAAGTGTGATGAGGGCATCACCCACGATTCCCTCTGGCTCGGCACCTCTCTCCCTCCCGGAGACGGATATGATGCAGCTCTTCATCTGGACATGCCCACTTTGACACTTGGGCTTACTACATGGATCATCTTGATGTATTTTCCTTCTTTTTTGAGTCATTTTGATGTAATTTTCCCTTTGTTTCATGTCAAAGTCCCTAGGTTACTTTGGTTTTTCCTAAGTTTGTGATCAGCATGATGGTTTAGTGGAGCTGATGGGCCCAATCAGGTGGGCTTGGCCCAGGGGCGCCCTCTCCCTCCACCTGCCTTTTGGTTTTCTGTCATTTATATATTTCTCAGGGACTTGGTTGTAATTGGTGGGTCCCTATAAATAGGACCTCACCCCCTCTTGTGGAGAACTAATGCATGAATGAAATCTATTGAATTTTCCTTGAGCAAACCCCTCTTGTCTCTCTCTCTATCTTACTCTCTCTCTCTCTAGGGCGCCACTTTCTCTCTCTTCCCCCCAAAATTTCAAAATTCACTCTCTCTCCTCCTCATTCACTCCTCACTAAACCCCTCTCCCTTCCCTATACCTCCCATTTACTTCCCCCCAACCTCCTAGGTGGAATACCATTCTCCTAGACACCTTTCCCCTTCCCCATTCACCCTTTCACCTTCCCAAGGGGGAATCCATTCTCCCAAACACCTCTTCCCCTCCCCAAGGCAACCCTTCCCATTCTCTAGGTTACCATTAATCCCTTCCCATTAACCCCATTCCAAATCCAAAGGAGGGAAACCATTCCCCCCACCCACTTGTGCCCCCTCACCTTCCCCCTTTCCCTCCAAGCCCAATTTCGCAACTCCCCACTCAGCCACTGCAAATACCTCCTTCCAGCCCTCATTCTCCCTCTCCGACTTCTTGGAACACCCCCTCCCAGACCCCATCACAGCCAAGGGTCACCCCCATACCCATCCACCTCACTTCCCCTCCCATAAACCCCATTTTCCCCCATCCTCTTCAAATTACAGCTCTCAGTTTGAGTGTAGCAGAAAGAGCCCGACTTGCAGAACCTGCCCCGAGGTCATTCGACGTCGTCTGGAGACGCACCTTACATTGATGGAAAGCTCTCCCAGTCCGCTTCGCAGCCGTGGTGGTCTCGCTAGCATCCGACGTCCCTTCTGTTCGGGAGCTCCATTCTCCCCCAACTGCGCAGAGTTCCTCATACCGAGCTCCTGAACCGGAAGGGAAGCTGTACCCCGAAGAATCACAGAAGAATCAGGCCAAGAGCTCTTCAATAAAGTTCTTCCTCGCCCAGTCCTCATTCAGAATCAAAAAGCAGAACTGCGTTTGGCATCTGTGGGACAAAGTTACCATTTTTCTCCCTCGGCTACTCTAATCTACGTCTCACAGTCTGCCTCAACCTGTCCTCACTATTCAGAGTCCCCCAGTCGACTCCGACCGCATTCGGCTTCCTCGTCAGTTTTTCTTCGAAGAGGACTCGTCCACGATTCCAGAAACTCTGGCGGTTCATGATTTGGAGTCCGGGAGCGGTCGGGGCAGCCTCTGCAAGTTGCTATCAGAAGCAGGAAGCTACTGCGTCCAGATTCAGTCACTCTGTTCGAAGTTCTTCCCGGACCAGCACCTTCTTCAGAAGAATTCAGAAAAATTCTGAGGCATCCCCGTCCCAGTTACGAAGCATTCGCCGCTGATCTCGTCATCATCAAGATTCCAGAACGAGATCTACGGCCTCGACCCCGACTATCAGTCCTTCGCAGCCTGCCGGCAGATTCGGCGTCGGCTTCTCCGCCCGCTTTTCGGCGAATCTCCCCTCCCCGCCTGGCCGGCTCACCGCCCCTCCCTGCGTGGAGGTAGTGTTTGCATGTAATACAAATCATCCCCACCCCAAGTCCACCCTCCTGTGTGAGGCGTAGTGAATGTTATTATTAAACAGGGATCAAGCTACACCGGCGCAGTGTGCGGGGAACCCACACTTCCCCGCTCGCCCTCGTCTCCGAACGGGGTTGGTTTCTTCAAACCAACCAGGTGAGCTCTAACCTTTGCTCCATTTCCTTCTGGTGCTTGTTCATTTAATATCCGTAGAATCCGCTCCGTTGAGCAAGCGAGAGAGTGTCCGACCCCACGTGCTCCACTTACGAGCGGTCACCGTGGAGTGTGTGAGAGAGGGACCTAGTGCTCCAAGTGGCACCCGGCCAGCCCCTTAATTGTGGGCTTCGTACCTTCGGGAGGGCAACCCTAGCCTTGCTGGCACTCTACCAGCAAGGGTCTTGTTCATCACCTCCCCTTAGCATCATTTAGTCACCCCGGGCTCGTGTGTGTGCGACGGCGAATTGGCCCGATCTACCAACTGAATTGCTATGTGGTTGTGATTGCGGAATAGGTCCTAAGTTTCTATTTGCTTGCTGCATACCCCGTGGTCGTTTCACATCAAATTGGTATCAGAGCCTTTGATTCCAAATTGATGTGAAACAAATTTAGTCACCCCGTGGTCGTTTCACATCAAACCTGGCTCTGATACCAAATTGATGTGAAACAAAATGCAGCGGAGACTTTGATTCCTTGGACCTAATTCGCAATCATAATTACAAGGCGCCGAGAATATGTTAAAGCTACCAACGCACCGTGCGCACACGATTCCCGTGGTGACCCGGTGATGCCGAGTCGAGGTGATGGAGATAGCCCCTGACTGGTTAGAGGACCAGCACCACTTTAGTTAGCCCTCCCGAAGGTTTGAAAGCCCACAAACAAGGGCGGCCGGATGCCTTAAGGGCACGGGGTCACTCGCTCACTTATAGCCACGGTGACCACACTGAAAGGTGGCGCCGGGATCGGGCACTCGCTCTCCTACCGGGCGATATGTTTCGCGGATATTAAATAAACAGGTATAAGGAGGCAAGGGCAGGAGGCTCACCTGGTTGGTTTGAGGAAACCAACCCCGGTCGGAGACGAGGGCGAGCGGGGAAGTGTGGGTTCCCCGCACACTGCGCCGATGAAGCTTCAATCCTGTTTAAAAGAACAATCACTACACCTCGCGTAGGAGGGTGATCTCGGGGGTGGGAAATATTCAAGTACAATCAACACTACCTCCACGCAGGGAGGGGCGGTCAGCCGGCCAGGCGGGGAAGGGGGATTCGCCGGAAGGTGCGCGGGTGAAGCCGAAACTGAAGCTCCCTGTTCGCTATGTTGGCTGACTGCCAGTCACTGTAGAGACCGTAAATCATGCTCCGGAATTTCGCCAGAGGCAAGACCAGCGTAGAATTCCTCGTATCTGGCACGCAGATGATCCTGAATTTCCTCGATTTCTTCTGCTACAGATGCCGGTCCGGGTCGGGCTTTGGACAGAGTGGCAGGTTCTGGCCACAGTCACTATCTGGCGCGAACAGTGACTTGCAGAAGCCACACCGGTCGCTCCTGAGTGCCGAATCTCGAACCGTTGGAGATGTTGGAACCGTGGATGAAGTCTCTGCGCTGCAAAACTGATGGGGAAGTCGTCCGTTGTCAGGGTGGACTGGGGGACACCGATGAGTGGGAACTGGTCGCTGCAGACTGGGGGAGGTAGACCCGCGCGACTGTAGGGGAAAAATCAGAACTTGGCTCCCAGATGCCGAATGTGGTTCTGCTTCTTGCTCCTGGACGGGGACAGGTGGAGGAAGATATTCGTAGAAGAACTTGTGGCTTGAATCTTCCAGTGGCTGGTCCGGGTAGAGCTTCGAGCAAGGTGGCCGCTTCTGGCCGCAACAGCTACCTGGCATGAACAGTAACTTACAGAAGTTGTCCCGGCCGCTCCCGGACACCAAATCTTGAACCGTCGAAGTTTTTGGAGCCGTGGATGAACCCTCTTTACGGGAAAACTGGTGGGGAAGCCGTCTGATGTCGGGGCGGACTGGGGGATGCCGATGAACGGAGGCAGGTCACTGCCACCTGTGGAAGACAGACCCGACCAGTCGAAGAAGAAGAATGAGAACTCTGGCCTCCGGATGCCGAATGCACTTCCGCTTCTTGATCCAGAAATAGGACTGGTGGAGGAAGATATTTGTATAAGAACTCGCGGCTTGAATCTCTCACCGTCGGCCGTGGTGTAGCTTTGAACAGGGTCCAGGAACTCTGCTGATGGAGCTCTGCGCAGTCGGGGGAGATTGGCTCTCCCGGACAGCCCTGAACTCAGAATGGTACGATTCTTCCTCACCTGCGTAGGGGACTGGATGACCTTTCCAGAAATGTATGATTCGACTTCATATGTTGCCGTATGAACTAGTGGTGGCTTCTGCTAGTCGGACCTTCTTCTGCCACCTGTAAACTTGGGCCAAGTGAAAGAAGTGGTGGTGGAACTAGGCTAATGGAAGGGGTGGTTTAGCAACAGTGGGAATGGGGGTGGGATGGCTGATGGGGGAAGGATGTTTGGGAATGGTGATAGGGGTGGAGTAGGGATCGTGGATGTCCAAGAGGGTGGAGGGGGAAGAGGGCCGCAGCTGGGAGGTGGGGGTGGTGGAGAGAGGGGTGCGGCCAAGGGTGGGGGTGGGGGCGCAAATGGTCTAGGGGAGTGGGGTGTTGCCTTTGGATTTGGAGTGGAGGGGTAATGGAGGTGTTAATGGAAGCCTAGGGAAGGGGAGGAGTTGCCTTGGGGAGGGGAATAGTTGCTTGGAAAGTGGGGAAGATGTGTGGGGAATGGGAAGGGTTGCCTAGGGTGGAGGGGTTATTGAATGGAGTTATGGGTCTAGGGAATATGAAAGGGTGGAGGGGTGAGGTGGCAGCTGAGGTGGCAGGGGAAGGGGGAAGTGAAAGGGCAGGTTCGCCCAAGGGAGAGAGAGAGAAGGGGGAAGAGAGAGAGAGGGGTTCGCCCCCTAGAGAGAGAGAGAGAGGATGAGAGAGCTAGAGAGAGAGGGAGGGTGCACTTATGCTCAAATTTTCATATATTTGTAGTGCTTGTAATAAACAGGGTTCAAATATCCTCCCCTTCCCTAGGCTTCCATTAACACCTCCATTACCCCTCCACTCCAAATCCAAAGGCAGCACCCCACTCCCCTAGACCATTTGCGCCCCCACCCCCACCCTTGGCCGCACCCCTCTCTCCACCACCCCCACCTCCCAGCTGCGGCCCTCTTCCCCCTCCACCCTCTTGGACATCCACGATCCCTGCTCCACCCCTATCACCATTCCCAACGACCTCCTCTGGTGCTGTTTCTTCTTGCTGCTTGAAGAGGACTCGACCACGATCGTCCATGACTTGGTCCCGCCTCAATTGGACCTCAGGAGTGATCGTGACACTATCGTCAAGTTGCTGCAGTCACCAGGGATCAGCCTGAACCAGAGCGCCAAGCACCGATTCCAGAGACTGCTCTGACCAGTGCAGTCAACGAGGCCTCCCACCAAAAATCATCAGCGTACCAGGTCTAGTCAGCAAAGTTTGGGCGCTGGTCACACTGGATTCCGACGTCGGGGTTGTCCTCAAGGAGCCCTACAACCAGAACCTATCAAGCAGGCAGACTCGACGGGCAGAACCTCCATGGGACCTAGTCGGCCCTGGATCACTTGCTCTCCCTCTCCCCGCCTGGCCGGCTTACCGCCCCTCCCTGTGTGGAGGTAGTGTTTGTTTGTAAATTGAAATCCCCACCCCTAGCTCCCCCTCCTGTGTGAGGTGTAGTGCTTGTAATAAACAGGGTTCAAGCTTCATCAGCGCAGTGTGCGGGGATCCCACACTTCCCCGCTCGCCCATCGTCTCCGAATGAGGTTGGTTTCTTCAAACCAACCAGGTGAGCCTCTACCCTTGCTCCATTTATTTCTGGTCATTTCATATCCGTAAAACTTGTCCGCTGGTCGGTGAGAGAGCGCCCGTTCCCAGAGCCACTAACTCTTGTGTGGTCACCGTGGCCAAAGTGAGAGAGTGACCTAGTGCCCCCAAGGCACCCGGCCGCCCTTGATTGTGGGCATCATACCTTCGGGAGGGTTAACCTTAGTGGTGCTGGCCCTCTACCAGCTAGGGTCTTTCTCCACCACCTCGACTCGGCATCACCGAGTCACCACGGGTGACGGGTGCGCACGGTGAGACGGCGTCTTACAAACTCTCTCAAATCTTGTGAATGTGTATGCGAATTAAGTCCCAGGGATCATATTTGCTTGCTACATCATCGTTTCACATCAAAGTGTCTGCAGCAGACAGCAAAGGGGCAACGGCTCCCTTCACACTGTCAAGCGATGCTTTGATTTTCAGTCCTCCGAGGCTGCCGAGGGCATCATCCGAGGGAGTGTTGCGGGAGGAATTTGCTGGATTGGACGTGGAGGTGGAGATAACCCCTCCTTTTGCTGCTTCATCTGCAGGGTTGGAATCTTCTATTCAGGGGCTTGAAGTGATGGATGCCGTCATCATAGTAAACTCTGTTCGCCCCTTTACAGAGCCGCATATCCCCCTCTCCTTTTTTTTTTGCCACCTTGGTGTTTACATGAATTTTCGTTCCAGGAACCCGAAGCCGCTATTCATTCCCCGGCATCGACTTCTGGTACTGCTGTGGTTTCATCAGAGGCCTCGGATCTGCTACCGCTGGCCACCGCATCTCCTTCAGGGACAATCACCCTACTCTGTCCCGTGCCGGTGAGGATACATGCAGCTGCTGGGGGATTACCCTCGGAGCCGAGCCAGTCGGGGGAGAGTCTCGCCCTTGCATCGACGAGAGAGTTGAGGGCTGAGGCTGACCCGCAAAGGGGGTCTGCTTTTGTACCGACGGCCATAATGACGATCGCGCCTGATTCTGCAACTCCATTTGTGCCGGAGCCAGAGTTAGAACCTCCGTCCCTCCTAGGCTCCGTTGAAAGAAGCCCTAACAAGAGTCTGACGGAGCAGGAACATGTTGCCATGGTATCTGCTTCTTCGGCTTTGACGGCCGTTCCATCTTCCTCTTCCGAGCCGGACACCGGCTTATGAGCCGCCATAGACAGGGAAGTGACCTTCGAGGTGTCTCCGGTGGCTTCCCTGGGCATTACCTCATCGGAGGAATTTGTCTGGCAGCATCTAGAGATGCTGCGTCAGGTTGTGGAATCTCAGCCAGCGCTGTCTTACTCCCAGTTGAAGGAAGTGGCTGCGCGACTGACGATCGGGCTGCAGGCACTGGGCTGCCCTCTAGATATCTGGACCCAGCGGGTGCTTTTCTTGTTGAAGTTTGTGAATCGCCGGGACTTTCTCGAGAAGATGATGGGCGACCGGATGGCGGCCCTCAAACTGTAGAGAGTTGACTGTCAGGCGGAGCTGACGTCTCTGATCTCTGATCTTCAGGAGAGCAGGGCTCAGGTTGAGGCTTCCGTAACCCAGGCGCACATTCTACGTAGCCGATGGGAAGAACTCCGCGCTGAATTGGCTACCATAGAAGCCGAGATACCGCGGCTGGAGGCTGCGGAAGTCGAAGGCATCGAAAGAACTTCTTTGCTGGAGGGCCGAGTCGCGTCTCTGGAGTCTGAGGTGACTCGGTTCAGGAAGAGGAAGCGCAGCTCCATGAACTGGGGGCGGCTCCTCATGTTGGGCTTATTGACTTTGCTGATATCTTCAGGCGGCTTTAGCTGATCCGCCTTTGTAATCTGTCCCCTCAGAAGGGCTCCTTTTGTATTCACCTCCCCTTTTCGTAATGAAGATAGAAGTTTCCTTCACTATATTTTTTTGGTGTCCACATCCACACTCACATTCTGTTATGTCTTGTGGCAATTCTGGCGACCTGCTTGGAAGTACCTCCATGTCCGTGTCGCAGGAGAGCGCCCACCCTTTCAAGGAAAGGATGGGGGCCTCGCTCCACCACGGGACGGGGTTCTAGAGGTTGCCAGGTTGGCTCAGACGTAGGTCTTGCTGACAAGAGGCGTCGAAACTGTGACTGCTGGCTGCTCATGGTAATTCCATTATTGACCCTGATTGGGGGAGATGTTGACCGACCTTGTCGATGGTGACATGGGTCGAAAGGGTAGACGGTCTTACCGATGGTGACAAGGACCGGAAGGGTAGCGACCGATCTTGCCGATGGTGACAAGGGTCGAAAGGGGTAGACGGTCTTGCCGATGCTGACAAGAATCGGGAGGGTAGCGACCGATCTTGCCGATGGTGACAAGGGTCGAAAGGGTAGACGGTCTTGCCGATGATGACAAAAACCAGGAGGGTAGTGATCGATCTTGCCGATGGTGACAAGGGTCGAAAGGGTAGACGGTCTTGCCGATGGTGACAAGAACCGGGAGGGTAGCGACCGATCTTACCGATGGTGACAAGGGTCGAAAGGGTAGACGGTCTTGCCGATGATGACAAGGACCGGAAGGGTAGCGACCGATCTTGCCGATGGTGACAAGGGTCGAAAGGGGTAGACGGTCTTGCCGATGGTGACAAGAATCGGGAGGGTAGCGACCGATCTTGCCGATGGTGACAAGGGTCGAAAGGGTAGACGGTCTTACCGATGATGACAAAAACCGGGTAAGGGTAGCGACCGATCTTGCCGATGGTGACAAGGGTCGAAAAGGTAGACGGTCTTGCCGATGATGACAAAAATCGGGTAAGGATAGCGACCGATCTTGCCGATGGTGACAAGGGTCGAAAAGGTAGAAGGTCTTGCCGATGATGCCAAAAACCGGGTAAGGATAGCGACCGATCTTGCCGATGGTGACAAGGGTCGAAAAGGTAGACGGTCTTGCCGATGATGACAAAAATCGGAAGGGGTAGCGACCGATCTTGCCGATGGTGACAAGGGTCGAAGGGGTAGACGGTCTTGCCGATGATGACAAAAACCGGGAGGGTAGCGACCGATCTTGCCGATGGTGACAAGGGTCGAAAGGGTAGACGGTCTTGCCGATGATGACAGAAACCGGGAGGGTAGCGACCGATCTTGCCGATGGTGACAAGGGTCGAAAGGGTAGACGGTCTTGCCGATGGTGACAAGAACCGGGAGGGTAGCGACCGATCTTGCCGATAGTGACAAGGGTCGAAAGGGGTAGGCACTGGACGTGTATAAGTGGGATATCGGATGAAGACCCTCGCCCCGACCTCGTAAATGGCCTTCTGGACGGAGGATGGTTCATCACTATTCATCATTCATGATCAATTTTTTTTATTCATATTATTGACCCAAGCGCCCTTTCGGGTTTTCGCCGAAGCCAGCCCCCTCTTGCTTTTGCCCGCGCGCCCTTTCGGGTTTTCACGCGGCGGGGTACCCAATTTTGCCTGCGACGCCCTTTCGGGTTTTCGCCACAGCTGGGTTATAGCCATTTTTGCACTCGTTCTGATTATAGGAGCAAGTCTGGCGGGGTATCTCTATTTTTAACCCCATGTTTCTTTCCTTTCTTTTTTTGATTCGGGATGCGAAAAAACTGGACCGCGAAAATATTGACTGGCCTTGTCAATGATGACAAGGATCGAATCCTATTTCAGTTCGTCGACACTGGTTAGATGTCGAAGCAAAGGGGTATGGTCTATTAACAAGGGTGTAGGATCTGAGTTAGGGGTAAAGATCGAACGATCTTGCCGATGATGGCGAGGGTCGAAAAGGGTTTGTTCGTCGGCATGGGTTATCGCCGCAACAAGGATGAGATTGTCAACAGGGACGTAAGGTCCAAGTTGAGGGTAGAGATCGACCGATCTCGCCGATGATGACGAGGGTCGAAAAGGGTGTGTTAATGGATTTCCGGTGGGACTTTGATGATTGTCCCTTTCGGAGTTTCATTAGGTGGAGAATAGGAGAGGCATTTGGAAATTACCACTTTATTGACTCAAGCGCCCTTTCGGGTTTTCGCCGAAGCCAGCCCCCTCTTGCTTTTGCCCACGCGCCCTTTCGGGTTTTCACGTGGCGGGGTACCCGATTTTGCCTGCGACGCCCTTTCGGGTTTTCGCCACAGCTGGGTTATAGCCATTTTTGCACTCGTCCTAATTATAGGAGCAAGTCTGGCGGGGTATCTCTATTTTCAACCCCATTTTCCTTTCTTCTTTTTTTTGTATTTGTGTAGGGTGGCAGGTCGAAGTGTGACGTTCGACCCTTGGTTGACAGTAGATGGCTGTCGGCCGGAGCATCAGACCCTACGCCGAGCAGAACAGTTCATTCGTTAGCAAGGGCTGAATGCTAACACAAAGGAGTGATCTCTCGCCGATTTGGGCATAAAGCCGGTAATGGCAACAGCGTGGTGTATTCTTTCGGGAGCTTGGTCAGGGCAGAATGCTACTAACCGAGGAAGGGTAGCTCGGCTAAGGCAAGGTGCCATTAACCAAGAAAGAGGTAGCTCGGTTAGGGCGGAGTGCCACTAAACCAAGGAAAATGTAGCTCGATTAGGGCGGAGTGCCACTAAACCAAGGAAAAGGTAGCTCGGTTAGGACGGAATGCCACTAAACCAAGAAAAAGGTAGCTCGGTTAGGGCGGAGTGCCACTAAACCAAGGGAAATGTAGCTCAGTTAGGGCGGAGTGCCACTAAACCAAGAAAAAGGTAGCTCGGTTAGGGCGAAGTGCCACTAAACCAAGGGAAATGTATCTCGGTTAGGGCGGAGTGCCACTAAACCAAGGAGAAGGTAGCTTGGTTAGGGCGGAGTGCCACTAAACCAAGGGAAAGGTAGCTCGGTTAGGGCGGAGTGCCACTAAACCAAGGGAAAGGTAGCTCGATTAGGGTGGAGTGCCACTAAACCAAGGAGAAGGTAGCAAGATTAGGGCGGAGCGCCACTAAACCAAGAAAAAGGTAGCTCAGTTAGGGCGCAGTGCCACTAAACCAAGGGAAAGGTAGCTCGGTTAGGGCGGAATGCCACTAAACCAAGGAAAATGTAGCTCGGTTAGGGTGGAGTGCCACTAAACCAAGGAGAAGGTAGCTCGGTTAGGGCGGAGTGCCACTAAACCAAGGAAAAGGTAGCTCAGTTAGGGCGGAGTGCCACTAAACCAAGAGAAATGTAGCTCAGTTAGGGCGGAGTGCCACTAAATCAAGGGAAAGGTAGCTCAGTTAGGGCGGAGTGGCACTAAACTAAGGGAAATGTATTCCGACCGATCACTCGGGGAATGCTGGCTGCGCTGCATGATACAACTTAATATGCTTTCCGTTGAGGGGAGAGAACTGGATAACCCCTTTGTGGTCTACCAGGACGTAGGCGCCTCCTTCATATACTCGGCGGATGATATATGGCCCGACCCAGTGTTCGACTAGCTTCCCTTTGGGGTTAGAGGCCATTACTTCTCTTCTTTTGACCATTACCAGGTCTCCTTTCTTGAATTCTCGACCCTTGACCAGCTTGTCAAAAGCACGGGCCATGCGAGCTTGGTAGAGTTGGATGTTCTGTTGCACCCGGAGGCGCTTGCCTTCGAGCTCAACGAGCTCTTCCAATCTCCTTTCTGCATTGGTCTGCTCACCACCGATTAGTCCGTGCTGGATGGCAACTCGTAATGAAGGAACTTCAAGTTCAATCGGCACCACAGCTTCTGACCCGTAGACGAGGGAGAACGGTGAACAGCCGGTTGGGGTCTTGTAGACAGTACGATAGGCCCAAAGTGCTTCGTACATCCTTTCTTCCCAATCTTTTTTATTAGGCTTGACAGTCTTTGCCAGCAATGTGCATAGAGTCTTGTTAAAGGCTTCTGCAAGTCCGTTAGCTTGAGGGTTGTAGGGGGAGGATGTCCGCCAGTCGATATTGTATTTGTCAGCCAGCCGATAAATCTTCTGATTTCTAAAATGGCTGCCATTATCAGAGATGATTCGGCTGGGGATCTCGAACCGGAATATTACATTTTGCCGGAAGAATCTTGCAACTAGCTCTCCCGTCACATCTCTTAGTGCTACTGCTTCCGCCCATTTGGAGAAGTAGTCTGTAGCTGCTAAGATATATCGGCACCCTGATGAAGATGCTGGCAGCGGCCCTACCACGTCCGTGCCCCACTGAGCAAACGGCCAGCTTGGTAGGGTGGGATGCAGTGGCACTGGAGGTCTCCTTGCCACATTAGGGTGTTCTTGACATTTCTGACAAGCTTTGGCAAACTTGTAGCAATCATCAAATATAGTGGGCCAATAGTAACCCACTTCTTTATCTCAATTTTCATTTTCGGGCCAGCCTGGTGTGCTCCAGCTGATCCTGCATGGACCTCCTGCATCACCTGTCCTGCTTCTGCTGAAGACAAGCAACGGAGTAGGACTTTCCTTCGGGCATCTGCCATAATTCGGAACAAGGTCCCGCTTCTCATCTCGTAAGAATCCTTGATCCTTAGGAGCTTCATTCTCTGTTCCTTTTCTTTTGGAAGTTGTTGGTGTTGAAACCAGCGTAGGAGATGCTCTCGCCAATCGGGCTGCTGAACCCCTTCGATGACTGCTACTTCCATCTCTTGTTCATCGGTCAGGACCTCTGTCACGCTGGGGACCTGTCGGCGGTTGATCACTGTTATATTCAGGCTTGTGTCTGGCGGGACCGCCAATGAACTGGCCAGCTTAGCGAGGGCGTCTGCCTGAGCATTCCGGCCTCGATTGATGTGCTTAATGCGGATGAAGTAAAATTTTGACATCAGGCGAGTTGCCAACAGGTGATAGGGGAAGAGCTCTTGCTTTCGTACATCGAACTCCCCTTCTAGCTGTTTTATAACTAGCATGGAATCTCCGAATGCTTCCAACATCTGAATTCCCATGGACAGAGCAATTTACAACCTGATTATCAGGGCTTCATATTCCGCTTCATTGTTTGTGCATTGCTTGTTTATGGAACAGGATGTATGCACCACTTCTCCTTCTGGGGATTTCAGGACTATGCCTGCTCCTACTCTGACCCTGGCTGACCCCGTGGCAGAGGTGTCAATTCTGGAAGCGCCATCAAAGTATAGTTGCCATAAGGAGGGTTGTACTTGCACGGCTTCTAGGGTTTCATCTTCAGGAAGCTCCGGCTCCAACGGGCAATCCCCGGGCACTGGGTGCTCAGCGAAGAAGTCTGCAATAGCTTGGCCCTTGACGGCCTTGCGCGGCACGTAGGAGATATCAAACTCCATAAGGATTACTGCCCATTTGCCCAGGCGGCCTTTGAGTGCCGGTTGAGACATAATGTACTTCAGGGGATCCTCTTTGGATACCAAGCTGATTTCATGCGACAACATATAGTGTCGGAGCTTTTTAACTGCGAAGACCAGCGCCAGACAGATCTTCTCAATATAAGTATATTTCTCTTCAGTTCTGACCAGTCTCCGATTGAGGTAATAGAGGGCTTGTTCTTTCCCTTCTTCGTTATTCTGGGCTAGCATTTCCCCTAGAGAATTATGTGTAGCTGCTATATACAGTATCAATGGTCGTCCTTTCACCGGTGCGCCCAACACTGGAGGAGTTTTCAGGTAGTCTTTTAGCTTGTCGAAGGCTGCCTGGCAATCTTCATCCCAATAAAAGGGGACATCTTTCATCATCAACTTGTGAAAAGGCTGGCATCACCCTGACAAATTGGAAATGAAACGCCGGATATAAGCCAAACGGCCCTGTAGTGATCTCAGCTCGGAGATGTTCCTTGGCGGAGGTAACCCCTGAATCGCCTTGATCTTTGCGGGGTCTATCTCGATTCCCCGATATCGGACGATGAAGCCAAAGAATTTTCCGCTCGACACTCCGAACGCACATTTTATAGGGTTCATTTTTAGCTCATGCTGCCTCAGCCTCTGAAAAACAATCCGGAGGTCTTGCAGATGATCTTCTTTTCTTCTGATTTTGACCACCAGGTCATCTATGTAGCACTCGACCTTGTGGTAGAGCAGTTCATCAAAGATTTTGGTCATTGCGCGCTGATAGGTTGCGCCAGCATTCTTTAGTCCGAACGGCATTCTCTTGTAATGATAAATGCCCTTAGGAGTTCGGAAAGCAGTATGGACTCGGTCATGCTCCGCAATCCAAATCTGATTGTAGCCGGAAGACCCGTCCATGAATGATAGGGCCTCATGGCCGATTGTAGCATCAATCATGACCTCGGTTATCGGCACCGGGAAGTCATCTTTGGGGCAGGCTTTATTTAGATCCCGAAAGTCGACACATATCCGGATCTGTCCATTCTTCTTTTTCACGGGGATGATATTCGCCAGCCATGTGGTGTACTGGTTTTCTTCAACAAATCCTACGTCAATGAGCTTGTCGACTTCAGCACAAATTTGGGTGATGAGCTCTGGCCTCATGCGCCGCGGTGGTTGCTTCACCGGCTCGGCTTCAGGGTTGATTGCCAGCTCATGTTGTGAGATAGCGGGGCTTAGACCTGGCATCTCTTTGTAAGTCCAGGCGAAGCAATCCTGGTATTCTAGCAGTAGTTGAATGTATAGCTCCCGTTCTTATGGGGATAGTTGGGCACTGAGGAAGGTAGGCCTAGGGTCCTTCTCATTTCCCAGGTTGACTTCTATCAGTTCATCGACTGTGGCTTGGCCTCCGTCTTCTATCTCCGGAGGTGCCGGTTGGAGGTCAACGAAGTCTGGAACGCCATCTTGAGGGTCGAGCACTTCGACTTCCTCATCAGACACCGCTAGAGCTTCCTGAGGTTTCTTGATCTCTTGTGCCAGCGACTGAGTGGATTGTTCTATTAGCAGATCCATTGCCGTCGCAGCTTCCAAGGATGAGAGAGCAGCCTTGGTGTTTGCAGATGAGATTGCAGCCATGACGGGCTGGTAACTGTTCACTGCCAGGCCCGGACAGCATGCTGATTTTGCAGTAGAAGTTGAGGAAGTTTCGCCTTCTGGGACAGTTGTATCTTCCGCAGAAGTGGCTTTTTCTTTCCTGGTAGCTGACTCCCCTTGATTGGAGTTGACCAAGGCTTCCCTGATTGGCAGAAAGGGTGTTGAAGTTGTCATTAGTAGGACCCCTGTAGAGGGAGAGACTCCTACTTCTTGAATGTCTTCAGCTTCGCTGTTGCTAGCCGTATCGAATTCGGCTTGAAGGGCCGCTTCTTCATGATGAACCGGCTCCCAGCATCGACAGGGGGCCGAGGTTTCTGCTTCTTGATTCCCGGATCGAGCCAGTTCGAGATATTCGGCTTCCACCGGATACTCATCAAAGGTTGCCCCCAGAGGGCCATCTTCAGTAGGATAGAAGGCGGAGATAGTATCCACCTCGTACCGCCCACTGTAATAATATTCATCCAGGGTGAAGCCCAACCCTGGATGTTGAGAGACACGTCCCATTTCCTTATCCAGATTTGCAGGGTGCCACATCTTCTAGAAAGCTTCCTTGCGCTTTTGAGACTGATCGGGAGGGATGTGTTGGTTCTGAAACATCTTGGCCATTCGATCAGTTGTAAATGCCAGGCCTTGAATAAGAACCCGCGGGTTGGCTAGATCTTCAGGGAGGCTACTGTCTGTGTCTTCCTGAGTGGGATGCTCCTCAGCTGTATAGAACAAGCTGCTGGGCCCATCTTCCTGTGTCACCTCCCAAGCTTTGAAAGGTTCGATAGTGGGGTCGTTGAGGTCGGAGACTGGCTTGGTGAGGCCGGCCGGGACTCCGATGCGGTCGTGCTGTCGATCGACCTGCACTTCCTTAGCTTTGGGGTATAATGCTGGGGGTGTCACCCTGCCGACATTTCCAGAAGCTGTGATGTGGGAGACCACCTTCAGCTTGACATATCCGCGCGGCGGTGGTGGATACCAACCGTCACCCGATCTATTCTTCGACGCCCCTGCGGGGGCCTCTGCTTCAGAAACCTTCCGGGGAGGCCCCGTATATAGGTTGGCGTCCGCCAAGTGACATTCAAACACCTCGAATGGGTGGATATCAGCAAATATCCTCTCCTCCATCCCCTGGAGGCTGTATTTGATGCATTAGTGGAGCGTAGAGGGCACCACCATATTTTCATGCAGCCATGGGCGGCCGAGTAGTGCTTTGTAGGAGGTGCGAGAGTCAATGACATGAAACTGCACCATTGTAGTGAAATCTGCCAGGGTCAGTGTGAACTCTGCCACTCCCATAGATACTTCACATTTTTGGTTGAAGCCAGCGATACGCATATCCCCGACTTTCTCGAGATGCACATTAAAGTGGTACCTCTCGTATATTTTGTATGGCAGGATGTTGACTGCTACACCAGGATCGACCAGGATCCGGTTCAGTTCTCTTCCATTCAGGTGCCCTTTCATATATATCGGCATGTTGTGGCTGGCAATAGGTAGTAGCATGTCTTCTGGAGAGAAGGTCATACTGGCTTCTGGTATATCCTCAGCTATGCAGGCTTCAAAATGAGCAGGCGTCTGCAGAGCAGTGATGATCGCCTGTCGAGTTTCTTCACTCAAAGAGAGAATTTCCCAGATCGTAAATCGAGCGGGGAGCTTCTTGAGCAACTTCATTATTCGACTTTCGGCCCGGACATTGGAGATCTTCATCTCTTCAGCCCATCTGGGCTTGGGGAGGTTTTGATTTGTGGGTCCAGACGGACCTGCTTCATCTTCCTCGGACCCGGCACCCTCTTGACTGGCACCGGCTGTCGGGTCTTCTTTATTAGTTGCCGTAGGGCAAGCTCCATCTGCGTTCGCATCCTCAGTAGATTGCGCTGGCTGCGGGTGAATGGCCCCGGATGTAGGGTTAGCATCTTGGCAGGGCTGCTTACCTTTTGACATCTTCATAAATTCAAGGAATGAAGGGACTGCCTTGCCCCCACTTTTGTTGTATAGGCCCGACGGAGGAGGGATTTGGACTCCCTTAACCTCCGGCGGAGGTGTCTTATAGGGTTGCTCCCCTCTGAACATGATGTTGTGATTGGGTGGTGGCTGGCGCCCCCATTTTCGGCCCGACCGAGTGGCATGCGCAGCAGTTGCGGCCTCGGCTTTGCCTCCCCCAGCATGGGGTGTGAAGCAAACTTCTTCTTCTTCCTCTTCTCCGGGTAGGTTAAAGAGTGCTGACAGGGTATTGCAGGAGACAACATGTGTTTTATTGGCCCCAGCGGCCTTTCTTTTCTTCTTCTTTTGCTTTTTCTTCTTTTTGGTTTCTGCGGGTGCCTGCCCCCAGAACAGGCTGCCCTCTTCAGAGGGTGCTGTTTCAACTTCCTCCACCTGTTTGAGTGAGAGTTGTTCCAGTTCTTGCCATGGGACGTGGTCCCGTACCAGCAGAGGTTTCAATTCGGGCTGCACATATTCATCTAGCCCTTCAATCAGGTGCTACAGTCGAAGGACTCTAGGATTGGTTTCCTTGATTACTGGCAGCGGAGTTTGTCTCCTCCTGTTAGGTGTATGTATTCTGACAGCTGTAGGTGGAGTGACCCATACGGGTGCTACCACTGGCGGAGCAGACCGGGGTGTAATGCCACGGATATGTGCCCCCTCTTTTGGGCGGGGTGCCCTCTTCTTCTTGTGCTTTACAGGGATCTGCTGCCACCCCTGTTGTTCTTTCACGGGCTCCAGGAAATGGATTTCGTAGGTGCTCCGTGTGCTTGCTTCGGAGATCTCCTCAGGTAATGCCTGGTAGAGGGAGATCATGTTGACCGCTGCTCTCCTGATAGGGGCTTCATGTGGCTGAGGAGGGTCCACTTTGTACTCTCCCAGCTCTATTTCATTCTTCTTTACCATTCCTTCGATGACGTCTTTGAAAACATAACAGTCTTCGATCGGATGTCCCAACATCTAGTGGTAGGGGCAGAATCTTGGACTGTCTTTTCTTTTCAGGTCCTCCGGCCTCCTTGGCTCAGGCAAAGTGACCATGTTGTATTCTGTTACCCAGTCGAACAGGACTCGGGTCTTGTCTTTTGGAAAGGAATAGGCTTTCTTCATTTTGTCCCTCAGCGAAGGACCTTCTTTATCATCTAGAGCTTTCGCAGGTTGCGGGGGAGCCGCTTTCTTGCCTTTCTCCTTCTGTTGTTCGAACGCCTTGATATCAAGCGCATTCGCTTCTTTAGGTGTGGGGCGCCGTTCCGCAGCCTTGCCTTTCTGGGCTGTGCTGGCAGTTGACGCCGGGACAGGCTTGGCTAGAAAAGCCTCCACCTCGGCCACCACATTATTCAGTCGGTCGAACGACCGTATTTCCATACCAATCATCTTTTCCAGGACCTCCCTCCTGAGATTTTGTTTGCATATTTGCACAGCGTCCTCCTGATGCGGGGGCCGCTTGCACCTCATTCCGAGGTTCCTCCACCTCTTGATGTAATCAAGGGCTGTCTCATCTGCCCTTTGTTTTGTTGAGTAGAGTTCGGCCACTGTGACCTCCCTCTCTGTGACATGGAATCTTTCTCTGAATTTTCTCTACATATCCAACCAATCACTGATTGACCTAGCCGAGAGGCTAGAGTACCATTCAAATGCGAGCCCCGTCAGCGAGGACCCGAAGAACTTCAGCAGATATGACTCGTCGGTGGCCAGATCACCCATAATGGTCATATAATATGCAATAGCCTCATCAAGTGGTTTGTGAGCGAAGGCTGCGTCAACTCATGAGAAAAGCTGCGTCAACGCACCACACATCCTTCGTTATGCACTTCACTGAAGTGTTGACCCTAGGATTCGACTCCTCTTTTTCCACATTCTGTTTGGGAGCAGCTCAGCCAGCCGCGTCGACCCTGTGCTCTCAAGGTGTCGACGCAGGGGGTCTTCTAGAAGCCGTCTACAAGGCCACCTTCAATAGCCGCGTCGACGCATGGGGAAAGCTGCGTCGACACACTCAAGGTTCATCTGAAAAAATCAAGTTAACTGTATGTTTTCAAAAACCATACAGAGGGCAAAGAAGTCCGACATAAACCTCTCGAAACATGATTTTTGAGGCTTGGAAAAGGTTCCTAGGAGAAGCCACTATCATTGTCATCATTGGCTTACCATATCAGCCCTTTTGGTCAATGGTGCTGACAATTTACAAATGGGGGAAAGGTCCTTTTCAAGGCTATCTGCCTTTTTGCAACTGACCAATCAGAAATACTGCCCAAGAGATCTTCCAGGATAGAAGGATGTCCTTGGTGCTGCCAGCCAATGAGGCAGTAGATGCTGCATGTTTGATTTATTTGAAGAACTATTTCTTTTCTCCAACCAATCAAATAGCAGGACATTGGAGGGAAAATTGCTACAGCTTGAGCCTATAAATTGGATGCCTCCTCTTTGCATGAAGCTGATGCTGAGCTGTTAATAAAGTTTGAGAAGGCTTGAACGTGACACTCTAAGAGAGAAAAGAAAAGAGTGCAGTCCTGAGAGAAGAAGAAGAAAAAGAGAGTGTCCAGCTAGCTAGCCATCCACGATGCTTCTGGAGGAGTGATTCTCATTGATGTTCATCCAGTGCCTTTCATCCTCCAGTGGTTCATTGCTCCTCCATGCTTTTGTTCTTTTTGTTTTGAGTTTCTCTTTTTTACCTCTATCCTTTTGTGTGTGGGGCGTCGTCCCCGTAGCAAGCTGCGAGGCTCAGCGGTAGCAAGCTATGAGGCTCAACTGTTGTAAGGGATTTGTTCTCTCGAAGCTGTGAATCAGCAGTCAAGCTGTGTGTCAGCAGGAAGCCTCATCAGGTTGGTGAGGGGTGGACGTAGGCGTGTTAGGTAGCAACCGAACCACCTTAAAAATCTCAGGTGTTGTGGTTTGAGTGCTCTCCACTTCTTCTGTCCCCTTCACAGGTGTGTCTATCTTGATTGAGCTTCCTCACAGCTTTGTGTTTCTTGTGACGTCCTGCACTAGTATAGGACCGTGTCTGAATCTTGGTTTCACTATCTTACTAGTTTCTGCTGGTTTTCTCTTGCATCTGAAAAATTAGGTGCCGGATCTATTCACCCCCCTCTAGATCCTCTCATACTGCACAACAGTTGGTATCTGAGCAGGTTCCCTAGAGGTGTGGTCCAACGACCCAGGGAGATCCGATAGGAATGTCTCTCGCAGCTACACGACTGAAGGGCCATGCCATCAATAGACCACTATTCTACGATGGAACAAATTATTTATATTGGAAGAAGCGAATGGCGGTTTTTTTGCATGCCCCGAACCATTTGATGTGGCTTGTTGTGAGTAAAGGTCTGTTTGTTTTATCTGAAGTAGATGACACCTCGACACCTGACCAAGTTAAGAAATCCACTATAACACCCTAGAATTTTCTAGGATTTTTTAGAAATTTTCAGGAATTAAAAACCATTTATCAGCATTAAATGGGCTATTAAGGAATTACTGGTTGATTAAATTAATTTTAAAGGACCTATATTAACTAAAGGGTTTAGCCCATTTAAATTAGGCCCATGAACTCAATTTTAAACCCTTTAGGCCTGAGCCCACACTCTAGAAGCGTCCTTAGGATAATTCCTCATTTATATAAGGTAATTTGGGATAAATATAAGAAGAATTTGACCAGAATTCAAATTCTGGCACGTTGGCTAGTAGCGGTCTATCGCAAGATTGCTACTTCATAGAGGCGGTCCAGGTAAGACCGCTATCTCCTTCCGATCACGAGAGTTGTAGAAGCATGGAAAACTTGGATCTTTGGCATCCTAATCCCCATGGATCGAAGTGTGTAGACATGTAAACATGTCTAGGACTCTCTAGGGATCAGTTCTGCTCCAAATTAGGACTCTAAGTTCGATCAAAGCCCTCAAACCCTAGCAAACCCTATAAATAGGTCTCAGGTCCGACCTGCGTGAACCCTAGTTTTGGCTCGCAAGGTTCGACGGTAAGACGACGTTATTTCATGTCAGTCCTTTGGAATGTTTTGTTCCCTTTAGCATTGACTAACTCCCCTCAAAATCTCATGCTAGGAGATCCAATGGTTGGAGAGTTAGAGCTCCGGGAAGAAGCGGGTTCTCTACAGACTGCACAAGAACCAGTGTGATGCCCTACGAATTCATAGTTTAGTATTTTATTTGATTAATAAAAATATATTTGTTTATGCCTAAATGTTTAAATTTTTAGTCTTATTATAATTATTTCAGTCTTGGTAAAAAAAAAAGAAAGAAAGAGATTCAAAACTTAAGAAGAATAGAAAAAAATAAACAAAGCAAAAAAAAGAAGGGGGCTAATTGTTAAATAAAAAAATAGGGTCTAACTGTTAAAAAAAATTTAAAGGGTTAAATGTAAAAGAAGAAGAAGGTCAAAACGCAATAAAAAAAATTAAAAAAAATCACCGACTAGGGCGGCCGCCCACGCGCGCGCGAGCGCTCTCAAGCGGGCACGCGCGAGCGCACCCCCCTCCCGACTGATTTCGGCGTTTTTTTAAAGAAAAATTATTTTTTAATTATTTTTATTAAACCTTTCTCTTAAGTCTAAATCCCTTTTCTTTTAGTCAAAAACCCTATGTGCCATATATATATATATAAAAAGAAAAATATGGGCTAGTCAAAAGAAATGGGCTGAGTGGGTTGGTGAGGCTTTGAATGTCAAATTCTTAATTAAATAATATTAAAATAGAGATTTAATCTTCACCCTTGATTAAAATCAATGGCTAAGATTGATTAAAGAAAAATCCCTATAAATAAGCTTGAAGGGGGCTTCATTTTTTCTTCTTGGAGGCTGGCCACGTTCAAGGGCTGAAGGAGGGTGGAGGGCTGTTAAGGAGGTGTTTAAGCTTTATTAAGGTAAGGGATTTAGCATTTATCCTCTTAATTAGTATGATTAGCATATTTAAAATGATTTAAGGTATGTTAATTAGCATCTATAAAGATAATTAAATCCAGAGATCTTTGTTTCACCATGTGTGATCATATCTTAGTCGGATTACCATGAAATCAT
Organism: Amorphophallus konjac; assembly: GCA_022559845.1. Lineage (NCBI taxonomy): Eukaryota > Viridiplantae > Streptophyta > Magnoliopsida > Alismatales > Araceae > Amorphophallus > Amorphophallus konjac. Next base: position 101,789,096 of record CM040125.1, on the reverse strand, counting down.
TAGTGTTAAGGTATGTGATTAATGGTAAAATCAAGTGTTTAATACAATATAATTAGCAACAGTGCATGATAAATTTAGAAAATTTACAGAATCATGGGATCTGATATTTCAATGTCTCTATAAAAATTTTCATGTCTGATTCAAAATATGTTCACCTTTATGAATATTTAATATTATTCTAAAAATATTTAATTATACTAAAAGGCTAAAGGGGTGATATAAAAACACCAAAAATTATATTAATACATATTACTGTGAGAATTATGTGTAGAAAAATTGTCATATTTTTTGGGTCACGAGATTTCTGTTAAGGAATTTTTAATACATGATAGAAAAATAACTAATTATATAGAAATTAAAAATCATATTCACACAAATCTTAGGATTTCATAGTATGGATCTTAAGTACGTGGGTAGTGTATTCTGAAAATGCCAACATTTATAAAGTACCGTAAGTGAAATTACAGAATTTTCAATATTTTCTTAGAAATATAAAATTATGAGATAAATAGAAATACTACATAAAAACTTTTGAAACTTTACCAGAAGACTTAAATGCATGTTATAACTAATTTATTTAAAAGTTCATATTATTTTGATCACTGAATCTTCACTTGTATAATTGTTAATGTTTGAACAAATAATTAAAAAATTGAATAAATATTAATATTCTGTGAAAAATTCTGAGAAAATTACAAAAATGATATTTGATGTTTATAAGTTAATCTTTAGTATACTTTAGTCATTGTAAACATTCTGGATAATTTTCTCTATTTAAAAGTTACTATTGTAAAGTTTAGAAACTGATATAAAATTTCAGAAATTATAAATACTGAATGATAAATAGTGAATTTTCTCCTATATGATACTTCTATCTGGAACAATATTATGTAAATTTTTAGTAATTTTTGGATCATTGTAGATATATTTAGTTAATTTATTATTCATGATGTATTTTTGTTGTTGTATCAAAATATTAGTAATACAGTGTGAAAAATAATAAAAAGTTTCAAAAATGATATTTCTGTTATAAATGAAGGTTTTAAAAATTATGGTGATTTTTAGAGTACTATGGTTAAATTTAGGTAATTTTCCATGCATAGGAGAATTTAAATGATTTTGGAAAAATTTGAATTCCTATATGAAAAATTATGAAAACTTTTTTGTGTAATGTTACATACAAATGTGATATTCAGTAAAAGTTTAATGGTCTTATGAACATGGTAGCTAAAGTTAGTCAATTTATGATGCATGTTGAAGTATAAATAATTCTGGAAAAATTATAAATACTATTTGAAAAATGATGATAATTTTCTGTTTTGATTCTTCATATCAATGTCTTAGTTACCTGAAATTTCAAGGTTTCTGATCTCTATGAATAGAATTAGAAATTTTTGATATATATATGCCTTTATAATTGAATAAGTTTAGACTTTCAGAAATTTGAAAAAAAAAGATTTCCAGTACTGGCATATTTCATACTTAATTTTCACATCATGATTCTTTGAGTGGTATGTGTCCATTGCATATGAGTTATATATTTATAATTACCGTACTGTTATTACTGTCCAATGAACACTGCCACCATAGGGGGAGACTAGAACTAAGCCATAGAAATGCCCCTATGGGGAGGTTCACACTGTTTACTAGCCCCGAGGGTAACAGAAATGAAATCCTGGAGGTGGATAAGTACCACTGGTTAAGGTGGAGAGGACTTCTCCCGGTTCTGCGTAGTAACCAAGACTCATCACTATTTACCTAGGTGATCGAGTACCGACTTACTATCCTTCTAGTGGTGGTTTGGGCATTGTGTCTTGGCTATTTATACCACTGTTACTGCTCACTGAATGTATATTGAAACTATTGTTACTGCTTACTGAATTGATATTGAAACTACTGTTACAGTTCACTGAATTGATATTGAAATTACTGTCACTGCTTACTGAATTGATATTGGAACTACTATTACAGTTTATTGAATCGATAATGAAACTACTATTACTGCTCATTGAACTGATATTGAAACTAGTGTTATTGCCTACTAAACTGTTATTGTATTTCACTATTATTACATTGTAAATATTTACTGTTAATGAATCTCCAGTATATCAAATGGTGATTTGGAAAATGGCAGATTAAGTCTATTTGGATCCTTTCACTATGCGTGAGACCTTACTTGGCCTAGTACTGGAATCACTCTATCGATAAATGAGCTAAATTATATTGCATGGTAATATTTACTAGTGTTGAATTGTCATTGATAGAACAAAGTTTTACTGCACCGTATGGCATTATCTGTAAAATGTTAAACATCATGACTTATGATTTGTAAAAGTTGAAATTGGGTTATAATACATTAATCTCATGTTATCTATTTGAAATTATGCCTAAGAATGACTTATAAAGTGAAATGTTGTAAGTCACTTTGGATATGTTTTTACATGTTATGACTGGAGACTATGTCTAGTCTCTTACTGGGTCGATTCGTAGACTCACCCTGTTGAACATTTTCAGGAGAAGCGGTAGAAGAAAGCGAGGAGTGATCTCGCAGTGTTCTAACCGCGGCTTGGATTTACTACGTGTCATTATCTTAGGTAGTTAAGAAAAAAATGTCTGTGAAATTTGGTTACGTAATAAATGACTTGTTAAATTGTTGATCTTTATTTCGATCTATGTGGATGAAGTCTTTTGACTGAAAGCTGACTGATCGAGAAATTTTATTTTCGCTGCAATGATATCTCAATGTTTATGTGAAATTATCTACCAAAATGTACCATTTGGATTGTCCCACCGTGACATTTTGATCGGGATCCGATGTGAGTCTTTACGACTGGACCGGGTTTACGAGTCGGGACGTCACAACCAACACGTCTGGCTAGTAAAGATTCAGGTTTTTGGGACGTTAGCAGAGGTAATTTCAAGTTGAGTCTTTAGAAGTTTTTGTTCCTCTTTATGTCTTCTTATTACCCTCCAAATGTCGTGAACATAGGTCAAGTGGTTAAGGAGAACGAGGGACGAGAAGTTGTTGGTTTAACACAAGACGTGCAAAAATTAGGTCATTATCTCAGTCTAAAATTTGAAGTCTAGAGCCTGTTACAGAGGTAGGTTATCTCATGAACGGTTTAAACATCATGTCAGGAGTAAAAGCCCTCCAATTTCATGTGATTTCATGCTCTGTACGTGACGAATTTCATGTTTTATTTACACTAGGCAATTAGCTTATCTCTGCAAGCATATCTTTACACCTTAAGAAGAAAAGATGAAAACTTTGACTTAATTCATGCAAACCCATGCATCTTCTTAGTTTATCTTCATCCTACCATATTTTAACTACTTGTTTAGCATGGTTTCCTTTTGATTACAGCCCTAGATTAGCCCTGCACGCATTAGTTTTACCCTTCTGTCTGTAAGACAGAAGGCGGTCCATCAGAGACAGCTATCCTGATATAGCAGCCACCCGATAGATCGCAACTTGATGATAGCGGCCTCATCATGACCGCAACTTGTTTCCTGTATTCAGTTATATATATGTATATCCTTTGTGTACAATGATAGAAACCATGCCTTAGTCTGGTTATTTCTGGCACTATCTCATGGTTAGAAGTTATTTCATGTTGTTCATAATTCTTACTACGTTTGGTTTCATGTTAGCATGTTTTAACCTTATTTTCATGTATATTAATTTCATGTACAAAACCTATATAGTCTTGTATTAAATTATTTCCCTATGCTTATGATGATTGTTCTATCGATGTTTTGATCACTATTTCACGCACTTCACTCTCATCTATTGTCTTTCTGGTTAAGTACATAGCGCATACCCCGGTATGTGACTATTAGTTACACTTTGCACTTATAGGCACACTTTCTTGGACTTGTGAACCTCTCTGCCGGATATTCCTTCTGTCAGACTAGGGGATCATGTTTCAAGGCCTCCGTAAGTCTCCGCGAGCTTAGGATTGTCACTAGGATACCAAGCTAGTTGTACCCTAATAGCCCAATGGATTAGAAAGAACATATCATACTGACGTTTTTCTAAACCCTGGCTAAGTTGTGGCCATCAGGAGACCGCCACTGTCAAAGTAGTGGTCCTCCAGTGACCGTCTTCTACTAGGATTGATCGTTGCGTCGACTCTATTCTTTTCTGGCGTTGACTCCATCATGATTGCGGCTAGCCCAGAACCGTCACCTTCAGGTTGAGGCCAGGCTGTGACTGTTAATTCAAGAAATGGCCCAGACTAGACCATCTAATGTTCCAGTGTTCTTAACCCGAGGTTTGACCCACGGGTTGATTTTCCTATGTTCCTAGATGGTCTATTGATTATCTGGAACCTAACACCTTACTCAATGATTTATTAATGAATTATGGAAACTATTGAATGTACCGTTATGCTGTCGGATTCCTCTCGTAGCATAACCTTGTCATTAAATCATCCTTGATCTCTTGTTTCATATTTGGTACGTTCTTACCTTGATATTGTTATCATAAACCTATTATTTGAATTGTACATTATTAGCCGAAACTTTATTTATATCTCTTGGAAGTAGCTTGATTTATAACTTGAAGATACAAGAGCGGGAACGGACATTGTCCAAGGGCTCGACCCTAGCCCCCTCGGCAGATAGTCGGAAACATACTATAAATCGTGGGGTATGATGAACACTAGCGTCGCATTGTGCCGGGAGTATTTTTTTTATAAACGGGTGAAAACCACGAGACATTCTTGTGAATTTACATGCTTGCTAGTACATTCTTGTTCATGAAAGGCCAAGTTATATTCTGATGGGAATCGACGCCGAGCATGTACTTTTCTTTTACATTTATGTCCTTTTAGTTTGTGTTTATATCCTTGGAAAAGTATGTACGCAAATGTAAGGCTTTATAAGCCAATGAGTCATTCCCATGGATTGTGTGGGTTTTTGTGCAATTTTGTAGTAGGTCCAGCTAGGGGGCCCTCAGTCCTTTCCCATTGGTCCATGTCACCTTGTGGGGCTGGTCAACCATCCTAGGTGGACATCTAGAAGGTTGGACTAGTCTTATGGACACATGGGGGACAAAGGGTGAAGAATGTCAACATTCTACACCCACCCCACCTACCTCTTCCATGGTCAATAGGCCGCCCCCTTCCCCTTGATTATTTTTATTAATTTTTGTGTGTTAGTCACATTTGATCTAGACCCTTCATTCCCCATCCCAAGATCCAACGGTCTACATTAGATTTGATACCTAGCATATAAAAGGGTGTATTTTTTATGTGGAAATTAATGAAAAGAAGAGAAAATTCCATTTGTAACAAGAAGCTTGCGCCCCTTTCCTCTCTCCTAGAGTTCTCCTCTCAACCCCTCTACAATTCTAGAGTGGATCTAATTTCTATCTCCCCCTCTCAACCTCTGATCTTCACCGGTGCCGCCGCCGCCGCCGTTCGTGCCGCCATCGAGCCACCATCGAGCCACCGTCAGAATTCTATCTTCCTCCAACAGCAGCCCCTTCCACGAATTTGTGCTGTCCGCCACGGGCTCAGATCGATTTGAAATTTTGAGGGTGTGTTCTTACCTTGAATCCCCACCTCCACCTACATTTTCATGTCCAAACTCCTCCATTTAATAATTTTCCATTTTCGTTCATTTTGCATTCCCAGATCTATTTTGTCTCTGTCTACAGTGATAGCAGCTCTGAGTTTCCCATCTCCGACCACCTTTTTGAATTTTCCAAACCCTCCCAATTTTACTGGGAGTTCTTGCCATCATCCCCTACATCCACCATTTTTATTGATTTTTGGTCTGCCCTCTATCCATTTTTCAAAATTCGTGTTCTATCTCTGTTACAATGCCTTTAGTCAGATTCCAGATCCGACCCACTGTTAGTGAAAAAATCCAATCAATTCGTAGCTACATCCAAACTTGTCCACACTAGTTTTTCCGTCTTCCTAGCTCAATGTCCTACACCTTTTATGAAGACCTTGAGAGCTGAATCGGACATCTACCCTGCGGTCAATGAGAGTTCTCAGAGGACATCCCTGCAGAACTGAGAGTTAAGCCATTGTACAACAGCAACTTTCAAAATTCGCCAATTGGAAGTGCAGGCTATGTTATTTTTCTGTAATCACAAAGAGCTGAAGCCCTTCAAAGAAGCTTTCCAACGGCGCCAGTTTCGTCGCATTCCGACGTCAGGACTGATCGCAGCGTCCGTTCTTGCCGGAGCGCGCGCCGGAAAACAGAACCGGCAGATCCGTGGCCCGTCATTCCGACCGGTCCCGAACGGAGCCGCTTGGCCTCCGGCCGGCGAACCAGCGTGCCACCAGCCCAGGGAACACTTCCACAAGTGTCCCCACCATAGTGGTGACACCGGGTCCGGCACGGTCCCTCCAGACAGCACGTGGGCCCCACCGTCACGTGTTCGGGTGCTGTCGAATCAACGCGAAAAGCCACCCGTCAACCCGAATTCGGTCTTCCCGGACCCCATTGTGTAGCCCTTTACCTCCCTGCGTGGAGTGGGCAGCGATTTGTATTGCTGTAATCTTGTGTATTATTGTTCCGGGAGTATGAGTTTCGGCCGGGTCCGTCGTCCCCACGCCGAGCGCGTGGATGTATCGTCCTCGCTCCTTACTTGGCATTTTGCTTAATTTCATATATGCTTGTTTATGCCGCTGCTAGAGAGCATGATAGGGTAATTAGCTCGCTTTCTATTTATATCACCGCTGCTGCGAGAGAGAGCGTTACCGACCCGTGACCCGATCCAGGCACGAAAGAGAGAGCCGACCACCCTAGCTCACTGCCGGTTTCTCAACCGCGCACGTCCGACGCTTCCCTCGTTAAGGGACGATCGCGAGCTTGTCGTGTCCGTGTCTCGTCCCGCACCAATTTGGTATCAGAGAGAGGTTGAGTCTAGGGTGTCAAAAAAAAAGAGTGTCATTAGTCACGTCTAGTCATTAGTCATTATCTTAGTTGTGTTTAAGGTCATCATTGTTTTAAAATAAAAAAAAAGTGGCTTTTTGCATTTACATCCCTTTACTCGGTATATCAAAAGGTGTTGTCCGAACGTTAGGCTACGCCGATCGGGAAGGCCGCACACTTGCGCGAGTGATCTTCGGATCGAGTAACTCCGCCACGTGCCGAGTTTTGGTTACGTCTAGGTGCATCATATTAGTGTGTGTTTGCATTAGTCGGTGTTTCCTAGTCCGTGTCGTTGCATGCCCACTCGGCATGGTACACAAACCCATCGCCCCACATCTATGGCTAACTCTCGCGATGTCGCCTCGGGAGACTTCCACTCCTTACAGGAGGCAATGTTGGCCATTATGGCTCGGAAGGACCGGTCCGAAGCCACCTTTCGGACCTTCACCGAAACCATGGATGGTCGCCTACGAGCTATGGAGGAACGCATGGAGACATCCGTCCAAGGCCTGGTCGGACGGTTGGAAGGGATGTCCCACAGAGACCCTCCTAGAGTGGTCCAAGACCCACCCCGACCTGCCCAGGCTGCCGCCCAAGGCCAAGCCAATCCTATAGCTCAGGCCCTGCCTGCCATTGTGGCCCAGGACCCGCCCGCACATGCTCCTCAGCCAGCCGCCCCTCCTCGGGTTCCCGACTTACCATGCCGTGACCTTGGTCTCGAGGACTATGGGTCCGACAATGCCTATGAGGGGTATGGTCAGCGCCGTCATGGCTTTCAGCCACGAAGAGATGAGGATGATAGGGTCCTTAAGACCATGCGAGCGGACCCTCCCACTTTTTACGGGTCTTTGGATCCGAAAGTCTACCTAGATTGGGAGTTCGGCATGGACCGTTACTTTGAATGGTATGATATGTCGGAGCGCCGAAGGGTCCGATTCGCCACCATGAAGATCATGGGACAGGCGCAAACCTATTGGAAGAATGTAGAGAGCCTGCTACTTCAGCGGCTAGAACCCCCGATTGACACATGGGCTGAGATGAAGAATAAGCTTCGGCAAAAGTACCTTCCTCCCACATACCGCTAGCGACTCATCGATAGATGGCAAAGTCTTGGCCAGGGAGACCGGTCCGTCTCCAAATACATCGCTGAATTTGATGAGTACTTTCTACTATGTGGTGTCACGGAGGAGAGTACCATGCCCGTTTCCTACTTTCGACGTGGGTTGCGGCCACACTATCAGTATGAGCTTTTCCGCCGCAAGGCCAAGACGTTGGAAGAGGCATACCAGGTTGCTCTCGAGTTGGAGCAATTTGAGGGAGAGTTTGAGTCTAGTCATCAGTTGGGCCCCACCCCTCTCCGTAGTACCGAGCCCCGTCACTCTATAGGCCCACATCAGCAGCCTCCCATGGATCGACCTCAGGAGTCCACCCGTCAGGAGCACTTCGCTCCACGGCCTCGCCCTCCTCCACCCCGGGATCTATTTCCACCCCAACCACCGGCACCCGTTGCCCGTCCCCTGGCACCGGCACCCCCTCCACTATTGTCCAAGGCACCTACATCTCCCCCATTGTTGCCTACACCCCCTACCCGACGGGATGATAAGGGTAAGGCCCCTTTTATAGGAGAGAGTAGTCGGTCGAGAGTGTAGTGTTTCCACTGTCACGGGTTTGGCCACATTGCCAACGAGTGTCCCGCTCGCACCACCCTAGCCCTAGGTGTTGGAGAATCCATACCTCCCGAGCTTGAGTATGTCAATTACGTGGCTGATGAGGCACTAGCCGATGAGTACTATGCCTTGGGGGGGGGGAGTTGGACGGCTCTCCGGCCGCCCAGGATGCCGCCACCTAGTGGGCTTGATGTCACCACCTTAGTCTAGAGTCGTGCATGAGTCAGTGTGTTTTCCTTGTGTGGTTTGTTTTGTGTGGTTTATTTGCATGGTTTGTGTGTCTTTTGTCTGCATGTGTCTTGTGCAAGCTCGTTGTCGTTCTCTTATGAGTAAGAGGCGAGTGGACTCATTCGATGAGTATGGGATCGATTCTATATCTACACCCGGATCTAGTCACCTATAGGGACTCAGCGGTGACTCCTAGTGAGTCTTCGAGCTGCTTCCTTCCCTTTTGAGAGTGCCCCACTCGGAGTGTCCACCTTTAGCCCATAGCAGTTCGCGCATATCGAGTATATATGGAATGAGCAGGTGACGATCATTTGGAGGGGAGCATACCCGCGCTACTTGGCACGGTGACGGATCCGCCGTAGTACTCGAGCATCCATACCCTACTCGACGGGGTCGAGTTCCTCCCACCCGGGGAGAGTTGATGGGAATCGACGCCGAGCATGTACTTTTCTTTTGCATTTATGTCCTTTTAGTTTGTGTTTATATCCTTGGGAAAGTATGTACGCAAATGTAAGGCTTTATAAGCCAATGAGTCATTCCCATGGATTGTGTAGGTTTTTGTGCAATTTTGTAGTAGGTCCAGCTAGGGGGCCCTCAGCCCTTTCCCATTGGTCCATGTCACCTTGTGGGGCTGGTCAACCATCCTAGGTGGACATCTAGAAGGTTGGACTAGTCTTATGGACACATGGGGGACAAAGGGTGAAGAATGTCAACATTCTACACCCACCCCACCTACCTCTTCCATGGTCAATAGGCCGCCCCCTTCCCCTTGATTATTTTTATTAATTTTTGTGTGTTAGTCACATTTGATCTAGACCCTTCATTCCCCATCCCAAGATCCAAGGGTCTACATTAGATTTGATACCTAGCATATAAAAGGGTGTATTTTTATGTGGAAATTAATGAAAAGAAGAGAAAATTCCATTTGGAACAAGAAGCTTGCACCCCTTTCTTCTCTCCTTGAGTTCTCCTCTCAACCCCTCTGCAATTCTAAAGTGGATCTAGTTTCTATCTCCCCCTCTTAACCTCTGATCTTCACCGGTGCCGCCGCCGCCGCCGTTCGTGCCGCCATCGAGCCGCCATCGAGCCACCGTCGGAATTCTGTCTTCCTCCAATAGCAGCCCCTTCCACGAATTTGTGCTGTCCGCCATGGGCTCAGATTGATTTGACATTTTGAGGGTGCGTTCTTACCTTGAATACCCACCTCCACCTAAATTTTCACATCCAAACTCCTCCATTTAATAATTTTACATTTTCATTCATTTTGCATTCCCAGATCTATTTTGTCTCTATCTACAGTGACAACAGCTCTGATTTTCCCATCTCCGACCACCTTTTTGAATTTTCCAAACCCTCCCCATTTTATTGGGAGTTCTGTCCATCATCCCCTACATCCACCATTTTTTCTGATTTTTGATCTGCCCTCTATCCATTTTTCAAAATTCGTGTTCTATCTCTACTACAGTGCCTTTACTCAGATTCCAGATCCGACCCACTGTTAGTGAAAAAATCCTATCAATTCGTAGTCACATCTAAACTTGTCCAAACTAGTTTTTCCGTCTTCCTAGCTCAATGTCCTACACCTTTTACGAAGATATTGGAGTTGAATCGGACATCTACTTTGCGATCAACGACAGTTCTCAGAGGACATTCCTGTAGAACTGAGAGTTAAGCCACTGTACAACAGCAAACTTCAAAATTCGCCAATTGGTAGTGCAGGCTTTGTTATTTTTCTATAATCACAAAGAGTTGAAGCCCTTCGAAGAAGCTTTCTAACGGCGCTAGTTTCGTCGCATTCCAACGTCGGGGCTGATCGCAGCGTCCGTTCTCGCTGGAGCACGCGCCGGAAAATAGAACCGGCAGATCCGTGGCCGGTCATTCCGACTGGTGCCGAACGGAGCCGCTTGGCCTCCGGCCGGCGAACCAGCGTGCCACCAGCCCAGGGAACACTTCCACAAGTGTCCCCACCACAGTGGTGACACCGGGTCCCTCACGGTCCCTCCGGACAGCACGTGGGCCCCACCGTCACGTGTTCGGGTGCTGTCGAATCAACGCGAGAAGCCGCCCGTCAACCCGAATTCGGTCTTCCCGGACCCTATTGTGTAGCCCTTTACCTCCCTGCGTGGAGTGGGCAGCGATTTGTATTGCTGTAATCTTGTGTATTATTGTTCCGGGAGTATGAGTTTCGGCCGAGTCCGTCGTCCCCACGCCGAGCGCGTGGAGGTATCGTCTTCGCTCCTTACTTGGCATTTTGCTTAATTTCATATATGCTTGTTTATGCCACTGCTAGAGAGCATGATATGGTAATTAGCTCGCTTTCTATTTATATCACCGCTGCTGCGAGAGAGAGCATTACCGACCCGTGACCCGATCCGGGCACAAAAGAGAGAGCCGACCACCCTAGCTCACTGCCGGTTTCTCAACCGCGCACGTCCGACGCTTCCCTCGTTAAGGGATGATCGCGAGCTTGTCGTGTCCGTGTCTCGTCCCGCATCAATTTGGTATCAGAGAGAGGTTGAGTCTAGGGTGTAAAAAAAAAGAGTGTCATTAGTCATTGTCATTGTCATTGTCATTAGTCATTTGGAATTAACAAATTATTCCTTTTCTCAGGTACCTCATTCTCATAGTGGATCACCGTGTCAACTGGGATGAAATGCAACAAACTGTTGTGGGTCTTACCCAGGCCCTACAAACCGTGGCCCAAGCTGGCGCGAGGGCAGGCGCGGGTGACCTATATCGAAATTTCCAGAGTTTGAACCCTTTGAAGTTCTCCGGCTCATCAAATCCTGATGAAGCAGAGAGTTGGATGGACGAGATGGACCAAGTCTTTAATGTTATTCAATGTGCGGGCCGGGAGAAGGTCCTTTTGGCCACCTTCCAACTTCACAAGGATGCACGCACATGGTGGAAAGCAACATTGGCTCCTCTCCAAAATAGGCAGATCACTTGGGTGGAGTTCCTTGAACTATTCCATGCAAAGTACTTCTCCGAGCACATCAAGGAAAGGAAGGCCCTGGAATTTGCCACATTTCGCCAAGTCATGATGTCCGTGGCGGAATATGAACTTCAATTCCCTCGACTAGCACCATATGCTCCTCACTTGGTTAGCACGGACCTATTAAAAGCTAACCGATTCATGGATGGACTTAGGCCCGTCTTTATAACTCAACTTGGACCCCAAAATATCCGTACATATACGGAAATGGTCCAACGGGCTTATTTATGTGAAAGGACCTTGGAGAAGGTCAGAAAATTCAAAGGCAAGGAAGAAGAGTCTAGCCAGAAGTTTGATCGGCGCAGAAAGAAAGGAGAGAGGTTCAGCATCACGGAACCCTACAAGGCCCGTGATAACAAGAAGCGATGCTGTAATGGCAACGGGAATGGCAAGAACAAGAAAGCTAAAGAAGAAGACAAGCAAGTCATGGCGGCTTGCTCATTTTGCGAGAAGTTCAGCCACTCGACCGAGGAGTGCTAGAAACGCCTAGGGGCGTGTTTACTTTGTGGAAGCTGGAGCACCGCATGCCGGATTGCCCCCTTATGAAAGAGCAAACTTCTGGCGGTGGATGCAAGCGGCAGGCTCGTCTTAATGCCGTGTTGGATGAAGAAGCGCCCAAGAATGATGGGATCATGGAAGGTATCGTTCAAATTTATTCACATCTTGCATTTATGTTATTGATACTGGTGCTTCTCACTCCTTTATATCTACTGCTTTTGTAAAAACTTTGCCTATTTCACCTGTTTCTCTACCTTCGGACCAAGCGATCACAGCACCTTTAGGTCCTGGAACTAAATTTACTACCCACTACCCAAATAGTGATGTAACAATAGAGGGTCATAATCTTCCCCCAAACCTCGTATGCCTTGACATGGAAAGCTATGATGCTATTCTTGGGGTAGATTGGCTCGTTGACCACTATACCAACACTAATTGTCACAATAGAAGAATTTCCTTCCACAAACTCGATCTCCAAGATTTTCTTCCCTTGGAATCAAATATAGAAAACACCCTACTATTATTTCTTCACTTCACGCTTGCAAACTCATCTCGCAAGGTTGTGAAACTTTTTTTACTCCCGTGATCATCACCGAGTCCAAGGAAATCATCCTAGAGAATATCCCCATCGTGAATGAATTCCCTGATGTTTTCCCATCTGATTTACCTGGTTTACCGCCTGAAAGGGAAGTAAACTTCTCCATTGAACTCATTCCTGGAGAAGCACATGTTTCAATACCTCCCTACAGGATGTCCCCCACGAAACTCAAAGAATTGAAGAAGCTACTTCAGGAATTACTAGACAAGGGCTTCATTCGACCTAGCACATCCCTTTGGGGTGCACCGGTTCTATTCGTCAGGAAGAAGGACATATCTCTCAGGTTATGTATCGATTATCGACGACTAAATCAACTCACAATCAAAAACAAATATCCGTTGCCACGTATCGACGAGCTCTTTGATCAAATCTCTTGAGCGGAATATTTCTCCAAGATAGGCCTCAGGTCGGGATACCATCAGCTCAAGATTAAAGATGAAGACATATACAAGACTACTTTTTAGAGCAGATAAGGGCACTACGAGTTCGTTGTGATGCCGTTCAGGTTAACTAACGCCCCTACAACATTTATGCAACTTATGAATAATGTCTTCCGACCCTACCTCGACCAATTTGTGGTCGTTTTCATTGATGCTATTCTCATATACTTCAAGACTAAGGAGGAACATGAAGAACATTTAAGGGTAGCTTTGCAAACACTAAGAGAGCATCAACTCTACGCAAAGCTCAGCAAGTGTGAGTTCTGGGTAAAGGAGGTCTCTTTCCTTGGCCATATTATTTCAAAAGAAGGCATCGCTATTGATCCTTCTAAAGTGGAATCTGTTAAGAACTGGAGCCGACCGACGACCGTGTCGAAAGTTTGAAGTTTTCTGGGTCTGACTGGTTAATATAGGCGATTGATCAAGGATTTCTCTAAGATTGTCGTTCCTTTGACTAGACTTACAATAAAGGAGAACCCTTTTATATGGTCGAAGGATTGTGAAGCAAGTTTCCTAACGCTTATGAAACATCTCACTACAGCCCCTATATTGGCACTACCTGTTAAAGGTGGTGGCTTTGAAGTATATACTGATGTATCTGGCATTGGCCTAGGATACGTTCTTATGTTAAATGGCAAGGTGATTTGCTATTCATCGAGGCAGTTGAAGCGTCATGAAGAAAATTATCCCGTGCATGATCTGGAACTGGCTGCTGTCATCTTCGCCTTGAAAATCTGGTGACACTACCTTTATGGGGAGAAGTTCACTATATTTTCAGACCATAAAAGTCTGAAATATCTTTTTACCCAGAAGGAGTTAAACATGAGCCAACGCAGATGGTTGGAGTATCTCAAGGACTTAGACTTTACTATCCAATATCACCCTGGCAAAGCAAATGGTGTAGCAGACGCTCTCAACAGAAGACCACTAGCAACTCTAGCAAGCATCTGGAAAGGTATGACTTATCTTATTGAGGATTTTGCTCAATTGAATCTAGATGTTCATAAAGAAGAAGAAGGGTGTACGATTGCTAATATCAGGTCGCAACCCACGTTAATTGAAGACTTAGTTAAATTGCAAGAGAATGATCCAATATTGATGGAGATTAAAACCAATGTTGATCAACGGTCAAAATTTTCTTTTTCGATCGATGGAAGACTATTGTTCAAAGATCGAATCTGTGTGCCGGATCATCTTGACACTAAGAAGTTGATCATGGAAGAAGCTCATAAATCAAGGTATGCTATTCACCCTGGTGCTACCAAGATGTACCAAGATTTGAAAAGGAATTTCTGGTGGCCCAACATGAAGCGAGAGATAGCGGATTTTGTATCTCGCTACCTCACGTGTCAGGAAGTTAAGGCAGAACACTTAAAGCCCGCTGGAAAGCTACATCCCTCGGATATTCCCGAGTGGAAGTGGAAAAGTATAGGGATGGATTTCATCATGGGTTTACCTAAGACAAGAGGTGGACATGATGATATATCGGTGATCATAGACCGTTTGACTAAATTCACACACTTTTTACCAATCAAAAGTCGATGGTCTGTGGATATTCTAGCAGCTTTATACATAAACGAGATCATCAAGCTACACGGTGTCCCTATCACCATTATTTCGGATTGAGACCCTCGATTCACATCATAATTCTAGAAGGGTCTACAACATTCATTAGGGACCCGACTCAATTTTAGCACTACTTTTCATCCTCAAACCGATGGACAAACTAAGAAGACAAATCAGGTGGTAGAAGATATACTCAGGACATGTGTTATTGATTTTGGTGGAAGTTGGCACGACCATTTTTCTCTAGTGGAATTCGCCTATAATAATAGCTATCAAGGTAGCATACAAATGGCACCATTCGAGACTTTATATGGATTAAGTTGCCGCTCACCTATATGATGGAATGAAGTTGGATAAAAATAATTTCTAGGCCCCGAAATCATCAGGGATACTACCGAGAAGATAAAGCTCATTCAGGAGAAACTCCAAATGGCTCAAGATAGGCAAAAATCATATGCTGATAACCGAAGGTGAAATCTAGAATTCCAAGTGGGAGACCATGTATTTCTCAAGGTTTCTCCAGGTCGAGGGATTTGAAGATTCGGCATCAAAGGTAAACTTACTCCGAGATTCATCTGCCCTTTTGAGATTCTTGAATGAGTTGGCGAGGTCGCTTATCGGATTGCCTTGCCCCCTCAATTAGCAGGAGTCCATGATGTGTTCCATGTTTCAATGCCCAAGAAGCATGTTTACGACCCGTTCCATGTCATAACCTATGACAATCTGGAGATTCAAAAGGATCTGACGTACGAACAAAAGCTGATCCAGATAGTAGACCAAGAGGTATGTAAACTCTGAAACAAGACTATTCCCATGGTAAAGGTCAGGTGGACTAAAAGCTTTGACCATGAGGCGACATGGGAGACCGAAGAAGCTATGCGTAAGAGATTCTCAGAGCTATTCAACTATAAGTATAATCTCCATAAAATCCATGCAATGAATTTGGGGACCAAATTCTTTTTAAGTGGGAGAGGGTGTAACACCCTAGAATTTTCTAGTAATTAAAAATTATTTATCAGCATTAAATGGGCTATTAAGGAATTACTGGTTGATTAAATTAATTTTAAAGGCCCTATATTAACCAAAGGGT
This sequence comes from Amorphophallus konjac, assembly GCA_022559845.1. NCBI lineage: Eukaryota > Viridiplantae > Streptophyta > Magnoliopsida > Alismatales > Araceae > Amorphophallus > Amorphophallus konjac. Next base: position 101,773,120 of record CM040125.1, on the reverse strand, counting down.
TTAGCCCACTTAAATTAGGCCCATGAACCCAATTTTAAACCCTTTTGGCCCAAGCCCCCACTCTAGAAACGTCCTTAGGATAACTCCCTAAGGTAATTGGGGATAAATATAAGAAGAATTTGACCAGAATTCAAATTCTGGCACGTTGGCTAGTAGTGGTCTATCGTAAGACCGCTACTTCATAGAGGCGGTCCAGGCAAGACCGCTATCTCCTTCCGATCATGAGAGTTGTAGAAGCATGGAAAACTTGGATCTTTGGCATCCTAATCCCCATGGATCGAAGTGTGTAGACATGTAAACATGTCTAGGACTCTCTAGAGATTAGTTCTGCTCCAAATTAGGACTCTAAGTTCGATCAAAGCCCTTAAACCCTAGCAAACCCTATAAATAGGTCTCAGGTCTGACCTGCGCGAACCCTAGTTTTGGCTCGCAAGGTTCGCTGGTAAGACGACGTTATTTCATGTCAGTCCTTTGGAATGTTTTGTTTCCTTTAGCATTGACTAACTCCTCTCAAAATCTCATGCTAGGAGATCCAGTGGTTGGAGAGTTAGAGCGCCGGGAAGAAGCAGGTTCTCTGTAGACTACACAGGAACCAGCACATCCGGCTAGTAAAGATTCAAGTTTTTGGGATGTTAGCAAAGGTAATTTGTAGTTGAGTCTTTAGAAGTTTTTGTTCCTCTCTATGTCTTCTAAAAACCCTCAAAATTTGTGAACATAGGTCAAGTGGTTAAGGAGAATGAGGGACGAGAAGTTGCTGGTTTGGCACAGGACGTGCAGAAACTAGGTCGTTCTCCTAGTCCAAAATTTGAAGTCTAGAGCTTGTTACAGAGGTAGGTTATCGCATGAACGGCTTAAACATCATGTTAGGAGTAAAAGCCCTCTAATTTCATGTGATTTCATACTCTGTACGCGATGAATTTCATGTTTTATTTACACCGCACAATTAGCTTATCTCTGCATGCATATCTTTACACCTTAAGAAGAAAAGATGAAAACTTCGGCTTAATTCCTGCAAACCCATGCATCTTCTTAGTTTATCTTCATCCTACCCTATTTTATCTACTAGTTTAGGATGGTTTACTTTTGATTACTGCCCTAGATTAGCCATGCACACATTAGTTTTACCCTTCTGTTTGGAAGATGGAAGGCGGTCCATCAAAGACCGCTATCCTAATATAGTGGCCACCCGATAGACCGCAACTTGATGATAGCGGCCTCATCATGACCGCAACTTGTTTCCTGTATTCAGTTATATATATGTATATCCTTTGTGTACAATGATAGAAACCATGCCATAGTCATGTTATTTCTGGCACTATCTCATGGTTAGAAGTTATTTCATGTTGTTCATGATTCTTACTACGTTTTGTTTCATGTTAGCTTGTTTTAACCTTATTTTCATGTATATTAATTTCATGTCCAAAACCTATATAGTCTTGTATTAAATTATTTCCCTATGCTTATGATGGTTGTTCTATCGATGTTTTGATCGCTGTTTCACGCACTTCACTCTCATCTATTGTCTTTCTGGTTAAGTACATAGCGCATATCCTGGTATGTGACTATTAGTTACACTTTGCACTTATAGGCACACTTTCTTGGACTTGTGAACCTCTCCGCCAGATAATCCTTCTATCGGACTAGGAGATCATGTTTCAAGGCCTCCATAATTCTCTGCGAGCCTGGGATTCCCACTAGGACGTCGAGCTGGTTGTACCCTATGTTGGCCCAAATAACAATATACACGGATAACAAGGGGGGGTTGAATTGTCCCCCAAACACGATGACCAATTTTAAAATTAGCGGTAGAATTAACAAGATTGAGGAAAATAAATGATATAGGAATGAAGTGGATTCTCTCAATCTAGCCGAGCCTAAATGATCAAGACAATAAATAAAAGTGAGCTAGCACACACCATAATGCACATGGAATTTTAAGGTGGTTCGGGACCACGACGGGCTCCCTACGTCCACCCCTCACCAAACCGGTGAGGCTTCACTCGCTCACAAAGAAGCGCACGAAGTAAAAACTCAAACTGTCACGCCCCGAGTTTTTATTACAGCGGAAGGAATTTCGAGAACGTGAACAGTCGGCTAGTACGCCTCAAGCGAGCAAGTAATCAGAGCGCAAGACAATCACATAAAAGTAATTGCATAAGTAAATTTCTCAAAAACACCAACTTTATTTCATAATAATAGTCAAAATTACAAAAGATCATCAATGTTTGACAACCTTCTACCATATGACCCAATAAAATCAAAAATTACAATCTGACTCGACTAAACGATAGACAGCTAGGGCTTCTCTCATTCCATTTGACCTTCAATCACTCTCGGACCCGCTACTTGCATAATCCGAATCCGATTCGGTATTTCCTGAAAATATGAGAAAATAGGTATGAGCACACATGCCCAGTAGGTATCTTCGTATCAACATGAAGGTAATATATAAGTGATTGATGCTTTAGTTCTAGAAACAGAATCAGAATGCGGTAAATCATACGTCATAAACCAAAGTAACCAAGAATATAGAATCAATTTGACCTAATCGAACAAGATTTAGTCATGTAGATATACAGTTGGCCTTTCATGAACAAGAATGTACGAACATGTATCGAGAAAGTAATTACACAACCTTGTAAAGGCTATGTACTAGCAAGTCATTAACAACATGCAATTTCCATAAAGAGTCTCGTGGTTCTTCACTCATTTATAAGAGAAAGTACTCCTGACACAATGCGACGCCAGTATCACCGTACCCCATGATTTATAGCACGTTTCCGACAATCAGTCGAGGGGATTAGCATAGAGCCCTTGTACACAATCCGTGCCCAATCTTGCATATTCACGTTTCAAATCCAGCTACTTCCACGAGATATAGAAATAATGTATGGCCAATAATGTAACAAGTTCAATGATAGTTTGACGATGACAATATCAAGGTAAGAATGCTTCAATTAAGAACATGAGATTTCAAAGAAGAATTAAAAGAACATTATGCTACGGCAGCATTCCGGCAGCATAACGGTACATTAATTAAGTTTCATATCTTAACTTCAACTTATTAGATAAAGCTTTTTAGTTCCAGATAATCAAGGGATCACTTAAGAACGCATTTAGAACAACCCCTTAGGTCATACCCCAGGCAGGATGCTTGACAGAAAATAACGGTCACCCACTGGGCCGTTTCAGAATCAATAGTGGTCTCAGTCAGGCCGCTAAGATCATAATAACGGTCCAGTTAAGGCCGCAACTAGACTGTGTCAACCAGAAAGAAGGAAAGTCGACACCTGACAACTTCTGGGTAATAGACGGTCACAGGAGGGCCATTTTTTGTTAAAAGAGGGTCCGATCAAGACAGCTAAGTAACAGAGACGGTCTCTTATAGGCCGCAATTTACCAAAGTACATAAATGAAACCATCGGTCATGTGAGTGCATTCTAGATAAATTGGGCTTTAAGGATACAACCTGCTCGGCGTCCTAGTGGGAATCCCAGGATCGCGGAGTCTTACGGAGGCCTTGAAACATGATCCCCTAGTCCGACAGAAGGAATATCAGGTGGAGAGGTTCACAAGTCTAAGATTGTGTACAATAGTGTAAAGTGTAACTAATGGTCGCATACCGGAGCATACACCATGTACTTATGAAATGACTTAAGAGATGAGAGTGATACGGTGAAACCAACAGTAAGAATCATGATAATATCACCACATGGATCATGTCCATATCATAGTAAAACCCTTTAGTTACAAAATTATAACATTAGTCATGAAATTACACAATAATGAAAAATAAGGTTCTAAAATATGCTCATGCTGTAACAGGGTGTTTAACAGGAAAATAAAACATGGTTATCTGAGAAATAACATAATTTTAGTACTAATATATGATATACTAAATTTGGGCTCGGGCTGGTCCACAGAACCAGAAAACGGTCAAGGGATGGCCGCATAAGTATAAAAACGGTCACGTGATAGACCATCATTTTAGGGTTAAAACGGCTTGAGCTAAATCGCCTAATATACTAAAGTAGTCTTACACTTGGCCGCCAGAATATCCTACGGTTCCTGGAGGGTCGCCTTCTGTGTGGAGACAGAAGCTATATAATAGTAAACTAAATGTTAACCTAGGTCATGTTATGCATGGAAACAACGTAAAACATGTACATGCTAGAAGAAAATAAGGCCAATAATATGCATAGGAGAATATTATTTAGACAAGAGTTTCAACTTAGTTGAATTAAGGCTAAGTTCATGCATGAAATTACACTAGTTGCGTAGTCCCAATAAAACATTAAATAATCTAAGTATAATGCAAGAAAACGACTGGAAATAGAGGGCTTTTATTCCTAACTTCAAGTTTGAGCCATTCATGAGATAACCTACCTCTGGACAGAGCTCTAATCTTTGAATTTAGGGCTGAAAGTTGACCCTAGTTTTTGTTTGTCCTAAACTGAAACAATAACTTCGTGGCCTTCTAACTCCTGATCCACTGCACCTATGACCACGAAATTTTGAGGGTAAGAAGATGGTACTAAAAGAAACAAATAACTCTAAAGAACCCCTATCTAATTACCTCGTTTAAGGGTCTTACTTTGCTGATCAATCTGGGCTCGTTGCACAGGTTCCTGGTTTGCTTGCACCGAACCAGTGACTTTGCAGACCTCTAACTCCTTGTAGGCTTTATCTCCTAGAACAAAATTTGGAGGGTAGTTAGTCCTTACTATAATGAACGAAAACGTATAAAGAACATACCCCAAATAATGATTCCTTACCTTAGTTTCACGCGAGCCAAAAGTATGGGTCGCACAGGTTAAACTTAAGGTCTTTTTATAGGGTTAGCTAGGGTTTCATGGATTAGAGCGAAACTAGAGTCCTAATTAGGGTTCCTATTCGATCCTCAAGCATTATAGACTCATCTAATTAATAGATAGCATCGATCCTAGGTGATTAGGATGCCAAGGATCCAAGCTTTTTATGCCTTCTTCCATTCTCGGAATCTAGAAAGAGTAGCGGTCTTATATAGACCGTTTCATGTTATAGGCGGTCCCTCGATAGACCGTTTCTAACATTGGGCGCCGAATTTAAACAACTTCAAACTCTTTTCATGAGTTATCCATTTAATTATCTGATGAATGATGATTTATCTTCTAAATTCCGTAAATAGCATATTTTAAGCTTCTAGAATATGGGCCAAGTCTTGTGGGCTTGGTTTTGGGTCCTTTAGGCTTAAATAAAAGGGCCAAGTCCATTAATTAGATATAAGGCCTTAATATTTAATTAATAAATTCCTTAATTCATTCAATAACCCATTAAAATTGGATTAATTCTATTTAACTCCAGAAAATCTCAAAAATTCCAAAATACTTTATATAAAATTCTGTGGTATTACACCCTCCCCCACTTAATAGAATTTGATCCCCAAATTAAAAATATGGATTTTATGGAGAGTATACTTACATTCAAATATTTCTGAAAATCTTTTGTGCATGGCTTCTTCAGTTTCCCATGTTGCTTCATGTGGCCATAATTTGGTCCATTGGACTTTGACCATAGGAATGGTCTTATTCCAAAGTTAACGTACTTCTCGTTCAATTATTCTGATTGGCTTCTGCTCATACGTCAAATCCTTCTTAATCTCTAGGTTGTCATAAGTTATGACATGAAATGGATCGGAGACATAGTTTTTGGGCATTAATACGTGGAACATATCATGAACTCCGGCTAATTGAGGGGGTAAAGTAATTCGATATGCGACTTCACCAACCCTTTCAATAATTTCAAAGGGGCCAATGAATCTTGGAGGAGCTTGCCTTTGATACCGAATCTTCGAATACCTCGACTCGGAGAAACATTAAGGAATACATGGTCTCCCACTTGGAATTCCTGGTCACGCCTTCTGTTACGAGCATATGATTTCTGTCTGTCTTGGGCCATCTGGAGTCTCTCTCGAATAATATTTATCTTCTCGATAGTATCCCTGATGATGTCGGGGCCGAGAAATTACCTTTCTCCTACTTCATTCCAACATATAGGTGAACGACAACTTCTACCATATAGTGCCTCAAGTGGTGCCATTTGTATACTGGCTTGGTAGCTATTATTGTATGTGAATTCCACTAGAGGCCAGTGGTCGTGCCAACTTCCTCCAAAAGCGATAGCACAAGCCCTGAGCATATCTTCTACTACTTGATTGGTTCTTTCAGTCTTGCCATCGATTTATGGATGGAATGCAGTGCTGAAATTCAACCGAGTCCCTAGGGAATACTATAGACCCTTCCAAAATTGTGATATGAATTGAAGGTCTCGATTCGATATAATGGTGACAGGGACACCATGTAGTTTGATAATTTCCCTTACGTATAATGCTGCTAATACATCCACAGACCATCAACTTTTAATTGGTAGAAAATGTGCCGATTTAGTCAATCGGTCTATGATTACCCATATACTATCGTGTCCACCTCTTGTCTTAGGTAAACGCATGATGAAATCCATCCCTATACTTTCCCACTTCCACTCGGGAATAGGCAAGGGATGTAGTTTCCCGGCGGGCTTTAAATGTTTTGCTTTTACGTGCTGACAGGTGAGACAACGAGATACATTGTCTGCTACTTCTCTTTTCATGTTGGGCCACCAGAAGTTTCTTTTTAAATCTTGATACATCTTGGTAGCACCAGGGTGAATAGCGTACCTTGATTTGTGAGCTTCTTCCATGACCAACTTTCTAGTGTCGTCATGATCCAGCACACAGATTCGATCTTTGAATAACAATCTTCCATCAGTTGAAATGGAGAATTTTGGCCTTTGATCGATATTAGCCTTGATCTTCATCAATGTGGGGTCATTTTCTTGTAACTTGGCTAGTTCTTTGATTAATATAGGTTGTGACCTTATATTAGCAATCGTACATCATTCTTCTTCCTTAACAATATCAAGATTGAGACGAGCAAAATCCTCAATAAGATATGTCGTACCTTTTTTGAGGCTTGCTAGAGTTGCCATTGGTCTTCTGCTAAGAGCGTCAGCTACAACATTTATTTTTCCTGGATGATATTAGATAGTAAAGTCAAAGTCTTTAAGATACTCCAACCATCTGCGTTGTCTCATATTCAATTCCTTTTGGGTGAAGAGGTATTTCATACTTTTGTGATCTGAAAATATAATGAATTTCTCCCCATAAAGGTAGTGTCACCAAATTTTTAAGGCGAATATAACCGCGACTAGTTCCATGTCATGTACATGGTAGTTTTCTTCACGACGCTTCAACTGCCTCGATGAATAGCAGATCACCTTTCCATCTTGCATAAGAACACATCCTAGGGCAATGCCAGATGCATCGGTATAGAATTCAAAGCCACCACCCTCAACAGGTAGTGCTAACATGGGGGCCGTAGTGAGATGATCTTTAAGAGTTAGGAAACTGTCCTCGCAATCCTTCGACCATATAAAATTATTCTCTTTTCTTGTGAGTCTAGTCAAAGGAACAACGATTTTTGAGAAATCCTTAATTTATCGCCTATAATAACCAGCTAGACCTAGAAAACTTCTAATTTTTGATATGGTCATCGGCCGGCTCCAATTCTTAACCGCTTCCACTTTAGAAGGATAAACATCGATACCTTCCCTTAAAATAATATGGCCAAGGAAAGAGACCTCCTTGTGTTACGACCACCAATTTGGGCACTGGCCCAATTGAGAATAATTCGGGCCCGTGAACTCAATGAGCTAGAAATGTGGACAGATTATTGAAGGATCCTTAGAAAATTGGTAACTTACTATAAGGAGGTCAGAATTAGATGAAACCAAAGCCCATGCAACGACCATTTGGTAAGGAACAACTTTGATGAAGAGTATAACTTCTGAAAAATGGGCCTAATAGGAGATAATAAGGAGTTATGATAATGGGCTGAAATTATTACAGAAAACATAGTCACCCATTAAAATATGTATGTCTTGGTCCACAATCAACCAAATGGGATGAAATCAGGCCCATTCAAAAGCTTGGGCACTTAGCCCAAACTCTTCTGTTGACATGGAAACCCAATTCGCACTACAACCCAAGGTTCTGAGCCCATTTGCTGTCAGCTATCATGAAGAGGTGTGACTGCTAGGAGAATTCGAATGTAATTAATGAGAAATTCATAACTTCGTGTGTGGTTAATGAACTGACCTGAAACTAAGGCCATAATTTCGTGTGGGAGGTTAGCTACAACTTCTATGTTAAAGTCGAGGCCCAATACTACCCGGATGCTAGAGTTATACCCAGATTACCTCGGGCTACTGAAAGGTCACGACTGGAATAAGGGAGAATAGATGATAATATTGAGAAAAACATAACTCGGGATAAGAATGAGGAAATTTGATGAAACCACCTCTAAATGTTAGATCTACAAGTCCTCTTGATCTCATCTGAAGACATCCGAATCCAGATCCCAACAGAAGAGCGCGCCCACTTGCATTCATGACCAGGTAGATGAAAGGTTGTGACTGAAACAGAGGAGGAATGATGATTAATATTGCGAAAATCATAACTCACTCTAGAGTTGATGAAATTTGATGAAACTATGACTAAGAGTTAGATATAGAAGCCCTCTTCATTTGATATGAAGACATCCCAACCTAATTCCCAACATAAATGTGTGCCCACTAGCATTTGTGATCAGCGGTCGAAGGGTCACACCTGTTCAAACCTGAAGGGATGCTTAGCATTAACCCATCTTTAAGCCAACGACCTGGGGGCTGGGCTGAACCTTGCTTGACGTGGGACAGGCCTTGGGAGGCTTTAAACCTATATAAAGAAGTGGGTTCCAAGGGTGATTAGCCTTTAGCAACACCTATCCTCAACACCCACCATCTACGGTTTCTCTCAGGTAAGGAAGAGGAGTAAGGAACCTTGGCATTTCGTAAAGGGTGAACTTGCAGTGAAGTCTTGGTGAATCTGGGGTGTGGAACTCATCCCTGGATCGGATTAAAAAGCTTTAGGAGGATCTGGGGTGTAGATTTCATCCCCCGGATCGTCGATTTACCTTCTCAAAGGTAGGCACCTAACGTCAAACTTTAGGGGCAATGATGCATTAGAATGGTTTGAAATATATTTTATACACTTTAAAGAGGGATTAAGGGCACGTGGGGACCACTACCATGTTCATTTTGGTTTTTGGTTTCATTAAATTTTGGCCTTCCACGAGTTACCTCTGTGTCTCAAAGGATTTACACAGCCCCTGGGGAAGGTCAACCTTTGAGACAAGGTCTGTGCATGTTTGTGATAGCCATAGTAAGGTCTGTGCATGTATGTGTTAGCCATAATAAGGTCTGTGCATGTTGTGTTAGCCATAGTAAGGTCTGTGCATGTTTGTGTTAGCCATAGCAAGCTATGTGTATGTTTTGTATTAGCCATAGTAAGGTCTGTGCATAATAAGGTCTGTGCATGTTTGTGTTAGCCATAGCAAGGTCTGTGCTTATTTTGTGTTAGCCATAGTAAGGTCTGTGCATGTCTGTGTTAGCCATAGCAAGGTCTGTGCATGTTTTGTATTAGCCATAGTAAAGTCTGTGCATGTCTGTGTTAGCTATAGTAAGGTCTATGCATGTTTGTGTTAGCCATAGCAAGGTCTGTGCATGTTTTGTATTAGCCATGGTAAGGTATGTGCATAATAAGGTCTGTGTATGTTGTGTTAGCCATAGTAAGGTCTGTGCATGGTAAGGTCTATGCATGTTTGTGTTTGCATAGTAAGGTCTATGCATAGTAGGTCTGTGCATGTTTTGTGTTGGCCACAGTGAGGTCTGTGCAAAGTAGGTCTGTGCACGTTTTGTGTTAGCCACGATGAGGTATGTGCATAGTAGGTATGTGCACGTTTTTTCTTGGCCACAATGAGGTCTGTGCATAGTAGGTCTGTGCACGTTTTGTGTTAGCCACGGTGAGGTCTGTGCATAGTAAGGTCCGTGCATGGTAAGGTCTGTGCATGTTTGTGTTGGCATAGTAAGATCTGTGCATAGTAGGTCTGTGCACGTTTTGTGTTAGCCACGGTGAGGTCTGTGCATAGTATGGTCTGTGCATATTTTAGCCACGGTAAGGTCCATGCATAGTAAGGTCTGTGCATGGTAAGGTCTATGCATGTTTGTGTTGGCCACAGTACGGTCTGTGCATTGTAGGTCTGTGCATGTTTTGTGTTGGCCACGGTGAGGTCTGTGCATAGTAGGTATGTGCACGTTTTGTGTTAGCCACGGTGAGGTCTGTGCATAGTAAGGTTTGTGCATGTTTTGTGTTAGCATAACTAAGGTCCATGCATAGTAGGTCGGTCCATGTTTGGCCCAAGCATGACTAAGGTCAGTGCAGTCTTTGTCCATGCATAGGTAAGGTCGGTGCACGTGCTGCACAGACTTAGGTAAGGTCGGTGCACCTGTGGGTCTGTCCAATTTCTAGAAACATAGAAAATGAGAGTTTTGGGAGGTCATTTTAATTCAGAAAAATCTGAAAAATTAAAAAATGACAGAAGGTAAAGTTAGTAACCCACCGTAAAAATTTCACGCTCATAGAAATTCTGTACTTTTAGATATAAATCATTTTCTTTGCATGTGTAGCCTAGAAGGATAAACCTATTCTTTTTATAAATTAACCTGATCATGCACTGTTCCGCACCAGTCAGCATATAAATATGATTAGCCCACTTAAACTATTGGAAGCATGTATGTTATGATAAAGTATCATACAAGTATTTGTAAAACGAGTATGAATGCGAATACGATGTGAATGTTATGAGTGGGAATAACAGCATTCTGTGAGATAGGACTTCGGTCCCTCTGTGGGATGACCCATTCTATGGGACGGCGATGTGTAACGCCGCGGAAGTAAAAGATCCCAGGGGACGGCGGTGCGTAACGCCCTGGTCAAAACCTATCATTTCGGCTGGTCCGTTCTGTGGGGCGACGATACGTAACGCCACAGTTCGCGATGGGCCACAGGAATCTAGGTGAAATCCAATGACTCGGCTTGTTCTATGGGACGATGATACGTAACGCGACAGTTCGCGGTGGACCACCAGAGTCTAGGTGGGAGTTCGCTCTCGGGTTTGCACAGTACTCTTTCGTTCGTTCATTCGTTTGTGTGTGTCTGGGGTCACCTGTGTTGTGGAAGCTGTTTGTTTCCAAGAATAATAGAATTGTGAAAATATAAAAATGTGAAAATGTGAAAAGGCGATAATATGTAAACTGCTCATTCACCGTGGTTTTAACGCATGCATGGGTCTCTTATATGTTAGTTGAAGAATATGTATTTTCCTCATATGCGTTATTTTAAGTAGATGATAATGAATGGATTATGCTATTATTAACATTTGAAATATGCATATAGATGTGAGTTAACCCCGGTTTGTTGAGGCTACCTACTGAGCGTCACACTCACCCCTTGTGACACACGTTTTTAGGGGACATAGAGAAGGCGGTTGACGTGGAGGCTACAGCTGAGGAGTAATGCTAGTTCGTAGTTCATCTGGGTATACTATGGATGAATGTCTCTCTTATATGTATGGTTATGGGGTGGTTAGCCTATGCAGACTCATGTTCAATCTGGAACAATGTAAATGTACTCTCCTTGGAAATTATGAATTGTTGAAATGCTAATTACATTTCGTGTAATTGTGGTTTCTCTCTCTCTCATGCGAGTGTATGCATATTCATATAATTGTGCTTCCGCGATACGTGCGAAGTAATGTCTCGAGTGTTGAGGTGGTAGGGACGGATTCAGAGGGGGGGTGAATGAATCCCCTTCGAAAATTCTGGCCAATTTAAAAGATGAAGCTACAAACATTAAGCTATGCAGAATTAAAGATTGATTAGCATAACTGAATGTAAGCTATAACGAAACATGGACTAAACATATGATAGCTGACTCTGGGCTATGATGAGGCACACAGTCAAATAGATGGTCAGCGAAAGCAATGAATTACTCAGCAACTTCAAACGGTTTACAGAAGTAGATTACGCACACTAAGAAATCATAAAGCACTCAGACAGAACAATCAGTTGAAACGCACCTAGGCATTCATCTAGTGAAAATCAGATAAGAAATCAAACCAAGGTAGACAGGAGATTTTTAGGTGGTTCGGTCTTCCAGACCTACATCCACCCCACATTCAAACCTGAGTGTGGCTTCCGCTGACTAACAACTTGAACCGCTAGGCATCACAGCTTGCCTACATCTGCTGGACATCACAACATGCCATCTGTTGAGCATCACAGCTTGCTGTCCAAGGTAACCACCTTGCCTGCTGAGCATCACGGCTTGCTCTGCTGACTCACAGCTTGAAGTTCAAAAGAGAAAAAGAAAACAAGACACAACAACGGAAAGCTAGAAATGAAAAACTAAAAATATAGCTCACGTAGGAGCAATGTGGCATAGATCTGATCCAGAGGCCACAAACAATACTTGTTGGCTATCCTTCGACCAGGATCCCTCTTCTTCTTCTTCCTTCTTTGCTTTTACAACTCTCTTCTTCTCTCACGGCTCTCTTCTCTCAGACCTTTCTCTGATTCTTTATCTTTTTCTATTTTTTGCTAGCTCTCGCTCACTCTTCTGAACTCTCTTCTTTTTGGTATATCCTATCTCTCTCAGGCTATCTCTCTTCTATTTTCACTCTCTGTCTAGTTTAGCTTTCTTCTTCTCTCTCCTCTCTTCTTCTTTTTCTCTCGTATTCTCTGCTGCTTGAATTGGACGATCTGCCCCCTCTTTATATCCTCCAGGAGATGGGCGCGTGACTACCACGTTTCCCATCCAATTCGCCAAGCAGATTTGATCCAGACCTTTCCACGTGTCATCATCACTGGGCTTTTACTTTCCACATGGTAGGATCACTGGCTCGCTCATTATCTTAGATCACGTGCCAGCTTCCAGCATTCTGGGAACACGTGCTTCACTTAAGTCTCTCGAGCAGACGTTCGATCCTGGTTGCCTGGGCCTTTTCTCAGTTAAGTCCCTGTCAGTAAAGTGAGAGAAATTTCATCAAACACCTTTCAATCATACTGAGTGCATATATGCTAAGTATGCATCAATCTTGTATGGGCACAAGGCAGATAGACTTAGATTTTATAAATGACAAAGACAAGTATGCACTGACCTTTGTATGCCTTTAGACAAAACTAGCACCGATCGTGTATAGGCCTTAGCCAAAAACATGCACCAACCGTGTGTATGCTCGGACCTTGATAAATGCTCAATGCTCGGAAATATATGTGCTCGGACCTGGTATGTGCTAAGACTTGAAACGTGCTCGGACCTAGTATGTGCTAAGGCTTGAAACGTGCACGGACTTGGATTGACATTATGCATGAGTGTACACAGACCTTATAGTAACTAAGTGTAAACCTGCACTGACTTTATATCCCATTTGCAAACATGCATAGACTTCAACAACAATAGACAATGCATGTGCAGACTTGCATGAGACAGATGCTTAGACCATGCCTAGTATTCATGTGCTTAGGCTAGAAAGTGTGCACCGACTTGCTACAGTGTGTGCACGGACCTCAGTGTGCAAAGTGCCATATGTGCATCGACTACTACAGTGTGTGCACTGACCTCAATGTGCAAAGTGCCATATGTGCATCGACTGCTACAGTGTATGCATAGACCTTATTGCGCATGTTATGAAAATATGCTCGGACCTTATGCTAAACATGCACATACCTTAATGTGAGCACGGCAAAACCTGCACAGACCATATTGGTCACTAGCACCGACCTTAATGATACTAGCACCGACCTTAGTGATATATGTGCACAGACCTAGTGTGTGGAAGAAGAAGGACTAGCACCGACCTGCATGCATGCTACAGTGATGTGCACAGACTTTATATGAAGGAGGAGAAACATGCACCGACTTTGAAGACATATAAGCACAGACCTTATTAAGCGCAAGCCAAAACTTGCACCGACCTTAAGGCATGAATGAAGAGAACCATATATAGAAATGTGCACTGACCTGTAAGACTTCAGTCCTTTTCTGACAGATGGCTGAGTTACACTTTTGGGCGATTGACCAGTTGACAATTATGAACAATGGCGTTGACCTTGACCTACGTTGACTTTTTGAGTGTTCTTTAAAGCTTGTTCCGATATATTTCATACCTCTATTATGTAATGAGATTGTCAGTTCATTCAGCCAGGTTTTATCATCAATGTTAAATATAATAAGTCATAATATTTGTCATCATCAAAACTTCAAAACCACAGGGACAACAATCTCCCCCTTTTTGATGATGGCAATATTTTGAGTCATTGCATTAATTCATCATGATGATCATGCTGTATGAACATGGAGTGGCTTAGACTATGTCAACAGAGAATATACCAACAGACCAAAATAACCAGTTCATAGTGAAACCTCAGAATATCCAATCAATGACTCACAAAAATGCTCCCCCTTTGACAACAACAAAAAGAAGGGAACATGAAGGATGTTGACATGATCTCCCCCTTTATGAAGTAGTATGCAATATGATTCACTGATAAGGAAACTCCCCTTGAACAGATGGATCTGTGTATCTTTAGAGCAGATGGAGTCGAATGAAATGAATGAGTGGTGAACCATAGGGACATTTAGATTGGACAATCAAGTCAGATTAATGTCAATGATTGGACAAAGGTTGGATAATTAGATTTAACAGTCAATTGAAGTAGGTCACAGATAATCAGATGGAACACATTCAGCAAGATTTTCAAAGAGTATACCAATTTCATAAATCCAAGATTTTCAAAGAGTCTCCGATTATAAAGGTTTATGAATGAATTTTATTGAACTATATGGTTTAAAGATGATGTATACATGGTTTGACAATAAAGTTCTGTACTCATATCTGAAATCAAGATTTAATAAAAATGAACCAAAAAGTCATATTAACATCTTGATTAACCTCTTTTCATCTTACTCAATCAATTTCAGTGACTTCTTTAGGAATTACACTCATAAGTATTGAGGTTAAACAATCATGAAACCATTTGATTTTATCAAGGGTCATAGCAATTTATCCTTAGCATTCTTTTTCAGATTTTTCATTTTATCAAGTGGATAACTTTTGCTATTAAATCTCACGAGCAATCTAGTTCAGTACACACCTTGTAGCTAAAAGATATATGTTGTTTAGACGCCAATATCCCTAAGTACTTAGTGTGACTAACAGTCATGCATTAAAATTAAACAGAGTTAACTTTTCACCTCATGACATACTTTTTCTCATTTCTTTGATGAGTGAGATATGTTTCTCAGTGTATCAGCCGTTGCTCTGTCTATTTTTCAATGATTTTAAGCAGAGTTAACTAAGACACCTCATGACACAATCCTTTGGACATGTGTTTCTCAGTGACCAAAGTCATTGCTCTTGCAAGATTTACCATATTTGACCCTTGGACATTTTCAGAAAGTTCAGATGTTTAAAGACAATACAGATTTCATGTATTTCAGCCAAATAAAGTCATGATTTTAACATTTTCAGATTTCAGAAGATTTGACAAGACTTAATCATGAACCAGTTGGTTAAGGTTTATTAAAGTTGATTCAGATATTTTCAAGGCATTTATAACCAACCAAAATGAATACATTAAATTTAAACCAATTTGATCTTTCAGACATTCATGAATCTGTATAATAGAAGATTCTTCATTGAATTGATTTTCAGATTTATGAGCAATGTATATAGATTGAAGCCTTCCTGAAGTTCAGATAGTTCAGAAACAATAATAGGAATAATAAGGATTCCAAACACAATGACCGGAGATTTCAAGACATTTCGTGTGGAGAATAGTAAACTGAATTTCAAATCTGTCAGGAAATTTTAGGAAAGCACTTAGAAGTATTCAGCAGCAGCCAATGAAACTTGATACCAATTGATCAACAAAGCAATTGATTTAGAAGTTATTGAGAATCATATGGAATCAGTGATCTAGGAGCAATGCAGATGTTTAATGTTTGACAAAGATATGTTCAATGAGTTCAATGATTTGAAATCAGTGACATACCAGCTTGAGACAGACTTGACATAAATGTCAGCAAAGAAAATTGGATTTCAAGGTGAGTTGGTAAATAGAATCAAAACTAGGAACAATACTTGGCGGAGATTGGATCCAAGGATCTACACACACAAGAATTAACCTTCCAGATAGGCCTGACCTATCTTTCCAGCTAAATCTTTTTATATACTGTCTAGTTGATACAAGATAGCATAGAATTGTTTCAAATGAGTCTCCCCTTCAGAAAGTCCAGGAGCAGTGTTCTCAAAGAATTGTAGTTGAATTGTCAATTGTTTAATGGACTTGAGATCAGATGAAGGCAAGAGAGACTAACTGATACCAATGTTTGAAAGAAATTGCTGGAAGAGCAAAGATAATCAATATGGCCAAGAATAGCCAACCAGTTTGGGAATTTTTGATGCTCCCCCTTAGCAAATGGACCTAAGCAGATTTATGAATGATGAGAGAGATTAGCAGATAATGAATTTGTTCAAACCTGTAGTGTTTGGAGAGAGAGTCATCATTCAGAGTTCAGCAAATGTGAATTAAACTTAAGAAGCAAACCATCAGTTATTCAGATGAGACCTCTGAGCATCGGTTGACCAGAATGGGAAATGTTGGTTGACCGAACTGCACAGAGATGGAATGAAAATGTTCTATTGGAATTGAGCAATCACTCTATCTTTTTGGTATTTTTAATAATGATGATATGCAATGAACTTTGTATGCATATGTGATGGGGACATCGCCCGTCCCTTCATCTTCTTGAGAGCTACATCATCATCCATCTATGCCACTATGTTCTCCATGTGTCCGTTGATCGAGTCATGTAATTTTTACATTTTATTTGAGTCTTAAATTATGTAATCTTCCTTTTATTTGAGTCATGTCCCTAGGTTCTTGGTCATTAAGTCCTAAGTCTTGAGTCATAGGTTAATTAAGAGGCTATTAGGCCCAACCCAAATGGGCTTGGCCCATGGTTGCCCCTCCCCTCTCTCTTGTGTCTTTTGGCATTCTGTCATTAGAAGTTTTTCCAGGGTCTTATATGTAAAAGGGGGTTTCCTATAAATAGGACCCCAAATCCCCATTTGGAGGGAATGACATTTTGAATGAAAAGTTTATGAAATTTGGTTGAAGCCTTCTTGAGTTCCCCACTCTCTCTCTAGCTCCCTCTCTCCCTCTCTCTCTCTATCTCTCTCCGATTCTCTCTCATCCCCACCCCAAATTCGAAATCCACTCTCTCTCCTCTCTTTCACCTCTAATTAAGACCCCTCCCCCTTCCCTATATCCCTCATTTAAGTCCTCTCCCCTCCCCTAGGTAGAACTCCCACTCCCTAGGCATTCTCTCCCCTTCCCCACACAACCTTTCATCTTCCCAGGCACCCTTTCATCTCCCCAAGGCCCAATTTCGAATTTGGGTGTTCCCTCCTCTCTCTCTCACCACCCCATTACCTCCCCACCTCCCAAAAGCACCCCCCTACAACCCCAGCCACGTTCATCCCCCCCCTCCCTTAACCCAAACCCACAAATCCCTTCCATCCCCCTTAATCCCCCCTCCACAAACAGCTCCATTCGCAGGCAGAAATCAAGCCCGAGTTGCAGTCGATATTGGGAGCAGTTCCAAGCAGAATCGGCTTCCGGGTTCTTCATCAAAAACGTGCGTGGGCGAGTCTTCTGACCAGGCGAGGTGGAATCGTCCTCTTCCGAGTTCGTGAGCGTCGGCAGCGGCCAATCTCCCACGACTGCACAGGAGGCTCCTGAACCCGACCAGAAGCTGAGGGAGACCACCACCACGCCCAACCCTGACGGAATCCGACTCCGAGCCGTTCAGCAAAGTTCCTCCCCTCTCTGTCAGCTCTCAGGAACAGAAGGCGGTTCGTCGATCGGAGCTCAAGGTGTGAAGTTATCAATTTCCTACCACTGTTGGGTCATTCTGTCCACCGATCCCCTCCTCCGACCATTCCCCACTCAACGGGACCTGCACGTCCACACCGACATCCGACTGAGGCGAGACCAGTGCTGCTGGAAAGTAGTCGTCCCCACGATTCCAACGCCACCTGCCGCGCACCAAACGGAGCTCGGGATTGCTCGTGGTGTCCCTGTCAAGCCGCTGTCCAGAAGCTGCCCCTGC
This sequence comes from Amorphophallus konjac, assembly GCA_022559845.1. Taxonomy (NCBI): domain Eukaryota; kingdom Viridiplantae; phylum Streptophyta; class Magnoliopsida; order Alismatales; family Araceae; genus Amorphophallus; species Amorphophallus konjac. The sequence continues at coordinate 101,754,990 of CM040125.1, read as the reverse complement.
ACAGAACCAGAACGGGGTCCCCGCTCAGTCGTCCGTGGCGACCAGGTTCGGGCGGAACCAAAATTCAGAAAAATTGTGCTGCATCCCTACCCTGTTACGAAGCCAACGGCACCAACCGCGCCTCCGGCAAAATTCCAGAGTGCGATCTACAGCCACTTCAACAGCTGCTGGTCACAGATTCCAGAACCGGACAGAATCGACGTCGGCATTTCTTTCGAAGTTTTATTCGTCGTCTTGTGCTCCCGCTTGGCCGGCGGAAGGCCCCACCCTGCGTGGTGGTATTACCCTGTATCTATTCAGTTCCCAGCCCCCTAAATCCCAATTTCCTTTGGGGAATTATGCTGTAATAATACAGGTCGCCGTTCAAGCTTCATCGCCGCGGCGCCGGGTCCGAACCCGCGCCTCCCGGCGCGCCCACGTCTCCGACCGGGACCGGTTTCTTCAAACCGGTCGAGTAAGTTCCCTGCCCTTGCTCTAATTATTTGTGCTTTCCATTCAATGTTAGTTCTTAGCTCCGCTGGCCGGTGAGAGAGTGCTCGAACTCATAATTTGCCACGAATCCGAGTGAGCACCGTGGGAGAGAGTGGGTACCGAGCCTTCGGCTCCGGGTCGGCCCCGTTGAATTCGGGCTCTCCAAACCCTTTGGGATACCCTCAGACCTTGCTGGCCCTCTACCAGCAAGGGTTCAGCCCCACGAACTCAACTCGGCATCGCCGGGTTACCCCCGGGCTTGGGTAAGCGCCGCGTGAGTTGGCCGCCGATATCGGCCCGTTTGGTGTGCGTTTGTGCCGGTATGCCTAAGTCCTAGGTTGTGTCGCATCAAATGGTATCAGAGCAAGTTTTTGGCTTGTTCTCACAAGTCAAGTCTTAGGGCCGTTTCATTCGGAGTCTTCATTGCATGGTCCCATCATTAGCCCTCTTGCATGACCACTCGGAGTGGTACCTCATATCAACCCCCTTCATCATCTTCAACCCCTTTCATGGATCCCAATCCCCAAATTCTCCAAGATAACCATGAAGCCATTAGGGAAGCCCCTCAACAGCCCCGTGATCCAAATCTAGACATCATTAGGGGACACCTTGAAGCCATCACCACCCGACTAGACCGGTTGGAAGCCCATGTCCTACCCCGGGACCAAAGACCAAGGGCACGGTCACCCCAAGAAAGGTTGGATAGAGAAGTTGAGAACCCACCTCCTAGGAACCATGGCCCTAGAGCTCGACCACTAAGGGAAGAAATTGAGAGAGAATTCTATGACACCCCACCTAGGAATCAAGGTCCTAGAGTTCGGCCACCTCGGGATGAAGTTGAAAGGGGACCTAATGAGCCTCCACATAGGCATCATGACTATAGAGTTAGGCCTCCCTATGATGACTTTGATAGGGACTATGACCCCTATTATGATTTAGAGAGACCCCGACACCATGGGCGTGATGAAAGGCGCCCTCGGGAGGACCCGGACCACCACTTACTTAGAATGATCAAGGTTGAGGCACCAACTTTTGATGGGTCCCACAACCCAAATGCCTACCAAGATTGGGAAAATGCCATGGACCAATACTTTGAGTGGTACCCCATGAGTGAGGAGAGACGGGTAAGGTTAGCCAAGATGCAACTTACAAAACTTGCCAAGACCTATTGGTTGAACCTAGAAAGTTTTAGGGTGGCAAGACGTCAAGAACCCATTGATACTTGGCAAAGCATGAAGGACCACCTTAGGACTAAGTACCTACCCCTCTCCCACACTCAAACCCTCCTAGATGAATGGCATAGTCTCACCCAAGAGGGTATGACCGTGAGTGAGTATATTGAGAAATTTGACTACTATGTCCTAAAGTGTGGAGTCCGGGAAGAGCACTCGGTTACGCTATCTAGGTTTAGAAATGGCCTTCAAAGTCACATCAAGAAGGAACTCTACATGAGGGATGTTGAAACCCTTCCACAAGCCTACCGGATAGCCCGAGATGCCGAACGCTTTGCTAGGCCACCAAAGGTCTTCCCACGCCTACCCGACTCCAAGAACATGGGGTCCCATGCCAACCCAACACCTTTGTTGAAAACCCCACCACCCCGGCCCAACCCAACCCCTTTATTGAAAACTCCACCCCAACCCCCATTCCGACCAACCAACTCCCTCCCCACCATTCCCCAAACCAAGACCACCCCTAACCCATCCATGCCAAGGCAAGATGAGAATTCCAAAGGGCAAAGGAACCAATGTTTTGGGTGTAAGGGCTATGGTCATTTCATCAACCAATGTCCCTCAAGAGCCATGTCCAACTTGATGATTGAAGGAGCCCCTACCCTAGGGGACTCTCAAGAAGAGACCGAGGTCTATGAGGCTTCCCAAGAATGGGAAGATGAGTATGAAGCCCAATACCAAGGAGAATCATCCTTAGGCAATGAGAACCCATTGAGCCTCATTAGGTGCCTCTCCCTCCGTGTCTTATCCCATGACACACCATGCCTCCCCACCCAACCTTCCATGAGCTTTGTGAACGTAGGAGAGCCCCTCATCCAATGGCTAAAACAAGGCCTCCTCCTCCATGCCTTACAACCCCACATAGAAAACAACCTCCCAATCATTACCACTCCCCCATTCCACACGACCTACCAACCCTCCTACCTTGTAGGGACTTTGAGGGATGTGATTAGTGGGATAGTGAGGCAAGTGATGGTAACCAATTTGTTGGCCTTAGGAAGAAATACCATGGGATCTCTTAGCCTCTCCCATTCCTTAATAGGAACCCTCACCTCCATCTACACCAAGGGTCCATACATAAGCAAGCTTCTCATAGTTCTACCCATGACCGATAGCTTGCCCCAAAGAAGCCCACATGGTCCCTTCCCACCACCCCATTACCATCACATCCCCTTGCCCACCTACACCTTCCCCAACCCCTCAAACTACCTTGATCCATTTGACCCCTCACATTGGAAGGCCACCAACCCTTGGACCTCATCCCCAACCCTTGGAGACATCATGCTCCTTGCCCACTCCCCTCACCCTAAGATCATCTCATGGCACAAAGGGAAGAAGTCTCATACCACCCCATGCATAGAGTCATCACGGGTCCAAGCATTTAGGTGCATGAGTCCACCCCCACCCCTCCAAGAGAGTCGGGTCTTCACTACACTTGGACACTTCCCTTCCCCAATTCCCAAGGTCCAAGGTAAAGTCACCTTTGAACATCCAAGTCTTCCCATCATATTTAGAAGGTCACCATTCATAAAATTGCATAATGTCCTCTGCAAGCATGACCACACTAACAATGGGACGTACATTGGATTGGCCGACTTTCGCCACTACTCCCAACATCCCCATGTGGGTGACCCCGCGATGGCAAGGATGGAGTGGCTCACCTCGGGAGCCACCCCAAAAGTGAGGAACCATGAGGCTGGCCCCTTGCTAGATGTGAGGCACATCGGCGCTTATGAGGAAATCCTCCACAAGTGGTATGGAATGAGCTCCACTTTCAAAGTGGCCGACTTGTTTGCGATGAAGGCCCCCACGGTGGAACCTAGTGAGAGGCTTGAGCCCCCTTCCCCCCTTGAGAGAGCTCCCACCCGTGAAGAGAGTCCACTAGCCAAGAGAGCCCAGCGTGAGCCAAGAGAACAAATATTGGGTGGACAAGTCACTACCAACATGAGCAAGGTGTATGGATGCTACCTCACCGGGTGGAAGGAACGGCCTCCGTAGGAAGATTGGCGGCAACACCACACCCCCGGGGGAAGAAAGACTCTAACTCGACGGAGTCGAGTTTTTCGCACCCCGGGAGTATGATGGGGACATCGCCCGTCCCTTCATCTTCTTGAGAGCTACATCATCATCCATCTATGCCACTATGTTCTCCATGTGTCCGTTGATCGAGTCATGTAATTTTTACATTTTATTTGAGTCTTAAATTATGTAATCTTCCTTTTATTTGAGTCATGTCCCTAGGTTCTTGGTCATTAAGTCCTAAGTCTTGAGTCATAGGTTAATTAAGAGGCTATTAGGCCCAACCCAAATGGGCTTGGCCCATGGTTGCCCCTCCCCTCTCTCTTGTGTCTTTTGGCATTCTGTCATTAGAAGTTTTTCCAGGGTCTTATATGTAAAAGGGGGTTTCCTATAAATAGGACCCCAAATCCCCATTTGGAGGAATGACATTTTGAATGAAAAGTTTATGAAATTTGGTTGAAGCCTTCTTGAGTTCCCCACTCTCTCTCTAGTTCCCTCTCTCCCTCTCTCTCTCTATCTCTCTCCAATTCTCTCTCATCCCCACCCCAAATTCGAAATCCACTCTCTCTCCTCTCTTTCACCTCTAATTAAGACCCCTCCCCCTTCCCTATATCCCTCATTTAAGTCCTCTCCCCTCCCCTAGGTAGAACTCCCACTCCCTAGGCATTCTCTCCCCTTCCCCACACAACCTTTCATCTTCCCAGGCACCCTTTCATCTCCCCAAGGCCCAATTTCGAATTTGGGTGTTCCCTCCTCTCTCTCTCACCACCCCATTACCTCCCCACCTCCCAAAAGCACCCCCCTACAACCCCAGCCACGTTCATCCCCCCCCTCCCTTAACCCAAACCCACAAATCCCTTCCATCCCCCTTAATCCCCCCTCCACAAACAGCTCCATTCGCAGGCAGAAATCAAGCCCGAGTTGCAGTCGATATTGGGAGCAGTTCCAAGCAGAATCGGCTTCCGGGTTCTTCATCAAAAACGTGCGTGGGCGAGTCTTCTGACCAGGCGAGGTGGAATCGTCCTCTTCCGAGTTCGTGAGCGTCGGCAGCGGCCAATCTCCCACGACTGCACAGGAGGCTCCTGAACCCGACCAGAAGCTGAGGGAGACCACCACCACGCCCAACCCTGACGGAATCCGACTCCGAGCCGTTCAGCAAAGTTCCTCCCCTCTCTGTCAGCTCTCAGGAACAGAAGGCGGTTCGTCGATCGGAGCTCAAGGTGTGAAGTTATCAATTTCCTACCACTGTTGGGTCATTCTGTCCACCGATCCCCTCCTCCGACCATTCCCCACTCAACGGGACCTGCACGTCCACACCGACATCCGACTGAGGCGAGACCAGTGCCGCTGGAAAGTAGTCGTCCCCACGATTCCAACGCCACCTGCCGCGCACCAAACGGAGCTCGGGATTGCTCGTGGTGTCCCTGTCAAGCCGCTGTCCAGAAGCTGCCCCTGCACAGAACCAGAACGGGGTCCCCGCTCAGTCGTCCGTGGCGACCAGGTTCGGGCGGAACCAAAATTCAGAAAAATTGTGCTGCATCCCTACCCTGTTACGAAGCCAACGGCACCAACCGCGCCTCCGGCAAAATTCCAGAGTGCGATCTACAGCCACTTCAACAGCTGCTGGTCACAGATTCCAGAACCGGACAGAATCGACGTCGGCATTTCTTTCGAAGTTTTATTCGTCGTCTTGTGCTCCCGCTTGGCCGGCGGAAGGCCCCACCCTGCGTGGTGGTATTACCCTGTATCTATTCAGTTCCCAGCCCCCTAAATCCCAATTTCCTTTGGGGAATTATGCTGTAATAATACAGGTCGCCGTTCAAGCTTCATCGCCGCGGCGCCGGGTCCGAACCCGCGCCTCCCGGCGCGCCCACGTCTCCGACCGGGACCGGTTTCTTCAAACCGGTCGAGTAAGTTCCCTGCCCTTGCTCTAATTATTTGTGCTTTCCATTCAATGTTAGTTCTTAGCTCCGCTGGCCGGTGAGAGAGTGCTCGAACTCATAATTTGCCACGAATCCGAGTGAGCACCGTGGGAGAGAGTGGGTACCGAGCCTTCGGCTCCGGGTCGGCCCCGTTGAATTCGGGCTCTCCAAACCCTTTGGGATACCCTCAGACCTTGCTGGCCCTCTACCAGCAAGGGTTCAGCCCCACGAACTCAACTCGGCATCGCCGGGTTACCCCCGGGCTTGGGTAAGCGCCGCGTGAGTTGGCCGCCGATATCGGCCCGTTTGGTGTGCGTTTGTGCCGGTATGCCTAAGTCCTAGGTTGTGTCGCATCAATATGCATTGACTATTTTTCACAGAATGCATTAATCCACCATACATGAATTGCAAAAATTTGTTTGACAGACTTCCCCTGACTTTATGCAATATGTGCAATGAAGGTTAAGCATGGGGTCTTATGACTGGACTGCCCTATGTACAAAATTACCCATGGTACTGGGCGGAGGACTTGGTCTAGAGACCACCTCACACATGGTCAGAGCTTCTAGACAGACTTAATCTGACCTTCAGTGTCAAACCATTTGATATACCATGAAATCATGCATGAAAATACATAACAGTTTCAGAATATGCAAGACAATTCAATTGAATGTGCATATGTGAAAATGTATGCAGACATGAAATTTCATGCATTAAAATTTATTTCATCTCCCTCTCAAACATGCAACCAGTTGAAGCACAGTTAAAACATAAATGCATGCAGATTGGAAATGAATTCAGCATATCTTCAATGAATATGTGCACACACATCTCAGAGCCCATGTAGCTTAATGCGAATGACAAAACATATAATGATCTTTCATGCATGACACTTTTGACTGAACAGATTTAATATGATATGTAGTTATAGTAGATTTCTAAGAAGTTCAATTGAACAAATGTGAAAAATGCAGATACTACATGAAAAGTACCAGAATGGGGTTTTACCAACTTGGGTGCCTTGGTTTATTACCCCTTTATTCATCAGCTTCCAAGGCACTCCTGCAAAACATAGAACGTCATTTTGTATATTGAGGTACCCAAGAATTCTTGGGTCCTCCATGGTCAGTAGCACCTCTGAATGGTGCCCTCCATAGTTTTTGAGCAGAAGAACCATCAAATTTCATCATGAAATAGTAAGACATAGAATGTCCAAACTGACCACAATAATGGCATGATGCAACAATTTTTAAATTTTCTCTATGCACATTACTGTAATCATGGAATCTATGAGCATTTTCATGAGCATTCTGTTTACAAAATGAGCATTCTATTTACGGAAATCAGCCATCCAACAATTAGCAACTCTGTGGCCTGACTTTTCACATTCAAAGCATCTGATATGCTTTCCCTTAGAGACATAAGTAATTCCATTAAAAACACTTTTCTTAGCAGGAAAGTTGACATATTTAGAATTGAATCGCTTTCCCTGAGTCTGCCAACGTTGAGCAGCAATGTGGCCTAATTTTCCACAATTAAAATAATGAGCATTCTCATTTAGGTATGCATGATTTTTAGCATGAAATTTTTTAACATTCAGATCATCCTGTTTCTTTAGTCTTTAATCATGCATAAGATGACCAATTTTGTGACAGTAAAAACACTGAATCCTTTTATTTAGATCATCCTTTTTCATCACAAAATAATCAGCCATCTCATGACCCACTTTTCCACAATAAAAACATTTAACATATTTTCCTTCAATACAGAGTGTCTTGGCCTGAGATTTTTTAGCATGCAATTTATTTCTCTTCCTTTTTAAAATTTTCTTTTTCTAATTTTTATTTTATTTTATTTTCTTAGCAGCAAGTTATTTTGGGGATTGACTTGAAGTACCAACTACATCAGAGCTTTGCACAAAGGTGGTGTATAGCTGATTTCTAATCACTCCCTTAAATTCAGAATTGCAACTAATCCCCTTTCTTGAATTATCATCCTCACCTTCCATGATAACTTTTATTTTTCCTTTATTTTTAACAGATTTGGATGGTGAGTTTTTCAGATAATGAATTTTATTTTCTAGGGAAACAATTTGTAATTCATAACTGACAATCTCCTGTTCACTGCAATTAATACATTCACTTAGCACTTTGTTTACAGTTTTATATCTCTCAAGTTCTTGATCCAGATTGCTCAGTTTTTCAGATTCTTCTTTGCAAGCAGTTTTTCCGGTTTCTAATGCAAGAAGTCTTTCAGATATAGCAGTGTTCAATTGCTTCAGTTGTTCATTTTCTTTTACAATTTGTTCATTCTGAACCAGTTCATTGAGTAGGATTTGATCATCTCCTAATGATTTCTGTTTATTCTCTAGTTCAGAAATCTTAACAGCAAGTTCATTGTTTTCATTTTTCAGCAAGGAAATTTATTCTTTATGCTTGACAAGTTGAGCTTGATTTTCTTCTTGAAGTCTTTTAGCCTTTTCATTATTCTCTACAATCTGTCTTTTATAGATTTCATTATCAGACTTCAGTTCATTCATTTCTGAAACAATATTTTCAAAACCTTCCAATTGTTTCTTATAATTCTGAATATCAATTAAACAAGCATCATGAGACACTTTCAGTTTTGAAAATTTTTCACAAGATGAATTGGAGTAGTTTTGATTAATCTTTTCCCTTAATTTCTTATTTTCTGATTTCATTTTCTCATACTTCTCAAGCAAATCATCATACATATCTACCAATTCATCAAAAGAAAATTCTATTGATTTAGTGCTTACTTGTAAAGATGTCTCCTCCTGTTGATCACTGCTATGATCACTTCTTCTTGCCATAAGACATTCTTCATCCTCTCCGTTGTGGATACGAAACAGTTCATCCAATATTTCTTTTGCAGTGCTACATCCTGGCATACAAGAAAAATTATCAGGGTTAATTGCAGCCTTCATTAGATTTAGCGCTCTCACATTATCATCGTTTTTCATCTTGTGACCATAAGTCCATTTGGACTTATTCTTAGGGATTTTATGCGGACCGTGTGAGATAACCTTCCACAGTTGAGGATCAACAGAGTGAACATGTTTGCGCATTAGACATAGCCATAATTTAATACGTGAACCATAGAATACTGGAGGATGAGCCATTAACACAGATCAAAGACAATTCAAAGCAGTGAATTCAAACCGATAAACCACGGCCCAAAGATTGCACCAAAAGATGGCAGGATCCTCTGCAGATCGTTGGATCTGGACAATCAAAGACTCGCTCTGATACCAATTGTTGAGGTGGTAGGGACGGATTCAGAGGGGGAATGAATGAATCCCCTTCGAAAATTCTGGCCAATTTAAAAGATGAAGCTACAAACATTAAGCTATACGGAATTAAAGACTGATTAGCTTAACTGAATGTGAGCTATAATGAAACATGGACTAAACAGATGATAGCTGACTCTGGGCTATGATGAGGCACACAGTCAAATAGATGGTCATCGAAAGCAATGAACTACTCAGCAACTTCAAACGGTTTGCATAAGTAGATTACGCACACTAAGAAATCATAAAGCACTCAGCCAGAATAATCAATTGAAACGCAGCTAGGCATTCATCTAGTGAAAATCAGATAAGAAATCAAACCAAGGTACGTAGACATGAGATTTTTAGGTGGTTCGGTCCTCCAGACCTACATCCACCCCACACTCAAAACTGAGTGTGGCTTCCGGTGACTAACAACTTGAACCGTTGGGCATCACAGTTTGCCTACATCTGCTGGGCATCACAACATGCCATCCGCTGAGCATCACAGCTTGCTGTCCAAGGTAACCACCTTGCCTGCTGAGCATCACAGCTTGCTTTGCCGACTCACAGCTTGAAGCTCAAAAGAGAAAAGGAAAACAAGACACAGCAACGGAAAGCTGGAAATGAAAAACAAAAAATATAGCTTACGCAGGAGCAATGTGGCATAGATCTGATCCAGAGGCCACAAACAATACTTGCTGGGTATCCTTCGATCATGATCCCTCTTCTTCTTCTTCCTTCTTTGCTTTTGCAACTCTCTTCTTCTCTCACGGCTCTCTTCTCTCAAACCTTTCTCTGATTCTTTATCTTTATCTATTTTCTGCTAGCTCTCTGCTACTCACTCTTCTGAACTCTCTTCTTTTTCATATATCCTATCTCTCACAGGCTATCTCTCTTCTCTTTTCACTCTCTGTCTGGTTTAGCTTTATTCTTCTCTCTCCTCTCTTCTTCTTTTTCTCTTGTATTCTCTACTGCTTGAATTGGACGATCTGCCCCCTCTTTATATGCTCCAAGAGATGGGCGCGTGACTACCACGTTTCTCGTCCAATTCACCAAGTAGATCTGATCCAGACCTTTCCACGTGTCATCATCACTGGGCCTTTACTTTCCACGTGGCAGGATCACTGGCTCGCTCATTATCTTGGATCACGTGCCAGCTTCCAACATTCTGGGAACATGTGCTTCACTTAAGTCTCTCGAGCAGACATTCGATCCTGGTTGCCTGGGCCTTTTCTCAGTTAAGTCCCTGTCAGTAAAGTGAGAGAAATTTCATCAAACACCTTTCAATCATACTGAGTGCATATATGCTAAGTGTGCATCGATCTTGTATGGGCACAAGGCAGATAGACTTATACTTTATAAATGACAAAGACAAGTATGCACTGACGTTAGTATGCCTTTAGACAAAACTAGCACCGACCGTGTATAGGCCTTAGCCAAAAACATGCACCAACCGTGTGTATGCTCGGACCTTGATAAATGCTCAATGCTCGGACATATATGTGCTCAGACCTAGTATGTGCTAAGACTTGAAACGTGCTCGGACCTGGTATGTGCTAAGGCTTGAAACGTGCACGGACTTGGATTGACATTATGCATGAGTGTACACATACCTTATAATAACTAAGTGTAAACCTGCACTGACTTTATATCCCATTTGCAAACATGCATAGACTTCAACAACAATAGACAATGCATGTGCAGACTTGCATGAGACAGATGCTTAGACCATGCCTAGTATTCATGTGCTTAGGCTAGAAAGTGTGCACCGACTTGCTACAGTGTGTGCACTGACCTCAGTGTGCAAAGTGACATATGTGCATCGACAACTACAGTGTGTGCACTGACCTTAGTGTGCAAAGTGCCATATGTGCATCGACTGCTACAGTGTATTCACAGACCTTATTGCGCATGTTATGAAAATATGCTCGGACCTTATGCTAAACATGCACATACCTTAATGTGAGCACGGTAAAACCTACACAGACCATATTGGTCACTAGCACCGACCTTAATGATACTAGCACCGACCTTAGTGATATATGTGCACAGACCTAGTGTGTAGAAGAAGAAGGACTAGCACCGACCTGCATGCATGCTACAGTGATGTGCACAGACTTTATGTGAAGGAGGAGAAACATGCACTGACTTTGAAGACATATAGGCACAGACCTTATTAAGCGCAAGCCAAAACTTGCACCGACCTTGAGGCATGAATGAAGAGAACCATATATAGAAATGTGTACCGACCTATAACACTTTAGTCCTTTTCTGACAGATGGCTGACTTATACTTTTGGGCGATTGACCAGTTGACAGTTATGAACAATGGCGTTGACCTTGACCTGTGTTGACTTTTTGAGTGTTCTTTAAAGCTTGTTCTGATATATTTCATACCTCTATTATGTAATGAGATTGTTAGTTCATTCAGCCGGGTTTTATCATCAATGTTAAATATAATAAGTCATAATATTTGTCATCATCAAAACTTCAAAACCACAGGGACAACATCGAAATCGATGGGTGAAAAAAAAATAATACCCATAAATTGGGGATCGGATCTCGGGGCATTACAGAGTGGTATCTGAGCACGAGAAACAAACCATGGTTACAACCATTTCAATTGCCCAAGTAGTAGAAGAAGAGGTAGGCTAGAGTGAAAAAGGGTAGAGTATATTTAGAACCCATTTCTAACAGACAAACCCTCATAAGTAATAACTGAAACCATAAGGATTTTTAGGTACATATTAAGTTAGGTTCTAAGGAATACCTATGTATAGGTCCATTAAGGAGCAGAAGATGATGGGCAAGAGGCCTAGGCAGGCAGAAGGAAGGCAGGACAAGGAAAAGGTGGCACGTCAGGAGCTGGTACCAAGGAATAGGCTGGGGGTTCCATTATGTGTCCATTGTAAACACCCCCATCTGGGGCAGGAGTGCTGGAGGACAAAGGGCAAGTGCTATGGATGCAGCGAGGCTGGACATATTGCAAGGAACTGCCCTAAGAAGACTCAACCAAAACCAGTACCACCGGAGGACAGGATTCGGTACATAGGGCAAGTTTATACACTAATGCAAGAGGAGGCAGACAATACCCCTACCATGACTGAAGGTACGGAGCAATGACCCATTTTACTTTGCAAGTCGCATAACAGGCTGAACCTTCGAATGTAACTGATAAAAACCCTAAAAGCATACACTGTGTGGCATGAGTTGTAGGTTGCAATTATTTTAAGTAAGGTGATATTTAATGAGCCCTTGAAACATAACTTGTGCATCCCACGTGAAAGCTTCTTCTCCATGTCAGAAGAAGGTCAACTGTTCATTGATGACTGGATTAGGAAGTACGACAAGCAAGCTTAAACCATCTAGCTGGTGAAGGTATTATGGAGAAATTTCTCAAGTTAATTTCGAGGATGAAATTATTTTAAGGGGGAGAGGATGTTACGACCACCAATTTGGGCACTGGCCCAATTGAGAATAATTCGGGCCCGTGAACTCAATGAGCTAGAAATGTGGACAGATTATTGAAGGATCCTTAGGAAATTGGTAACTTACTATAGAGAGGTCAGAATTAGATGAAACTAAAGCCCATGCAATGACCATTAGGTAAGGAACAACTTTGATGAAGAGTATAACTTCTGAAAAATGGGCCTAATAGGAGATAAGAAGGAGTTATGATAATGGGCCGAAATTATTATAGAAAACACAGTCACCTGTTAAAATAAGGATATCTTGGTCCAAAGTCAACCGAATGAGATGAAACCACACTCATTAGAAAGCTTGGTACCTTAGCCCAAACTCTTCTGTTGTCATGTAAACCCAATTCGCACTACAACCCAAGGTTCTAAGCCCATTTGCTGCCAGCTATCACGAAGAGGTGTGACTGCTAGGAGAATTCAAATGTAATTAATGAGAAATTCATAACTTTGTCTGTGGTTGATGAAATGACCTAAAACTAAGGCCATAATTTCGTGTGAGAGGTTAGCTACAACTTCTATGTTGATGTCGAGGCCCAATACTGCCTGGATGCTAGAGTTATACCCAGATTACCTCGGGCTACTGAAAGGTCATGACTGTAATAAGGGAGAATAGATGATAATATTGAGAAAATCATAACTCGGTCTAGGAATGATGAAATTCAATGAAACCACCTCTAAACGTTAGATCTACAAGTCCTATTGATTTCATTTGAAGACATTTGAATCCAAATCTCAACATCAGAGCGCGCCTACTTGCATTCATGACCAGGTAGACGAAGGGTCGTGACTGAAATAGAGGAGGAATGATGATTAATATTGCAAACATCATAACTCACTCTCGAGTTGATGAAATTTCATGAAACCATGACTGAGAGTTATATATAGAAGCCCTCTTCATTTCATATGAAGACATCCCAACCTAATTCCCAACAAAAATGTGCGCCCACTAGCATTTATGATCAGCAGTCGAAGGGTCACACCTATTCAAACCCTAAGGGATGCTTAGCATTAACCCCTCTTTAAGCCAGTGACTTGGGGGCTGGGCTGAACCTTGCTTGACGTGAGACATGCCTTGGGAAGCTTTAAACCTATATAAAGAATTGGGTTCTAAGGGTGATCAACCTTTAGCAACACCTATCCTCAACACCCACCATCTACGGTTTCTCTCGGGTAAGGAAGAGGAGTGAGGAACCTTGGCATTTCATAAAGGGTGAACCTACAGTGAAGTCTTGGTGGATCTGAGGTGTGGATTTCATCCCCCGGATCGTCGATTTACCACCTCAAAGGTAGGCACCTAACCTCAAACTTTAGGGGTCAATGATGCATTAGAATGGTTTTAAATGTATTTTATACACTTTAAAGAGGGATTAAGGGCACGTGGGGACCACTACCATGTTCATTTTGGTTTTTGGTTTCATTAAGTTTTGGGCTTCCACGAGTTACCTCTGTGTCTCTAAGGATTTGCACAACCCTTGGGAAGGTCAGCCTTTGAGGCAAGGTCTGTGCATGATTGTGTTAGCCTTAGTAGGGTCGGTGCATATTTGTGATAGCCATAGTAAGGTATGTGCATGTCTATGTTAGCCATAATAAGGTTTGTGGATGTTGTGTTAGCCATAGTAAGGTCTGTGCATGTCTGTCTTAGCTATAGTAAGGTCTTTGCATGTTTGTGTTAGCCATAGCATGGTCTTTGCATGTTTTGTATTTGCCATAGTAAGGTCTGTGCATGTTTGTGTTATCCATAGCAAGGTCTGTGCATGTTTTGTGTTAGCCATAGTAAGGTCTGTGCATGTCTGTGTTAGCTATAGTAAGGTCTGTACATGTTTGTGTTAGCGATAGCAAGGTCTGTGCATGTTTTGTATTAGCCATAGCAAGGTCTGTGCATGTCTGTGTTAGCTATAGTAAGGTCTGTGCATGTTTGTGTTAGCCATAGCAAGGTCTGTGCATGTTTTGTATTAGCCATAGTAAGGTCTATGCATAATAAGGTCTGTGCATGTTGTGTTTGCCATAGTAAGGTCTGTGCATGGTAAGGTCTGTGCATGTTTGTGTTGGCATTGTAAGGTTTGTGCATGTTTTGTGTTGGCCACTGTGAGGTCTATCAATGGTTCTTTTGTGAATGAAGTCTTGGTATGAGCTATTTTAATTGAAAATCTGTGTTTGAACAACTTCTGAAATTTGGGCTGCATTGCTTGATTTTGATCATACTTGCACCCTTATTCATAAAGGCCATGTCTTGAAAATGCTTGTTGCTCTTCATTTGAATGTGAATGCTCTCTTGTGCTATTCATCATGATTTTTAGGTGGACATATCATCAAAAAGGGGGAGATTGTTGTGTTGGGTTCGTTATGCTCCCTCTTGGTTTTGGTTTTGATGATAACAAAATATTATGTGTGTATGTGGAAGAACTTCATGCATGCTTGCACATGTGAACCATGGAATGAATGAACTTTTAAGTGTGATAAATAGTTTTTCAGGCTTGTTCTTCATAAGACTTTTCTAGCCAATGTTATGAAACCCCTCATGCATATCTTAGTGGGAGTTGAGTTCTTAAATGGTTTTAAGGCTCGAACATGTTGTTTAGTTGCTTGGGTTATGAAGTTGATTTTTGGTTGAGAAAAATTGGGGTTTCAAATGGTTCTAATGCAGTGAATGAGTCCCTTGTATATACACTTGGAAGAAACGAGTTGAATGAAATTCTAGTCTTGGTCGAAATCGGTTTGATCTTTGGTCAATAGATGGAAGGATGCTAAAAGGGTTCTCATGCTTATCTTTCATTTGTTCTTAATGCTTTGCATGTTCAAATTTGGTTGAGATGTAAATGGTGTGATAATTGAGTGTCATGCACCTTAATTCATGTGGTTTTCATGAGCATACATCATGCCTCTTCTAGATGCTAAAATGGACCTTCATGTATATACTTCATGTTCTACAACCTTGGCAAGAGTCGACTACTTATGAAGCAAGAGTCGACTTCTACTGTGAATGGGTTTGTCTTGCAATTTCTATATAAGGCTTTTGAGCTTGAATGTGATTAAGCCTATTAATAGGAATCTTGGCTTCAAAGTGATTGAAATTGTATTGTTCTAACTTCATTTATCTTGTTATGCAAGTTTAAAATGGAATATCAAGACTCATGGTGAGAATTCGACACTTTGCATATGTATGTTTTTGGGAGAAAATGGTAAGTTTCCATTTAGAGTGTTTGATCTTGATGGAAGTGGTTAGTATATGTTTTTACATTGTTTAATACCAAGGAACACTTGGCTGTTAGTCATTTATCATCTAACCACTTCAGTCTTTCATCGGGTTTTATTTTATTGGACTGAACTACAAAAATCTAAAATTCACTGAATTCAGGTCGACCGCCCCACATGAACCGGTCGACCGGATCTGTCAGTTTTGTTCTGGTCTGCCTTGTGCAGAACCAGAACCGGTTGACCGCCCCAATGGACCGGTTGACCGGCTAAATCCTGATAGAACCAAGTTCTGTCCAGTCGACTGGCCCAGTGTAACCGGTCGACCGGATTTTCTCTGCTACGCCCTAAACAGAATGCTTGTTGACCCGGTCGACCGCCCCAATGAATCCGGTCGATCGAACTTTCTCTGCTACGCGAACGAGCTTCACGAAATGCATTCGAAACCCATCTTTTGGAGATCCATTTCGGGCCAAACTTGACCCTAATGCCCCTAGGTTTAATATACATATGTTTAGGGGGTTTTATATGGGTTTGGTTAAGGGTTTATGTGTCTTTTGAGCTCTCTACCTTTGCTATAAAGATGAGTTACGAATTTGAGAAAATAGAACCCTAATGAGCTTATGTTTCTTATCTTGTAGGTGAAGAAAGGGAAAAAGGAAGGAGGAGCTCTTGGAAGGAGGTTATCATCGACATCCATGAAGATTTGGAGCTCGTGATAGAAGAGAAAAGGGAGCGGATCGACGAGAGGATCAAGAGGATGCAAGAATCATCTTCATCTGGCTTCCCTCCGACCCGTGCATCAAAGAACATCATCTTACGGCCATTGAAGACAAAGGGGGATCATCTCTATATCTTTTGTTTGTTCTTTGGGATGTGTTTCATGCTCTATATCTTGGGTTTAGCATGATTTGAACATTTGTGTTTATCTTCCAAACATAGAGATATTCGTGTGTGTGACTGTTTGTGTATACGGTCGTGGTTGATCGCCTGCGTGCGGTCGTGTGTGTCATTTTGCTGCGGTTGTTGCAGCGTGTGTGCGTGTGTTGTGATCCGGTCGTCGGACCGTGTGTGTGTGTGTTGTGATCCGGTCGTCGGATCATGTTGGAGATCGAGTCTCCGTGTGTGTGTGTGTGCGGGCGTCATCCGGTGTGTGGTTGGAGCATCGTCTCCGTTTTGGGGATTTATCCCCGAGTGAAGCCTCACCGGGTTTGGTGAGGGGTGGACGTAGGGAGTCCGTCGTGGTCCCGAACCACCTTAAAAATCCTTGAGCATTGTGGTGTGCTTTGTGGTTTATATTTATGTTTGTGTGATCGCGTGAGAACGGAGAGATTGAGTGAACTAGTTAGTTTGTTTAGTTAATTTCCTCAATCTAATTGAAAGTTGTCAATTCTGTTGCGTAGTTATTTTAATTTGTCATCTAGTGTTGGGGACAATTCAACCCCCCTTCTTGTCCGCTCGCCTACCCCGGGACCAACAATTGGTATCAGAGCGAGGCTATGTTATTTCAAGATCTAACGATCTTCAGAGTGATCTTTGTAGGCATGTTCGATTTGATTAGCATCTTGACTGAAAGTGTGTTGTCTTCCCTTCCATGTTTCAATGGTTCAAATTTCAATGAATGGCTTAGTCATATAAATCGTCATGTTAAATCCATTGATCCCAAACTCTGGGATTTAGTTGAGCATGATTCATATGGGATGCCTAGTGATGAGTCTAAGTGGACTATAGAACATATGAAGAGATATAAAACTAATGCTAAGCTTTTGCATATTTTTAGAAGTTCAATTGATCTTCATAAATTTCCACTCGTTTCATCATGCAGGACGGCCAGGGAGATATTGAAATGCTTGGTCAAGGACTATGAAGCGACAAAGGATGGTGAGTGGTTGATGGCCGACAAGCACGGTACAACAAGCAAGGAAAGCTCCGAGCTAGATTCGGAAGGTGAGAAAATCTCTTTCGAAGAGCTTATGAAATTGTATGATGAATTGGTTGAAAAATACAAAAAGGTGAAATCTAAAAATAGAAAATTGAAAAAGAAGTCTAAAAACATCTTCCTCGAAAATGCTTCTTGTGTTAAATATTCTGAACTGGAAAAGTTGAGTGAACTTCTAAAGCATGATGTAAATTATCACAAAGAAACCATTGCATGTTTAAGAAGTAAAAATGAATCCCTTTTGATTGACATTGAAAAGCATGAAGAAACCCTTTCATGTTTGAAAAATGAAAAGAAGAACTTCAAAAGGAAAACGGTGCTTTGTTAATTCAGAACTCTTTACTTGAAAGCAATGTGAAAAATCTTGAAAACTCTTCATTTGATAAATGGTTGGAACTCAAATCTGAAAATGAATCCTTCTTGATTCATATCCAAAGACATGAAGAAACCATTGCATCTATGAAAGAAGAAAATGAAAAGTTGAAACATTTGAATACAACATTGTCTGAAAAGATAGTTGTTTTTGAAAAAGAAAAATCTGTGAGTGTTGATGAATCTGAAAGAGTGCATGTTTTGTTGTAAGAAATTGAAAGTCATAAAACCATCAATACTCAATTGAATGAAAAAATCATTTCTTGTGAAAATGAGATTGTCTGTTATGAACTACATGCTGCATCACTTGAGAATGAAATCAGTGAATTGAATGCATCATTGTCTAGATTTGTGAAAGGAAAAGATAATCTGGATAAAATCTTGGAGACCAAAGTGAATTTCCAACGGGAAGGACTAGGATATGATCCTAGTAAAAACAAAGCATTTGGTCTAAAAACTCAAACGTCTTTTATGCATGCCTCTTGCTCTTCAAATGTTTCAAATGCCTCTTCTGTTGAGAATCAAAAGAAAAATGTCCACGCTATGCCCTCCATGTCAAATAGATATCATAAATTGAGATTTAATGTTGAATGCTTTTACTGTGGTATGTTTGGCCATGTAATGGATGACTGTGTTATCATGAAAAAGGATGATTTAAAAGCATGCCAAAATGAACTTGTCTCAAAAAGAAAAAGGAGTGTGTCATATTTTTATTGTGGCATGTATGGACACATGATGAATGAATGCTTTGTTTTGAAATCAGATGAATTAAATGCATGCAAGAGAAATGATTTCAAAATTTTAAGGAAGTTTTCAAAAAGAGGAAATGAATTTGAAAACTCCTATGTTCATGCAAAATGACCATATAATAGAGTTCTCCCATTGCATTGCTATTATTGTGGGGAATATGGTCATACAATGAAATCATGCTTTCAAAAGAAGAATGATAACACTCATGCTATGAAGAGAAATTCCCATGCTCATCATGTTAAGAAAAATAAATTTGCTTCCGAAAGGAGAAACACTTTTTGTCATTATTGTGGAATGCTTGGGCATACTATGCATGATTGTGATTCGATTAATTTTGATGATATGCTTGCCAAGAGATTGTGGGTGGCACCCACTAGAGGTGCAACTAACCATTCAGGACCCAAAAAGGTTTGGGTACTCAAAAATGTTGAATGCGAACTTTGTTGCAGGATTGCCTTGAGGCCAAGTGGAAAGATTTGAAAATAATGGTTGCTCAAGGCACAGGTTTTAAAAATAAATTTTTGAGAATTCAAAATTTGTTTTATTTGAATTTCCATTCATAAAAAAAAAAAAAATCTATTTTTCTTATGAGTTTGCATTGCATCTTTCTGATTATCACTTGCATGACTACATGGTATATTAAATGGTGACTTGAGGAAGGGCAGGTCATTCCTGTCTGAAATCTATCATCATGCGTGAGAATGTGCCTCCGCCTTGTACCATGAGTCACATGTTCATATAGTTCATAGGTTGCATGATTTTTAGAAAATGTCAAATGTGAAATCTGTGCACATAGAAAAGGGGAGTTAGTTTTTGATGTGGAATTAAAAATTGAACTCATCAATGTGAAAATGCATCTCATGCCTTTTGCTACATCTGAATTGATCGTGACATTGTTATATGATTTGTGGGACTAACAATGAACTGCTAGTCTCTTTTAAGGCTATTGCTAAGCTAGCATGCTTGAAGGCATATGGTGATACCTGCTGAATTCAGGTATTGATTCAAAAACTTGATTTGTCATTTCCCTAGCTTGCGGTGATGAATTTGGCAAATGGTTGAATGGAATTGAAAACCTTGAAGATTTTGTTGACTATTGAATATTTTTCAATCTGAATTGCTTGAACTTACTTGAGATTAACTATGTTTCTGGTATCTTAAATGGTGTGTAGTGAGTGAATAACATGAAAATCGACTATAGCCATATAGATATTCAGATTTTTAAATCAACACAATGAGAGATTTCATAGACTGTATTTCAATTTATGAGAACAGCGTATTGGAGCTACGCTCTACCTCTATAATTTTTCACAATAGAATTTTTCATTGATAGACAGAATTGTTGTGTTGGGTTCGTTATGCTCCCTCTTGATTTTGGTTTTGATGATAACAAAATATTGTGTGTGTATGTGGAAGAACTTCATGCATGCTTGCACATGTGAAACTTGGAATGAATGAATTTTTAAGTGTGATAAATGATTTTTCATGCTTGTTCTTCATAAGGCTTTTCTAGCCAATGTTATGAAACCCCTCATGCATATCTTAATGGGAGTTGAGTTCTTAAATGGTTTTAAGGCTCGAACATGTTGTTTAGTTCCTTTGGTTATGAAGTTAATTTTTGGTTGAGAAAAATTGGGGTTTCAAATGGCTCTAATGTAGTGAATGAGTCCCTTGTATATACACTTGGAAGAAACGAGTTGAATGAAACTCTAATCTTGGTCAAAATCGGTTTGATCTTTGGTCAATAGATGGAAGGATGCTAAAAGGGTTCTCATGCTTATCTTTCATTTGTTCTTAATGCATTGCATGTTCAAATTTGGTTGAGATGTAAATGGTGTGATAATTGAGTGTCATGCACCTTAATTCATGTGGTTTTCATGAGCATACATCATGCCTCTTCTAGATGCTAAAATGGACCTTCATTTATATACTTCATGTTCTACAACCTTGGCAAGAGTCGACTACTTATGAAGCAAGAGTCGACTTCTACTGTGAATGGGTTTGTCTTGCAATTTCTATATAAGGCTTTTGAGCTTGAATGTGATTAAGCCTATTAATAGGAATCTTGGCTTCAAAGTGATTGAACTTGCATTGTTCTAACTTCATTTATCTTGTTATGCAGGTTTAAAATGGAATGCCAATTCATATGCAAAGGTATCAAGACTCATGGTGAGAATTCGACACTTTGCATATGTATGTTTTTGGGAGAAAATGGTAAGTTTTCATTTAGAGTGTTTGATCTTGATGGACGTGGTTAGTATATATTTTTACATTGTTTAATACCAAGGAACACTTGGTTGTTAGTCATTTATCATCTAACCACTTCAGTCTTTCATCGGGTTTTATTTTATTGGACTGAACTACAAAAATCTGGAATTCACTAAATTCTGGTCGACTGCCCCACATGAACCGGTCGATCGAATCTGTCAGTTTTGTTCTGGTCTGCCTTGTGCAGAACCAAAACCGGTCGACCACCCCATTGGACCGGTCGACCGGCTAAATCCTGACAGAACCAAGTTCTGTCCGGTCGACCGGCCCAGTGTAATCGGTCGACCAGATTTTCTCTGCTACGCCCAAAACAGAATGCTTGTTGACCCGGTCGACCGCGCCAATGAATCCGGTCGACTGAACTTTCTCTACTACGCGAACGGGCTTCACGAAATGCATCCGAAACCCATCTTTTGGAGATCCATTTAGGGCCAAACTTGACCCTAATGCCCCTAGGGTTAATATGCATATGTTTAGGGGGTTTTATATGGGTTTGATTAAGGGTTTATGTGTCTTTTGAGCTCTCTACCTTTGCTATAAAGATGAGTTATGAATTTAAGAAAATAGAACCCTAATGAGCTTATGTTTCTTATCTTGTAGGTGAAGAAAATGAAAAAGGAAGGACGAGCTCTTGGAATGAGGTTATCATCTACATCCATGAAGATTTGGAGCTCGTGATAGAAGAGAAAAGGGAGCAGATCGACGAGAGGATCAAGAGGATGCAAGAATCATCTTCATCCGGCTTCCCTCCGACCCGAGCATCAAAGAACATCATCTTCCGGCCATTGAAGACAAAGGGGGATCATCTCTATATCTTTTTTTTGTTCTTTGGGATGTGTTTCATGCTCTATATCTTGGGTTTAGCACGATTTGAACATTTGTGTTTATCTTCCAAACATAGAGATATTCGTGTGTGTGACTATTTGTGTATACGGTCGTCGTTGATCGCCTGCGTGTGGTCGTGTGTGTCGTTGTGCTGTAGTTGTTGCAGCGTGTGTGTGTGTGTTGTGATCCGATCTTCGGATCGTGTGTGTGTGTGTTGTGATCCGGTCGTCGGATCGTGTTGGAGACCGAGTCTCCGTGTGTGTGTGTGTGGGCATCGTCCGGTGTGTGTTTGAAGCGTTGTCTCCGTTTTGGGGATTTATCCCCGAGTGAAGCCTCACCGGGTTTGTTGAGGGGTGGACGTAGGGAGCCCGTCGTGGTCTCGAACCACCTTAAAAATCCTTGAGCATTGTGGTGTGCCTTGTGGTTTATATTTATGTTTGTGTGATCGCGTGAGAACGGAGAGATTGCGTGAACTAGTTAGTTAGTTTAGTTAATTTCCTCAATCTAATTGAAAGTTGTCAATTCCGCTGCGTAGTTGTTTTAATTTGTCATCTAGTGTCGGGGACAATTCAACCCCCCTTCTTGTTCGCTCACCTATCCCAGGACCAACAAGTGGTATCAGAGCGAGGCTCTGTTATTTCAAGATCTAACGATCTTCTGAGTGATCTTTGTAGGCATGTTCGATTTGATTAGCATCATAACTGAAAGTATGTTGTCTTCCCTTCCGTGCTTTAATGGTTCAAATTTCAATGAATGGCTTAGTCATATAAATTGTCATGTTAAATCCATTGATCCCAAACTCTGGGATTTAGTTGAGCATGATTCATACGGGATGCCTAGTGATGAGTCTAAGTGGACTGTAGAACATATGAAGAGATATAAAGCTAATGCTAAACGTTTGCATATTTTTAGAAGTTCAATTGATCTTCACAAATTTCCACTCGTTTCATCATGCAGGACGGCCAGGGAGATATTGAAATGCTTGGTCAATGACTATGAAGCGACAAAGGATGGTGAGTGCTTGATGGCCGACAAGCACGGTACAACAAGCAAGGAAAGCTCCGAGCTAGATTCGGAAGGTGAGGAAATCTCTTTTGAAGAGCTTATGAAATTGTATGATGAATTGGTTGAAAAATACAAGAAGGTGAAATATGAAAATAGAAAATTGAAAAAGAAGTCTGAAAACATCTTCCTTGAAAATGCTTCTTGTGTTAAATGTTCTGAACTGGAAAAGTTGAGTGAACTTCTAAAGCATGATGTAAATTATCACAAAGAAACAATTGCATGCTTAATAAGTAAAAATGAATCCCTTTTGATTGACATTGAAAAGCATGAAGAAACCCTTTCATGTTTGAAAAATGAAAAAGAAGAACTTCAAAAGGAAAACGGTGCTTTGTTAATTCAGAACTCTTTACTTGAAAGCAATGTGAAAAATCTTGAAAACTCTTCATTTGATAAATGGTTGGAACTCAAATCTGAAAATGAATCCTTCTTGATTCATATCCAAAGACATGAAGAAACCATTGCATCTATGAAAGAAGAAAATGAAAAGTTGAAACATTTGAATACAACATTGTCTGAAAAGATAGTTGTTTTTGAAAAAGAAAAATCTGTGAGTGTTGATGAATCTGAAAGAGTGCATGTTTTGTTGTAAGAAATTGAAAGTCATAAAACCATCAATACTCAATTGAATGAAAAAATCATTTCTTGTGAAAATGAGATTGTCTGTTATGAACTACATGCTGCATCACTTGAGAATGAAATCAGTGAATTGAATGCATCATTGTCTAGATTTGTGAAAGGAAAAGATAATCTGGATAAAATCTTGGAGACCAAAGTGAATTTCCAACGGGAAGGACTAGGATATGATCCTAGTAAAAACAAAGCATTTGGTCTAAAAACTCAAACGTCTTTTATGCATGCCTCTTGCTCTTCAAATGTTTCAAATGCCTCTTCTGTTGAGAATCAAAAGAAAAATGTCCATGCTATGCCCTCCATGTCAAATAGATATCATAAATTGAGATTTAATGTTGAATGCTTTTACTGTGGTATGTTTGGCCATGTAATGGATGACTGTGTTATCATGAAAAAGGATGATTTAAAAGCATGCCAAAATGAACTTGTCTCAAAAAGAAAAAGGAGTGTGTCATATTTTTATTGTGGCATGTATGGACACATGATGAATGAATGCTTTGTTTTGAAATCGGATGAATTAAATGCATGCAAGAGAAATGATTTCAAAATTTAAGGAAGTTTTCAAAAAGAGGAAATGAATTTGAAAACTCCTATGTTCATGCAAAATGACCATATAATAGAGTTCTCCCATTGCATTGCTATTATTGTGGGGAATATGGTCATACAATGAAATCATGCTTTCAAAAGAAGAATGATAACACTCATGCTATGAAGAAGCGAAATTCCCATGCTCATCATGTTAAGAAAAATGAATTTGTTTCCAAAAGGAGAAACACTTTTTGTCATTATTGTGGAATGCTTGGGCATACTATGCATGATTGTGATTTGATGAATTTTGATGATATGCTTGCCCAGAGATTGTGGGAGGCACCCACTGGAGGTGCAACTAACCATCCAGGACCCAAAAAGGTTTGGGTTCCCAAAATTGTTGAATGAGAACTTTGTTGTAGGATTGTCTTGAGGTCAAGTGGAAAGCTTTGAAAATAATGGTTGCTCAAGGCACAGGTTTTGAAAATAAAAATTTGAGAATTTAAAAATTTTTTATTTGAATTTCCATTAATGAAAATCAAGAAAAATCTATTTTTCTTATGAGTTTGCATTGCATCTTTCTGATTATCACTTGCATGACTACATGGTATATTAAATGGTGACTTGAGGAAGGGCAAGTCATTCCTATCTGAAATCTATCACCTTGCGTGAGAATGTGCCTCCACCTTGTACCATGAGTCACATGTTCATATAGTTCATAGGTTGCATGATTTTTAGAAAATATCAAATGTGAAATCTGTGCACATAGAACAGGGGAGTTAGTTTTTAATGTGGAATTGAAATTGAACTCATCCCAGTGAAAATGCATCTCATGCCTTTTGCTACATCTGAATTGATCATGACATTGTTATGTGATTTGTGAGACTAACAATGAACATCTAGTCTCTTTTAAGGCTATTGCTAAGCTAGCATGCTTGAAGGCATATGGTGATACCTGCTGAATTCAGGTATTGATTCAAAAATTTGATTTGTCATTTCCCTAGCTTGCGGTGATGAGTTTGGCAAATGGTTGAATGGAATTGAAAACCTTGAAGATTTTGTTGACTATTGAATATTTTTCAATCTGAATTGCTTGAACTTACTTGAGATTAACTGTGTTTCTGGTATCTCAAATGGTGTGTAGTGAGTGAATAACATGAAAATCGACTATAGCCATATGGATATTCAGATTTTTAAATCAACACAATGAGAGATTTCATAGACTGTATTTCAATTTATGAGAACAGCGTATTGGAGCTACGCTCTACCTCTATAATTTTTCACAATAGAATTTTTCATTGATAGACAGAATTGTTGTGTTGGGTTCATTATGCTCCCTCTTGGTTTTGGTTTTTATGATAACAAAATATTGTGTGTGTATGTGGAAGAACTTCATGCATGCTTGCACATGTGAACCATGGAATGAATGAATTTTTAAGTGTGATAAATGGTTTTTCATGCTTGTTCTTCATATGACTTTTCTAGCCAATGTTATGAAACCCCTCATGCATATCTTAATGGGAGTTGAGTTCTTAAATGGTTTTAAGGCTCGAACATGTTGTTTAGTTGCTTGGGTTATGAAGTTGATTTTTGGTTGAGAAAAATTGGGGTTTCAAATGGTTCTAATGCATTGAATGAGTCCCTTGTATATACACTTGGAAGAAACGAGTTGAATGAAATTCTAATCTTAGTTGAAATCGGTTTGATCTTTGGTCAATAGATGGAAGGATGCTAAAAGGGTTCTCATGCTTATCTTTCATTTGTTCTTAATGCTTTGCATGTTCAAATTTGGTTGAGATGTAAATGGTGTGATAATTGAGTGTCATGCACCTTAATTCATGTGGTTTTCATGAGCATACATCATGCCTCTTTTATATGCTAAAATGGACCTTCATGTATATACTTCATGTTCTACAACCTTGGGAAGAGTCGACTACTTATGAAGCAAGAGTCGACTTCTACTGTGAATGGGTTTGTCTTGCAATTTCTATATAAGGCTTTTGAGCTTGAATGTGATTAAGCCTATTAAAAGGAATCTTGGCTTCAAAGTGATTGAACTTGCATTGTTATAACTTCATTTATCTTATTATGCAGGTTTAAAATGGAATGCCAATCCATATGCAACGGTATCAAGACTCATGGTGAGAATTCGACACTTTGCATGTGTATGTTTTTGGGAGAAAATGGTAAGTTTCCATTTATAGTGTTTGATCTTGATGGAAGTGGTTAGTATATATTTTTACATTGTTTAATACCAAGGAACACTTAGTTGTTAGTCATTTATCATCTAACCACTTCAGTCTTTCATCGGGTTTTATTTTATTGCACTGAACTACAAAAATCCGGAATTCAATGAATTCCGGTCGACCGCCCCACATGAACCGGTCGACCGGATCTGTCAGTTTTGTTCTGGTCTGCCTTGTGCAGAACTAGAACCGGTCGACCACCCCACTGGACCGGTCGACCAGCTAAATCCTGACAGAACCAAGTTCTGTCTGGTCGACCGGCCCAATGTAACCGGTCGACCGGATTTTCTCTGCTACGCCCAAAACAGAATGCTTGTTGACCCGATCGACCGCCCCAATGAATCCGGTCGACCGAACTTTCTCTGGTACGCGAACGGGCTTCACGAAATGCATATAAAACCCATCTTTTGGAGATCCATTTAGGGCCAAACTTGACCCTAATGCCCCTAGGGTTAATATACATATGTTTAGGGGGTTTTCTATGGGTTTGGTGAAGGGTTTATGTGTCTTTTGAGCTCTCTACCTTTGCTATAAAGATGAGTTACGAATATGAGAAAATAGAACCCTAATGAGCTTATGTTTCTTATCTTGTAGGTGAACAAAGGGGAAAAGGAAGGAGGAGCTCTTGGAAGGAGGTTATCATCTACATCCATGAAGATTTGGAGCTCGTGATAGAAGAGAAAAGGGAGCGGATTGACGAGAGGATTAAGAGGACGCAAGAATCATCTTCATCCGGCTTCCCTTCGACCCGAGCATCAAAGAACATCATCTTACGGCCATTGAAGACAAAGGGAGATCATCTCTATATCTTTTGTTTGTTCTTTGGGATGTGTTTCATGCTCTATATCTTGGGTTTAGCATGATTTGAACATTTGTGTTTATCTTCCGAACATTAGAGATATACGTGTATGTGTGACCGTCTGTGTATACGGTCATGGTTGATCGCCTGCGTGCAGTCATGTGTGTCGTTGTGCTGTGGTTGTTGCAGCGTGTATGTGTGTGTGTGTTGTGATCCGATCGTCGGATCACGTGTGTGTGTGTTGTGATCCGGTCGTCGCATCGTGTTGGAGACCGAGTCTCCGTGTGTGCGTGTGTGCAGGCGTCGTCCTGCGTGTGTTTGGAGCGTCGTCTCCGTTTTTGGGATTTATCCCCGAGTTAAGCCTCACTGGGTTTGATGAGGGGTGGACATAGGGAGCCCGTCGTGGTCCTGAACCACCTTAAAAATCCTTGAGCATTATGGTGTGCCTTGTGATTTGATTTTCTGGTTTATATTTTTGTTTGTGTGATCGCGTGAGAACGGAGAGATTGAGTGAACTAGTTAGTTTGTTTAGTTAATTTCCTCAATCTAATTGATAGTTGTTATTTCCGCTGCATAGTTGTTTTAGTTTGCCATCTAGTGTAGGGGACAATTCAACCCCCCTTCTTGTCCTCTCGCCTACCCGGGACCAACAAGGTCTGTGCATAGTAGGTCTGTGCACGTTTTGTGTTAGCCAAGGTGAGGTCTATGCATAGTAGGTCTGTGCACAATTTGTGTTAGCCATGGTGAGCTCTGTGCATAGTAGGTCTGTGCATGTTTTGTGTTGGCCACGGTGAGGTCTGTGCATAGTAGGTCTGTGCATGTTTTGCGTTAGCCACGGTGAGGTCTGTGCATAGTAAGGTATGTGCATGTTTTGTGTTAGCATAACTAAGGTCCGTGAATAGTAAGGTCTGTGCATGGTAAGGTCTGTGCATGTTTGTGTTGGCATAGTAAGGTCTGTGCATAGTAGGTCTGTGCACGTTTTGTGTTAGCCACGGCGAGGTCTGTGCATAGTAAGGTCTGTGCATGTTTTAGCCACGGTAAGGTCCGTGCATAGTAAGGTCTGTGCATGGTAAGGTCTGTGCATGTTTGTGTAATACCCCGGATCCTTAGTGGATCTTTGTTGGATCTTTTTTGGGTCTTTCGGATCAGTTTTGGTGAGTTTCGGATCGCTTTGGTGGCTTCCGAGTTGAGTTTTACGAGCTGTGTGGGT
The DNA here is from genome assembly GCA_022559845.1 of Amorphophallus konjac. Lineage (NCBI taxonomy): Eukaryota > Viridiplantae > Streptophyta > Magnoliopsida > Alismatales > Araceae > Amorphophallus > Amorphophallus konjac. Next base: position 101,726,752 of record CM040125.1, on the reverse strand, counting down.
TTTTCTCTCGTACTAGTTGCGGAACCCTACGGTGGAGTTTATTTCTCAATTCATCGACTCGTGAACGCTACAGCTGCGATGTACTCTCCGAGCCGGTCGTTTTGACTATTTTTGCGTATTTTTCTGAATTATTGCATTTTCGGCTCAATTATCAGATTTTTAGAAATTAGAAAATTTTCTAATTTCTTTTTTTTATATCCCTCTCTCTCTCTCCCCCACTCTCGCACGATCTCCCTCTCTCCTCCCTTTCTCACCCTCTCTTTCCCTCTCTCGTTCTCTCTCGTCTGTGGGCCATTCGGCGCGGGGCGCGCACCGTTGCGGAGCTGGCCAAGGCAGGGACGCGATGGAGTGATCGGGATGCGGTATAGGGTGGCGAATGGAGCGTGGGATGGCGCGATCCCTCGGTGGATTTCGAGATGGCGTCGTTTGTGGTTTTGGAGATTTCGGCGTGGTTTAGTCCACTAGGGGCGCGGTTTCTTCGGTGGAGGTAGGGTGACTGATCCTCACTTCCTCCTACTCATTTTCCCTGCCATTGCACGTCGTTCGGCGTGAAAATGGCTGAGTTTGGGCTTGTTTTGCCTAAACCGTGATTTTCAAGTTTAGTAGGGATCACCGGAAAACGGCAACCATTTGCGGCGTAGTTAGTATCAAATCGACCGCTGGGATGTCTGGATCCGATTCATGTTAGTTTCGTGTTGATTGGTGGTCATTCGAGGCCGGTAGGAGTCCGGGAACCTCGTTGACTCGTTTAGGGTCGATTCGTTGGAATCGCCCTGATCGCTCGTTTTAGTGCTTGCATGTGGGCTTTTTAGCCTCCTAGTGATGTTTTCCATCGTGTGCCTTTGTTTCCCCTGTGCTTCGGCGTGAATGGGGCGTGGAACGGCCCGATTTGCCGTTTCCACTATTTTCCCACCGTGACCGGTGTAGCGGTCGTTCCAGGGATCGTCACAGGCCCTGACGGCCCTACGAAAGACCGTCACAGCGTCTGGGCATTTTTAGTTTTTCAAGGCTGTGGGAGTGTGACGGCCCAAGGGAGGCGCGTCACAGCTCTCTAACGCGTCCGGGTTGATGCGTTACGCTTACTTTGTCATTTAGTGTTTTGGGTAAGTCAGTTCCCCTAACGCGCCTGCCCTTGTGCGTCAGGCTTGTGTAACGCGCCTGCCCCTGGCCGTTACGTTCAGTTTGACCGATTTTAACCATTTAAGTCGGTTCGTCTAACGGTAGTGTTCCCGTGCGTCACAGCGTTGTAACATGCCTGCCCCAGGCCGTTACGTGCTGTTTTGGCTGAGTTGGGTGGTTGTGTCATTGGCTCTAACGGCCACACCCCCATGCGTTAGGCTTGTGTAACGCGTTCGTGATGGACCGTTACGTGCCTTTTGGCCAGTGGTTTCTTGACTTGAGCCAGTTGGCCCTGACGCGCCTGCTTTGCTGCGTTAGGCTGTGTAACGCACCTGGTCTAGTGCGTTACGTGGTTCGAGTTGTCGTTTTAAGTTTGAGGTCTGTTGGTCCTGACGGCTCGGGTCGGGCGCGTCAGAGCGGTGTAACGTGCCTGGTGTAGGCCGTTACGTGCCTTGTGTATTTTAGATGTTGGTTAGGGCGGTGTATGTGTGACGGCTATTTCTCCGACCGTCATGTTGCTGTAGCGCGTCTGCATTAGACCGCCACAGTTGGAGTGTAACGGCTAGAGTTAGACCGTCACATTTGTGTAACGGTCTAAGGGTGGTGCGTTATAGTCCTTACGCTCCGATTTCCGTCGTTTCGATTTCTGCTTGTCTTGGCTTGACCTTGTGGCCTGCCCGTATTCCCGTGGATGTCTCCTGACATCCTATGAGGGCTAAGACTACGTTGTAAGGTAGCCAGGAGTCTTCTTGCTTGAGGTAGAATTCTTTTCCTACTTTAGAGTTGTTGTTGTCTGGTTCCGGTCAACCCGGTGTGGCCCAGTGGTTGACGGGTAACCGTGTGTATGTCTTGACGGTTCTGTCCAATTCGAGAATTTGGTTCTGGATGCCTCGAGGTACTGTGTTACCTTGGTTTGTGTGTCCAGGTGTGCTGAGGGTTCTTGGTGTTCCCTCAGGTCTCCGTGAGTCGATTCCTGCGGAGTGTCGTTTCCTCTGGCTTAGGATTAGACCGATTGGCGGCTTGTCTCGCTGTTTGTGACTATCTTGTCTTTGAGTCGTTCGACTCAAGGATCGTTACGTGGTAGGTCTAGTTGCCTTGTCCTGAGTTTGTCGGCAGTGGTTGTGCTGCCATTGGTGCTTCGAAGTACGTGCCGTTGGGCGTCCTTGCCTGCCTATACTTCAGCACTTGTGTTTTGAGTCTCTGTGTCTTGTGAGCCTCCGCTTGTAGTAGCCCTCAGGCCTTTGAGTTGCCGACCCGCTTGCGGGTGGCGGAGGGGTGTTCCCGAGATACGGTTAGTAAGCTAGTTCCGTGGGCTCCTAGCCAACGGTAGCGTCCTACCGAGGGAGAAAACTAGCTAGAGAACCTGGCTTAGGCTAGAGCCAGTGTGTGCACACGTTGTCAGGGACTGAGGACTTACACCGACGTGTGCGACCCTGACTAGTTACTTGTCCTCTTGTTCTGTCGTTGCTGTTGTTCCTATTTGGTTCAGCGCGTGTCTGTGACTCTGCCGTGGTTTCAGCGGTACCGTAGGCGAGACACTTGTGGCGCAGCATAAGACGTCAGTGGACGCAGCTGGCTGTTCTTCTGGTGAGGAGGTGCTTCCGTCACGTGACACGTGACTCTCGGCGTTTCTTGTGCGTCGTGACCTTTTTGAGTTAGCCCTCTCGTGGCCCTACTCGAGGTCTGTGTGGCGTTGTGTGCACGACATTCTAGTCATGTGTGCCGTCGTGTTTGTCCGTCGTCTATCTAGATCTTTTCTAGACTTTTGTCTGTCCTTGCAGGTCTTTGTCTTAGTCCTGGCGTCGTGTCGACAGATCGGTAACTCCTGACTTTTTCAATTCAGAGTCGCCCTTCCGTCGCTGCTTGGAGTAGTTTGGGGTGTCGAGGTTAGTTCGGCAGCCGCTTGTCTGGCGCGGATTCTCTCCCTTTCCTGCTTGTTCCCTACTCCTACTCCCCGTCTGTTCTTTACTGCTTCTAGAGTAGTTTTACAGCTTTGTAGTGTAGCTTTTCCTGCTTTGCTACACTTGCTGTTTCTACTGTTGCTTCCTGTTTCCGTGTTCTGCGTGTTTTTCAGTGGGGATTCGCATGACCCCTACTGAGCCTCTGTTTGGAGACTCACGCCTACTTTTTAGGTGGGTGTCGTCTCTGTTCGTGGTTCCTGGCATGGCATGTTCGTAGCTGCCAGCAGTACCTGCGTCGAGTTTCCCCCGACCTCAGTGTACGTTCTTTTCCTGTGGCCTGTAGTTGTCTTTAATTTCTTGGTCTGGACTCTGGTATAATTGTTAAATTGAAACTGTTAATTAAAAAGTAATTTTATTTCTGCTACTTCAGCAAACCGATCTAATGAAATTTTAATTGCTTATTGTTCTATCTCTGTGGCTTCAATGTACTCTACACATGCCTTTTTCCCTTCGGAGCTTTACCGCTCTTGGGAGGCCTCACGGGTTCCATGTGGTATCACGTGTATTCGGTAGTCCTACCGGGTATACCTGGTATCTGGTATCCGGGTCACCACAGGTGGTATCCGAGCAGTGTCCGGAGATGTTCGGAGTTCTTTTCTGAGCTATCACAGCATTGTTGTGTGAAGTACATGGGAATCCGAGATGTTACAGTATCCAGAGTCCTTAAAGTCCAGTACAGGCTTTTGCTGGCTTAGGTGCTGCGATGATTTGTCGCGTTGCTTTCTTCGTGTGTTGTTTAGGTTGCTGTTGACCTTTGGCCTTGGTCTGATGACCGTACACGTTCTCATGTTGTTTTGGTCATCCCGGCTTGAGTCTGTTCAGCTCCTGATGTGTCTCGCTTCTGTTGAAGTGCTTGATTTGATTCTGTGGTTGAGAAGTTGCTCAGGCAAGCTAGGATTTTCCCTTCCTGGTGAGCTTTCTTGGTTGAGCTAATTGCTTCTTGTCCCTTCTGGTGGAATCTTTTCGAGGTTTGCCTTGGAATTGCTATCTTGGCGATGCTTTCGTCCTGTGTCTGCTTAAGTGTGGACAGTGTTTATTCTGAGCCTGATCTGCTCTTTGCTATACGGTTGCTTAGCTTTGGACTCCATTATGGTGTTAAGAGCTGTTGTGTACTGTATTTGTCGTGCCGTGTCCAACGGCCGATGTGTTGTGAAGGCTCATTTACCGTGTTCAGGACGTGAAGGTAAGCTGAGACTAGTTTTTTCCTTGTGCCTTGTGCTGAAGCTGGTACTCCTCTTCTTTGCGCTTAGGCTTCTTGTGATCGATTATTCCTCAGATCGGTACTCGTGGTGTGTTGTTTGCGATCTTCATAGATTGCGAAGGCGTCTAGTGTGTGCTGAGATTCGATTACCGAGGTCGTTCTGATGCCTGCGTGCGTGGTTGAGTGTGCAGCTGAAGCGTGTGGGCTGATTACCCACGGGTCGAGAGATCTGTTTCTTCTCGATGTGACTTCATCTTGGCTTCCTGTGCCTCGCTGTCGTCTGTTGTCGTGCCGTTGCTGGTGGTTTTCAACTGTTGGCATTGGCATTTGTGAGTGTTGGGGAATTTGTCGGCATTCCTTGCTGATTGAGTACCCTATGTTTTGCATTCTTTCTCTCGGGTGTTGTGCTCTCGAGGCGTGATCGTGGTCCTTGAGATGCGTTCCCAGAGATTTTTGTTTCTCGTTGTCGTGGGTCCTTTCTTTGTGAGCAGTCTAATGCGTGACCCGTCCTTTGTGGTCGTGTGTTTAGCTATTCTTATGCCTTGATGTGATCCTGCTTGCAGTTATGTTCCATTGTTCTGTATTCCGTGCGGAGCCGGAATCCTGCAAGTGTTGTTGTTGTCGTTTGATCGCTGTTTCACTATGATTTTGTGTCTCTGTCTTGGACCGTGACCTTGTCAGTTAGCTTGCTGTACTCCCTTTCTCTGGTAGAGTTAGCTTGTGACTCGATCGAACGTAATATTTGAGTGAGTGCTGACTTGATTATGTTTGTGGTCCGATGTTGTTGTCGTTGGCGTCCTGTGTGCCAGGTGTTCTTTGTCACCTTTGGCACTGGAGCCGATGATGTGGTCGAGCTGTCAGCTGAAAAGACTATGTCTCCCCGTGTAAGCTGCTACTTATTGTGGCAGTCGTGTCTCCATTTCTGGTGAGACGTAAACGACGTTGCCCTGTTTCGGAGGTGTCAGAATTGTGCTCACTCGGGTGCCGTGCTCTTTTGTGGATTGTTGCCTTGAGATCCAGAGCATGTGCCTGTAATTGTGATCTGACGATGTCCTCTGAGCCGTGTTTTTCGAGTTCTGTATTGTCGTGCTTCCGGATTGTTGTTGGCTGATGCGTGATGTGCATTGCCGATGTTTGGGTTGTTCTTCCCTTGCTTCTCCTTTGCTAGTCCTTAAATTTAGAGGGCAAAATTTCTTAAAGGAGGGGAGGATGTAATATCTCGGATCCTTAGTGGATCTTTGTTGGATCTTTTTTGGGTCTTTCGGATCAGTTTTGGTGAGTTTCGGATCGCTTTGGTGGCTTCCGAGTTGAGTTTTACGAGCCGTGTGGGTTTTTCTCTCGTACTAGTTGTGGAACCCAACAGAGAGTTTATTTCTCAATTCATCGACTCGTGAACGCTACAGCTGCGATGTACTCTCCAAGCCGGTCATTTTGACTATTTTTACGTATTTTTCTAAATTATTACATTTTCGGCTCAATTATCGGATTTTCAGAAATTAGAAAAATTTTTAATTTCTTTTTTTTATATCCCTCTCTCTCCCCCCCACTCTCGCACGATCTCCCTCTCTCCTCCCTTTCTCACCCTCTCTTTCCCTCTCTCGTTCTCTCTCGTCTGTGGGCCATTCGGCGCGGGGCGTGCACCGTTGCGGAGCTGGCCAAGGCGGGGATGCGATGGAGTGATCGAGATGCGGTCTAGGGTGGCAAATGGAGCGTGGGATGGCGCGATCCCTCGGTGGATTCTGAGATGGTGTCGTTCGTGGTTTTGGAGATTTCGGCGTGGTTTAGTCCCCTCGGGGCGCGGTTTCTTCGGTGGAGGTAGGGTGACGGATCCTCACTTCCTCCTGCTCGTTTTCCCTCCCATTGCACGTCGTTCGGCGCGGAAACGGCTGAGTTTGGGATTGTTTTGCCTAAACCGTGATTTTCGGGTTTAGTAGGGTTCACCGGAAAATGGCAACCATTTGCGGCGTAGTTAGTATCAAATCGACCGCTGGGATGTCTGGATCCCATTCATGTTAGTTTCGTGTTGATTGGTGGTCATTCGAGGCCGGTAGGAGTCCGGGAACCTCGTTGACTTGTTTAGGGTCGATTCGTTGGAATCGCCCCGATATCTCGTTTTAGTGCTTGCATGTGGGCTTTTTAGTCTCCTAGTGATGTTTTCCATCGTGTGCTTTTGTTTCCCCTGCGCTTCGGCGTGAATGGGGCGTGGAACGGCCCGATTTGGCGTTTCCACTGTCTTCCCGCCGTGACCGGTGTAGCGGTCGTTCCAGGGACCGTCACAGGCCCTGACGGCCCTACGACAGGCCGTCACAGCATCTGGGCATTTTTAGTTTTTCGTGGCTGTGGGAGTGTGACGGCCCAAGGGAGGTGCGTCACAGCTCTCTGACGCATCCGGGTTGATGCGTTACACTTACTATGTCGTTTAGTGTTTTGGGTAAGTCAGTTCCCCTAACGCGCCTGCCCTTGTGCATCAGGCTTGTGTAACGCGCCTGCCCCAGGCCGTTACATTTAGTTTGACCGATTTTAACCGTTTAAGTCGATTCGTCTAATGGTAGTGTTCCCGTGCGTCACAGCGTTTTAACGTGCCTGCCCCAGGCCGTTACGTGCTGTTTTGGCTGAGTTGGGTGGTTGTGTCATTGGCTCTAACGGCCACGCCCCCATGCGTTAGGCTTGTGTAACATGTCCGTGATGGACCGTTACGTGCCTTTCGGCCAGTGGTTTCTTGACTTGAGCCAGTTGGCCGTGACGCGCCTGCTTTGCTGCGTTAGGCTATGTAACGCACATGGTCTAGTGCGTTACGTGGTTTGAGTTGTCGTTTTAAGTTTGAGGTCTGTTGGCCCTGACGGCCCGGGTCGGGCGCGTCAGAGCGGTGTAACGCGCCTGGTGTAGGCCATTACGTGCCTTGTGTGTTTTAGATGTTGGTTAGGGCGGTGTGTGTGTGACGGCTCTTTCTCCGACCGTCACATTGCTGTAGCGCATCTGCATTAGACCGCCACAGTTGGAGTGTAACGGCTAGAGTTAGACTGTCACATTCGTGTAACAGTCTAAGGGTGGTGCGTTACAGTCCTTGTGCTCTGATTTCCATCGTTTCGATTTCTGCTTGTCTTCGCTTGACCTTGTGGCTTGCCCGTTTTCCCATGGATGTCTCCTGACATCCTATGAGGGCTAAGATTACATTGTAAGGTAGCCAGAAGTCTTCTCGCTTGAGGTAGGATTCTTTTCCTACTTTAGAGTTGTTGTTGTCTGGTTCTGGTTAACCAGGTGTGGCCCAGTGGTTGACGGGTAACCGTGTGTGGTTCTGTCCAGTTCGAGACTTTTGTTCTGGATGCCTCGAGGTACTATGTTACCTTGGTTTGTGTGTCTAGGTGTGCTGAGGGTTCTTGGTGTTCCCTCAGGTCTCCGTGAGTCGATTCCTACGGAGTGTCGTTTCCTCTGGCTTAGGATTAGACCGATTGGCGGCTTGTCCCTCTGTCTGTGACGATCTTGTCTTTGAGTCGTTCGACTCAAGGATCGTTACGTGGTAGGTCTAGTTGCCTTGTCCTGAGTTTGTCGACAGTGGTTGTGCTGCCATTGGTGCTTCGAAGTACGTGCCGTTGGGCATCCTTGCCTGCCTATACTTCAGCACTTGTGTTTTGAGTCTCTGTGTCTTGTGAGCCTCCGCTTGTTGTAGTCCTCAAGCCTTTGAGTTGCCGACCCGCCTGCGGATGGCGGAGGGGTGTTCCCGAGATACGGTTAGTAAGCTAGTTCCGTGGGCTCCCAGCCAACGGTAGCGTCCTACCAAGGGAGAAAACTAGCTAGAGAACCTGGCTTAGGCTAGAGCCAGTGTGTGCACACGTTGTCAGGGACTGAGGACTTACGCCGACGGGTGTGACCCTGACTAGTTACTTGTCCTCTTGTTCTGTCGTTGCTGTTGTTCGTGTTTGGTTCAGCGTGTGTCTGTGACTCTGCCGTGGTTTCAGTGGTACCGTAGGCGAGACACTTGTGGCGCAGCATAAGACGTCAGTGGACACAGCTGGCTATTCTTCTGGTGAGGAGGTGCTTCCGTCACGTGACACGTGACTCTCGGTGTTTCTTGTGCGTCGTGACCTTTCCGAGTTAGCCCTCTCGTGGCCCTACTCGAGATCTGTGTGGCGTTGTGTGTAGGACGTTCTAGTCGTGTGTGCCGTCGTGTTTGTCTGTCGTCTGTCTAGATCTTTTCTAGACTTTTGTCTGTCCTTGCAAGTCTTTGTCTTAGACCTGGCATCGTGTCGGCAGATCGGTAACTCCTAACTTTTTCAGTTCAGAGTCGCCCTTCCGTCGCTGCCTGGAGTAGTTTGGGGTGTCGAGGTTAGTTCGGAAGCCGCTTGTCTGGCGTGGATTCTCGCCCTTTCCTGCTTGTTCCCTACTCCTACTCCCCATCTGTTCTTTACTGCTTCTAGAGTAGTTTTACAGCTTTGTAGTGTAGCTTTTCCTGCTTTGCTACACCTGTTGTTTCTACTGTTACTTCTTGTTTCCGTGTTCTGCGTGTTTTTCAGTGGGGATTCACGTGACCCCTACTGAGCCTCTGTTTGGAGACTCACCCCTACTTTTCAGGTGGGTGTCGTCTCTGTTCGTGGTTTCTAGCGTGGCGTGTTCGTAGCTGCCAGCAGTACCTGCTTCGGGTTTCCCCCGACCTCAGTGTACGTTCTTTTCCTGTGGCCTGTACTTGTCTTTAATTTCTTGGACTGGACTCTAGTATAATTGTTAAATTGAAACTGTTAATTAAAAAGTAATTTTATTTCTGCTACTTCAGCAAACCGATCTAATGAAATTTTAATTGCTTACTGTTATATCTCTGTGCTTCAATGTACTCTACACATGCCTTTTTCCCTTCGGAGCTTTACCGCTCTTGGGAGGCCTCGCAGGTTCCATGTGGTATCATGTGTATTCGGTAGTCCTACCGGGTATACCTGGTATCCAGGATCCGGGTCACCACATTTGTGTTGGCCACGGTAAGGTCTGTGCATAGTAGGTCTGTGCATGTTTTGTGTTTGCCACGGTGAGGTCTGTGCATAGTAGGTCTGTGCACGTTTTGTGTTAGCCACGGTGAGGTCTGTGCATAGTAAGGTCTGTGCATGTTTTGTTTTAGCATAACTAAGGTCCGTGCATAATAGGTCGGTGCATGTTTGGCCCAAGCATGACTAAGGTCAGTGCAGTCTTTGTCCATGCATGGGTAAGGTCGGTGCACGTGCTGCACAGACTTAGGTAAGGTCGGTGCACCTGTGGGTCTGTCCAATTTCTAGAAACTTAGAAAAGGAGCATTTTGGGAGGTCATTTTAATTTAGAAAAATCTGAAAAATTCGATAATTGCAGAAGGTTAAGTTTGTAACCCACAGTAAAATTTTCACGCTCACAGAAATTATGTACTTTCAGATATAAATCATTTTCTGTGTATGTGTAGCCTAGAAGGATAAACCTATTCATTTTATATATTAACCTGATCATACACTGTTCCGTACCAATCAGCATATAAATATGTTTAGCCCACTTAAACTATTGGTAGCATGCATGTTATGATAAAGTATCATACTAGTATTTGTAAAATGAGTATGAATGCGAATACGATGTGAATTTTATGAGTGGGAACAACAACATTCTGTGAGATAGGACTTCGATCCCTTTGTTGGACGGCCCTTTTTGCAGGACGGTGATACATAACGCCGCGGAAGTAAAAGATCCCAGGGGACGGCGGTGCGTAACGCCCTGGTCAAAACCTATCGTTTCGGCTGGTCCGTTCTATGGGACGGCGATACGTAACGCCACAGTTCATGGTGGGCCACAGGAATCTAGGTGAAGTCCGATGACTCAGCTTGTTCTGCGGGACGGCGATACGTAACACCACAGTCCGCGGTGGGCCACCAGAGTCTAGGTGGGAGTTCGCTCTCGGGTCTGCGCAGTACTCTTTCGTTCATTCGTTCGTTTGTGTGTGTGTGGGGTCACCTGTGTTGTGGAAGCTGTTTGTTTTCAAGAATAACAGAATTGTGAAAATGTGAAAAGGTGATAATATGTAAACTGCTCATTCACCGTGGTTTTAACGCATGCATGGGTCTCTTATATGTTAGTTGAAGAATATGTATTTTTCTCATATGCGTTATTTTAAGTAGATGATAATGAATGGATTATGCTATTATTAACATCTGAATTATGTATATAGATGCGAGTTAACCTCGGTTTGTTTAGGCTGCCTACTGAGCATCACACTCACCCCTTGTGACACACGTTTTCAGGGGACATAGAGAAGGAGGTTGAGGTGGAGGCTACAACTGAGGAGTAATGCTAGTTCGTAGTTCGTCTGGGTATACTATGGATGGATGTCTCTCTTATATGTATTGTTATGGGGTGGTGAGCCTATGCAGACTCATGTTCAATCTGGAACAATGTAAATGTACTGTCCTTGGAAATTATGAATGGTTGAAATGCTAATTACATTTCGTGTAATTGTGATTTCTCTCTCTCTCATGCAAGTGTATGCATATTCGTATAATTGTGCTTCCGCGATACGTGCGAAGTAGTGTCTCGAGGACCGATAGGTGAAAAAAAACCCATAAATTGGGGATCGGATCTCGGAGCGTTACACCTTGAGCCAGAACTCGCATTTGCTAAGTTTTGCGTAGAGTTGATGCTCTCTTAGCGTTTGCAAGGCTATTCTTAAGTGTTCTTCATGTTCCTCTTTAGTCTTGGAGTATATCAGAATATCATCAATAAAGACGACCACAAATCGGTCGAGATAAGGCCTGAAGACATTATTCATAAGTTGCATAAATGCTACCGGGGCATTGGTCAACCCAAACGGCATTACCACGAATTCATAGTGCCCATATCTGCTACGGAAAGTAGTCTTGTATATGTCTTCGTCTTTGATCCTGAGCTGATGATAACCTGACCAGAGGTCTATTTTGGAAAAATATTCTGCTCCTGAAATTTGGTCAAAGGGCTCATCGATTCGCGGCAACAGATATTTGTTCTTGATAGTAAGTTGATTTAGTCGTCGATAGTCGATATGTAGCCTGAGAGATCCATCATTTTTCTTGACAAATAAAACTGGTGCATCCCATGGGAATGTGCTAGGTCGAATGAAGCCCTTGTCTAATAACTCCTGAAGTTGCTTCTTCAATTCCTTTAGTTCTGTAGGGGACATCTTGTAGGGAGCTATTGAAACAGGTGCTGCTTCAGGAATGAATTCAATGGAGAAGTTTACTTCCCTTTCGGGTGGTAAATCGGGTAAGTCTGATGGAAACACATTAGGGAACTCATTCACAATGGGAATATCCTCTAAGATGATCTCTTTGGACTCGGTAATGATCACGGAGGCAAGAAAAACTTCACATCCTTGCGAAATGAGTTTGCAAGCATGGAGAGATGAAATAATGGTAGGATGCTTCCTATATTTGATACAAAGGAATAAAAATCGAGGAAGACCTGATTTTCGAAAATAGATTATCCTATTGCGACAATTTATATAGGCGTCATGGTCGACAAGCCAATCTATGCCTAAAATAACATCATAGCCTTCCATGTCAAGGCATACGAGATTTGCAGGAAGATTGTGACCTTCTACAACTACCTCACTATCGGGGTAATAAGTTGTAAGCTTAGTTTTGGGACCTAAGGGTGTAGTGATGGCTATGTCCGAAGGTAAAGGAACTGATAAAATTGGTAAGATTTTTTTTTAAAGTAGTAGATATAAAGGAATGAGAAGCACCAGTATCAAATAACATAAATGCAGGATGGGAATAGACGTGAATAGTACCTTCCATCAACCCATCATTCTTGGGCGCTCCTTCATCATCCATAACAGCGTTAAGACGCACCTGTCGCTTGCTTCCACCACTGGAAGATTGGTCCTTCATAAGGGGGCAATCCGGCATGCGGTGCTCCCGGCTGTCACATCGTAAACACGCCCCCAGGTGTTTATAGCATTCCTCGACCACATGGTCAAATTTTTTACAGAACGTGCAAGACGCCATGACTTACTTATCTTATTCTTTCACCGTCTTGTTCTTGTGGTAGTCACTACCACTCCCGTTCCATGATCTCTTCTTGTTGTCCCGAGAGTTATAAGTGATGCTAATTTTTTCCTCTCTTCTTCCTCACCGATCAGACTTTCGGCTCGACTCCTCCCCTTTGCATTTGAGTTTCTCGACCTTCTCCTAGGTCCTTTCATATAAATGGGATCGTTAAACCATCTCCGCATAGGTTCGTATATTCTGCGAGCCAAGTTGTTGAGTGAAGACGGGCCTTAACCCATCCATGAAACGATTTGCTTTCAGAAGATCAGTGCTTACTAGATGCTGAGCATAGGGCGCTAGGCGAGAGAATTGGAGCTCGTACTCCGCTACGGACATCATGCCTTGCATTAAGGAGGCAAATTTGGCCGCCTTCCTCTCTTTAACATGCTCCGAGAAGTATTTAGCCCGGAATAGTGTGAGAAATCCTTCCCAAGTGTGTGGTGCATCTGCAGGCGGGGCCGGAATAGACTTCCACCACGTACGCGCATCCTTGTTGAGTTGGAATGTGGCAAGACGAACCTTCTCTTGGTCGGCGCATTACATGACCTCGAATATGTAGTTCATTTCATCGATCCAGTTCTCAGCTTCATCTGGGTTGGAGAAGCCATAAAATCGTGGAGGGTTTAGACTCTGAAAGTTGCAGTGCAGATCACCAGCACCAGCCCTCGCACCAGCTTGGCCCATATTTTACAGAGCCTGTGCAAGACCCGTAATAGTTTGTTGCATTCCACCCCAATCAACACGGTGAGCCATTGTAAGAACAAGGTACCTGAGAAGAGTAATAAATTTGTTAATTCTAGTGGAATTTTTAGGGTTAATCTTAAAGGTAATGTCTAATTACTATCTCATCCCGAGTTCTACCCAATTTCTCTCGTGGGTTGGGTATTTCTTTCCTTGTTTCATAGGTGTGGGTCCTAATGCCTTGGACTTAGCCTATGACATGACATTTTCCTAGGAATAAGTGCGTCCTTATACCTAGGCTCTAATACCACTTAAACTGTCACGCCCCGAGTTTTTATTACAGTGGAAGGAATTTCGGGAACATGAACAGTCAGCTAATATGTCTCAAGCGAGCAAGTAATCAATGCGCAAGACAATCACGTAAAAGTAATTGCACAAGTAAATTTCTCAAAAACTCCAACTTTATTTCATAATAATAGTCAAAATTACACAAGATCATCAATGTTTGACAACCTTCTATCATATGACTTAATAAAATCAAAAAATACAATCTGACTCGACTAAACGATAGACAGCTAGGGCTTCTCTCATTCCATTTGACCTTCAATTGCTCTCGGACCCGCTACTTGCATAATCCGAATCTGATTCACTAGTATTTCCTGAAAAGATGAGAAAATAGGTATGAGCACACATGCCCAGTAGGTATCTTCATATCAACATGAAAGCAATATTTAACTGATTAATGCTTTAGCTCTAGAAACAGAATGAGAATGCGGTAAATCATATGTCATAAACCAAAGTAACCAAGAATATAGAATCAATTTGACCTAATCGAACAAGATTTAGTCATGTAGATATACAGTTGGCCTTTCATGAATAAGAATGTATGAACATGTATCGAGAAAGTACTTACACAACCTTGTAAAGGCTATGTACTAGCAAGTCATTAACAACATGCAATTTCCATAAAGAGCCTCATGGTTCTTCGCTCATTTATAAGAGAAAGTACTCCCGACATAATGCGACGTCAGCATCATCGTACCCCATGATTTATAGCACGTTTCCGACAATTAGTCGAGGGGACTAGCATAGAGCCCTTGGACACAATCCGTGCCCGATCTTGCATCTTCAAGTTATAAATCCAGCTACTTCCACGAGATATAGCAATAATGTATGGCCAATAATGTAACAAGTTCAATGATAGTTTCATGATGACAATATCAAGGTAAGAATGCTTCAATTAAGAACATGAGATTTTAAATAAGAATTAAAAGAACATTATGCTACGGCGGCATTCCGGCAGCATAACGGTACATTAATTAGGTTCCATATCTTAACTTCAACTTATTAGATAGATCTTTTTAGTTCCAGATAATCAAGGGATCACTTAAGAACACATTTAGAACAACCCCTTGGGTCAAACCCCGGGTTAGATGCTTGACATAAAATAACGGTCACCCACTGGGCCGTTTCAGAATCAATAGCGGTCTCAGTCAGGCCGCTAAGATCATAATAACAGTCCAGTTAAGGCCGCAACTAGACTGTGTCAACCAGAAAGAAGTAAAGTCGACACCTGACAACTTCTGGGTAATAGACGGTCACAGGAGGGCCATTTTCTGTTAAAAGATGGTCTGATCAAGACCGCTAAGTAACAGAGATGGTCTCTTATAGGCCGCAATTTACCAGAGTACAGAAATGAAACCATCGGTCATGTGAGTGCATTCTAGACAAATTGGGCTTTAAGGGTACAACCAGCTCAGCATCCTAGTGGGAATCCCAGGCTCATGGAGTGTTACAGAGGCCTTGAAACATGATCCCCTAGTCTGACAAAAGGAATATCCGGCGGAGAGGTTCCCAAGTCCAAGATTGTGTACTATAGTGCAAAGTGTAACTAATGGTCGCATACTAGAGCATATGCCATGTACTTATGAAATGACTTAAGAGATGAGAGTGATACGGTGAAACCAACGGTAAGAACCATGATAATATCACCACAAGAATCATGTCCATATCATAGCAAAACCCTTTAGTTACAAAATTATAACATTGGTCATGAAATTACACAATAATGAAAAATAAGGTTCTAAAAACATGCTCATGCTGTAACAGGGTGTTTAACAGGAAAATAAAACATGGTTTTCTAAGAAATAACATAATTTTAGTACTAATATATGATATACTAAATTTGGGCTCTAGCTGGTTCACAGAACCAGAAAGCGGTAAAGGGATGGCCGTACAAGTATAAAAATAGTCACGCGATAGACCGTCATTTTAGGGTTAAAACAGCTTGAGCTAAACTGCCTAATATACTAAAGTGGTCTTACACTTGGCCGCCAGAATATCCTGCGGTTCCTGGAGGGCCTCCTTCTTTCTGGAGATAGAAGCTATATAATAGTAAAATAAAATGCTAACCTAGGTCATGTTATGCATGGAAACAACGTAAAACATGTAGTAAAGCATGCTAGAAGAAAATTAGGCCAAGAATATGCATAGGAGAATATGATTTAGACAAGAATTTCAACTTAGTTGAATTAAGGCTAAGTTCATGCATGAAATTACACTAGTTGCGTAGTCCCAATAAAACATTAAATACTCTAAGTATAATGCATGAAAAGGATTGGAAATAGAGGGCTTTTATTCCTAACTTCGAGTTTGAGCCATTCATGAGATAACCTACCTCTGGACAAAGCTCTAATCTTCGAATTTAGGGTTGGAAGTTGACCGTAGTTTCTATTTGTCCTGAACCGAAACAGTAACTTCGTGGCCTTCTAACTCCTGATCCACTGCACTTATGACCACAAAATTTTGAGGGTAAAAAGATGGTACTAAAATGAACAAGTAACTCTAAAGAACCCCTATCTAATTACCTCGTTTAGGGCTCTAAATTTGCTGATCAATCTGGGTCTGTTGCACAGGTTCCTGGTTTGCTTGCACCGAACCAGCGACTTTGTAGACCTCTAACTCCTTGTAGGCTTGATCTCCTAGAACAAAATTTGGAGGGTAGTTAGTCCTTACTTTAATGAACAAAAACTTCTAAAGAACATACCCCAAATAATGATTCCTTACCTTAGTTTCACATGAGCCAAAAGTAAGGGTCACACAGGTTAAACTAAAGGTCTTTTTATAGGATTAGCTAGGGTTTCATGGATTAGAACGAACCTAGAGTCCTAATTAGGGTTCCTATTCGATCCTCAAGTATTATAGACTCATCTAATTAGTAGATAGCATCGATCCTAGGTGATTAGGATGCCAAAGACCCCAGCTTTTTATGCCTTCTTCCATTCTCGAAATTTGGAAAGAGTAGCGGTCTCATATAGACCATTTCATGTTATAAACGGTCCCTCGATAGACTGTTTCTAACATTGGGCGTCGAATTTAAACAACTTCAAACTCTTTTCATGAGT
The DNA here is from genome assembly GCA_022559845.1 of Amorphophallus konjac. Taxonomy (NCBI): domain Eukaryota; kingdom Viridiplantae; phylum Streptophyta; class Magnoliopsida; order Alismatales; family Araceae; genus Amorphophallus; species Amorphophallus konjac. Next base: position 101,710,362 of record CM040125.1, on the reverse strand, counting down.
TATCCATTTAATTATCCGATAAATGATGATTTATCTTCTAAATTCTATAAATAGCATATTTTAAGCTTCTAGAATATGGGACAAGTCTTGTGGGCATGGTTTTGGGTCCTTTAGGCTTAAATAAAAGGGCCAAGTCTATTAATTAGATATAATGCCTTAATATTTAATTAATCAATTCCTTAATTCATTCAATAACCCATCAAGCTTGGATTAATTCTATTTAACTCCAGAAAATCTCAGAAATTCTAAAATAATGTATATAAAATTTTGGGGTATTACACCAGCCACACGGAGTCTTCGCTACACAATGATCCAACGATGGGATCAATCCACACACACACACACCGCAATAACCGCGGCATGATATAACCACAACCGTACGCAGACGGTTCTCCACACACAGAGTCAAAGTTCAGAAATGAAGAATATGTTCAATACATGCTCATAAACTAAGTGTAAATCACTGGAATAGATGTAAAAAGAGTGAAGAAATAGATCCCCATGTGTAGAAAGGGTTGTAGATGATCTTCTTTGATTCTCGATTTAGAGGGAGGTCGGATGACGGCGATTCAAGCATCCTCTTGTTCCTCTCGTCGATCTGCTCTTCTTTCTCTTCTTCCACAATCTCCAAAAATGCTTTGATGGACATGAAATCCTCCTTCCACGAGCTCCTCCTTCCTTTTCCCCCTTTCTTCACCTACAAGATAAGAAACATAAGCTCATTAGGGTTCTTCATTCATCAAAACTCGGAGTTCACATATATATGCAAGATAGATTGGCCAAATGACTCATATAACCCTCCTAAAACATGTTAGAAACACCCTCATAACATTAGGAACCTTTGGGGGTAGTTTGGTAAAGTTTCATGGGGTTTAGATCGGATCCGGAACACCCGTGTCGGAAGGGTCGACCCTCGTGCAGACAGACCTCAGACAGAACTTAAATAAGAGACTGGAACACAGCGGTCGACCCTTTCAGTGGGTCGACCCCTGCACACAGGTTTGTAAAAACTGGTTTCTGTCTTCATAGAAACACTGAGGGTCAACCCTATGGGTCGACCCATGCCAGAAAGGGTTAAAAATCATCCTCAAACCTCCATGAATACAAGGGAATAAAAGTGATTAGATATTACCATTTGCTCATAAGTTTGAGAGGATTGAGAGACCATTCTTGGGGCTGCAAAACCACATAAACATCAAGTCAATACAAGAATGAACAATTAAAGACTTCTTACATTTCATCTTCATTGTTAATGAACAATTGAAGACTTCTTACATTTCATCTTCATTGTTCCACATGAAACTCCATGACTTACCATTAGTCTTGGCCCAGACTAGATGGCGGACAAGAAGGTGGGTTGAATTATCCCCTTGTCGAGATGGCAGATTTTAAAAACTTTCTAAACTAATCACAGTGGAATTAAAATTACGTACGTTGATTAGCCTAAACAGATGTGAGATTACAATGTTCTCTCAAGCTTTCCGATCTCACTCGAATAAATTATGCAATAGATGGTAGAAATAAATCCTAACACGAATAGCAGAGTAGCAAAGCGTAGTGGTGCAGTGAAATAAAAATATAAAGGTTGACCTGTGAAGGGAGATAGTAGAAATGGACAATCACACAGGCATGCCACAGAAAACACAGAGACGCAACTCCGTACTAAATCCTCAAACGGAGACGCAACTCCGTGCACCACACAAATCTTTCGATGTTCAGAAAAATACAAATATAGTCAATAAATGCTCACTATAGGATGTAGATCAAGAAAACATACTTAAGCAGAAGGGTGATAGATATAGAAGGTTTCCCCCTTGTTGATAAATGGCCATTAGAATGTTTTTCTTGAAGCACCGGTCGGAGGGAGTTGAATACGCAGCTGGATGGAGCAGTCGGTCATCCTCCTTGAGGATCCAAGATATGTTCCTTCAGATTCAAGCTCCAATCGCACCACCAGACATCACGAACAGATGGATCTTGCAAAGCCCTCTCCTCTCCACCTTGTGGCCGCCCTTTTCTTCCTTTTCCTGCAAGAGTAGAAGACAATTAGTGCAAAGGAATATCTCCTTCGATGGACATCGCATGATATAAATAGGGCCAGAATATAGAACAAAAGACCACAAAGCCCTTGTCAAAACCCTTCAAATACACACCCAATAGATGGGTGAAACCCTAAGGGTAATGGGGTAAAAAGCCAAGCCAAACGGATCATAAGATGGGGACCTCGAAACCCAATAGGCAAATCACGATCCGGACAAACCAGAAGAAGTGTCGACTCTTGGAGTCGACACTCTTTTCAAGACGTTCTGCCAACATACAGAAAAACCAACATACATGCTAAACATATGAACCCATAGTCGATGCAATGAAGAGGCAGGGTCGGTGCATATAGGGTCAAAGTCTGTGCACATATATGTATAGCAGGGTAGGAGCATATATTGAAGCAGGTCGGTGCTCATATAGACTGTGGTCGGTGCACATTGTGTAAAGCACAAAGACAGGGTCGGTGCATGTTATGACTCAGGTCGGTGCACATAATGTAAAACACAAGTCGGTGCACATATATGGAATGACAAAGGTCAGTGCATGTTGTAAAGTACAAGGACAAAGTCGGTGCACGAATGAACTAGGTCGGTGCACATTGTATAAGACTGAGATGGGTCGGTGCACATTGAGTTCAACACAAAGATGTGGTCGGTGCACTTTTATGAAACTCGGTGCAAGTTTGAAGAAAAGGCAAGGATGGTCGGTGCATAATGAAGGACCTATAGATAAGGTCGGTACACATATATGAAACATGCTAGGGACGGTCGGTGCAAGTTTGCAACGCATGAAGCAGGTCGGTGCATAGTTGTGAAACACAAATGCAGGTCGGTGCAATTTAGCAAAATAAAGATATAGGTCGGTGCAGTTCTGAAACTTGCCAAAGATAGTCGGTGCACATCTGGCGAGAAAAACAACTTCCAGGGTGAAAGTGTCGACTCCTTGAGTCGACACATTTTATATGGGGTTCTGTTTTACCAAAAACAGTCCCCAGGACTATAGGAGTCAACTCTGAGAGTCGACTCTTGCAACTCCAGACCAGTAGAATAAAGGTATTCAATGAATTAAAGTCAAAGAACATCAAACCCCAATCAAGATAAACTGAAATACATTTAAGCACGATTTCTTACCATGGATTGAGACACATTTGAGCCAGCACTCTACATATATAAAACACTCAATATACAAGGCTTGTTCGGTCATGCATATTCATGTATTTGGACTGTAAAAACCCATGTGAAAAACTCAAACCAAAGCCATGATTAGTTCACGTATCAAATTAGTTGATCCAATCAAACTAGCATGAATTCAAAGCTCAGTTCAGAAGTGTCAAGTATTGTCCAAAAACAAATTAACCCAATACACTCCATTGAAGCACATTTGAGTCATTGAAACCTAGTTGAAAGACCAAGATTAAACCACCTATCCTGAATGTCATGCCAATACACACATGAATTATAAATGCAGTCTAGAGCAAACTGAACCTTCACAACCACGGACAGTATAATATCAAGCATTTATGTCAGTTCATTGAAAACCCCATTAACCCCATTTAGGATATGCATGGAGGCACCAATATTTCCCAACTCGAGACGAGAAGAATATCACCATAGATCCAAAATAAACTCTCACCTAGGATCCTTCATAATGTGGGCAATATAAACCTACACAGTCTGAAAATTCAGAAGCATGTCAATATTAACCAAGGTATTTGAAAAACTGACTTCAAAGCAATTTCTCCACAAGATAACCTCATGACAATTAAGAAGAGCATGCATGAGATACATGCAAACCCAATTAACAAAGTGATGTGACACCACCTTGGGGTGATAGTCACAAGACCGAATGCCCTTGGACCTACAATTGCAAGCAAGTATCTTTGAGCGGCGGACTTACTCTAGCGAACTCACTCGCGTGGCGCACACTAGTGCCCGTAGGCGACTTGGCGATGATGGAGGGGGTCCGAGGCGGGACCTTGATGCTCCAGTGGTTGGCTAGCTTGGGGAGAACCCCAAATGGGCCAGGGATGCCCAACTTACGGGCGGCTAGCACACCAAGGGTGTGAGATGTAGGGGATCACTCACAACTCGCCCGCGGTGATCACTCACATCAATGGCAATTATGGGCCGAGCTCTCACTCTCCGTCCGACGAAGCAATAGCGATAATACTATGCTAAGCAAGGAATTTAAACCAGCCAAGAGGGGGACCGAGGCTCACCTAGTCGGTGTGAAGACGCCGACCCCGGCCGGAGACGGGGGCGAGCGGGGAGGCGAGGGTATGCACCCGCACGCCGCGTCGATGAAGCTTCAAACCTGCGACTTGAATTATTACATGAACTACACCCCTTGCAAGGGGGGGATCTCGGGGTGGGGGTTAAGTTATTACAGCCAAAACTACCTCCACACAGGGAGGGGCCTTCAGCCGGCCAAGCTAGGGAAGGGGAGAACCGACCTAGGAACTAATTGATAGAATGCCGACGGTTCTGTCCGCCCTCTGGAACAGGGGATAGGTAGTCAAAGACGATGCCGCTGTGGCTTCTCCCGAATTTTGTTGATGACGAGACCAGTGATAAAATTTTCGGGATTGGATCAGGAAAACGTCCATTTTTTGTAAAATTTTTTGGTTGGCGGTGCTGGTCGGGAAAGAGCCACGAATAGGGACTCATATCTCTGGTTCTGATTGTCTCAGCACCACTGCAGTAGAAAACCGGAGTCGTCACGATTGCTCCTGACCTCCGAATCAAACGTGGCCAGAGTCGTTGGAAAGGTTGTCGAGTCTTCTTTGAAATGAGACTGACGGGGATGCTGGAGTAGATCGGGAGAGCCCGAATAGTGGATAGGGGTCGGTTCAGTCCCAGGAGGAGCAGAACTGTGCACCTGGAGGAGAAAATTGATAAATCTTATCTCCGGATGCCGAACGGGGTTCCGCTTCTTGTCCCTCGAAGTAGGCTTGTTGTAGAAGATCCCAGCCAAGTCCTGCTTCCAGATTCTCAATAGGGTGACTGTGGCAGACTCTGCAAATGGTTTTAGGTTGCTGACCGGGCCTATCCTGCGCAGTCGGAGAAGAATAGCTCTCCTTGGCAGTCACGAACTCAGACGGGGACGAAACCACCACTATTGCGAAGATGCTTCGACGATGATTGCAAAAATATATGGTACGCCTCCTGAAGCCTCACGATGATGCTGTGGCCGCTGCTACAATCTGCTGGTGCTCTACTATCTTCGAATTGAGAACTGCAGGTTGAAGATGATAGGGGGAATGGGGTATATGGGAGGGGAAATGGGGTGGATGGGTGTGGGAGTGACCCCTAGCTGTGAGGGGGTCTGGGAGGGGGTGTTCTAGGGTGTGGGAAGGGGAGAATGGGGGCTGGAATTGGGTGTTTGCAGTGGGTGAGAGAGAAGCTGCGAATTTGGGATGGGTGGGGGAGAGGGAAGGAGAGTTCTCTCTCCAAGGTTTGAAAACTGACTAATGGGGTGGTTAATGGGGCTTTGGGGATGGGAATGGTTGTGTTGGGGAAGGGAAGGGGTGCTTGGGGAGTGGGGAATTCTCCCTTGGGAGATGAGAGGGTGCTTAGGGAAGGGGATTGGGTAGTTGGTGGTTTTTGGGTGGTGGAGTATGGATTGGTGGAGGGTCTCTTGGGACTAGGGGTGGAGTAATGAGGGTTGGGGTAGTTGGGAGGATGAGTAATGAGGGGAGGGGAAGGGTTGATGTTGTGGAGGAGAGAGAGGGAGGGGAGGAGAGAGAAAGAGAGAGGGGAATCCAATCCTTAGAGAGAGAGAGAGATTTGGAGAATCCACTCCAATAAGACACTAAAACTCACTTGATTTAAATTGATCATAAAAGATTGTTACATATGAGAGGAGTGGGGGCCTATTTATAGGCTTACACAATTTCATGGACTAAAATGACCTTGAACAAACTAACTAATGACTAGCATATCCAGGTGGGGGGCACCCATGGGCCAAGCCCATCTTTTGGGCCCATTTGGCTACTCAAACCAACCTAATGACTCATAGACTTAGGTAGATAACCCACTAACCTAGGTACATGACTCAAATAAAGAAAAAATTACATAGTTTATGACTCAAAGAAAATATGAAAATTACATGGATAGACTCAAAAAAATGTGAAGTGCATAACAACGCATGTCATCGATCCATTTGAGCTTCGAAAAAAAAGTGGAGGGGCAAGGGATGCCCCCATCATACCCCCGGGGTGGGGAGAACTCGACTCCGTCGAGTATGGGTCCACCGGGGAAGTGGTACAGCAATGCAGCTCCAGGCGAGCCACGATCTCCGAACTCAACCCGCGTCCATAGCCGGAGAATGGTGCTTCAGCTTTTCAAAGTGGGTCGAACACACCCTCATGCTGGCATTGAGATCTTGCTTGCCTAGTATTGCCGCCATGTGCTCACGTCGGGCTCTTAGGCTAATATGTGGTGGCACTCCGAGAGTGTCTCTCACAAGGATAGGTGTAAGCTCAAGGCACTCACTAGGATCCACCGCGGTGCCCTTAGAGGGTGCCGGATCCGCCACGTGAGAAGTGGGGTGAATCCCAAAACCCATTAGAAAGTCGAACTCATAAGCTGGTTTGCTAAAGCTACTCGGAACTTGGGAAGGTCCAAGTCCTCGTGCCCTCAAATTGGAGGTGACCCTAGGGTAGAGCCACTCCAAAGTTATCCTCGCCAAGTTGCCAACTTGGAAGTCCAAGTGGCGCTCATGAGTTTTTGCCCGCTTCTTGTGAATCTCACCGCTTGTTGCTTGATACTTGCTTGGATGCATATGCCATGCACTATGATGTGGTGTGAGTGGAAAATGTATGATATGCATAGGGGGGGCTAGGACAACCATATTTAGACCAATCATGTAGAAATGCCATGGAGACTTTGATGGAATTTGGAGGACTAGGGCATCCATAAATGTCCCTCTCATGTGTAGGTGTGATAAGTGCTGGAGGACCCGGACATCCATGAATACTTCTAATATGCTTAAGACTCATGATGAATGAAGGTGGACCATTACATCCGAATATGGACCACTCATGCTTCGTACTTGACATGTGGGTGATATGAATGAATGGACCTGACTTATGAATCATGTCAAGTGGTGCGGTATGCCTAGGCACATGCATTCCTATCCTAGAGATGACTTCCATGTGCATGGGTGTGGGGTGGCCCTTGAGCTTCCACTCGTATGGATCAAAGGGATCTAAGAAGGGGGACATCATGGAGTGGGGCAATTCATCAATCCCAAGGTGTATGTTGCCTAAGGTCAAGGCTCCCATGGTGTAACCCGATTCTAGGAAGGGAGGGGTTTGGCCCAACATGGGGGGTGGGGGTAGGGTAAGGTGAGTGGTGAGTAAGGTGGGTGGGTCACATGGGGAACTAGACTCCCATAGGAAGGGATCATGATAAGGGTTACCTAGAGAAAGATACTCCATGTCCTCAAGGTCCTCACAAGGTGGTGAATCATCCTCTTCTAGTGAAATGGTTGGGCCGGTGTATGGGGTGGGTTGGATTGTCAAGGTTCTAGGAATCACAATGGTAGGGGAGTGGACCGGGATGGGCTGTAAGACCCCAAATTATTTCATTGAGCCCAATATTTCTTATTAAGCTTTTATTAATTGAGAATAGAATTTTATTGAATTAATAATTGAATTTCAGATTTATTAATATTTAATTCGTTAGAAATAGTATAAGTGAAAATTCGACTACCTTATAAAAATCTATAAAAATAGTAAATATGTTAAGGTCTAGATAACAACTTTTCCTTCTGGCATTAAGCCATTGTTAATCCGTGGTAAGATATATTTAGAGTTTAAACCCAAAAGTGCACACTTTTGACCCATACCTAACCCTTAGACTAAAACACGAAATTCGACCTCAATACTCAACCAAATGATCTGAAATCAGTGGCAAATGGAATGCCACAATGTAAGGAACATTTACCCTCAATCAATTTGAGGTAAACCTAGCTCCAAAACGTGCTGCCGACATAGTTTGGTCAAGTCAAGGATTTCGGCGCCGTTTCTAAACACGTAGCTTGCACCAGCGAATACTCCCAACTCCGAAGGCTCTAGAAGCTCTATGAGCTATCAAAATGAAGCCCTACGAGTCTTCTTTCATTTGGCTGTTGTGGGGTTCGCTGAAGTTTCAGATCTGGGGAGATCTAGCTCGATTTGTGGAGGTGGGTCAGCAGGCCGTTGGCTTCCCTTCATCCTTCTTTGATCCATCGATTGAGGTAGGAATTCTCAACCAAATTTTGATCATGAGTATAGCAAGTTGTGCATCTCGTCGAGATCTATCCATTGGGACTGAAAGCCCCAATTTTCATCAGGTGTGGAGTGAGTTATCACGGGTTTTCTAAGGTGCTGTCCAAGTGTTCTTCATCCTAGGGTTTGAGTTTTCTCTCTCCGATTTGAGGTAGGATCTAACAACCAAACTCTAATTAACCTACATGATATAATCAGCATGTTATTATCTTTCATTTAATGTAGAAAGCCCCAAATTCCATTGAGCATGCCTCGTGAATTTTGAATTTTTGTAAGAGCATATCTAGAACATGATTCATATAGTGTTCCCTTAAGTCAGAGCTTGATTTTGGGATAATTTTGAGTCATGTAACCTGATCTTCATGTGGCATACCATACATGGTTGGATTCATAATCGAGTCAGCTTTCTTTTGACACCAAAAGCCCCAAATTCCGTTGAGTATGTTGAGAGAATTGCATGATTTAGTAGAAGTAGGTCAAGAACTAGGGTTTTCATGAAATTACCATATATAAGTTGAGATTCAATCAATTTCTGTAACAATCCGTGTTTCAAAATTGTAGTTTTATGACCCTAGATTGTCTATTAACATTCCTAGATCATGTGGTTTTGATTTCAACTCAATTGGACCCCATTTGGATGAGTTCATGTGGTTTTCGGTGGCAACTCACGCTACTGTTCTTGCAGGGGTCGACCCCAGGGGTCGACCCATTTTCTGGGCAACCCTGCAGGCCCGAGGGTCGACCCCAGGGGTCGTCCCCTCCTGTTCCTGCATGGGGGTCGACCCCAAGGGTCGACCCATCCAGCTCCCTGCATGGGGGACGACCCCAGGGGTCGACCCATTGCACAGGAATGTAGGGGTCGACCCCAGGGGTCGACCCATCTGAAGGAAATGGTAGGGGTCGACCCATCTTCAGAAATTGCTGGGGTCGACCCCAGGGGTCGACCCATTCAGCTTCCAGACCCCAGTTTTTCAGGGGTCGACCCCAGGGGTCGACCCGTACACCAGAAACCTGATTTTCATCATTTTTCGACCCGAAGATGGATCTGAATCAGTGGGGAATCAACCCATTTAACTTAGACCCACTGAAATTATATTTTTTGAAGAACAATTGACCTATTCATGTACCCCCTTGATTTCAAATTTGCATTGGTCCTTTCTTGCAAACATAGTTCAAAACACGATGTTTACCATCTCCATTACAACACTTACATTGGTTAAATAGAAACTCACATAATTAATGATTAATGGTGTAACTAAAACCCCTGATAATACATTCTATTTCACCGCTGTGAGAGCTTGTTATTTACCTCGACAACTTGTTCTAGCTTGTTGGCACTTTGGCTAATACAAATGATAATGGTTAATCATGATATCTTAACTTGGTGATTAGGATTAATATGTTGATTAGCTTGTTTGATTACTGCTGTTTTACAGTAGCGCAGCACGATTAACTCTTGTTGTGACTTGGTTTCGATCTCCTTGATGATTATACTTACCTTGAAATTCTGGAAATGAATCTCTTTCCTACTTGAAGTTGTTATTGCTACTTAGTTTCAACCTTGGAATTCTGGCCATAAACTGTGGAAGTCTAGATTCGTGGGATCTTTGATCCAAAGAAATCAATGCCTGGCAAACAATTAAGGGCTCGGTCTAGTCCTGGGAAGAGCGCCCGAACACTACGTGTACCCCCGGGGAGGTGAATGACTAGGTGTGGCATTTGGCACCAGTACTTGACATGTGTTAAATCTAGGACTGTCCACTACTCTCTACATTACTTTCTACTACTTTTCACTTTCCACTCTTCACTGTTCTATACTCTACTTGTTGTTACTTTACTTGTTGATTACTTGGACGTGGAAATGAAATTACATACGTGCTTGACATGACTTGAATTGTCTTGATATGGCCAACTTTTTATCGTTATCTCCTCTAGTAAATTCTTGTCTTACCATTCTATTCATTATATTTCTTGACCTTGCAAGATCTTTGAATTCTATTTCGTGATATCACCGTTATCTTTTTATTGTTTTTACCATTTGTAGCATGACATTTTAAAATGTAATTAAACTATTAATCACTTATACCTGTCTGTTATTTCCTACTGAGCGTCAGCTCATAGTTGTGTTTTCCCCCCTTTCCAGGCTTTTCAGGTGACGTGCTTACCGATGGGGAAGGGCAGGAGTGATGTCTTGAGTGTATCAGTTCTAGTGTGTTATCTTACTTTTAGTTGTGTTTGGAGAGCATTTAGTCTCAGTCATGTTATTGAGCTTTAGTGATTGATTATTCCAGTTGTATTAAGTTGAACTTGAGGTTATTGTATCAGTTGTGGTTTGTTAATGATCATTTAGTACTTCCATCTTGTAGCACTTGTGTATTATTTTAGATTAGTTCCCTCTCTTGCCAGCGTGTCTCTAACTGTACGTCCCGATATTTCCGCCTTGTTCGGGGCGTGACAGTTTAGTTGGTATCAGAGCCTAGGTTTCACATTCCTAGGTTTCCTAAGTTTTAGGTTTTCTTGCATTACATCCCAATAATCGGTATATCAAAAGGTGTTGTCCGAACGTTAGGCTACGCCTATCGGGAAGGTCGCACACTTGCGCAAGTGGTCTTCGGGCCGATTACCTCCGCCAGGTACCGAGTTTTTGGTCGTGTCTAGGTGCATTAGATCCCTAACCTTGTAAAAGTCTAGGACCTGACCTGGTGAGAATGGGTAAAAACTTGGGTTTAGATCGTTTCTTAATCGTGTAATTATTTATCTTGATTAAACCTAAGTAATCTATTTCTCGTGTAGATGGCAGCTGATCGTGCTGAATGGAGGAACCTACAGCGTACGGTGCAAGGCCTTACTCAGGCCCTTCAGCAAGTAGCTCAGGCAGGAGCGGCACAGCATGGCACCGGTGATCTATACCGGAACTTCCGCGGAATGAATCCGCCTAGATTCGCTGGTTCGACTGACCCTGACCAAGCCGAGCACTGGCTAGATGAGATGGGAAGGATCTTTGAAGTTATGCAATGCACCAACCAGGAGCGTGTCCTTTTGTCCACATTTCAACTGGAACATGATGCACGTACTTGGTGGGATTCTATCAAGGCAACTCTCGGTGATCGGCAAGTTATGTGGGAAGAGTTCGAAGAATTCTTCAATAGCAAGTATTTTTCTGATAGAGTGCAAGAAAAGAAAGCGGCAGAGTTCGCGGCCCTGAAACAGCGAGGTTTGTCCGTGGCAGAGTATGAGGCTCAATTTGCACGGCTTTCTCGATATGCTACACATCTCATTTCCACCGAGAAGATGAAGGCGAAGCGCTTTCTCAATGGATTGAAGCTTCATTATATCAACCAATTGGCACCGATGGAGATTTCCACGTATTCTGAGGTGGTAAGGAAAGCACAAGTTCTGGAGGATACTCTTGAAATGACGGAGAGAATCCGTGGGAAAGGCACCAAGAAAGAATTACCTACGGGTTCTGGGAGTGTCAAACTCGGGTATACCAAGAAGAGGCCTGTTAGTGGACCTGGTTCGTGGAGCGGGTCCGGATCGTGGAAGGGCAAGACGCCGAGGCATGAAGACAAGAAGCCTGGCCTTATTGTTCCATTCAAGGGCGTGTGCAACTATTGTGATCGTCCGGGTCACAAGATAGAGGAGTGCTGGCGCAAGCTAGGTGCCTGTTTGCGATGTGGAAGCAAGGAGCACCGTATCCCCAATTGTCCTCTCATATCGGAGCAAGCTACACCGGCAAAACCTCTAGTCTTCAAGAAACCACAAGGCAAGCTTCAAGCTTTACATGCAGATGAAACTGGGATTTCTGATGATGGCGGACTCGTCGAAGGTACCCTTACTATAATCGATAAGCCCGCATTTGCTCTCTTTGATACTGGTGCAACACATTCTTTTATTTCACGGAGATTTGCTAAGTCATTAGCTGTGGAACCTGTTTTGATGAATACTCCGTTAGAGATTTCAACCCCTATTGGCACTAGATCAACAATCCAGTATTTCTATCCTTCTAGTAAGGTGATGATTGGTGAGCAGAACTTACCAGCAGATTTGGTCTGCGTGGACATGAATGATTATGATGTAATCCTAGGAGCAGATTGGTTGGCTAGATATGAGGTTAGCGTTCACTGCAGTTCTAGCTCCGTGTCTTTTACTAGGCACCCGAGGCTTTCTTTTGTGGGTGTTAAGCATCACAACTCGGTGTCACTTATTTCGGCTCTCCGAGCTGATAAGCTGATGAGACGTGGATGTGAGGCTTTTCTAGCCTTTGTTTGTGCAACCCCTGAGCAGCAGATTGAGATCAAGGACATTCCTATTGTCTGAGATTTTCCTGATGTCTTTCCAGAGGAACTACTAGGACTTCCGCCTGAGCGGGAAGTTATCTTTTCTATTGATCTTATTCCTGGCACATCTCCTATTTCCAAGGCTCCTTATCGTATCTCTCCTGCGGAACTACGGGAATTGAAGCAGCAGCTGATGGAATTGCTCGAGAAGGGTTTTATACGTCCTAGTACTTCTCCTTGGGGAGCCCCTGTGTTATTCGTCAGGAAGAAAGATGGTTCGATGAGGTTGTGCATTGATTATCGGCAAATAAACCAGCAGACTGTCAAGAATAAATATCCCTTGCCGAGGATTGACGAGTTATTTGACCAGATAGCGGGAGCTCAATATTTCTCTAAGATCGATCTTCGATCTGGATATCACCAGTTGCGGATTAAGAGGAGGATATCTATAAATCAGCTTTCCGCAGCAGGTATGGTCATTTTGAATTTGTCATTATGCCTTTTGGTCTAACGAATGCTCCAGCAGCTTTCATGCAGTTGATGAACAATGCATTTCGACCCTATCTTGATCAATGGGTCGTGGTCTTTATTGATGACATCCTGATTTATTCTAAGAATGAGGAGGAGCATGCTGAGCATCTGAGAATGGCATTGCAACTATTGAGAGATCATCAACTATATGCTAAGTTCAGTAAGTGTGAATTCTGGTTGCAAGAGGTGTCCTTTCTAGAACATATCATTACGAAGAACGGTATTTCTGTTGATCCTTCGAAGGTCGAGGCAGTGAAGAATTGGGAACAACCTACCAATGTGACAGAAGTTAGAAGTTTTCTTGGCCTGGAAGGTTATTATCGAAGATTTATTCAAGATTTCTCTAAGATTGCGGTACCTATGACAAGATTAACCCGCAAGGAAAATAAGTTTGATTGGTCAGATGATTGTCAACGAAGCTTTCAGACTCTGAAGGAGTGTTTGACTACTGCACCTGTTTTGACTTTACCTTCTGGTGAAGGAGGATTTGTTGTTTATACTGATGCTTCAGGTATTGGCTTAGGCTGTGTACTCATGCAGCATGGGAAGGTGATTGCCTATTCCTCTAGGCAATTGAGGAAGCACGAAGATAATTATCCTGTTCATGATTTGGAACTTGCTGCAGTCGTGTTTGCTTTGAAGATATGGAGGCATTACTTATATGGAGAAACCTTCACAGTGTTTTCAGATCATAAGAGTTTGAAGTATTTATTTTCTCAGAAGGAACTCAACATGAGGCAGCGGAGATGGTTGGAGTACTTGAAAGACTTCGACTTCTCGATTGAGTATCATCCTGGCAAAGGTAATGTTGTGGCAGATGCATTAAGCCGGAAGCCGGTTGCTAGATTGTCAAGTCTCATGTTACAAGAATGGAGATTGTTGGAACAATTATCTAGTCTGGATCTTAATATCGACAATGATCGGGTCTTGATTGCTTAGATTCAACTTAAACCTGAATTATTGATAGAGATCAAGTCCTTGCAAGATAATGATCCCGAGCTGGTAGAGATCAAGGGAAGCTTGAGCAGCAGACCTGACTTTATGTTGGCCGATGATGGTAGATTATTATTTAAAGGCAGAACTTGTGTTCCGGATGAGGTTACAATAAAGAACAAAATTCTTGAGGAAGCTCATAGATCCAGATATACCATTCATCCTGGAGGCACTAAGATGTACCGAGATTTGAAAAGGTCCTTTTGGTGGCCGAATATGAAAAGAGAAGTTGCAGATTTTGTGAGCAGATGCTTGGTATGTCAGCAAGTTAAGGCCGAACATTTCAGACCAGCAGGGAAATTGAAACCACTCGACATACCCCAATGGAAGTGGGAAAGCATTGGCATGGATTTCATTATGGGTCTACCTAGGACTCGTGGTGGATTTGATGCGATATGGGTGATTGTCGATCGATTGACAAAGTCGGCTCATTTCTTACCAATTAAGTCCAAGTGGACGATTGATGTATTGGCTGCTTTGTATATAAAGGAAGTGGTGAGATTACATGGTATTCCAGTGAATATAGTATCTGATCGTGTCACGCCCCGAGCGCGGAAGATACCCGGAGATGCGCGACGTGTCTATATCAATCATGTCAATCAGAGTGGTCGTGTATTCGACACAAAGACAGAGATGCGCAAAATAGCAAGATAACCCAATCCTTTATTTCATAACGGATAGACTATTACAAATCCAATACTCTGTTTAATAAAAAGGGATTGAATACATAGTTGACTCAAGGAACTATAGAAAAGACTAGATGACACTTTGGAGAATCTCTATCTCTTTCACTCTTGATCATTCCCATCCGATTGACTTCCATCGTCGTTGGACTTACCTGAAAAGTAAAAAGGGACAAACGGAATGAGCGAACGCTCAGTAGGAAATTATATCTCAAGTACTAGCAAGGGGTTTAAGTAATTACATTTTCATGAATGCAATAAGGCTATGCATGCTCGCATGAAACGACAAGATAGAGAGAATGTAATATCAAGGAAATAAGATGAACTTATCATGAACTTTCAACAAGATACAAGTTATTCAAGATATTCAAGCAAGTACCATTATCGAGTCATGTCAAGAACTTTGGCTATCATGTATCAAGCAAATAAATTACCCTCTTTCGGGCCACACATTTCATGTAAAGTCAAGTACGATTCAAGTACAAGATGTGTGTGGAATGTCCAATCAAGCAAGTCAAGTACTCGGTATAATGCCAGATACCTTATCATTTTAACTCCCATGGGCACAAGTACTTTCGAGTGCTCCTCCCAGGACCAGATCGGGCCCTATAAGCGCAGGCATTTATCATGTGTTTTGACATCCACTCTTGTTTATAGCCAACATAGAATTGCAATAATCAAGCTTGTAGACACGTATGACAACTTTGATAGAATAGAGTCCAAAATATGACAAAGGACATAGAATGGCGATAATAACGGTATAATCACGATATCGATAAAACTAGGTAGAATATGGTTCCCTTAACTGAGGTACCATGACAAATCAATATGGACATTCTTTATATAGAATTGAGGTCCACATGAACAGTATATCAAAGGTAAGATACCCTTATTCTTATCATAGAATTGAGGTTTACAAGAACGACATGATATGGCATGATATCATCATCCCATTAAGAATTTCTTATGATATATTCTTTGTATAATCATAAGGGCCGGTATACCATGTTTCTTTAGAGTGACATGGCATCAATGGTGTAATGGGTTTTTAGGGTACAACCAGCTCAGTCGGCCTTGAGGGAATCCAAGGCTACGAGGAGTCTTACGGAGGTCTCTATGACTAACTCGCTAGTCCAAAGGAACGGAATGTCCAAAGGAGAGCTTGTATGTCAATGAGAATTGAGTGTGATCGATAAATCAATGTAAAAAGTGGGACTATACTCACGGAATGGAGAATAGTGCCGATATATATATATATATGTATAATATATAAACCATCGGTTAGCAAATCAAAGAAAAAATCAGTTTACAGTAAAATAACGACTTAGGTCAAGTCGTTTCTCAAGTAATTAACGCCTAACAGAAGGGCGTTTACCTATGGTCCGTTTTGCAGAATTTTCAATAATTCAATAATTTATCTAAGACGCGCCTTCGGAAGGGGCGTTTCTTCAAAAGTTGACGACTACTGTAGCAGGCGTCTTTTTATTTACAATATTTTTCAGAACATATTCATTTTCAGAAATTATCAAAAACGCGCCCTTGGCAGGGGCGTTAATCATTTAATTCTTATTTTCACAGAATATATATTCCAGGATTTTAACAGATACGCGCCCTAGTAAGGGGCGTTTATTTTTAATTCACGCCCTGTGATGGGGCGTTACCACATGGAAAACGACTTAGTCTAGGTCGTGAATTCAAGAGATACTAGGAAAGCAAGATTTGCACGATAATCAATGATAATAATCATATAGTCATGACAGGAAATTGGCAGGAAATCAGATGCAGTATTTTAGATTTGATGTTTCATGCTTATTGACTTTTAACCGTTAACAATTATTGATTGATTTCATGTAATTGCATGGATAATCCGTTCTGAAGATTTACATGAAATTAACGCCTGTGTACAGGGCGTCAAATATTAAATTGACGACCTGGACATGGTCGTGTCTTGTAAATTAGCGCCCTTGACAGGGGCGTCTCTTTCAAAATATTTCAGAAAACGCATGGAAACTATAATAACCATATGCATGACATGCTTTTATATATATATATATCTTGCATTAATTTCATTTGGGCTACCGTAACTTGAGAAAACCTACATTAAGAGTTGATTTGGAGATGACCGTGAGGGATTTGTAAGAATCAATGATGCTGCAGACGTTGGATGAATCCTACAGAGGATAGATTGAAGATATTAGTTTCCTTGAAATCCATGGACTGTAGGTAGAGGAAGGGGTACTTACACACGGATGAAGAACTCTTGTTCCTCAAACGCCCGAGCCTCTTAACCTGCTAATAAGAGAAGAAGAATAATCAATATTCTTCATGCGACTGTAAACAGAAAAAAAAAAAATAGAAGAACATATGTTCTTCACGTACCTGCAGCAGTAGTTCGTCCAAATAGTTTTAGGGTTGGCCAAACGAAAGTTTTTATAGGATTTTGGGTGTCCTATTAGGGTTAGTGATTGTGTGGAAGCAATACTTCTATGATAGAGTCATTACCACGTTTGAACTCCTTCTAATGCTTATGACTTACCCTGGATAAGTTCTGGGTTCGAACGGTTCACGAACTGAATTAACGCCTTAGGTAAGGGCGTCGATTCTTTAATTAACGACCTGGTTCAGGTCGTTTCTTAAGAAACGTCTTGGATAAGGGCGTTCCTTGTTTTTGAAACACGCCCCATATATGGGCGTTTCTCTTGCTTGCCTATTTGGTCGTGAGAGTTGACGACCGCACGTGTGGGCGTCCTTTCTTTAGTCACGCCTTTGATAGAGGCGTTTCTTTTTGAATTAACGCCCTAATAAGAGGCGTTATTTTAATTTTGTTTTACTTCATCTAATTAACCCTATTCTTATTATCTGTATTACTACTGTAATATATATATGTTTTAATTTATTTCAATTATTCATTTATCAGGGTTGCTACACCCTCCCCCACTTAAAAAGAATTTGGTCCCCAAATTCAATATATATAATTATACATGTGGAGAGCGTAGAACATATACCTCTTAGAATAACTCGGGAAATCGTTTCTTCATAGATTCTTCGGTCTCCCATGTCGCTTCGCGTTCAGGATTCTTATTCCATTGCACCTTGAGCATGGGAATAACCTTATTCCTTAGAGCTCGTATTTCTCGATCTAATATCTTCAAAGGCCTCTGTTCATATGTGAGATCTTTCTGGATCATCAGATCTCCATGCTCAATAATATGTGACGGATCGTGCACATACTTCTTCAACATAGATATGTGAAATACATTGTGTACCTCGGACAACTAAGGAGGCAACGCGATGCGATAAGCAACCTCGCCAATTCTTTCGAGTATCTCAAATGGTCCGATGAATCTTGGCGTAAGCTTGCCCTTAACACCAAATCTTCGTATGCCACGTCCAGGCGATATCTTGAGAAATACATGATCTCCGATTTGGAATTCAAGATCTCTTCTTCTTGTATCTGCATAAGTCTTTTGTCTGGTCTGAGCAACTTGTAATCTTTCCCTGATTACTTGTATCTTCTCGGTTGTATCCCTTACCATGTCTGGACCTAATAGTTATTTTTCTCCAACTTCGTTCCAACATATGGGAGATCGGCAACTCCTTCCGTATAAGGCTTCGAAAGGTGCCATTTGGATACTAGCTTGGTAGCTATTATTATATGCAAATTCAACTAAAGGTAAGTGGTCATGCCAGCTTCCTCCAAAGTCAATAATGCATGCTCTCAGCATATCTTCAACGACTTGATTAGTTCGCTCGGTCTGACCATCCGTTTGTGGGTGAAAAGCAGTACTAAAGTTGAGCCTTGTTCCCAACGAATGTTGTAATCCCTTCCAAAAATGAGAAGTAAAACGGGGATCTCTGTCTGACACGATTGAGACAGGAATTCCATGTATCCTGACTATTTCCTTGATGTACAGTGCAGCTAGCACATCAATTGACCATCGGCTCTTTATTGGCAAGAAATGTGCCGATTTAGTTAATCGATCAATGATAACCCAGATTCCATCATGTCCTCCTTTAGATTTAGACAAACCCATGATGAAGTCCATACCAATATCCTCCCATTTCCACTTAGGAATATCTAGAGGATGTAGTTTTCCCGCAGGCTTTTGGTGTTCCGCCTTGACCTGTTGGCATGTGAGACAGCGCGATACATAGTCCGCTATTTCTCTTTTCATATTAGGCCACCAAAAGTTCCTCTTTACATCTTGGTACATTTTGGTTGATCCTGGATGAATAGTGTACCTTGATCGGTGAGCTTCATCTAAGATCTTCTTCTTTAATTCCGGACAATCGGGTATACAAGTTCTATCTTTGAACGATAATCTTCCATCAGAAGTTAGTTGAAAATCAGATTGTCCTTCTAATCTGCCTTTGATTTCTACTAACATAGGATCATCATCCTGAAGTGTTTGTATCTCAGATAACAAATCTGACTGTATGCTTACATGAGATAGTGTGACAAATTTGGATTCCGTGTCCAAGCTTATATTGAGCTCGGAAAATTGTTCAAGTAACCTCCATTCTTGCATCATACAATTTGCTATCATTGCTCTCGGCTTTCGACTAAGGGCGTCAGCAACATAATTACCCTTTCCGGGATGGTATTGTATATTGAAGTCGAAGTCCTTGAGATATTCTAGCCAGCGTCTTTGTCTCATGTTTAGCTCTTTTTGTGAAAATAGATATTTGAGACTTTTGTGATCGGAGTATACAGTAAACTGTGCTCCATATAAGTAGTGTCTCCATATCTTTAGGGCAAATACTACCGCGGCCAGTTCTAAGTCATGGACGGGGTAATTCTCCTCATGCTTCTTCAGCTGACGTGAAGAGTATGCTATGACCTTTCCTTGTTGCATTAGGACACATCCGAGGCCAATGCCAGAAGCATCAGCGTAGACCTCGAATTTCTCTCCTTCTATCGGTAGAGCTAAGACCGGAGCTGTGGTGAGATGATCCTTGAGAGTTTGAAAACTTCTTTCACATTCCTCACTCCATTCGTATCGGATCTCCTTGCGAGTTAACCTTGTAAGGGGCACGGCGATCTTAGAGAAATCTTTGATGAATCGCCGATAATAGCCTGCAAGACCTAAGAAACTTCTGATCTCGCTTGCATTAGTGGGTCTTTCCCAGTTTCTCACAGCTTCAACTTTTGACGGATCTACAGATAATCCGTCCTTTGATATGACATGCCCGAGAAAAGCCACTTCTTCAAGCCAGAACTCGCATTTGCTGAGTTTAGCATATAATTGATTTGTCCTCAAGACTTGCAATGCAATCCTCAAATGTTCTTCATGTTCTTCCTTAGTCTTGGAATATATCAATATATCATCAATGAAGACTACTACGAATTGATCCAAGTAAGGCCTGAATATGCTATTCATTAACTGCATAAAGGCAGCAGGGGCATTTGTTAGTCCAAAAGGCATAACAACAAATTCGTAATGGCCATACCTGCTTCTGAATGCAGTCTTGTGAATGTCATCGTCCTTGATTCTTAATTGATGGTATCCCGACCTGAGATCAATCTTGGAAAAATATTTGGATCCTGAAATCTGATCAAATAATTCATCGATTCTCAGCAGTGGATACTTGTTCTTGATAGTAAGATGATTCAATTGTCGATAGTCGATACAAAATCTCATGGATCCATCCTTCTTCTTTACAAATAAGACTGGTGCTCCCCACGGGGAAGTACTTGGTCTAATAAACCCTTTTCGGATTAGTTCCAGCAAATGCTCCTTCAACTCCTTGAGTTCAGCAGGGGACATTCTATATGGTGCCTTTGAAACGGGACCAGCACCAGGGACTAAGTCGATGGTAAAGGCCACATCTCTTTGCGGGGGTAATCCCGGCAATTCTTCCGGAAATACGTCTGGGAATTCTCGTACTACTTGAACGTCTTCTATCTTGGTTTCCTTAGCTTCTTTAATAGTGACAAAAGCAAGGAAGGATACACATCCTTTCTTGACGAGCTTGCTTGCTCGAAGAGCCGAGATAAGAGGGGATTTGCTTCGACTCTTAGGACTAGTATAAGTCAGTTCCGGAAATTCCTTGAAAACAATCTTGCTATCACGGCAATCAACCGTTGCCTGGTATTTGGATAACCAATCTGCTCCTAGTATAACATCATACTCTTTTAGATCTAAGCAGATAAGATCAATAGGAAAATTCTTTCCTCGAACCAATACCTCACAGTTTTGGTAATGATGTGTGATATCCGTCTCGTTTCCGAGAGGAGTAGACAATACTAATTTCATCCATTCTGGTTCTAGAGGTAATGGGTCAGCAAACTTCTTGGAAATAATGGAATGCGATGCACCCGTATCAAATAAGACATGTGCATATTTGGAACAAATTTTTAATGTACCTTCCACCAATCCGCCTTCTTCTTCTGGTTCGGTCTCTTGGATTGCATGAAGACGCGCGTTCCTTGTCACTGGGCGTTTACCCTCACCGTCTTGGTCATTCATTAATGGACAATCGGGAATCCGATGTTCACGACTCCCACAACGGAGACATGCTCCTAATTTCCTCCAGCATTCTTCTGTTTTGTGACCAGCCTTGTCACAATGCTTGCATACTACGTTTGAAGGTGTAGTGGTGATAGAGAAAGGCTTGGATTTCTTGAACTTCTGATCTTGAGAGGAAGAACCTCCATTATTAGGCCTCTTCTTAAAGTTGGGTTTAAAAGAACCCGAACTTGTGACTTGCTCCTTTTTGTCTTTCCCACGGATCCTATCAGATAGTTCCGTGGCATCTTCAAGCAACTGAGCTCGGCGCACTATTTCAGTATAAACTTGAATATCCATAGGCGCCAGTTGAGTAATGTAGTGGGGCCTAAGCCCATTAAGAAATCTACGGGCTTTCATCTTTTCCGTGCTAATTAAATGCTTAGCATATCTAGACAGTCTAGAAAACTGTGCTTCATAATCAGCCACCGATAAAGATCTTTGCTTTAATGCGGCAAATTCGGCGGCCTTCTTTTCCTGGACCCTATCAGAGAAATATTTGGCGTTGAAATATTCAACGAATTCACCCCATGTAACTTGAGTTGGGTCAATAGTAGCTTCAATCGACTCCCACCAGCATCTAGCATCCTTTTCTAACTGGAAAGTAGCTAATAAGACTTTGTCCTGATCCGTGCATTGCATAACACGGAATATACGTTCAATCTCCCGAACCCAATGCTCGGCATCGTCTGGATCGGTCGATCCCATGAACTTCGGGGGATTCATATTCTTGAATGCTTGGTGTAAGCTTCCAGCTCGTGGAGCACCACCTTGTGCTACCTGTTGTAGCACTTGGGTCATCCCTTGGAGGGTACGCTGCATGTTGCGCCATTGAGCACGTTCGGAAGCCATTATCCTACAATTACAATAGCTATGTTAGTATTATATCACTATGATCTTATAAAGGACTCATTGATCATTTAACCCTTGGTTCTACCCACTCTCACTTGGTTAAAGGTTTTGAAACCTATCCTTGGACTTGGGTTTCCTAGGAATTGAATACCTTAGGCTCTGATACCACAAAGACTGTCACACCCCGAGCGCGGAAGATACCCGGAGATGCGCGACGTGTCTATATCAATCATGTCAATCAGAGTGGTCGTGTATTCGACACAAAGACAGAGATGCGCAAAATAGCAAGATAACCCAATCCTTTATTTCATAACGGATAGACTATTACAAATCCAATACTCTGTTTAATAAAAAGGGATTGAATACATGGTTGACTCAAGGAACTATAGAAAAGACTAGATGACACTTTGGAGAATCTCTATCTCTTTCACTCTTGATCATTCCCATCCGATTGACTTCCATCGTCGTCGGACTTACCTGAAAAGTAAAAAGGGACAAACGGAATGAGCGAACGCTCAGTAGGAAATTATATCTCAAGTACTAGCAAGGGGTTTAAGTAATTACATTTTCATGAATGCAATAAGGCTATGCATGCTCGCATGAAACGACAAGATAGAGAGAATGTAATATCAAGGAAATAAGATGAACTTATCATGAACTTTCAACAAGATACAAGTTATTCAAGATATTCAAGCAAGTACCATTATCGAGTCATGTCAAGAACTTTGGCTATCATGTATCAAGCAAATAAATTACCCTCTTTCGGGCCACGCATTTCATGTAAAGTCAAGTACGATTCAAGTACAAGATGTGTGTGGAATGTCCAATCAAGCAAGTCAAGTACTCGGTATAATGCCAGATACCTTATCATTTTAACTCCCATGGGCACAAGTACTTTCGGGTGCTCCTCCCAGGACCAGATCGGGCCCTATAAGCGCAGGCATTTATCATGTGTTTTGACATCCACTCTTGTTTATAGCCAACATAGAATTGCAATAATCAAGCTTGTAGACACGTATGACAACTTTGATAGAATAGAGTCCAAAATATGACAAAGGACATAGAATGGCGATAATAACGGTATAATCACGATATCGATAAAACTAGGTAGAATATGGTTCCCTTAACTGAGGTACCATGACAAATCAATATGGACATTCTTTATATAGAATTGAGGTCCACATGAACAGTATATCAAAGGTAAGATACCCTTATTCTTATCATAGAATTGAGGTTTACAAGAACGACATGATATGGCATGATATCATCATCCCATTAAGAATTTCTTATGATATACTCTTTGTATAATCATAAGGGCCGGTATACCATGTTTCTTTAGAGTGACATGGCATCAATGGTGTAATGGGTTTTTAGGGTACAACCAGCTCAGTCGGCCTTGAGGGAATCCAAGGCTACGAGGAGTCTTACGGAGGTCTCTATGACTAACTCGCTAGTCCAAAGGAACGGAATGTCCAAAGGAGAGCTTGTATGTCAATGAGAATTGAGTGTGATCGATAAATCAACGTAAAAAGTGGGACTATACTCACGGAATGGAGAATAGTGCCGATATATATATATATGTATAATATATAAACCATCGGTTAGCAAATCAAAGAAAAAATCAGTTTACAGTAAAATAACGACTTAGGTCAAGTCGTTTCTCAAGTAATTAACGCCTAACAGAAGGGCGTTTACCTATGGTCCGTTTTGCAGAATTTTCAATAATTCAATAATTTATCTAAGACGCGCCTTCGGAAGGGGCGTTTCTTCAAAAGTTGACGACTACTGTAGCAGGCGTCTTTTTATTTACAATATTTTTCAGAACATATTCATTTTCAGAAATTATCAAAAACGCGCCCTTGGCAGGGGCGTTAATCATTTAATTCTTATTTTCACAGAATATATATTCCAGGATTTTAACAGATACGCGCCCTAGTAAGGGGCGTTTATTTTTAATTCACGCCCTGTGATGGGGCGTTACCACATGGAAAACGACTTAGTCTAGGTCGTGAATTCAAGAGATACTAGGAAAGCAAGATTTGCACGATAATCAATGATAACAATCATATAGTCATGACAGGAAATTGACAGGAAATCAGATGCAGTATTTTAGATTTGATGTTTCATGCTTATTGACTTTTAACCGTTAACAATTATTGATTGATTTCATGTAATTGCATGGATAATCCGTTCTGAAGATTTACATGAAATTAACGCCTGTGTACAGGGCGTCAAATATTAAATTGACGACCTGGACATGGTCGTGTTTTGTAAATTAGCGCCCTTGACAGGGGCGTCTCTTTCAAAATATTTCAGAAAACGCATGGAAACTATAATAACCATATGCATGACATGCTTATATATATATATATCTTGCATTAATTTCATTTGGGCTACCGTAACTTGAGAAAACCTACATTAAGAGTTGATTTGGAGATGACCGTGAGGGATTTGTAAGAATCAATGATGCTGCAGACGTTGGATGAATCCTACAGAGGATAGATTGAAGATATTAGTTTCCTTGAAATCCATGGACTGTAGGTAGAGGAAGGGGTACTTACACACGGATGAAGAACTCTTGTTCCTCAAACGCCCGAGCCTCTTAACCTGCTAATAAGAGAAGAAGAATAATCAATATTCTTCATGCGACTGTAAACAGAAGAAAAAAAAATAGAAGAACATATGTTCTTCACGTACCTGCAGCAGTAGTTCGTCCAAATAGTTTTAGGGTTGGCCGAACGAAAGTTTTTATAGGATTTTGGGTGTCCTATTAGGGTTAGTGATTGTGTGGAAGCAATACTTCTATGATAGAGTCATTACCACGTTTGAACTCCTTCTAATGCTTATGACTTACCCTGGATAAGTTCTGGGTTCGAACGGTTCACGAACTGAATTAACGCCTTAGGTAAGGGCGTCGATTCTTTAATTAACGACCTGGTTCAGGTCGTTTCTTAAGAAACGTCTTGGATAAGGGCGTTCCTTGTTTTTGAAACACGCCCCATATATGGGCGTTTCTCTTGCTTGCCTATTTGGTCGTGAGAGTTGACGACCGCACGTGTGGGCGTCCTTTCTTTAGTCACGCCTTTGATAGAGGCGTTTCTTTTTGAATTAACGCCCTAATAAGAGGCGTTATTTTAATTTTGTTTTACTTCATCTAATTAACCCTATTCTTATTATCTGTATTACTACTGTAATATATATATGTTTTAATTTATTTCAATTATTCATTTATCAGGGTTGCTACAGATCGAGACCCCAGATTTACTTCACATTTTTGGAAGGGACTGCAAGAGTCTTTGGGTACTCGTCTGAATTTCAGTACTGCTTTTCATCCACAGACAGATGGACAGACTGAAAGAACCAATCAGATAGTGGAAGATATGCTGCGAGCTTGCATGATTGATTTCGGTGGTAATTGGAGTGAGCATTTGGCACTAATTGAATTCGCCTACAATAACAGCTATCAGTCTAGTATTCAGATGGCTCCTTTTGAAGCACTATATGGTAGAAGTTGTCGTTCCCCGTTGTGTTGGGACGAGGTAGGTGAGAAACAGTGGCTTGGACCAGATCTTGTTTCGGAATCATCACAGAACATTCGTGTTATCCGAGACCGGTTACAAGTAGCCCAGTCAAGACAGAAGAGTTCTGCCGACAACAAGAGAAGAGCATTAGAATTTCAGGTTGGCGAGCATGTGTTCTTAAACGTCTCTCCGACGAGAGGGATCCGAAGATTTGGCATTCATGGCAAGCTGAGTCCGAGGTACATTGGTCCATTCGAGATTTTAGATAGAGTGGGAGAGGTGGCATATAGACTGGCTTTACCACCGCATTTGTCTGGCGTACACAACGTTTTCCATGTGTCTATGTTGCGGAAATATGTGTACGATCCCACTCATAGCATTCAGCAAATGGATTTTGAACTGAAGGAAGATTTGACCTATGAGGAAAGACCTGTCAAGATTCTGGACCGGAAGCAACAGCAACTTCGGAATCGTTCGATACCGATGGTCAAGATTCAGTGGAGTCGGCGTGGGACCGAAGAAGCTACATGGGAGTCTGAAGAGACTATGCGAAAGCGGTATCCCGATCTATTCTAGGTGAGCAATCTTTTTCTACTCTCAGTTTTAGTGCAGTGAATTTGGAGGACCAAATTCCTTTAAGTAGGGGAGGGTGTAAGACCCCAAATTATTTAATTGAGCCCAATATTTCTTATTAAGCTTTTATTAATTGAGAATAGAATTTTATTGAATTAATAATTGAATTTCGGATTTATTAATATTTAATTCGTTAGAAATAGTATAAGTGAAAATTCGACTACCTTATAAAAATCTATAAAAATAGTAAATATGTTAAGGTCGAGGTAGATAACAACTTTTCCTTCTGGCATTAAGCTATTGTAAATCCGTGGTAAGATCTATTTAGAGTTTAAACTCAAAAGTGCACACTTTTGACCCATACCTAACCCTTAGACTAAAACACGAAATTCGACCTCAATACTCAACCAAATGATCTGAAATCAGTGGCAAATTGAAGGCCACAATGTAAGGAACATTTACCCTCAATCAATTTGAGGTAAACCTAGCCCCAAAACGTGCTGCCGACATAGTTTGGTCAAGTCAAGGATTTCGGCGCCGTTTCTAAACACGTAGCTTGCAGCAGCGAATACTCCCAACTCCGAAGGCTCCAGAAGCTCTATGAGCTATCAAAATGAAGCCCTACAAGTCTTCTTTCATTTGGCTGCTCCGGGGTTCGCTGAAGTTTCAGATCTGGGGAGATCTAGCTCGATTTGTGGAGGTGGGTCAGCAGGCCGTTGGCTTCCCTTCATCCTTCTTTGATCCATCGATTGAGGTAGGAATTCTCAACCAAATTTTGAACATGAGTATAGCAAGTTGTGCATCTCGTCGAGATCTATCCATTGGGACTGAAAGCCCCAATTTTCATCAGGTGTGGAGTGAGTTATCACGGGTTTTCTAAGGTGCTGTCCAAGTGTTCTTCATCCTAGGGTTTGAGTTTTCTCTCTCCGATTTGAGGTAGGATCTAACAACCAAACTCTAATTAACCTACATGATATAATCAGCATTTTATTATCTTTCGTTTAACGTAGAAATCCCCAAATTCCATTGAGCATGCCTCGTGAATTTCGAATTTTTGTAAGAGCATATCTAGAACATGATTCATATAGTGTTCCCTTAAGTCAGAGCTTGATTTTGGGGTAATTTTGAGTCATGTAACCTGATCTTCATGTAGCATACCATACATGGTTGGATTCATAATCGAGTCAGCTTTCTTTTGACACCAAAAGCCCCAAATTCCGTTGAGTATGTTGAGAGAATTGCATGATTTAGTAGAAGTAGGTCAAGAACTAGGGTTTTCATGAAATTACCATATATAAGTTGAGATTCAATCAATTTCTATAACAATCCGTGTTTCAAAATTATAGTTTTATGACCCTAGATTGTCTATTAACATTCCTAGATCATGTGGTTTTGATTTCAAGTCAATTGGACCCCATTTGGATGAGTTCATGTGGTTTTCGGTGGCAACTCACGCTGCTGTTCTTGCAGGGGTCGACCCCAGGGGTCGACCCATTTTTTGGGCAACCCTGCAGGCCCGAGGGTCGACCCCAGGGGTCGTCCCCTCCTGTTCCTGCATGGGGGTCGACCCCAAGGGTCGACCCATTGCACAGGAATGTAGGGGTCGACCCCAGGGGTCGACCCATCTGAAGGAAATGGTGGGGGTCGACCCCAGGGGTCGACCCATCTTCAGAAATTGCTGGGGTCGACCCCAGGGGTCGACCCATTCAGCTTCCAGACCCCAGTTTTTCAGGGGTCGACCCCAGGGGTCGACCCGTACACCAGAAACCTGATTTTCATCATTTTTTGACCCGAAGATGGATCCGAATCAGTGGGGAATCAACCCATTTAACTTAGACCCACTGAAATTATATTTTTTGAAGAACAATTGACCTATTCATGTACCCCCCTTGATTTCAAATTTGCACTGGTCCTTTCTTGCAAACATAGTTCAAAACACGATGTTTACCATCTCCATTACAACACTTACATTGGTTAAATAGAAACTCACATAATTAATGATTAATGATGTAACTAAAACCCCTGATAATGCATTCTATTTCACCGCTGTGAGAGCTTGTTCTTTACCTAGACAACTTGTTCTAGCTTGTTGGCACTTTGGCTAATACAAATGATAATGGTTAATCATGATATCTTAACTTGGTGATTAGGATTAATATGTTGATTAGCTTGTTTGATTGCTGCTGTTTTACAGTAGCGCAGCACGATTAACTCTTGTTGTGACTTGGTTTCAATCTCCTTGATGATTATACTTACCTTGAAATTCTGGAAATGAATCTCTTTCTTACTTGAAGTTGTTATTGCTACTTAGTTTCAACCTTGGAATTCTGGCCATAAACTGTGGAAGTCTAGATTCGTGGGATCGTTGATCCAAAGAAATCAATGCCTGGCAAACAATTAAGGGCTCGATCTAGTCCTGGGAAGAGCGCCCGAACACTACGTGTACCCCCGGGGAGGTGAATGACTAGGTGTGGCATTTGGCACCAGTACTTGACATGTGTTAAATCTAGGACTGTCCACTACTCTCTACATTACTTTCTACTACTTTTCACTTTCCACTCTTCACTGTTCTATACTCTACTTGTTGTTACTTTACTTGTTGATTACTTGGACGTGGAAATGAAATTACATACGTGCTTGACATGACTTGAATTGTCTTGATATGGCCAACTTTTTAACGTTATCTCCTGTAGTAAATTCTTGTCTTACCATTCTATTCATTATATTTCTTGACCTTGCAAGATCTTTGAATTCTGTTTCGTGGTATCACCGTTATCTTTTTATTGTTTTTACCATTTGTAGCATGACATTTTAAAATGTAATTAAACTATTAATCACTTATACCTGTCTGTTATTTCCTACTGAGCGTCAGCTCATAGTTGTGTTTTCCCCCCTTTCCAGACTTTTCAGGTGACGCGCTTACCGATGGGGAAGGGCAGGAGTGATGTCTTGAGTGTATCAGTTCTAGTGTGTTAGTAGTGTGTTATCTTAGTTTTAGTTGTGTTTGGAGAGCATTTAGTCTCAGTCATGTTATTGAGCTTTAGTGATTGATTATTCCAGTTGTATTAAGTTGAACTTGAGGTTATTGTATCAGTTGTGGTTTGTTAATGTTCATTTAGTATTTCCATCTTGTAGCACTTGTGTATTATTTTAGATTAGTTCCCTCTCTTGCCAGCGTGTCTCTAACTGTACGTCCCGATATTTTCGCCTTGTTCGGGGCGTGACATGGGCTCTTCCACCATGGGGAGAAGGAAAAGGAAGTCGCTAGTGTAGCAACCAATAGTACAAACCGAGGTGATAGACCCGGTACATGGGTGGATGAGGTCAAGGCTCTTGGGTCGGTTCGCCCCTAGAGTCAACAAACAAGTCAAGTCTAATTGCCACTCTAGACCCTTGAGGATATCATCCCAACCCTCTACCTCATAGTAGGATTGGATCGTAGTGTGAAAGGAGGGGAGGGCCACAATTTGGGATTGATGTCCCATGGGTGAGAGGTGTGGGGGTGAACTAGGGACGGGGGGGCTTGCTTGAGCCATTGGAGTATGGACTCATTCACGGTGAGGGTGTGTGGCTCTTGAGGATCCGGACTAGGAGAGGTGGGTGGAAGTGGAGATTCTTGGATTTCCTTTATGGTGGGTTGCGGATCCAGACTAGCATCCATTCTCGTGTGGGTGGGTGTGTGGGTCTCAACTTCTAATGATAATGGGGTGGGTAGGTCTAATGCGGGGGAATTGGTGATAGTCGATGCGTGGTGCACCCGAGGTGGTGAACAATCATGGGCTTGGGTTGGGATTGGTAAGCGAAGTAGTGGAGGTCTAGGTTGGGGTTGGGTTGGGGTAGGAAGTGAAAGATGGGTGGGTTGAGGGGGTTTGGGAAGATTATCCTTGGGAGGAGTGTCCTTGTTGGGGGACGATGGAGGGGTAATGGTGGCCGGGGTGCGAGAGGTTTCAACCACTAGGTGTATGGGAAGATACTTCCTCGTGGGGCATTGTCTGGCGATGTGCCCCAATTGGTGGCACCTATAACATTCCGGCTCGCACTTACCCGAGGTTATTTCACTCACTTCTATCTCCATAGGACCTTTTCCTTTTTGAGAAGGGGTAAGGTGAGGGGTGGAGGTGGGGGCCAAAGGGCCTTGAGTAAGGTGGGTTGTGGAATTGGGTTTTGGTTGCATTGTGGGGAATTGGGGCATTGGAGTCTTGGGTTGGCCGGGTGGGGATGGTGGAGTTGAAGTGCTCCTCGGATAGGAAGGGGAATGTCAGGGAGCGTAGATCTTTCTAAGTTCCTCCTTCATATCATCCCATGAAGAAATGGGCTCTTGCCTCCTAACCCTTCTTAATCCCTCTATGTGTTCCCACTTACTCTTGTCTTGACCCCGAAGTCGTCCTTTGGCAACACGGACTCTCGCGGGTCCATATGACATAATCCTTTCAAAGTACTTTTCCATGGTAGCCTCCCACTTTAGATAGGCACTAGGGCTCGATCCGTCAAAGCGAAGGTCCTCATCTAAAATGATGTCCAAGAGTGGTGGACCGATCGGACCCTTGTGGAGGACCGAATGGGACGGATATGACCAAGGAGAGGTAGCCATGTTGATGCACCAGTTGATGAATGCAAATGTGCCCTAGGACTAGACTTAGTAGAGACAAGTCTAAAACTTGGCTCTGATACCACTTGATGTGACACCCCCTTGGGGTGATAGTCACAAGACCGAATGCCATTGGACCTACAATTGCAAGCAAGTATCTTTGAGCGGCGGACTTACTCTGATAGGATCGGTGCGATGGATTCAGAGGGGGGGTGAATGAATCCCACCCTTAAAAACTTTTCGCTCAGACAATATTGCGGAATTAAAACACAGATGGCTTAAACAATAGAGCAAATATGTAGCGTGCCTAAAACATTCATCTAGCGGAAGTAACCACGAAATCAAACAACCACTGCACAGTAGATTTTTTAGGTGGTTCGGTCACCAAGATCTACGTCCACCCCTCACTCCAAACCGGAGTGATGCTTCCACTAGCTAACGCTAGAACCGTAGACTCAGTCTGCAAACACTTGCTACCAAACAGCTTGACCAGGGGAACAACCTCCGCTCTTCCTCTAGACCGGAGGGACACACCAAGTGACTCCCAGCCACTTGGAACCAGAGACTAGGTCTCTCTTCCTTCAGACCAGGAGGGAACCCACAAGTGACTCCCAGTCACTTGCAAACCGAAGACACAAGGTCTCCCTTCTCTTGAGTCCACAGGAGGAACCCGACCTCTATCCAGAGAATCGGAAGAACAAAGGTAATCAGAGAAACAAAAGGAAAAATAAGAAATGAAAATGACACAGCAAACAGAAAGCTGGAAATGAAATCATAATTTGGCTCTCGCAGGAGCTGACCGGCCTAGATATGATCCACGGTCCAGCATGATCTAATCTTCTGATGAAGCTTCTTATCTCTCGATCTCTCCTCCTCTTACTCTTCTTTTTCTTCTCTGCTTCTTTCTCTCACTGTCTACTCGTCTTCTTTCAATCCTCACGAGCTCTCTCTCTTTCTCTTTTTCTTCTGCTGCACTCTTCTTCTATTTCTTCTGCACACTGCCTCTCTGCAGCTCTCCCTTTCTTCTATCACTCTCTCGATCAGCCCTCTTCTGTCTATCTGCTGCGGATGAAGAAACTTCATATATATATATCAGTAGCAACTAGGGCGTGTGCCCCCTTTATCCAGAGGACACCTCGGATCACGTGCCAGGTGTCAACCTCAGATCACGTGCCCAATCATCAACCTGAATCATCTGTAGGCAGAGACAAAAGAAATGTAACTAGTTAGTTCAGGCCTTTAAGCAAAGGGCGATGTACAGACTTTAGATGCAGCATAAAGGCAAGTATGTACACTGTGAGAATGTATAGAATTGAAGCCCTTCAAGCGACCTCAATGTACAGACTTGCGTGGGTAAGATGCATGAACAAGCCATAGCCAGTGCATAGACTTAACCGATGCATGAAAAGTGCGCCGATGTATAGCGTGCTGTGCGGGCTGTGGGACGCAATGTATAGACATTGCAGTGCTGCCATGTACAGACTCTGTGAATGCAAAGCTAAAGCAATGAATAGACTTCATGTGTAGAAGACTAAGGCATTGTACAGACTTCACATGAAGCGTTGGATGATGTACAGACTTGTGTTCGTTCAACACACATGTTGTACAGACTTTGAGGCAAATGCTGTATAGACTCTGATGAGAATGCATGGAACAACCGAAAGTATAGACATGAAACAAGGAGTGTATAGACTTGATGTTTACATGCCTGAGAGACCAATGTACAGACTTGCTGAGCTTTCGCTAAGTCTGTATAGACTTGACCATGCAGACGACGACACCAGAGAACAGACTTGAATGCTTTTGCTAAGTCTGTATAGGCTTGACTATGCATGGAGGAGTGTATGGACTTGCTAAGTGTGTGGCGTGCAACTAAGCAATGTTCAGACTTGTGAGTTTTATGTGCAGATAGAACAATGTACAAATGCAGTGTATAGACTTGCTTTGAAGAGCAATGTGTAGACTTGCAAGTGTGAGACGCTGAATGAGACGTTCAGATGTACAGACTTGGGCTGTACAGACTTGCAGTGTGCAATGCATGCTATGTATAGACTTTAGGTAATGCATGCAATGCAACACAATGTATAGACTTAGTTGCTGAATAGACTAGCAAATGCATGAAGAAGCAAGGCAATGCAGACAATGGCTGTATAGACTTGATAAAGCTTCAAAGCACAAGACACTTGGCCAATGTACAGACTTGGAATTGCTTGAAGGCCAATGTATAGACTTGGAAAGAATGAACCAATGTACAAACTTGAAACAAGTGAACACGGCGATGTGTAGACTTGGCCAATGTACAGACTTGAAGCGAAGACCAATGTATAGACTTCAATGCAAATGCCAAGACCATGTACAGACTTGAAAGCTTCGAAGCACACGATGTATAGACTTCACTTCGTGCATGCTACAGGAATGTATAGACTTTGGAAAGCTTGAAGGATAGACACGCTGCACTGTATAGACTTGACGATGCAAGCGATGTATAGACTTGGCCCTTGAAGGATGTACAGGCTTTGAAGACTCAAAGCCCCACGATGTATATACTTTAAGGCAAGTGGACACGGGGACAATGTAAAGACTTGAACAGCTTCAAGGCACAATGTGCAGACTTTACCAATGCATAGACTTGGAGTTCAGAATGTAGCTAAAGACTGG
This sequence comes from Amorphophallus konjac, assembly GCA_022559845.1. Lineage (NCBI taxonomy): Eukaryota > Viridiplantae > Streptophyta > Magnoliopsida > Alismatales > Araceae > Amorphophallus > Amorphophallus konjac. The sequence continues at coordinate 101,676,860 of CM040125.1, read as the reverse complement.
GAATGTATAGACTTGACGAATGGCTTGAAACACAGACACACTGCCAATGTATAGACTTGGATGCCCAAAGGCAATGTATAGACTTGCACAGTGCTGCCAATGTGCAGACTTTGGATGAGACACTGCATGAGACGGTGGATGATGTATAGACTTCTTGGAAGTGAACTTGTGTGCGAGACAATGTTAACTATGTACATACTTAAGCAATGTGTAGACAGGACATCAAATGCAGTGAGCATGCAGTAGTGTATATACTTGGGTGTGTGTGTGCATGCCAGAAGCAATGTATGGACTTAACTGATCGTGTGAGCATGCAGCAGCCAATGTATAGACATGCGAATCTTGAGGGGGTCGACCCATCTAAGAGGGGGCGTCGACCCACTTCTGTCCAGATGTCAGACATATATAATGGAATGCCATTCACAAGCACACATTCACAGCACTTCTGTCCAGATGTCAGTGACATATAATGGAGTGCCATTCACAAGCACACATTCACAAATACATGAACACATATGAACGGACTTAAATGAATCAACAAGGTCTTTCATGCACACATGCATATGGTGACTTATAGTGTTTGCTATCATCAAAACCAATCATCAAGACCACAGGGGCACAACATACTCTAGCTAACTCACTCGCGTGGAGCACACTAGTGCCCGTAGGTGACTCGACGATGATGGAGAGGGTCCGAGACGGGACCTTGATGCTCCAATGGTTGGCTAGCTTGGGGAGAACCCCAAATGGGCCAGGGATGCCCAACTCACGGGCGGCTAGCACGCCAAGGGTGTGCGATGTATGGGATCACTCACAACTCACCCGCGGTGATCACTCACATCAATGGCAATTATGGGTCAAGCTCTCACTCTTCGTCTGACGAAGCAATAGCGATAATACTATGCTAAGCAAGGAATTTAAACCAGCCAAGAGGAGGACCGAGGCTCACCTAGTCGGCGTGAAGACGCCGACCCCGGCTGGAGACGGGGGCGAGCGGGTAGGCGAGGGTATGCACCCGCACGCCGCGTCGATGAAGCTTCAAACCTGTGACTTGAATTATTACATGAACTACACCCCTTGCAAGGGGGGGATCTCGGGGTGGGAGTTAAGTTATTACAGCTAAAACTACCTCCACGCAGGGAGGGGCCTTCAGCCGGCCAAGCTAGGGAAGGGGAGAACCGACCTAGGAACTAATTGATAGAATACCGATGGTTCTGTCCGCCCTCTGAAACAGGGGACAGGCAGTCGAAGATGATGCCGCTGCGACTTCTCCCAAATTTTTTTGATGACTAGACCAGTGAAAAAATCTTCAGGATTGGATCAGGAAGACGTCCAATTTTTGTGGAATTTGTTGGTTGGCGGTGCTGGTTGGGGAAGAGCGACGAACAGGGACTCAGATCTCTGGTTCTGACTGTCTCATCATCACTATAGCAGAAAATCAGAGTCGTCTCGATTGCTCCAGAGCTCCGAATCGATCGTGGCCAGAGTCGTTGGAAAGGTTGTCGAGTTATCTTTGAAACGAGACTGACGGGGATGCCAGAGGAAGCCGGAGAAGATCGGGAGAGCCCGAACAGTTGACAGGGGTCGGTTCAGTCTCAGGAGGAGCAGAACTGCACACCTGGAGGAGAAAATTGATAAATCTTATCTCCGGATGCCGAACGGGGTTCCGCTTCTTGTCCCTCGAAGTAGGCTAGTTGTAGAAGATCCCAGCCAAGTCCTGCCTCTAGATCCTCAAGAGGGTTTCCGTGGCAGACTCTGCAAATGGCTTCATGTTGCTGACCGGGCCTATCCTGTGCAGTCGGAGAAGAATAGCTCTCCTTGGCTGTCATGAACTCAGACGGGGACGAAACCACCACCGTTGTGAAGATGCTTCGACGATGATTCCAAAAATATATGGTACGCCTCCTGAAGCCTCACGATGATGCTGTGGCCACTGCTGCAATCTGTTGGTGCTCTGCTGCCTTCGAATTGAGAACTGCATGTTGAAGATGATAGCAGGAATGGGGTATATGGGAGGGAAAATGGGGTGGATGGGTGTGGGAGTGACCCCTAGCTGTGAGGGGGTCTGGGAGGGGGTGTTCCAGGGTGTGGGAAGAGGAGAATGGGGGCTGGAATGGGGTGTTTGCAGTGGGTGAGAGGGAAGGAGAGTTCTCTCTCCAAGGTTTGAAAATTGACTAATGGGGTGGTTAATGGGGATTTGGGGATGGGAATAGTTGTGTTGGGGAAGGGAAGGGGTGTTTGGGGAGTGGGGAATTCTCCCTTGGGAGATGAGAGGGTGCTTAAGGAAGGGGATTGGGTAGTTGGTGGTTGGGTGGTGGAGTATGGATTGGTGGAGGGTCTCTTGGAACTAGAGGTGGAGTAATGAGGGTTGGGGTAGTTGGGAGGATGAGTAATGAGGGGAGAGGAAGGGTTGATGTTGTGGAGGAGAGAGAGGGAGGGGAGGAGAGAGAAAGAGAGAGGGGAATCCACCCCTTAGAGAGAGAGAGAGATTTGGAGAATCCACTCCAATAAGACACTAAAACTCACTTGATTTAAATTGATCACAAAAGGTTGTTACATATGAGAGGAGTGGGGGCCTATTTATAGGCTCACACAATTTCATGGACTAAAATGACCTTGAACAAACTAATTAATGACTAGCATATCCAGGTGGGGGGCGCCCATGGGCCAAGCCCATCTTTTGGGCCCATTTGGCTACTCAAACCAACCTAATGACTCATAGACTTAGGTAGATAACCCACTAACCTAGGTACATGACTCAAATAAAGGAAAAATTACATAGTTTATGACTCAAAGAAAATATGAAAATTATATGGATAGACTCAGAAAAATGTGAAGAACATAAGGACGCATGCCGTCGATCCATTTGAGCTTCGAAAAAAAGTGGAGGGGCAAGGGATGCCCCCATCACAAAGTGCATGAGAAACATAGGAAGTGTCGACACTCAGCAACCCAGTGTCGGCACTTTGTTAAAGCAATAAACCTGGCCATCCAAATGCAAGTATATACATGGAGAACTATAAAGGTCTCTCATCCCAAGAATTTCATACCTACAAAACATAGATATCAACATTGAGCTCCATAACACCAAAATGATCAATGAGTATTTTCTACAATACTCACACACAATATATTGTTATCATCAAAACCATTATCAAAGATAAGGTGGGAGGGCAACGAACCCAATAATCTCCCCCTTTTTGATGATGACAATATATTATGTGGCCACCAAGATTCTCTCCCCCTTTGACATTATCAAAAAGTTGGGGACGAGGAACAAACAAATATGAAATGTGATAGACAAGCGCACGAACCCACAATTACCTACCATAAAAGGAAGGTGTGTGGACCATGAACATCAAGCAAGAATTTGGAATTTTATGAGCAAAGTGCAAACAGTTTAAAATATGTTCAAATGCTCGATTTTTGAATTATTTGCAAATGTATGAACGAACTATACACAAGGAGTATAAAGTGACTTAACTATATGCAAATGTTGTGCTGAACATCACATTATTCTTCCCCTATTGTCATGAACAAAAACCAACTGACAATGGGATAAAATTACATGTTATTTACATGTATAACTTAAAGATGCATCTAAGTGAGATGCAGTACGATATGTATGAACAAGATCAGGCAATCAAGCACTCAAGCATGCATAATAATATATAAAAGTAAACAAGTCCATTCGGGACAGGTTTAAGAAGAGTGCAATTGATTATGGAACATGATGTGCATGAGCAATGCTAAGAGGGTCGTGCTTACAAAAAGATGGTACTGCATAAACTATGAAGGTTGACATATTCATAAAGTACATTCACACAATCAAGCCCAAGGTGAATATGTGATAATTGAGCAATGAATTTCAAGATCATATGGATAAGCAGATTTTCTAAAGAACACAGAAAAGAACCTATCCTCCATACACTTCCATACACAATGCTCGAATATTGGTAGTTACGTATAACCCCAAAATTTTGATTAAAAACAAAAAGGTGACTAACCTTTTGACACGAGTCATACCCTTTGTCTCAGGGGTATTTCCTGGTTACTCAGTTTCGTCACTTATCTTAACTGTGGATTTTGTCACTTTTCAGTGCGAGTTATATCCTTTGTCTCAAGGACACTTCCCGGCTACTCGGTGGTGAATCACACTTATTTTAGATGTGGATTTATTTCTCCTTTCGACATGAGTTTCCTCCTTTGTTTCAGGGGAGATTCCCGGCTACTCGGATTCGCATTCCACTTATAAAGATTTTTGGTGGGGCAAACAACTTTTTCCTCATGAGACATGTGAATTCCATGTAGAGATTCAAGAGTACTCTAAAGTGTTCAGAGGAAAACTAAAATCCTTATTAAATTGAATCATTTATCTCAAAAAGGTGCAATTTGTGTAGGTGGTTGTACTGAATGTAAGACATGAATTAGTCTAAACACAGTTATGTCTCCCCCTAAGTGTATGCACGGTTATAAAGAAATCCCCCCCTTAATATATGCCATGTAACAAACATGTCTGAATCAATGCAATTTTATTTAGCAAGGGAAAAAGTCATATGATGTTTTCAAGAAAAGGGTGATATAATATATATACACTCAAACATCCATCAAGGTAAAGTCTTCACACAAGGTGACTACCGGTACGTGGTTGAGAACGTAGGTCCGAAGACCACCATTAAGCATGGGGAAGGCTTCCAGTTGGACAAAATCTAACCTTCCACAATCGCCATTTGATATACCGGATAATCATAGCATTCAAGCACACATATATGTAACATATATGCAAGTGTATGCATGTAAATTGAAGGATGATTGGAAATCATTTATATCTACAAATATGCATGGGTATGCATGGTATGAGCATGAAAATGCGTATGTGAACTGTTATTTACAAAAAGGTGATTGAAAGTGTGAAGAATTTTATGTTCAAACTGAAGCATTCAAGAACTGAATTGTTATTTGCACAATATGAGTTAAGAGTGAAAAACTTTATGTGCAGTGTAAAGCATTTACAAACTAAGATTAATCACAAGATGTGCAAAGAGAAGTGTTCAAGTCATCTAATCATGAAACTCAGAAATTCTTAACATTTCAGAAGTTGCCAAAATCAATGAAACAGAAATGCAACCATTTGAATTGTAAAATATTTCTCCAAACTCAAATTTTACCTTTTCAGATTTTTCAAAATGAACCTAAGCAAAATGAGCTTCAAATCCAAACCATTTTTCTTTCTCACCTTGAGAGCCCTTTTTTATTAACTTTCCTTGGCCTCAAGGCCCCCTGTAAAATAAGTTCTCATTTTGGACATTTGGGTACCCAAGCCATCTTGGGTCCCGAGAGATTAGTTCTAGCATGAACAGATGGATTTTTGTATTTCCTAGCAAACCAATCATCATCAAATCTCATAGTAGAACAATCATCCATGGAATGACCATTCTCACCACAATAAAAGTAATAAGAAGATTTTCTTTTCATGGACCATTTTCATCGTTTTTCATTAACGAACAATTATTCATCATATGTCCAATTTCACCACAATAATAACATAAAAAATTCTTGGGTTAATTACCCCTATACCCTTGAAAAATTGTCCAATTACCCCTATACCCCTACCTTTATTCTATTTACCGTAATACCCCTGAAATCCTTAAAAAATAGCCATTGTGCCCTTCCACAGGGGTATAGGGGTAATTTTCTGTTTTAAGGATTCTTAAGGATAGGGGCATAATGGCTATTTTTTTAGGATTTTAGGGGTATTACGGTAAATACAATAAAGGTAGGGGTATAGGGGTAATTGGACAATTTTTCAAGGGTATAGGGGTAATTAACCCAAAATTCTTTTTGACATACCGTTCATCATCAACTTTCTTTGTGAAATAATTTCAAAAATATGACCATGTAAACCGCAATAGAAGCAATGAGAGTTGAATGTTTTCTTAATGGGTTTCTCATGATCTTTAGAACCAGCAACTACTTTCATTCTTGATTTCAATGCCACATCATCATCATATTTCATCAAAAAATAATCATACATTTCGTGGCCACATTTGCCACAATAGTCATAAAAGACATTCCTTCTTTTTCTTGAAACATGAACAAACTCAATAGTGGAGGATTTTTCATGCACACAATGACAATCAATGATATTTTTCTATTTTTGACTTCCTTTGTCACACATGGACAAGGACTCATTTACCCTCTTAATTTGATTTTCCAAAGATGCAATGTGAAATTTAGACTTAGCAATTTCTCCTTCACATAATGCAAGTTTATCATTCAAGAGAGAATTAACAGTTTTATAACTTACAATTTCTTGTTCCATAGCATGAACATTTTTAGAATCATCAACAACTACACCTTTTCCTTTTTCAAGTGAATTGAGTTTTTCAATCAACACAATATTTTGATCTTTGAGATTTTCAACTTCTTCAGCAAGCTTTTCATTTTGAAATTTTTCAAATGAATTTCCAGTCATGGAGATATGTTCAAGTTCATTCTTTTGAAAACTCACTTTTTCATTAGTCATTGCATTCATGGTTTCATTGGAGTCGACAGACTTAGACAAATCACTCCTCAGATTTCTCAACTCCTCTTCCAATTCAACAGTTTTATCATTCATGTTCTTAAAGCTTTCTATCTCATGTTTTAGCTCCTTTAGCGTTTCAGATTTGTCTGCAATCAGAGTAGCTTTCCCTTTTTCAAGATAGAGCAGTTTTTGAGATATAGCAGTATTCAACTCTTTCAGATTCTCATTATCTTTTTCCATATGTTGAAGTTCTGAAATATTTCCCAGTAAAGATTCATTTTCTGTTCTAAGATCTGCAATTATCTTTTGGTGTTCTTCAACATCAAACATGTGTGACTCAACTAATTTTTCAAACTCGGTGCATCTTCCACATGAAGAATTATCAAGTTTATTTTTTAATTTTCTATTTTTAGATTTTATTGTTGTGTATCTAACAAACAGTTCATCATAAGCATTCACTAATTCATCATAGCTAAGCTCATCTCCATTATCAGAATCAGAGTTTACCTCAGAACTTTCCTCGCTTTGACGTTCATCGCCGTTGTTTGCCGCGAGTCACTCATCAATACTATTTTCTTTTTGAGCTTCGATTAGCTCATCCCAAATTTATTTTGCTGACCTATAAGAGAAAACAAATGAAAATGTATTAGAGTCCAAGGCAGCCTTAAGAGCATTCAAAACAAACATGTTATAAGAATTTATTCTCTTATGTTCATCAGTCCATCTTAACTCATTTTTGGGTAAAACGTGAGGACCATGAGTGATTAATCTCATAATCTTTGGATCAATACTAGATATCCAAACATAGAATTTTCCAAGCCATAAAGCATAATCAAAACCATCAAAGACATGAACTGAATTAATGCTAGCCATCATAAATAGAACTTTTCTCCTAGACCGTGAGGTCCGCAAAAAAAAAAGTCAGAGACTAGGCTCTGATACCAATTATTGGCCCAGACTAGATGGTGGACAAGAAGGGGGGTTGAATTGTCCCCTTGCCGAGATGGCGTATTTTAAAAACTTTCTAAACTAATCACAGTGAAATTAAAATTAAGTACGCTGATTAGCCTAAACAGATGTGAGATTACAATGTTCTCTCAAGCCTTCCGATCTCACTCGAATAAACTATGCAATAGATGGTAGAAATAAATCCTAACACGAATAGCATAGTAGCAAAGCGTAGTGGTGCAGTGAAATAAAAATCTAAAGGTTGACCTATGAAGGGAGATAGTAGAAATGGACAATCACATAGGCATGCCACAGAAAACACGAAGATTTTTAGGTGGCTCGGTACCACGACGGGCTCCCTACGTCCACCCCTCACCGAAACCCGATGAGGCTTCACTAACACGCTACCAAAGTAGCAACCACGGGGACGAACCCCACACCACACACGTTCCCTATAACGACCCGAGAATCCGATTACCGGGAAGACCCGATAGCCCGAGACTCGCACCGCCACCCACGAGCCCGAAGACTCGGAAGGGTTAAAAGGATGGTGTAGAGACCACACAAGTATCAATAATAATTACAGAAATTAAACAGTTAATATATTTAAGCAGCAAATTAAATTAACATTTTGCATGATACATGGTCCACCAGATAACATAAAATAAACAACAGTAATCTACAACTAGTACAGAGACAAGAAAGAAAAGTACAGCTACACAGGGCATACCCCGGCTCTGATCTCTGGCACTAACGCTGGGCACCTGAACCACGCTGAGCTTCAGTCGCGCTCCTCTGAGGCCGCGCCTCGCCTAAAACACGGTGAAAACACGCAGGGAATGAGTCTCAGAACAAGACTCAGTAGGGATTACTCGAACCCTACCTCGCAAAATGGGAAACCACTACGCTAGTGGTTAAGTGAGTACCTCAGAAGTAACAGCCCTGCAACTATAACACCGGTCTCGCGGCACGAAAACTGATGCATGCGCCACGGTGAAACAACCAGAGCTCAACGGTCAACCCGACCAAAACCCAAAGGTCGAAGTCACAAGACTGACAGTCTGTCACTCCCGACTCGACAGGAGTACCTTCCACTAGAAGCACAGTCGGTAGCGTCCCCTGACGTCTTACACCGCACCGCAGGTGAACTACCTGACGTGGTAGCGCCTACCAGAGGCACGGACACCGAACAAGTAACCACAAAGCAAGTGAATAGTTGGGGTCACACTCGTCAGCGTGTGTCTAACTGCCCCCAACCACGTCTGCACACACAGACCATGTGTCCTAGGTCTGGCCTCTAACTGGTTTTCCCCTTGAGCCGGACTCTGGCTACAGACGAGGGGCCCGATGGAAACCAGTCTAAAAATTGTCCTCAGGGTAGCCTCTCCACCACTCCTTGGTGGGTCCACACGCGTGCAGGATGGCTACGACTAGTGGAGGGTCACTGAAGGAGTAGACTCTCAAGTCAACAAAAAATAACGTCCGCATCCGACGACGTACGGGGACCATCCCACGTACCAGCATCGTCGCACAGTGACCACAGTCGGAAAAGAAGCGGGACTGTAAATCACCCAGTGCAATCCAGAGCCTGGCAGTCCAACACTGGTGCGCCACAGGCTCTGACGGTCTATCACTGGACCATCACAGCCGTCTGACGGCCCAACGCAGGCACGTCAGACGCTAAGTGCAAAACAGGAAGTGACGCGCCAACCCTAGTGTGTCACAGTCTCTGACGCGCCTAGCCTGGTGCATCAGAAGACATGAAGAAAACAACCGTGACGCACACCTCTTGGGGCGTCACAGTATGTAACGGACCACCTCTGGTGTGTTACGGTTGGGGATGTGTCAGCTCTGACGCTCCCTCACAGGGGCGTCACAAGGCTCTTACGTGCCACCCTTGGTGCGTCACAGCCCTTGACCCCCAACGGTCAAATGCCAACGGTCGGATCGTCACCTGACGGTCCTACTTAGGCGCGTCACAACGCCCTGGCGGTGTATCGTGGGTCCGTCACACCCACGGACCACCCTGTTGGCAAAACATCCCTGTGACGCACCCACCTTGGGGCGTCACAGGCTGTGACGGTCACTGGAAGGATCGTCACACCGACCCGATGGCAAAACGGCGTGAAACGCCCAAAAACACCAACCACGCCCCCATGCCTCCATAGGACAGGGGGAAAATAAGGGGGTAGCCCCCCTAGGGACCCCTAGCATGCTTCTAAGTCACCAAAATGCCGAATCATGACCTAAAAACATAGATCGGGTGAACTCTCCCCAAATCATGGAAATCACAAACCTGGCATGAAAACCCATCTCTCGGCCTCACACCGGCCTAGAAACCACGGGAATGGAATGCGGAGAGCTAAGAAATGTCACCCTACCTCGATCTCGCCTCGAGGCGCGTCGAATCGTCCATAAATCGCGAAGAGCACATGAAACCCTCATTCCTCCTCACGCTTCCCACGAATGCCGCACGCCACCGGGATCGTCTCTCCGCTGCCTACGCCATCGCCCACTACCGTATGCAGTCGGAGGGGACTCCGCTGCGGTCATAGTCATCCGAAGAGAGAGGAAGGGGGGCGCTCACGGTGGGGGAGGAAGAAGAAAGAAGATGTAGAAGAAAGGTGTGGGAGAGAGAAAAAGGGAGGGTATTTATAGAAAATCTGGAAAATCTGGAAAATATCAAAAAATTAAAAATTACATTTCCACGATCCTCGGAACGTACCGATCGCAACGGTACCACTCTCACCTAGGTGAACGACCCGATTCACCCGTAACAATGTTACGAAGGAATTGCTGAAACACACACCGAAAATCAGAAAACGCGCGCGGAAAAGCCGCGGACGCACTCCGGGCCTCCGAAACAACTCCAGATCGCGAGCTGGACACTCCGAGAAAGCAGATCCAAGACCCAGAAAGAAAGGATCTGAAAGGTTCGAGATATTGCACTGCCTCTGCAGCAAGACACACACACGGGGCCTGGCCCCAAGATGCTACCACCGCAGCACACCACACACACTCGGGGAACTCACCCCGCACTAAATCCTCACACGGAGACGCAACTCCGTACACCACACAAATCTTCCGATGTTCAGAAAAATACAAATATAGTCAATAAATGCAACTGTAGGATGTAGATCAAGAAAACAAACTTAAGCAGAAGGGTGACACATATAGAAGGTTTCTCCCTTGTTGATAAATGGCAATTAGAATGTTTTTCTTGAAGCACCGGTCGGAGGGAGTTGAATCAACAGCTGGATGGAGCAGTCGGTTATCCTCCTTGAGGATCCAAGATATGTTCCTTCAGATTCAAGCTCCAATCGCACCACCAGACATCACGAACTGATGGATATTGCAAAGCCCTCTCCTCTCCACCTTGTGGCCGCCCTTTTCTTCCTTTTCCTGCAAGAGTAGAAGATGATTAGCGCAAAGGGATATCTCTTTCGATGGCGATTGCAGGATATAAATAATGCTAGAATATAAGTCAAAAGACCACAAATCCCTTGTAAAAACCCTTCAAATACACACCCAATAGATGGGTGAAACCCTAAGGGTAATGGGGTAAAAAGCCAAGCCAAACGGATCATAAGATGGGGACCTCGAAACACAATAGGCAAATCACGATCCGAACAACCGAGAAGAAGTGTTGACTCTTGGAGTCGACACTCTTTTCAAGACGTTCTGCGAACATACAGAAAAACCAACATACAGGCTAAACATATGAACCCATAGTCGATGCAATGAAGAGGTATGGTCGATGCATATAGGGTCAAAGTCTGTGCACATATATGTATAGCAGGGTCGGTGCATATATTGAAGCAGGTCGGTGCTCATATAGACTGTGGTTGGTGCACATTATGTAAAGCACAAAGATAGGGTCGGTGCATGTTATGACTCAGGTCGGTGCACATAATGTAAAACAAAAGTCGGTGCACATATATGGAATGACAAAGGTCGGTGCATGTTGTAAAGCACAAGGACAAAGTCGGTGCACGAATGAACTAGGTCGGTGCACATTGAGTTCAACACAAAGATGAGGTCGGTGCACTTTTATGAAACTCGGTGCAAGTTTGAAGAAAAGGCAAGGACGGTCGGTGCATAATGAAGGACCTATAGATAAGGTCGGAACACATATATGAAACATGCTAGGGACGGTCGGTGCAAGTTTGCAACGCATGAAGCAGGTCGGTGCGTAGTTGTGAAACACAAATGCAGGTCGGTGCAATTTCACAAAACAAAGATGTTGGTCGGTGCGGTTCTAAAACTTGCCAAAGACAGTCGGTGCACATCTTGTGAGAAAAACAACTTCCAGGGTGAAAGTGTCGACTCCTTGAGTCGACACATTTTATATGGGGTTCTGTTTTACCAAAAACAGTCCACAGGACTGCAGGAGTCGACTCTGAGAGTCGACTCTTGCAACTCCAGACCAGAAGAATAAAGGTATTAAATGAATTAAAGTCCAAGAACATCAAACCCCAATCAAGATAATTTGAAATACATTTAAACACAATTTCTTACCATGGATTGAGACACATTTGAGCCCGCACTCTACATATATAAAACACTCAATACACAAGGCTTGTTCAGTCATGCATATTCATGTATTTGGACTGTAAAAACCCATGTGAAAAACTAAAACCAAAGCCATCATTAGTTCACATATCAAATTAGTTGATCCAATCAAACCAACATGAATTCAAAGTTCAGTTCAGAAGTGTCAAGTTCTGTCCAAAAACAAATTAACCCAATACACTCCAATGAAGCACATTTGAGTCATTGAAACCTAGTTGAAAGACCAAGATTAAACCACCTATCCTGAATGTCATGCCAATACACACATGAATTATAAATGCAGTCCAGAGCAAACTGAACCTTCACAACCATGGACAGCAAAATATCAAGCATTTATGTCAGTTCATTGAAAACCCCATTAACCCCATTTAGGATATGCATGAAGGCACCAATATTTCCCAACTCGAGATGAGAAGAATATCACCATAGATCCAAAATAAACTCTCACCTTGGATCCTTCATAATGTGGGCAATATAAACCTACACAGTTTGAAAATTCATAAGCATGTCAATATTAACCAAGGTATTTGAAAAACTGACTTCAAAGCAATTTCTCCACAAGATAACCTCATGACAATTAAGAAGAGCATGCATGAGATACATGCAAACCCAATTAACAAAGTGCATGAGAAACATAGGAAGTGTCGACACTCAGCAACCCAGTGTCGGCACTTTGTTAAAGCAATAAACCTGGCCATCCAAATGCAAGTATATACATGGAGAACTATAAAGGCCTCTCAACCCAAGAATTTCATACCTAAAAAACATAGATATCAACATTGAGCTCCATAACACCAAAATGATCATTGAGTATTTTCCACAATACTCACACACAATATATTGTTATCATCAAAACCATTATCGAAGACAAGGAGGGAGGGCAACGAACCCAATAATCTCCCCCTTTTTGATGATGACAATATATTGTGTGGCCACTAAGATTCTCTCCCCGTTTGACATTATCAAAAAGTTGGGGACGAGGAACGAGCAAATATGAAATGTGATAGTCAAGCGCACGAACCCACAATAACCTACCATAAAAGGAAGGTGTGTGGACCATGAACATCAAGCAAGAATTTGGAATTTTATGAGCAAAGTGCAAACAGTTTAAAATATGTTCAAATTTGAAATTTTATGTGCAAAGTTGGCAACGAACCCAACAATTAGTTTGCATGTCTTGTAGGCATTCTTTGCCTAGACATGACACACATTTTTGTGACCTTTGAACTACAAAATTAAGCACAATGAAAAACCCAAAAACCTCATTTGAAAAATGCATGAAACAGTATCAATGCATTAAGACTTCATGTAGGATGTGCATGAATACCACCCAAAATTTTCTCCAATGGTGAAATCACTTAGACATGCATTTATGCAATGCATGTGAACATCAAATACCCCAATTTCACCAAGTAAACAATTTATGTATTAAGCATCATTCATTAAAACCCAATCATGATTTCTTCATAAAAACCATATACAAGCAAATCATTCGCATATGCAACCATGTGATATCAATCAAGTTCTTCAAGTAACTACACATTGTTTGTTATCATTAAAACCAAATATCATATTCAACTAGGGGACCCAACAATCTCCCCATTTTTGATGATGACAAAATGATGTGTGCGTGAATTTCAAATGATTGAATAGAAGCAATTCATTCAGTTTCAAAAATATCAGTGAGCCTTTCAAAAACATCGCATGAGCAAATTTTTCTTTTATCAGAATTAGAAATTTTTGAGCACACCAACCTATTCTCCCCCTTTTTGTCAACAACAAAAAGTGACTGACAACGGGGTTATTAAGCCTGTTATGAACATGAATGATGTGAAGATCTGTATGAGATGATTCATGCTAGCAAACAAGCAAGCAAGCATGAAAATCAAGCAAGCAAGTAGTAATATATAGCTCCCCCTCAATTGGGTAAAAGGATAGCAAGTGAGCAAATGATTCATATCAGAATGTAAGACATGAAGCATAATCAAAAATAGGTAGTGCATGCATATGCTTGAGGCACTGCATAAACCATGATAAGAACAAGATACACAAACATCACAATAATACCCGTAAGTGAAATATCTGGCAATGAGCAATGAACTTCAAAAATATATGGATATTAGCAGAATTTCTAAGAAACACTTGAGGGTTATTTCCTTTCTACAATTCAATTTAGATCCTCGACTTTGGTAGCTTCGCACAACCCCTTTTTTTTATTTTTTTTGTTGGATTTCACCGTTTGGCGCGAGTCACCTCATGTGTCTCAATGGGGTTTCCCGGCTACTAGGATTCATTACAATTTTGATTCTTGTGGATTTTAGCTTCACTTTTTGCTGTGAGTTTCCTTATTTATTTCAGTGGGGATTCCCAGCTACTCGGTTCCACATTCCACTTATTGCTTGGGGTTGGCAGTTTTTTCCTCACGTTTACTCTTTATTTTCATGTAAAAATTTTATTTCCCTTAAAGTGTTGAAAAGAACTTCTGAGATCCTTATCAATCAAAGTCATATACATCACTTTTGTGCAAAGTGTGTGGGTAATTGCTATGTATGTAGAAAATTAATTTGCCATAACATAGCTACGACTCCCCCTAAATGTATGCACAATTGCAAATAATTCCTCCTCCTTTGTATATGCCACTTTTCACAAATGATCAAAAACACTGCATTTTATATAACAAGGAGATGAGGTCTTAGAAGATTTTCAAGAAATGATTTTCTAGAAATATATACATGCAAACAAGCAAGGATTTTGGAAATTAATTCAAGCAATATGATTTCCAATATGTGGCGGAGCTGGAGGTCCAAAGATCAAACTCACACATCGAAAGTGTTTTAAGATGGACGTAATCCACCCTTCCACAACTCAGGATTTGAGATACCGAAGAATCATGGCATTCAAGAATGCAAAGATAGAAGGTATGCACAAGCATAAGCATGTGAATGAAAGGATGATGAAAAATTATTTTTATCCAAAAAGTATGCAAGCATGTGTGCAATTGTATGAAAACTGTGAAAATGAGCAGCAGATTTGTGCAAGAGTATCTTTGATGCCAAAATCAATGAAAAGAGAATGCAACTGTTTGAGTGCAATCATTTTTCTCCGAAACTAAATTTTTACCTTTGCAGATTTTTCAAAGTCAACCTAAGCATAATGAACTCACAAAACCAAGCCAAACCAATTTTCTTTCTCGCCTTTAGAAGCCTTTATTTATTGACATTTTCCTTGGCCTCAGGGCGCCCCTGCAAAACAGAATTCTCATTTCAAGGTTTTAGGTATCCAAGCCTTCTTGGGTCCCGAGGGGTTAGTTCTTGCATGAGCAAAATACATTTTATTTTTTCTTTCAAACCATTCATCATCGGCCCTCATTAAATCACACACATACATAGAATGGCCGAACATACCACAATAAAAGCATGTGACATTTGGCTTTCTAAAATGACTCCTATGCATATATGATCTATCAACATATGAGTTCATGCATGAGTCAACATGAGTATAGCCATATGAATCACATGATTTTTGAAATTTATTTTTCACAAATGAATTTTTCTTTGTGGGTGAACATCCCACATCAACTTTTTCATTCCTACCCTTTCCATTGCTAGTCTCACCATGTTCAACCATTTTCCCTTTTCCTTTTAATTCCTTTTGAACAACTTTCAATTTGTTTAATTCGTCATGCATGGTATTGAAGTTGGTTTCTAATTCCTTTTTAGATTTTTCACATTCATTCAGTCTTGAATTAAGTTCATCCAACTCCTTTACTAATTTTTCATTTTCATTTTTTAGATTTTTCACATTCTCATAAGCATGTTGTTTTTCAATCTCTAAGCATGAAATATCATCCTCAAATAGAGAAACTTCAGAAAACAATATTTTATTTTCATCTTTCATTTTTTCAAGTTCCAACTCAAGCAAACTACATTTAATGCTTGAAGATGAACAAGAATGTGTAATATCATGAAACTTCTTTTTCATATTTTTGTTTTCATGTTTCAACTTCTTACACTTTTCATACATTCCAGCATAAGCAATTTGCCATTCTTCGCAAGTGAGGTTTTCATTATCAGAGTTTACCTCGGTGTCGTTTTCCTCATTTGCCATTAAATATAAATTCTGGACCACCTCGTCCATCTCATCGTCCTTCTCGGATTTGGACTCGCTCTCGTCCTCATCACTCCATGTCGCCTTCATGGCCTTGGGCTTCTTCACTTTTTCTTTCTTCAATTTCTTCCGAAGACTTGGACATTAGCTTCTCATGTGCCCGACCTTTCCACATTCATAGTATCTAATCTCCCCTTTCTTCCTCAATGCTTTCTTTGGAATTTTTTCAAAAGAAGTGCCATCTTGTCTAGCCTTTCTGAATAACTTTCTAGCTTTGCTAGTGATGACATCCACAAGTTCTTCCTCACTGCTATTTAGACTTGACCCTTCATCGCTCTCCTCATAAGATTTAGAGTAAGCCTTAAATGCCACTGATTTCTTTTTGCCCTTCTCTTCCTCTGTCCCCTTAATGTTGATTTCATTGGTCATCAAGGACCCAATAAACTCATCCAGCTTGAGTGTAGTGAGATCTTTAGAGTCTTCTATCACGGTCGCTTTCGTGTGCCATTATGGTGACAAGGACCGTAGCACCTTCCTTACAAGATCTTGATTTGAGTACTCCTTTCCCAGTGCTTTCAACATGTTGGAGATCTCCATTAACTATGCAAACATCTCTGAGATAGTCTCATGCGG
Organism: Amorphophallus konjac; assembly: GCA_022559845.1. Classification (NCBI taxonomy): domain Eukaryota; kingdom Viridiplantae; phylum Streptophyta; class Magnoliopsida; order Alismatales; family Araceae; genus Amorphophallus; species Amorphophallus konjac. The sequence goes on along the minus strand of CM040125.1, from coordinate 101,660,074 downwards.
CTTCATCATGAAGAGCTCATATTCTCAGACCAATAGATTCATTTTTGTCTCCTTTACCTCCGATGTTCCTTCGTATATGAGTCGGAGCTTCTCCTACATTTCTTGCGTAGAGGAACACATAGATATGCGTGAATATTCATTCGGATCAACAGCACATTGAACAATATTCATAGCTCTAAAATTTGCACATGAATTTTTTATATGCTCTTCAGTCCAACTGTCCTCATCATCGGGCAATTTATAAGGACCTTTACTAATGACTTTCCAGCTATTATAATCCTGTGCTCGTAAAAACACTGTCATTCTATTTTTCCAATAAGGGTAATTTGTGCCATCAAAAAATGGTGGCCTATGTATAGAATGTCCCTCAGGAAGCATTCCTCTACTTTCCATCGACAAACGATATTACCTCTTCAACCGTGAGATTGAATAAAATCAGAGGCCTCGCTCTGATACCAATTGTTGGCCCAGATAACAATATACGCAGACAAGAAGGGGGGGTTGAATTGTCCCCCAAACACGATGACTAATTTTAACTTAATGGTAGAATTAACAAGATTGAGGAAAATAAATGATATAGTAATGAAGTGGATTCTCTCAATCTAGCTGAGCCCACACGATCAAGACAATAGATAAAACCGAGCTAGCACACACCACAATGCACATGGAATTTTAAGGTGGTTCGGGACCATGACGGGCTCCCTACGTCTACCCCTCACCAAATCGGTGAGGCTTCACTAGCTCACAAAGAAGTGCACGGAGTAAAAACTCTAACCACACGGAGACTTCATCTCCACAATGATCTAACGACGGGATCAATCTACACACACACACACCGCAATAACCGCAGCACGATATAACCACAACCATACGCAGATGGTTCTCCACACAGAGTCAAAGTTCAGAAATAAAGAATATGTTCAATACATGCTCATAAACCAAGTATAAATCACTGGAATAGATGTAAAAAGAGTGAAGAAATAGATCCCCATGTGTAGAAAGGGTTGTAGATGATCTTTTTTGATTCCCGGTTCGGAGGGAGGTCAGATGACGGTGATTCAGGCATCCTCTTGTTCCTCTCGTCGATCCGCTCTTCTTCCTCTTCTTCCGGAATCTCCAGAAATGCTTTGATGGAGATGAAATCCTCCTTCCACGAGCTCCTCCTTCCTTTTCCCCCTTTCTTCACCTACAAGATAAGAAACATAAGCTCATTAGGGTTCTTCTTTCATTAAAACTCGGAGTTCACATATATATGCAAGATAGATTGGCAAAATGACTCATATAACCCTCCTAAAAGATGTTAGAAACACCCTCATAACATTAGGAACCTTTGGGGGGTAGTTTGGTAAAGTTTCATGGGGTTTATAATGGGTTTAGATCGGATCCGGAACTCCCGTGCCAGAAGGGTCGACCCTTGGGCCGGGTCTACCCTCGTGCAGACAGACCTGAGACTGAACTTAAATAAGAGATTGGAACACAGGGGTCGACCCCAGGGGTCGACCCCTGCACACAGGTTTGTAAAAAATGATTTCTGTCTTCACAGAAACACTGAGGGTACGCCCTATGGGTCGACCCATGCCATAAAGGGTTAAAAATCATCCTCAAACCTCCATGAATACAAGGGAATAAAAGTGATTAGATATTACCATTTGCTCATAAGTTTGAGAGGATTTAGAGACCATTCTTGGGACTGTAAAACCACATAAACAACAAGTCAATACAAGAATGAAAAATTAAAGACTTCTTACATTTCACCTTCATTGTTTCACATGAAACTCCATGACTTACCATTAGTTTGCATGACTTGTAGACATTCTTTGCCTAGACATGACACACATTTTTGGGACCTTTGAACTACAAAATCAAGCACAATGAAAAACCCAAAAACCTCATTTGAAAAATGCATGAAACACTATCAATGTGGAGAGGGGGATTTCTATAGCCCATCTAAGAGCGGCCGAACCAGGTCCAGCAATACCAAACGAGGCCCAGCTCATCTATGTGACAGCCCCGCAGGGCCTACTTAGCATAAAAGCCCAATAAGATCACTCGGGATCAAGCCCTTCCTCGGCGGCCATTAGGCTCGGAAGGCCTGAGCGTCGGTCCGTTCGGAGGAAGACCCAAGCCAGACCTATCCCCCTCGTCGGGATAAAGGCTAGCGCCCCGCGCCCACTCCGACCGAGCCTCACCCGAGCTATGTCGATCGCCCGGATAAGGGTTGGCGCTCTTCATGCTTGGGTCGACCGACGATTACTTATCCACGCTGCCATTGAGAGCCCTTTATGAGCAGGAGTTCACAAAGATAAGGGACCCACGAGTCCTAAAGGTTATAAAGAGCCCACGATGAGGACGTAAAGAGCCCACGTCGAGGACGTAACCCCCGCCTGGAACTCCTCAGCTTACGGGACTCATGAGGCTAGCGCACTATTTAAACCGGGGACTCCCTCCAACAAACGGTAAGGCCTAAACACACTTAAAACTCCCTGAGCAGGAACCACTTCACCACCTTGGTGGAGAGGGATCTCGTGCATCTCCTTCCTCCTCCCTTCATAGCTTCCACCACTGCTCTACTGACTTAGGCATCGGAGGGTTTTCCCCAGGGATCCCCCCCTGGGCCCTCTGATCCATTTTCCTTCCTTGTAGTTCACTGATCGGTGATCATCTCCCAGCTCAGGACTAGCGCGAGATCGCCCCTCTTCACAATGAATTAAGACTTCATGTAGGATGTGCATGAAAACCACCCAGAATTTTCTCCAAAGGTGAAATCACTTAGACATGCATTTATGCAATATATGTGAACATCAAGTACCCCAATTTCACCACGTGAACAATTTATGTATTAAGCATCATTCATTAAAACCCAATCATAATTTCTTCATAAAAAGCATATACAAGCAAATCATCCACGCATGCAACCATGTGATATCAATCAAGTTCTTCAAGCAAGCACACATTGTTTGTTATCATTAAAATCAAATACCATATTCAACTAGGGGACCCAACACCCTAAAAGCCCAATGGATTAGAAATCACATATCATACCGACATTTTTATGAACCCTGGCTAAGTTGCGACCATTAGGAGACTGCCACTGTCAAAGTAGCGGCCCTCCAGTGACCGTCTTCTACCAAGATTCATCATTGCCTCGACTCTATTCTTTTCTGGTGTCAACTCCATCATGATTGCGGCCAGCCCAGGACCGTCACCTTCAGGTTGCAGCCAGGTTGTGGCCGTTATGTCAAGAAACGGCCCAGACAATACCGTCTTCTGTTCCAGTGTTCTTAACCTGAGGTTTGACCCACGGGTTGATTTTCCTATGTTCCTAGATGGTCTATTGATTATCTAGAACCTAACACCTTACTCAATGAATTATTAATGAATTATAGAAACTATTGAATGTACTGTTATGTTGTCGGATTCCTCTCGTAGCATAACCTTGTCATTAAATCATCCTTGATCTCATTTTTCATATTTGGTACGTTTTTACCTTGATATTGTTATCATAAAACTAATATTTGAATTGTACATTATTGGCTGAAACTTTATTTATATCTCGTGGAAGTAGCTTGATTTATAACTTGAAGATGCAAGAGCGGGCATGGACAGTGTCCAAGGGCTCGATGCTAGCCCCCTCGGTAGATAGTCAGAAACATACTATAATCCAAGGGGGATGATGAATACTGGCGTCACATTGCGCCGGGAGTACTTTTTTTATTAACCGGTGAAAATCACGAGATAATCTTGTGAATTTACATGCTTGCTAGTACATTCTCGTTCATGAAAGGCCAAGTTATATTCATGTTATATTCGTTCTCGGTCTTGCTCTCATTCTACATGCACTCTCATATCTTTTATGTCTTCATACTTGCAATGTTACTTTGGCTTATTATCGTATGATTTATCGCATTTCATTTATCTTACATCCTAGAGCTAAAATGTTAATTATTTAAACTTACCTTCATGTTGATACGAAGATACCTACTGGGTAAGTGTGCTCATTACCCTACTCTTTCAACTCTTTCCAGGAAACTCTAGTGGATCAGATTCTGAGTATTCTGATGATGGATCTGAGAGTGATGATTAAAGGCCCGAGAGAAGACTTAGAGTGTCATGAGTCCTTACGTTAGTTTGGAGACATATCATGTAATTCTTACTTTATCGAGTCATATTATGAAATTTTCATTTTTATTAAGTCAAGTGTGTCAAGGAGTCAAGTCATAGTCTCTATTGTAAAACTTTGATTATTATTCAATAAAGTGGAATTCTGAGTACATCACATTGTGTCCATTCATCTTATGTGTGAATGATTGCGCTCTGATTATATTGCTAGCTGGAGGCTATTGTCGAATGTTCACGTTTTCCTCGAGTATCTTCTGCTGTATCTATATCTCGGGGCGTGACATCCACAACCAATTGGAGTGCCATGAACATCATGCAATGCGCTATCCACCCCATAGAATACTCAAGGGTATCCACTTGCAAATTTGCAAAAGAAATGTGGGATAGGCTTGATTTAATTTATGAGGGGACAGCTGCGGTAAGGGCCACCAATGCCAATATGTTGATCTCTGAATATGAGATGTTCAGAATGAAACCTGATGAATCTATTTCTGAAATGTATGCCAGATTTGCCCAATTAACTAACAGTTTAAAACTTCTAGGAAAAGAATACACTAACAGTGATTTTTTTAGGAAGATCCTTAGATCACACACCCTAATGAGGCACACTAAAGCCATTGTTATTGAAGACTCAAAGGACCTGTTTGTTATGACAGTTGATGGACTGATAGGGTCGTTCATGACATATGAGCTTAACCTGAAGATAAGTGAGGAGGACACCAAGCAAAAGAGGACTGTGGCACTCAATGTTTTTGAAAGCACAGACGGTTCTGATGAGGATGATGAAGATGATATTCTAAAGTCTAGCTTAGCTGACCATGCCCTGCTCACCAGACAGTTTAAGAAGTTCCTAAGGAATAGAGGTAAATTCCAGAAGAAAAAGAGGACGGGCCAGGTAAGGAAAGTCTTCAATCCTAAATTTGTTCAAACCAAAAATGCTGACAAGGTCATTTGCTACCAATGCAGGAAACTAGGGCATATGCAAGCAGAATGCCAAGAGATGCTCAAGAAGATGGCAAAAGCCAAGGGAAAGAAGCCCAAGGCAATGGTTTTGTAGCAACCCGGATATATATATATGTATATATGTATTGGGAATAAAATTTTCTAACTAAACAAAACCTACAATTAAAAAGGCCCAACCCACATACGTGAAAAGGCCATCCATGTACAACTAACCATTAGTGGGCCTTAGTAATACAAAAAGCCCAAAAGCCCATTCTCATGTTCGAAGCCTGCGGGCCTCTGTAAGGTTTCGCACAGCACCTACGGGTGACGCAGCGGATAACAAAAATTCATTTGCCCGATCCCGGTGTTGTGGAAAGCTTAATGTATGCTCTAATCGGTGTTTCTGAGACCCTAATTACGGGTTGCGTGTTTCACCTTGCGCGGAACGACGCTGTCCGTGATGCCCGATGCAGAATATCGAGCCGCACAGCTGTACGACCTCTAGAGCAAATCCACACGGACCCTTACGCAGCGACGGTACCTCCCCGGCGTAACTTTCTTCGACTCTATCACCTTCTGGAGAGAGAAAGAGCAAAGGGGAGAAAGGGGGAGGCTAATCCCCCTCTTAAGCTTATGTGCTTGCTTAAGCTTAAGAGGTTGGAAGAAGTGAAGGCTCGAATGAGCATCACGTAGGTGGCTATATATAGAGTTTAGGTTTATTAGAAAAGGGTTCTAAAAGATCGAAACTGTATATATGTCCTATCCACTATTATACATATGTATTAAGCTCCATTTACACTCCTTTCCAAAAGGAATTAAAAGGAATTAATACATAAACTTGTATAATAACAATCCGTCCCCAAAGAATCCATTGTGTGTGATCCTCTAGGCCCACAGTCACTTTAGTTTAAGGTCCATTAACTTCTAATTCCCAATTAGAAGTAAATTAAACGTATTCTTCGCTTCTACTAGAGCCGAACAATAGTTTAATTTATTCTGAACCCTTGCTCACGTTGGGTCAAGCAAATCCGCGTGATCCTAGAGGATCCCGGGTTTAAACCAGCCTGTTTGGTACCTGCAAGTCCACAGTTACCTCATCGATATAATCCCTCGCTCCTTCTATGAGTCTGGTACGATTGAGCGTACGGTTTCTGTCAAACCCCATGATCGTGCCATTTGACTATGACCTCCTTAAAGTGTATGACGTCCGTTCTAAACGAACTCATACGACCCTGGCCAGGGATTTAACGGAGCGTCAATATCATGACCCATTAACTGTCTGATATATACCCGACAGTGAGCGATCCCTTCTTGACCATTGACGATCTTCACACGTATCCTAGAGTGGTTAACGACTCGGCAACTCATGACTTATGGTTAAAGTCACTTAGCCAAGTAATTAAACCATTCTAGTCCTCGTGTAAGATCCGATCAATGTCTCAGGTCAAAGGACCAACGATGCTACTGAGATTGTTGGATCTTCAGTTGACATTAGGTATAATCAACCATCAGAAGATCTAATAGCGGATCAGTTCAGTGTACATCCTCCAAGGACATACACCTACACATATGTGTTGGTGCCCCGCACCATTGACCATGAGACTGATCACTAACACATCATGTGTACTGGTTTAATAGGTAATCAAAGTCCCCGAGTGATTACCCTCCAACCAGGAACAGTTTAAGGTATGTGTTCATGTAAAGTCAGTCTCATAATCGAGATCCCATCTCGAGTTGACTTTACAACCACATATCCTAGGGACAACGTAAAGTAACACAATCGCATATTTACGCTCAAACACCACTTTATTAATAATGAACAAGATCGTACAACTATTGGGCCTACCCGACCCGAAATTGGCCTGTAGCACACCAACACTAACAATCTCCCACTTGAACTACAGCTAATTGCCCACAACTTTGAGGCCCATCTTATCCCGATGACGCTCAAATACAGTCTGTGTCAAAGGCTTAGTTAATGGATCTGCTATGTTGTCTTCTGACGGTACACGCTCTACCATCACATCTCCACGATCAACAATCTCCCGAATAAGGTGAAAGCGCCTGAGAATATGCTTTGACCTTTGGTGAGATCTCGGTTCCTTCGCCTGGGCGATGGCCCCATTATTATCACAAAATAATGGGATGGGAGCTGATATCTCGGGAACTACGCCAAGTTCCAAGATGAATTTCTTCATCCAGACGGCTTCCTTAGCAGCTTCAGCTACAGCAATATATTCCGCCTCCATCGTCGAGTCTGCAGTTGTGTCTTGCTTGGAGCTTCTCCAACTGACTGCACCTCCATTCAACATGAATACAAATCTAGACATGGATTTGCAGTCATCTGGATCTGACTGGAAACTAGAATCTGTGTAAGCTCTAAGCTGTAAGTCCTCTCCTCCATAAAGCAGAAAAAGATCCTTAGCCCTTCGCAGGTACTTAAGAATACCCTTTACTGCTTTCTAGTGCTCTTCGCCTGGATTTGCCTGATATCTGCTGACAATGCTTAAAGCATTGGCAACATCAGGCCGTGTACATAGCATTGCATACATGATTGACCCTATCGCCGAAGCATAGGGTACCTTATTCATGTGTGCCACCTAATCAGAAGTTTTAGGACTCATCCCCTTGGATAGGTAAATTCCATGCCTCATGGGAATGAGACCTCTCTTGGAATTTTTCATCCTAAACCTTTTGAGGATAGTGTCTATGTACATGGATTGAGATAATCCTAGCATCCTTTTAGATCTATCTCGATAGATCCTTATGCCCAGCACATAGGATGCTTCTCCCAAATCCTTCATGGAGAAGGTCTTGGACAACCAAGACTTAGTTGATGTCAACATCCCTACATCATTCCCAATGAGTAAGATGTCATCAACATAAAGGACCAAGAAGGTCACTAAGCTCCCACTAACCTTCTTGTAAACACAGGGTTCATCTTCATTCCGAATGAAGTTGAAAGATTTGACAGCCTCGTCAAATCTTAAGTTCCAGCTTCTAGATACCTGCTTTAATCCATAAATGGACCTTTGAAGTTTGCATACCTTATTAGGATGTGACTTGGAGGTGAATCCCTCAGGCTGTACCATGTACACCTTTTCTGACAGGTTTCCATTAAGAAAAGCTGTCTTCACATCCATTTGCCAGATCTCATAATCTAGGTATGCAGCAATGGCAAGGAGGATTCTGATTGACTTAACCATGGTTACCGGTGAAAACGTCTCGTCATAGTCAATGCCTTGCCTTTGACGATATCCTTTCGCCACTAGTCTAGCCTTGTATGTGTCAACCTGTCCATCTGCACCGATTTTCCTTTTGAAAATTCATTTGCAGCCGATAGGGACCTTCCCTTCGGGTACATCAACTAAGTTCCAAACTTTATTGGTGTACATGGACTGGATTTCTGAATCCATTGCCTCTTGCCATTTCTCAGAGTCTACACTATGGATCACCTCCTGGTACGACTGAGGATCATCATCCTCATCGATACATACCTTAGAGGACCCCTCTGAGACATGTCCAACATATCTCTCAGGTTCTCTCGGTAGTCTATCAGATCTCCGTAGTGTCAGTGTTTCACCTTGAATAGGATCAACTGATACAGTCTCATCTAATGAGTGTGTGTCTATGGGTTGTGGTTCTTGGACCTTGTCCAATTCTATCTGGCTCCCACTGTTTTTCTGGAGTAGATATTCTCTTTCTAGAAATACAGCTCTCTTGGCCACTAAGACCCTTTGCTCAGAAAGGTGATAGAAATAATATCCAAACGTCTCCTTTAGATATCCCACAAACCTACACTTATCGGTTCTCGACTCAAGCTTATCACTCTCGTTCTTCTTTACATGAGCAGGACACCCCCAAATTTTAATGTGATTAAAATTTGATTTTCTACCCTTCCATATCTCATATGGTATAGAAGGAATTGATTTACTCGAGATCCTATTCAATAAATAAGCCACAGTCTATAACGCATAGCCCCAGAGTGACAAGGGTAGTCCTGACATAGACATCATGGATCAGACCATGTCTAACAAGGTCCTGTTTCTCCTTTCGGATACACCATTGTGCTGTGGTGTATACGGTGGAGTCCACTGAAAAACTATTCCATGGTCTTTAAGATAAGAAGTGAATTCATGGCTTAAGTATTCACCTCCTCGATCCGATCGAAGAGCCTTAATACTTTTACCAGTCTGTTTCTCTACTTCCTTTTTGTATTCCTTAAACTTCTCAAAGGCTTGTGATTTATATCTCATTAAATACACGTAGCCATATCTAGAGAAGTCATCAATAAAAGAAATGAAATAGAGATAACCTCCTTTTGCTTCTATGGACATGGGTCCACACACATCCGAGTGTATGAGCTCGAGAAGGTCAACAGCCCTCTCACCATGTCCACCAAAAGGAGCCTTGGTCATTTTACCCATGAGACATGACTCACAGGTATCAAATGGCTTATATTCGAACGAATTCAAATACCCATTTGAGTGTAAGTGAGAGACTCTTTTCTCACCTACATGACCAAGTCTGCAATGCCATAGAAATGCAGAATTCACTTCATCCGCATTAGAAATTTGCATAACATTAGAACGTGTATCTAATACATAAAGGTCATTGACTAATGAACCATTAGCTATAATCAAATCATTATTCATTATAGAGCACCCATTGCTATTAAAAGTCAATGTATATCCAATGTTATACAAGCCAGAGATTGAAATAATATTCTTAATAATATTAGGAACATAATAACAGTCATTCAGCTCCAGAATGACTCCTGAAGGTAAACTGAGGCGTGTAGTCCCGACAGCTTTGGCAGCAACTAAAGCTCCGTTGCCCATCCTCAGTTCAATCTCCTTTTTGCCCAATCGCCTTCTATTTGCCAACACCTGCACAGAATTGCAGATATGAGATGCACATCCAATATCCAATACCCATGATGTGGATTCCATATATGACAAATTAAGGTCTATGATAAAAATACCTTCATTTAGAATTGCCTTGCAATTCCTTTTCCAATGCCCAATTTCCCCGCATCGAAAATATTTGTCTTCCTTTTCATTCTTCTTGCCCTTCCCTTTGTCAACTTTGGCGAGTTGCTTACCCGTGGCCTTTTTCTTTCCCTTCCCTTTGTTACTTGTTGTGGATATTTGAGAGTCCTTCCTTTTCTTGTTGGCCCGGCCAACAACCATTACAGACGAAGATGGTTTATCTTTCTGCATAGTTCCTTCAGCACTCTTTAACATATTGAGCAGCTCCGGGAGAGTTGCATCAATTCTATTCATGTTAAAGTTTATGATGAAGGAAGAAAAGGAATCGGGCAATGACTGGAGTATAAGATCAATACACAGTTCAAGATCCAACTTGAACCCCAGTGCATTGAGTCTCTCTATCCACTCCATCATTTTCAGTACATGAGCCTGTACTGAAGAACCCTCAGACATCCGTGTCCTGAAAAGCCTTTTGGAGATGTCATACCTCTCAATCCTACCCTGCTCCCCGAAGAGCTGGCGTAGATTGAGAAGTATACTTCTACAATCAGTCTTTTCAAATTGCCTCTGTAGCTCGGGAGCCATAGAGGCCAACATGTAACATTGGGCAAGGGAGGAGTCCTCAGACCACTTGGCATAAGCCAGTAACTCGCCCTCGTCGGCATCAGGAGCTGGCTCAGAATGAACCGTGTCCAACACGTACGTAATCTTTTCGGCGGTAAGGACTATGCGTAGATTACGTAGCCAATCCGAGTAGTTCGGTCCAGTTAATCTATTTGCATCCAAGATGCCGCGGAGGGGGTTGGACGACGACATTGTAATCTGGATAAGAAATAAAAGACAACTTAGCATGTGTTCAAATTCTAACTTAGATGTGATTTTCTATCTTAGTTAGTCCCACTATTTTTTGATCGAACTATATAACCCTCGGTATATAGAACGGGAGATCAACGAGATCAACCTAGTGGGTCGGAATCCCAACGAGACTGATGTACGATCGTGTGGAAAGCACAACAAGCCATACACCATCTCAAGGGCAGTCAACAGGCACTTGCATCTAATGCAATATCCGATATTCGGCCCCCGAGAAATCATCCCCTTGTGGAAAGCACAACAAAGGATATTCTCGGTTAGATCTAACCATCATTACTACATAGCAATGAGTTCATGACCCGACCCTTGTGGAAAGCACAACAAGGCCGAGTTCAATTCCTCACCCCATTGAGGCCGAGCCTTGGAGTTTACTCCCGCCCCCAAACTCATGGACCTTGTGGAAAGCACAACAAATCCATGAAATGAAGACGTTCATTCACTCCATAATGATGGAGGGCCACGACGACTCCTAGAGCCACGCTAATCAGATCTAAAATTTAAGTGCGAGGGAATTCAATTTTATCTTGATCTCACCCTAGGTGGTAATATAAATGTATCCAATATATTTACCGTACCTAGTAGTTTGCACAAAATAAATGCATCCAATGCAAAATTAAACGCAAGTGATCATGGACTTTAACCCTAATGTAACTAAGACATCCGGCCCGCTTCCGAAGCAGCTGATCGTCCTCGTCGGGTGTGCTCCGCGCTTTCAAACTCTGACGCCGCATCAATTACAACTTTTACACGGCACGCAGGTCGAAAAAATTAAATTACATGTGACTCAAATTCCAGCAGCCCTTAGGGCGAGTACAACAACGGAGGAAGATAGAAGTACATTGGAATTTTAACAGAGAGAGAAAGGAGGTTCGCAGACCCCAATTAATTACATTAATCCAAGTCCATGATCACTTGCCAACCCATTCAAATAAAATCAATCAAGGGTTATTTTCTGAAAATAATCCTTACTTTTGAATTTAAAAATGGGATGTGCAAACAAAAACAGCCCAGCTTTGTTTAATTTTAAAAATCAAAGCATGATTAACTAAAATTAAACACACAAGCAGGCCAATACAAGGTAAATAATGTAAAGCACGTATAGAACCATCATTTTCTACAGGGGCATCTAATTGAGATAATTAATTAAATTTAAATTTAAATTTAATTATCCAATAATCAAATTTAAATTCAAAATTTAAACATGCCAATAATTTAAATTTAAATTCAAACTAATTATCCAATAATATTGTTTGAAAGTAAATTTAAAATAATGCAATTATCCTCAATTAGTAATTTTTTAAAATTTAAAATTTGAATTTAATAATTATCTAATAATTAAAATTCAAATAATTAAATGTTTTTACATTTAACTTCAATAAAATTGAAAATTTGAAATTTCTAATTATCTAATAATTAAAAATTCAAAAATTAAAATTTACTGAAGTAACTTCAATTATTATCATTTTGTCTTAAGATAAATATTAATTATCTCACCTCGGTAAATTCAAATCGGTTAAATAAAATTTACCATTCGACATTTACTATTGAGATAACATTATTTAACCTACTCGATAAAATTATATTTAATTTACTGTGCATTTTGATATATATATCTAATATATATATTATTATTTTTGCACATAATAAATTAAATTAGAATAAAATATAATTATTTTTATTTAAAAAAAATTGGCCGGGGGGGCCGCCGCGCGCGCGCGTGTGCTGCGCCCACGCGCGCGCGCGCGGACCCGCCCGCGGCGGGCGTCGCCCGCATCGCGGGACGGCGCCCGCCCCGCCACGCGGGCGTCCCGCGTGGGCGGCGCCCGCCACGCGGCTGCCCCCGCGGGTGCACAGCGCCCTGGGCGCAGTGCGCCCAAAACGGGCCAACAATATATTTTTTTTTTTTTTACAAAAAAAATTTGCTCTCCTGATGCCCAGCATCCAGGAAAAACAGAAATGTCTAGCACTCCTGTCTTACAAATAATAATTGAAGATTTAATATGCCCCTAAAGCAAGGTTCTAAACGGCGATAAAAACACCGACCAGAGCACGAACCTAGCTCTGATACCACTGTAAGGTTTCGCACAGCACCTACGGGCGACGCAGCGGATAACAAAAATTCATTTGCCCGATCCCGATGTTGTGGAAAGCTTAATGTATGCTCTAATCGGTGTTTCTAAGACCCTAATTACGGGTTACGTGTTTCACCTTGCGCGGAACGACGCTGTCCGCGATGCCCGATGCAGAATATCGAGCCGCACAGCTGTACGGCCTCTAGAGCAGATCCACACGGACCCTTGCGCAGCGACGGTACCTCCCCGGCGTAACTTTCTTCGACTCTATCACCTTTTGGAGAGAGAGAGAGCAAAGGGGAGAAAGGGGGGAGGCTAATCCTCCTCTTAAGCTTATGTGCTTGCTTAAGCTTAAGAGGTTGGAAGAAGTGAAGGCTCGAATGAGCATCACGTAGGAGGCTATATATAGAGTTTAGGTTTATTAGAAAAGGGTTCTAAAAGATCGAAACTGTATATATGTCCTATCCACTATTATACATTTGTATTAAGCTCCATTTACACTCCTTTCCAAAAGGAATTAATACATACACTTGTATAATAATAATCCATCACCCAAGAATCCATTGTGTGTGATCCTCTAGGCCCACAGTCACTCTAGTTTAAGGTCCATTAACTTCTAATTCCCAATTAGAAGTAAATTAAACGTATTCTTCGCTTCTACTAGAGCCGAACAATAGTTTAATTTATTCCGAACATTTCATCACGTTGGGTCAAGCAAATCTGCGTGATCCTAGAGGACCCCTGGTTTAAACCAGCCTGTCTGGTACCTGCAAGTCCACAGTTACCGCATCGATATAATCCATCGCTCCTTCTATGAGTCTGGTACGATCGAGCGTACGGTTTCTGTCAAACCCCATGATCGTGCCATTTGACTATGACCTCCTTAAAGTGTATGACGTCCGTTCTAAACGAACTCATACGACCCTGGCCAGGGATTTAACGGAGCGTCAATATCATGACCCATTAACTGTCTGATATATACCCGACAGTGAGCGATCCCTTCTTGACCATTGACGATCTTCACACGTATCCTGTAGTGGTTAACGACTCGGCAACTCATGACTTATGGTTAAAGTCACTTAGCCAAGTAATTAAACCATTCCAGTCCTCGTGTAAGATCCGATCAATGTCTCAGGTCAAAGGACCAACGATGCTACTGAGACTGTTGGATCTTCAGTTGACATTAGGTATAATCAACCATCTGAAGATTCAATAGCGGATCAGTTCAGTGTACATCCTCCAAGGACATACACCTACACGTATGTATTGGTGCCCCGCACCATTGACCATGAGACTGATCACTAACACATCATGTGTACTGGTTTAATAGGTAATCAAAGTCCCCGAGTGATTACCCTCCAACCAGGAACAGTTTAAGGTATGTGTTCATGTAAAGTCAGTCTCATAATCGAGATCTCATCTCGAGTTGACTTTACAACCACATATCCTAGGGACAACGTAAAGTAACACAATCGCATATTTACGCTCAAACATCACTTTATTAATAATGAACAAGATCGTACAACTATTGGGCCTACCCGACCCGAAATTGGCCTGTAGCACACCAACACTAACAGCCTCAACCCATGTACACGTGAGACTTTAAACCTTTGAAGATGTGGTCCTTTAATTCATACCTCTAGACGTTTCACTCACATTCGAACGTGCATGGTTTACGTTTTAAAATTTTTGAATAGGCAGGTGGCTATGGTTATAGCAAGGGAAGAGTAACATGGAAGTCCTAAAACAATTAGGAGTGCTATCATGGAAATATAATTCCCAGTAGGATTCTAAAACCAAATCTCTATATATATCACCCTCCATCGAACGAACTCTGGGTTCTACTGCTAAGACGATCGAAGGAGTTCTTGCTGCCGCTCTTCTTCCACGATCATGTACCACTACTGTAGTGGTTTTTCTTCTACTATCGACGTGAAGAAGTTCTTCTTCTTCTTCCTCTTCCTTGCCGTAGTAGCAGTTACAGTGGTTGCTTTTGCTTCTGTTCAAGCGCTACTGCCGCTGCAGTTGCTCTCTGATCACGCTGTCGCCTAAGACGTAAGGGAGCCTTGCTTCTTCCATCGTCGTCGGTGCAACTGTGTATCTATCTTCTTCTATCAAGCAGCAGTGGAAGTTGCTCTGGGTATATATACATATACCATCTTCTACCTACTGCTGTGAATGAAGGAAGAACATTTTCTTCCTCATATTACAGCTGTTGCTGCTGTTAATCTTATTATCATCTTTGTTTCTGTCGTCCAGATCAGTGAACAAGAGGTAGGTGTTCTCAAGTCACGAAGCCCAACCTAATAACTATTGAAAATCCATGCATATAGGATATATAAAGTATGATAGTATGTTTTCAGTTTCGTTACCGTAGCTTTTACTGTATTTCAGTAAATAGCGACCCTGTCTTGGGCGCTATTTGAATGTCCGACCCTATACACAGTCGCTAATTCGTTTAGATATTTAATAAATACACATGCTTAAAAATTAAATAGATATCAAACTAGATGATAAAATTCATGCATGATCACATTTATGAAATCTGCATATTTTTCTCTACCTGTACATGTATATAGTTTCCTATTTAGACATACTCCAAAAATCATGTGTCTATGATTGTACCTGCCCGGTGCGTATCATATGACAAAGAATGAGCGACCGTCTTCAGGTCGCTATTTTAATGAATGCCCCCATACACGGGCGCTAATTAGAGAATAACATGTGAATAACTAGTAAAGATAGAAAATATGTAAAATTATTAATTCACGATCTAGGTCATGGCGTTATTTACAGAAAGAACGCCACTGCACACTGTTGCCATTTGAAAATCATGGATATTAATTATTGAAATTTTCATTAAAGTACGACCCCATGCAATGTCGTTATTTTAATTATTTCCTTGATAAAACCTGATATAAAATTGGAGTGAACGACCTCCTAGAAGGGCGCTATTTCATTGAATAGCGACTTCTGTACATGCGCAATTCATCTGTCTTACAATTTTACCGAGTTTTTGTCAACCCATATCGCAGGTATTTGGCACTCTCATCTCATATCCATAGATGGAGTCCCTATTTTGATTCGATCAATTACACACTCAACTCTCAGTGACGAATGAGCCCTCCGCGGGATATTCCTTCCTTCGGATTGGCAAGTTTGTCATTGGGACCTCCATAACTCTCCTCGCAGCCTTGAATTCTCTTAAGGTCGATTGAGCTGGTTGCACCCTAAAAAGTCATTACACTGAGTCTAGTCACGTCTCTCTAAAGAAACGTGATGTACTAGCCCTCTTAGAGCGCTGTTCTTGGCATCTTTGAGAAGTCTATTTACTGTAGTTAATTGGCGACATTGACCTGGGCGCCATTATGAATTGACGACCTAATCAGTGCCATTATTTCCCTGAATTAGCGACCTGAGACTGGGTGCCATTTCATCAAGCGTATCCTATTCACAGTAATAGGCGACCATGCATGTGGGCGCTATTTCTGTAAATCATGGCGACTATATGGACACCATTCACCTAGTTTTACGCCATGTACCATTTTTCCGTAAGGATTAATGATGAGTCATTCTTGTTAAAAGTTCAACCCTTGAACTCTTTCATGAAATCTTTCCACATCTTCCTACAATGAATCATCCTTTGGAACTCTATATTAGCTATAACTATAGTGAATGTCTAAAATAAACATGACCCAATGCCTGTGCATATAGGGCCCGATCTGGTCCTGGGAGGAGCACCCAAAAGTACTTATGCCCATGGGAGCTATATTGATCACGATATGGCATTGCACCGAAGTACTTGTCGTTCTAGAATTAATGGCATTCCATAATCTCGTACTTGACATGACATGACTTGCGTGGCCCAGAACGGGTAATTACTTGCTTGATATTGAATAGCCAATTCACATGACATGACGTGAAATATTTACATGCTTGACTATCCTGTTACAATTCACATGGTTATCTTGAATTTTTGTTAGTTCAGCATTAGTGCCTTTCAATACTCTCTCTCTTATCGTTTTCATGCGTACATGCATAGCTATACTTGCATTCATGAAACATGTAATCTACTTACAGTAAGCTTGTACTTGAGATATAATTCTTACTGAGCGTTCGCTCACCCTAGTGTTTCCCATATTTTTCAGGTAATTCCGATGACGAGGATCACTCGGAAGGGAACAACCATGAGTGAAGAGCTTAGTGCCACCCGACTCTTGAAGTGTCTATCCAGTCGCGTCTTTTTCTACTTTCTTGAGTCAATAATTGTAATTTTCTTATTATTGAGTCAAGAGTGTCCTTAATACCTATTTGAGGATATGTAATGGATTTTCCCTTAATAGTTATTATGAATAAAGGATTTGGTTTATCTCTACTTTTGCCCGCTCTGTCTATGTGTTGAATACACTTATGCTCTGATTGACATGATCGATATAAACTCGTCACGCGTACCGGGTTCCTTCCGCGCTCGGGGCGTGATAGTTTTTATGGTATCAGAGCCTAGGATATTCAATTCCTAGGAAACCAAGTCCGAGGATAGGTTTATCCTATACCCCGTAAGATTAGGTATAGAACCATGGGTTAAGTTAACTTAGGGACTTAAACTCTCGGTAAGATCATATACTAATATAGTTATTAATATCTTGTAGGACCATGGCTACTGAACGTGCCCAGTGGCGTGAGATGTAATGCACTGTACAAGGTCTTACTCAGGCGCTACAACAAGTAGCGCAGGACGGAGCAAACCGGGGAGCAGGAGATCTCCACCGCAGTTTCCGTAACATGAGCCCGCTGTAGTTCATAGGCTCGACCGATCCTGACGATGCCGAGCATTGGGTTAGAGAAATTGAATGGATCTTCCGTGTCATGCAGTGCACTGACGAAGAGAAGGTCTTACTAGCAACTTTTCAGTTAGAACGAGATGCCCGATTCTGGTGGGAATCAGTAGAGGCTACACTGCCCCAGGAGCAGGTCACGTGGGATGAATTCATTGACTACTTCAACAATAAGTATTTTTCAGATCGAATCCAGGAGAAGAAGGCTGCGGAGTTCGCCGCCTTAAAGTAAGGGACATTATCTGTGGCCGAATATGAGGCCCAGTTCTCCCGTTTGTCTAGGTATGCGCCACATTTAGTAGGAACCGAGAAAATGAAGGCTAAAAGGTTTCTTAATGGGCTCAGGCCGCAGTACATAACCTAACTAGTGCCGATGGACGTGCAAGTCTATTCGGAGATGGTGCGAAGAGCCCAGTTATTGGAGGATGCCACGGAGCTGTCAGATCGCATCCGTGGGAGAGACAAGAAGGAGCAAGTTACGAGTTCCAACACCTTCAAGCCAACCTTTAACAAGAAGAGGCTAGGCAATGGAGGAGATTCTTCCCAAGAGAAGAAACCCAAGAAAAACAACAAACCCTTCTCCATTATTGTCGCATCTTCCAAGGAGGTGTGCAAACACTGTGACAAAGCCGGTCATAGGGCCGAGGAATGCTGGAGGAGGCTGGGAGCATGTCTCCGTTGCGGGAGCCGTGATCATCGGATTCTCGATTGTCCGTTGCTCAATGATCAAGCCGGAGATGAAAAGTGCCCGGTGAAGAAGCAAGCACGTCTCCAAGCTCTTCAGGAGACAGAACAAGAGGAAGGCGGACTGGTGGAAGGTACATTGAAAATTTGTTCCAAGTCTACTCGCATCTTGTTTGATACCGGCGCATCACATTCTTTTGTTTCCAAGAAGTTTACTAATCCATTACCTATGGAACCGGAATGGATAGACTTAGTTATTTCAACCCCTCTTGGAAACGAATCCGAAATCACACACCACTATTTGAATTGTGAAGTTATGGTGAAAGGGAGAAATCTGCCTGCCAACTTAATATGCTTAGAGATGAAGGATTATGATGTCATACTAGGAGCCGACTAACTGTCCACATACAAGGCAGTTGTAGATTGTCGGAACGGCAAGGTGGCTTTTGCGGAGTTCCCGGAATTTGTCTACACCAGCCCTAAGGGTCAGAACAAGTCACCCATTATCTCAGCTCTCCGAGCTAGTAAGCTAATAAGGAAAGGGTGTGTATCCTTCCTTTCTTTTATCACCATAAAGGAGACTAAGGAATCTAAGATAGAAGACATCCAAGTAGTTCGGGAGTTTCCTGATGTATTTCCGGAGGATTTGCCTGGATTACCCCCACAACGAGAGGTGGCCTTCACCATCGACCTTGTCCCTAGTGCGGGTCCAGTTTCGATGGCACCTTATAGGATGTCCCCGGCCGAGCTCAAGGAATTGAAAGAACAATTGATAGAGCTCTTGAAGAAAGGATTTATCAGGCCAAACACTTCCCCGTGGGGAGCACCTGTATTATTCGTAAAGAAGAATGATGTATCGATGAGACTCTATATCGACTATCAGCAGTTGACCCATCTCACTATCAAGAACAAGTATCCACTGTCGAGAATCGATGAGTTATTTGATCCGATCTCTAGATCCAAGTATTTCTCCAAAATTGATCTCCGGTCGGGATATCACCAATTGAGGATCAAGGATGAGGACATTCATAAGACCGCATTTCGAAGCAAGTATGGGCACTATGAATTTGTTGTTATGCCTTTTGAACTAACGAATGTCCCTGCAGCCTTTATGGAGTTGATGAATGGCATCTTCAGGCCTCATCTGGACGACGATCTTGGAGATTCTTTACAAGTGGGACGAAGATTGCGAGAAGAGCTTTCAAGCCTTGAAGGATCATCTCACTGCCTCCCTGGTATTAGCATTACCAACTGAAGGGGGGAAATTCGAGGTATATACCGATGCATCTGGCATTGGCCTCGGATGTGTGTTGATGCAATAAGGGAGAGTCATTGCGTACTCATTGTTGATTATTATTTGTGATTGTGATGATTCCTTTATTGCAAGATGATGTGATCAATTATGCAGATATGTGAATAAATGTAATCAATCTACCAATGAACATGTGCAACATACACCTATGCCACCATCATGACCTCTAAGCATGGGCAAGCAATCTCAATCAGGGAACTAAACTAAAGAAGAAATAAAAACACACGCCGAGCGTGGAGCAAGAGGAATAGAACACACCGCAAGGGGTGGAACAATCAAGTAAAGGAAAAGATGTGAAAAGAGAGAGAGCTATTGCCCAACTAAGAAGGAACGTGATCGCCACTAAAGTAAATAACAAGCCAAGGACTTGGAACGTACCTTAGAATAGGTGGATGAAGCACCCGCCCGTAGGAGAGAGAAAAAATAGGAACTGCAATCTACAACTCTGTGAAGCGTAACGGACTAGTGTAGATGCGCCAGAGAACCATAACGCGCCTTTCTTGATCCGTCAGAGGTCTGCAGAAAAGGAATTGGGAATCTTTGATCTCCAAGCTTCCCAACCGGCCAGGAAGCTTGGGCCTCGTGCCTTAACCTTGGAAAACCTACAAAAAAATGTAGACAACAAAGAAAAACACCCAGATTAGCCTATGCAAAGTGTAGTAGCTATAAATCAAAAGAGTTGAAGAACATGCAAAAGGAAAGGGAGAATACCAGGGGTGGTTGTTTTTTTACCCCTCTGGGGTGTTTAAAAGATGGGAAGGAGGTTTAGATGTATGCAGTAAGAGAGAGAACGTGGGAGAAGGGAAGGGAACAGGCCATGGATGATAGAAGAGGGGGGAACAAACTAAAGATTGAACTTGACTGAACTAGCCCCTTAAAGCTAATACTCCCTAGACTTAGGACGACGACGGACGTGGGATGCAGCCTTCCTTGGTCGGTTCTAGCTCTAGGATGTGGCAGCACTTCGTCGCAAACTCCAGAAATCTCCTCTACAAGCCATGAAGTCAAGGGTGCTATTTATACACCCTCAAAGTCTAGGCTCGAGTTGGAGAGAATCCAGCTAAAAAGTAGGAGGTTTCTTGGCAAACTCTTGAAGATAATACTCCCAAGAGTCTACAGAAACAATTAGAAGGTTCTGAGGATTAGATTTGAGGGAGAAATCATCAGATCAAACTCTTAATCCGGTCACGGAGTAGCAGAGAAAGAGCAGTTCTGCTAGAACACTCTGATGGATGTAACGGTCGCACGATAGACCGTCACAAGCAAGTAACGCGCCAGGACTAGTCCGTTACACAACCTAACGGTCAGCTCAGGACTCTGGGATCACTTAACGGTCCATGGGAGGTGCGTTAGGATACCATAACGCTCCAGGATTGATGGGTTAGGGATGAAAAGATGACAAATGAAATGGAGAGTTCGCCAAGCAATGTCCAGTTGACATGGACGAGGCCCCAGATCCAACCAAGAAGAAAATGACCCATGAAAGAGACCTCAAATTGACCAAGAAGACTCAACAAGGGTGAACAACCCGGAGCATCATTAAAAATGAATAAGGAGATGACTCAACTCATCGGTCATAAAACGGGTGTCAACAGATGTCCCTCCTTAACGTTCTCTTGCAGGGGAGCGAGCGGAGGTGTAGCAAAAGCGAAATGGAACATGGAGATGAAGCGGAGATGAAGCGGAGCGGACTGAAAAGCAGGCGTTAAGGCAAACGACACCCGTTCTCGACCAACGAACGACAGGAATTTTCCAGAAAACTTCAGACCAATCACAAGGAAATAGTCAACCAAATGACGCATGTCTAGAGGAACTAACAACTAAGGAAAGAAAAAACACGGCCAACGGCCGAAGCAAAGGAAAGAGACAAGTAACTAAACTCCAGACATGAATCTTTAGCCAACCAGATCGAGCAAATAAATCGAAGGAAACCTTCCAATTCAGAGTGAAATGACTCTCCTCATCGAGATCACAGACATAGCTATCCACCATTACTGAGACACCTTGGACAGATGAAGGCTCATGAATGCTCAAAGATGTGTATGATGCATGCTGGGCTAAAGAAAAAAAATCTTTAAAACGAATGCCAAGAAAGATCAAATAGGAAGATACTCGAGAATAGTATTGCTAGACTGGAGAAACTAGGGTCAGGACACCATCTGCAACCACGGCGTGCAAGACAGAACCATCGTCCCCAAATTTTTCCAACCTAACGGCCTATCCAACGATTAAACATGTGCACTTAGACCATCATCATTTTTGTTTTAGGGGAACATCAGATCCCAGAAAACATGAATGACCAGCCAGTTCTCGAGGTAATATAACATAGATAACATATAGTAATGCATTAAGGGATAAAGGGGATCAAAATACAATACCTGACTTACCTACTCGGCGAGTGGCAAAGCGTGAGCGCTTAATGATATTCATGATTTCATTAAGAGGGTTAGCCAAGAATAGAAGCATAAACAGAGCATAACCATTCAATAGTCATTAATTGCTTTTTCAAAATATCAGGCATAATAAGCACGACAATGTTTTCAAAACTGTAATGGATTATGGAAGATGCGCTAGAACAATGTAATGGATTTATATTGATCCGTTATAGTCCACCGGTCCTCATTTTTCAACAAAGGATGACCTAGTCACCTAACGGACTCAATATAGTGCGCCAGAGGACTGTAACGATCTCACGATAGACCATTAAAGTTTTTGAGTTTGCAAAAAAAAACAAATCGAGCCCTCATTCGTTCTCATTTGTACTAATCATGCC
This sequence comes from Amorphophallus konjac, assembly GCA_022559845.1. Classification (NCBI taxonomy): domain Eukaryota; kingdom Viridiplantae; phylum Streptophyta; class Magnoliopsida; order Alismatales; family Araceae; genus Amorphophallus; species Amorphophallus konjac. The sequence goes on along the minus strand of CM040125.1, from coordinate 101,637,470 downwards.
CTAACACACCCCAAAGCAAAACCCGAACGCCCAAAGACCCTTCCCCAAAACCTCACCGATGACGAGCCCTCCGGCCACCATGACGCGAGAGAAAGGGAAGAAGAGGAAGGCTATTAGGAAGATGCCGGCTAGGTTGGATCAGGAGGAGGCTCCCCCGACGGCGAGATCATTGGAGGAGGAAGAAACGGCGGCGGCGGCGCTCAATCGACGGAAGAAAATGCCCCCATTGGCCCTAGAGGGAGCTGAAGAGGGAGGAGAACAGGCCAAAGGAGCTACCAGTGGCGAGGACGAGTCCATTGCGCCGGAGAAGAAGAAACGCGGCCAAGACCCCGAGGTAGGCCAAATCGCCCCAAACCCTAGTTTTTAAATTTTTAATTTCATGGATGTGTGTTTAGGGGGAGGATAATGGATCTGGGGACCCATTGGGACACCTTGTAGGCCATATTGGCCATTCCCACGGTCTAGAAGATCAAAGAAGATGATGTCTGGTGCGAGGGAACGTAACGGTCGTTCCAGTGACTGTTATGTTCCCTGACGCGCCACCATTGGTGCGTCAGGGGAACCAGAAATGACATTTTTTGGGTTTTTTATTATTAGATTTTTTTTGTTATTTTGTTTGTGATTAATGCAATGCAATGTGACTAATGACTAACTTATGACCTAACTGTGTGCAGGGAAAGAGGAGAACAAGAATCACATGGCTTCAAGTGCGGGCGGCGTACTTGGCATTGCCGGTGTACCAGAGGGAGAGATTAACTGCCATGGGCTTCGGGGAAGTCCTTAGCATAGAGGTGACAAGAGTAGACACGGCCCTCTTTTATGTGCTGCACGAGAGGTGGGATCGGATCAGCCGAGCTTTCATCTTCCCATGGGGGCACATGATCCCAACATTAGAAGACATGGCGAGGATCAGTGGCTTGAGGGTGCATGGGAAGGAGGTGACGGGATGGACATATGGCGACTATAGAGAGCTAGCCCAGGAGCTGCTAGGGCTGGATCTGATGAGGGAAGGGCATCCGTCGTCCCAATTATCACGATCAGTGCTGCAAGAGAGTTTGGGACTCCGGGGAGCGGCCATCGCAGTTGGAGAGATACCTGAGCAGCACATCGACAGAGTGGTCGAGCAGGTGCGCCCGAGTGTGGCAGCGGAGGTAGGACCGGATGGGGACAAAGTGCTGAGGTGCTTCCTGATGCTGCTATTCGGGAAGCTCCTATTCCCGACCCGAGCTGACGTCATCAGCTACAGGCTCCTTCCATTGCTAGCGGATCTGGACAGAGTGGGCCGATATGCGTGGGGAGCGACTGTCTTGGCTTTCCTATTCGACTCCCTCAGCACGACAGACCGGGAGACCATGCTAGGCGACTTCTCACCTTTTCTACAGGTAAATGCCCTAAATGCTTCTAAATGCTTTTGATTATGCCTATATGCTAACACATGCTAACACATGTTCCTAAAGTGTAGATATGGGTCTTCCTTTACCTACCCGGGATCGGGCGAGGGACCGAGCTACATCCGGGGCAGATTCCCATCGCGAGGCGGTGGTCGGTAGCTCGAGATATGGGGTCGATCAAGAGATTGACCCAGGTGATCCAAGATGACATTGACTCATACCCGCATGCATCGGTAAATTCTCAAACTTTAAACCTTTTCTTACATGTTTCTATATGTTTCTACATGCTTTCATGAACTTAACTGGCCTTTCAGGTGCGCTGGACACCGTACCAGAACGAGCAACACGAGGGGCAGCTGTGGGTGGCGGCTTCCTTAGCCTACGGCGGGCGGGACATTTGGCTTCATTGCATCAATGTGATCGAGCCTCTCCACTACTGCTTGATCATGAGGACACGAGGAGTGCATCAGCCGGAGGTGACATTCCCTCGCCGAAACGACGAGGGGCTAGGGAAATCTTCAAAAGGTATAAGTGGCAATGTAAATTGGAATGGCCAGGCGTGAAAGTATATTGAGGACTGGAAGCGGAAGGGCAGGGTAGTGACCGAGCAGGCTGATAGTGATGAGGCATACTTGAAGGCCTATGCCCAGCGGTACGGCGACCAGGTTTTCTGTAGTATCCGATGACCGGTATAAACTCTAAACTCAGACTTTGCTATATGCAATGATTTATTTCTATATGCCTTGACACTTTTAACTTTTAAATGCAGCTAGACCCACGAGGACGCATTACCGAGCTCGAGGGACTACTCGCCACCGTCCAGCAACGGGATGAGTATCGGGCTGCTTTGGAGCTTCTGGTAAACTTCCTAACCTTGGACTCAAATGAATGTTCATGTTTATGATAATTGACTGACTTTGACTTCTAAATGCAGCGGGCCGAGGGAGCCCAGAGGACCGGACCAGATGCACCGTCCTCCTCTTCACAGCCTGCCGGGGGCAGGGCTGAGCGAGATGCAGAGTTTACCCGCGCTGTAGCTCGAGCCGAGGAGGACGAGGCTACCTTCGCAGAGCGGGTAAGAAACTAAACCTTCAAACTTAAATGCTTTATGATGTATGCTAAATGCCTTGAACTGACTATGATACAATGCAAAAATGTAGGTGAGAGAACTGGCCAGAGTGATAGCCAAGGCGGATTGGGCTCGAGCAGAGACTGAGCAGACCCGAGCAGAGCTAGAGCGTTCCCGAGCGGAGGCACGGCGCCTTCAGGCAGAGGTGGCCCCGCTGAGCGGAGAATTAGAGCGGGCATCTACCCAGACAATAGACCTTGAGAGATACCGGACCGAGGCTCGGGAGGCGCGACTCCAGGTTCATGATTTGAAGATCAAGCTCCGGGCCGTAGAGCGGACAGTCCGGATGACAGGCCGTGGACCTGAGTAGAGTACATCTCGGAGTGTTGCAGCGGGAGGCACGCGGAGTCGAGCACCGAGCGGATCGGTAGGAGACTACCTGGATAGTTCTTTCGGTCGACGAAGGAACGAGGAGGTGGGGAGGAGACGATAACGGGAGGTGGAACATGTTGTGCCCCTATGGTTTTGATGATGGTTTTGATGATTGTTTTTGATGTGAGTTAATCACTGTGAGTCATCTTGCTGTGTGAGTCATCATGCTGTTATTAAGTTATTTTCTGATCATAACTCAGTCTATCAAATGTTCAGTCATCTTGCTGCTCAGTTTAGTTTAACATATCTAAAGCATTGCATATTTGATGTTTAGTCATGTTAGCTGATGCATAAAGCATTCATTGCTTCACTCTGCTTGTGGTTGTCTATTTATGGAAGTTTACACAATTGCATTGAGCATACAGTCAGCACTGCATGCAGTAATTGGTCGACTCCCCTACTAGATGGGTCGACCCCCCCTAGTCCTCCATGTCTATACAGCCATTTCTTCATTCAAGTCCATACACTCCTCAGTTGGCTTCAATTGAAGTGTGTACATCATAGGCGTTCAAAGTGTGCACTATGCCTAAGTCTGTACAGCCACTAGTCGCAACAAAGTCTATACATCACCTTCTGCAAGCATTCTTCAAGTATGTACAGCCTGTGCATTGCTTCACAACAAGTCTAGACATCCTGGTTGTAGTCTAAGTGTGCACATCCTGCTAGTTCGGACTTCAAAGTCTGTACACTGCGCACCACTGTAAAAGTCCATATAATGGCTGTTGAACTGTGAAGTCTATACACTGTCTGATCATTCATCTCTGAAGTCTATACAACATTGCCTTGTCTCTTCAAGTCTATACAATGTGCATAGTTTCTTCATGTCTATACATTACATCGTGGTCTTCAGCTAAAGTCTATACATCGGACTGTTTGAGCAAGTCTATACAGCGTTTCATTCACACTAGAAGTCTATACATTAGACTGTGGCAAAGTCTATTCATTCGTTTCCAGAAGTTCAAGTCCATACATTGATCGTTTGGGTAACAAAGTCTGTACATTGCCTTCAAGGCATCAAGTCTATACAGTGGACTGTGCTTCAAGCATTGGCCAAGTCTGTACATCGACCTGTTCACTCGTATGAGCAAGTCTATACATTGGTCGGTGGCAAGTCTATACATTGCTGCTGAACGCAAGTCTATACACTGCACTGGAGTATGTATCTCATGCAAGTCTATACATCGCTTTTGACGAAGGCATTAAAGTCTATACACTGGCCTTGAGCTGAAGTCTAGACATTCCCTCAGGCTGAGCAAGTATATACATTGCATGTTCGTTCAATCAAGTCCATACATTGAGCAAGTGTATACATTCGACGAGTCTGCATCGTGCCTCAGTCATGAAGTCTATACATCGTCCGTTTTCATTGAAGTCTCACGAAGTCTGTACATTGCATGAAGTATATACATTACACGAGCCGAATGCTTAAAAAGTCTATACACTCACTCAGTGCTCACACTCGCTCATCTGCTGCTGATAAAGTATATACACTGTCTTCAGATGATGACAACAATGAAGAACAGGGTCGACGCTGGGAGTTCAATGCATCCACGCTTCAGTTGAAGAGGATTTCAGAGCTTCACCTGGCTGCGTCAACTCCATGCTACAGCAGCGTCGACACAGTAGTTAATAAGGCAGAGTCCATAGCTCACTGGCATACTGCAGTGCGTCAACGCCATTGCAAGACAGCGTCCACGCAGTAATTGAGTCTGATATACATTCAGCTCTGGAACACCACTGCGTCAACACTATGGATTAGCAGCGTCGACGCAGCACGGTTATCTGCCGAAGACATTGATCACTGGATTGTCGATGCGTTAGCGCAGCTGGGTGATGGAGTCAACGCATCAGACTTGAGTTTCGTAGGAAGAAGATATCAGAAGGCTGCGTCAACTCCTTGGAGCAAGAGGGTTGACGCCATCTAATTCCAGTTCTTGAGCACATTAAGGCACGTGATCCGAGGATAATAACAGTGTCCAGATGAGGACACGTGTACTGACAGCCTGCTGGATGCTGCCACGTGGTCCGAATTCTTAGGGCGGGAACTGTGGAAGCCACACGCGCCCTGGCTACTGCTGCTGCTGCTGCTGCTGCTGCTGCCGCTATATATACAAGCCTTCGTCCACAGATGAAGGCTGATCGGAGGAGACAGATCGAAGTTGAGAGAATAGAAGCTGTGAAGAAAAAGTAGAGTGCAGAGAGGTCTTCGATCCAGTGAAGAAAAGAAAGAAAAGAAGAGAGCAGAGAAGAGAGTGAGAGTGATAGCAGAAGAAGGAAAAGAGAGAGATAGTGCTCGTGAGAAGTGAGAAGAAAGAGAGAAGAAAGAGAAGCAGAAAGAAGAGGAAGAAAAGAAGAGGAGGAGAGAGTCTATTGCAGATCAGTTCAGTCTGTTCGTGGATCAAATCCAGAACGACTATGCTCATTGAGAGCTACATCTCTTGTGTTTCATTTCCAGCTTTTGTTGATGTGTTTTTTATGTTTCTTTATTTTTTCTTTTGTTTCTTTGGTTAGCCTTGTTCTTCCGATTGCCCTGCTGGGGATCGGGTTCCTCCTGTGGATTCAGGAGAAGGGAGACTTGTCTCCGGTACTGGGCTTGTGGGTTGCAAGTCCAGGGGTCCCTCCGGTTGGAGGAAGAGAGGTCTTCGACCTCTGGTTGCTGGTGACGGGGAGTCACTGGCGGGTTCCCTCCTGGACTGGAGGAAGAGAGACTTCGGTCTCTGGTTTCCAAGTGGCTGGGAGTCACTTGGGGTGTCCCTCCGGTTGGGAGGAAGAGGGGAGGTTGTTCCCCTGGTCAAGCTGTGTGGCAGCACCTTGTTCGCAGACTGAGTCTGCTTGGTTCTAGCCTTTGCTAGTGAAGCCTCACTCCGGTTGGGAGTGAGGGGTGGATGTAGGCCTGGAGGACCGAACCACCTAAAAATCTATTGAGTAGTGGTTTGCTTTGTGTGTTTGCTTCCGCTAGATGCTTGGATAGGCGCGCTCCATGTGCTTGCTCATAAGTTTAATTGAATTAGTTTTATTCTGTGATTGCATCTAGCATCTGAGTTTTTATTTGGGCATTATTCGTAGAAGGATACATTCACCCCCCTCTGTATCCGGGTCTAGCACCCTAACAATTGGTATCAGAGCGGTGTCTGCTTAGAAGGTCCAGCGACCTGCAGATCCGATCCTTCTTTCTTCGGTGCTAATTTGTTTTTAGTGCATCAATATTCTTGTTGCATTGAATTTTCTTTCTATTTGTTATCATGGCCCATCCACCGATTTTCAGTGGTACGCATTTTAATATATGATTTGCTAGTCTGAAGAATTATGCTAATTCTATTAATCCAGACCTGTGGAAAGTAATTTCACACGGTCCTCATGAACTACCAAAGAAAAAGTCCAAATGGACTGAGAGTCACAAATCTATGCATGAAGAGAACCAGATAGCTATAAATCTAATGAAGGCAGCTACTGATAGAGCTTTTCATTCATGTTTCTTTGATTGCAGTTCTGCTAAAGATATTCTGGACATGCTGAAGTGAACTCAGAAGAGGAATGAGGACAGTTGCATGATGGCTGACAGAAGCAATCAAAGCAGCAGCCAAAATGAAGATGATGTTGATGAGGTAAATCTCTTCAAGAATTTTTCTCTTGATGATTGGGAGAATGCATATGCTGAATTGTTAGAGTCACATGAGAGCTTAAGAAGTTAGTATAAAAAATTGAAGAAGAGTAGTAGGTCAGACAATTTAAATATCGATTGTAGAAATTGTGCTGAACTGAAAAATATTCTTGATGCTAGTATGTCTGATACTCAAATGCTGAAGAAACAAATTTCATTGCTAAAAATTGAAAATCAAGATCATGTAAAAGAAATCTCTGAACTTGAAAAGAAACTTAGCCTAGCTAGTCATGATTCTGTTCAGAGTAAGGATTTGCTGAAAGAATTTGAATGTGTTAAGTCTGAATTGAACAAGCTGAAATCTGAAAATGATTCTCTCAGAAAACTCTCCAAAGAAGATGAAGAAAAATTAGAGAAACTTAAACAGGAGAACACATTGCTGACTGAAAAATTTGAAGCCATCAAATTTGTAAATGTGGAATTACAGAAAAATATTGAAAAGAAGGAAAATGATTTGAAGGAATTTAAGGCTGGAAGAAAACTTGAAACTAACTCAGAAGATCAGACTTTAATAAATGAGTTAATTCAGAATGACAAGCTTAAGGAAGAAAATGAGAAGTTAAAAATGCTGAACTCCACCATCTCTGAGAGACTTCTAGCCTTAGAAAGAGGAAAAACTATATGCATTGAAGATTCTGATAAACTGAGCAATCTGAAAATTGAAATTGAGAAATATAAAACTGCTAACAAAGTTTTGAATGAAGCTATGAATTGCAGTGAGCAAGAGATTGCCAGTTATGAGTTACACATTTCCTCTCAAGAAAATGAAATTCAGGATTTAAAAACCTCCTTGTCTAAATTTGTTAGTGGGCAGGATAATCTGAACAAACTGTTGGGAGTAAAAGTCAATTTTCAGAAGGAGAGGTTAGGTTATAATCCTGTAAATAAAAAGAATTTTGAAAATAAAATTCATACATCTTTTGTTGCTAGCTCTACTTCTCACACTTCTCAAAAGTCACATGTTTCTCAGTCTACTGTTCAGAGAACCCAAAACAAATTGAAAAGTCGAAAAAGGGTGATGGATCCAAGCTGAAACTGTTTTCGTTAAATTTTCTAAACAAGAAAAGCCTTCTACCTCATCTCCACCTCAGTACAAGGCTAAGAAAATAGGAAATCAAAATAAAAATCATAAAACAACAAAAATTCAAAGGAACAGTTTGCATGCTGAAAACTCATCAGATAAATGCCATGCTGTAAAGAAATCAAATGGCTCCTGTCATTATTGTGGTAAGCATGGACACTTTATGAGTAACTGCTTTGTGATGAAACAAGATGATAAGAAGCATGCTAGAAAATCTGTGTCTGGTCAGAAAAGGAGTGTCACATGTTCTAATTGTGGCAAATTAGGACACTCAATTGCTCATTGCTGGATTGCTAGTGGTAAGAAAACATTTTATTCATATCATGCTAAATTCCCTGCAAACCAACATGTTTTTAATAAAAATAAATCAGTTTCAATGAGCCAGCACATCATCTGTTTTAACTGCAACAAAATTGGTCACAAGACATCTGAATGCTGGTCAGGCTCTTTTAGAAGAAATTCTCTAAATTGCTCTCACTGTAGAAAGCATGGCCATACAGTCAAGGACTGTTGGCATATTCAGGGTAGAAATGTGAATCTCAAACATGCTAAATTCCCTGTAAAACAATTTACAAAACTTTCATGTTATGACTGTGGAAAGCCAGGTCACAGGACTGCAACCTGTTGGCTGGCAGGATACCAAAGCAAGACTGGTTTTGGTAAACAGAATTTTAATTCTGTTAACAAAAAGTTTCATGCATATGCACATGGATTTCCTGCTAACAAGAATGTGCATAGATCAAATTTGAAACCTGATGCATCTTACTATCATTATAGTAAACAGAACTCTCTCTCTGCCAATAAACTTCATGACAACAGTAATGTGCATAAGAAGAATTTGAAATCTGCTGATTCATGCCATTACTGTGGACAAATTGGTCATTCAATGAATAATTGCTACTTGATGAAATTCGATGACCAAGCAGCTAGAAAATTGTTTAGAAAACCTGCTACGAATGTCATTGTCAATTCAGGACCCAAGACCTCTTGGGTACCTGTTTGTGCAAAATAACTTTGCTTTGCAGGTGTGCCTTGGAATGGAATAAAAAGGGGTATTAATCCAAGGCACTCAAGAATGAAAACCCCTTCTGAACTATTCAGGTAATTTCTCTGCAATTTCCTACTTTTGAAACTCATTACATATCTTGGTTGATGTGTCCATGCATAACTGCTATTTTTTTTCTGCATAGCATATTCACTCTTCATCTGCAATGTCTAAATTGAAGCCTCTGAACTCTCCACAACTGAAATTTATGCTTTGGACACTATGAGTATTCACATCTCTCAATGCTCATACTGTTTTGTCTATTTAAATATGAACTGCATATGAATGTTGTTGAAATCTGTCTGTTGCATAGTTCATTGAAAATTTGAATTGTATATAGAACTGCATATTGAATTATCATGATTGACCTCAATGGTATATAAATGGTAAGCTACCAAAAGGTAGGAAAATCTGTCTGGAGGCTCTTACTATGTGTGAGGTGGTCTTTTAGACCAAGTGCTCCGCCTAGTACCATGGGTCACTTTGCTGATAGGACAGTCTGATTGTGCACAAGTCACAATATCATTTGGAATCATATGTTCAGTTTTCAGTGCAAACATTACATGTTTTCAGGGGGAGTTAGTTGCATATCTTTGCATAGCATTCAATGTTGAGTCTTTGCATGTCCTTGCATACATATAGTGCATTGCATTTCCTTATATTGAAAATGCCAAAAAGAGAGTTTGAATGCATATTGTGAGGGGGAGTCAATGCATTGCATATAGGTTGTCAAATGCATACATTTGTCAGAACTCATTGCATATCCTTTCTTATTGATTTTGTTGACAAACCTTGATCATATTCTGAAAACTTTGAGCTTCACAATCTCTCTTAACAATTGGTATTTCTCCTATCAATTGGTATCATTTGGGTTCAAAATTCTATCAATCTCTCATGAAGATTTCAATGGGCTATCTCGATCATAAATATGAAAACTTTTGAACTAGAAATCTTCTATTATACGTTTTTATGAATATCTGAAATAACTCAGGTGGTTTAAGTTTAATGTACTCAAGGGTTGACTTTAAAATCTCTTAAAAATATCTGAAGCATGTTTAATAAACCTTAACCATCTGTTTCATGCTGTGCTTGTGAAAACTTCTGAAATCTGTACTTTTGAATACATGACTTCAACTGATTAAGTACATGAAATTATTATTGACTTGAAGCAAATGAATTTTTCTGAAAAGTCTAAAGGGTAATATCTGTCAGAGCAATGACCTTGGTCACTGAGAAACACATGTCCAAAGGACTGTGTCATGAGGTACCATAGTTAACTCTGATTAAGAATTCATTGAAATTCAGGCAGAGCAATGGCATGCACACTAAGAAATACAACTCACTCATCAAGAAATGATTTGGAGTGTGTCATGATGTGTAAATACTATCTCTGTTCATATATAGCATGACAGTTAGTCACACTAAGTGCTTAGGGATATTGGCTTCTGATCAAGGTATATCCTCTAGTTATAAGGTGTGCACTGAACTAGACTGCTCGTAAAATTTGTAGCATGAAAAATTGTTGAACATATCTCAATATCTGAATATTGATGCTAAAATCAAATTGCTACAACCCTAGACAAAATAATATGACTTCATAATTACTTAATCTCAATACTAGTGCATGTACTTCTGAAAGAAGTCAATAAATTTGATTGTGTAAGACAAAGGGAGGATAATCAAGATAAATATGAGGGCTTGGTTCATTTTTATTAAAACATGGTTTTAGATATCAATACAGAATTTTATTGATAAACTCTGCATACATCATGTTTAAACCATGCTGTTCAATAAAGCTCATTCATAAGCCCTTATAATGGAAGACTTTGAAAACTTATGTTTTGGATTTATGAGATTGATATATCTTTGAAAATATGGCTGAACTTCTTGTGTTTGGAGCATCCTTGAAAAATCTGTTAATTGAAACTCTTCTGCTCATGTCCTTGGTTCATTGACCTGAACTTCTCCTTGTTTGCCCCTGTGGTCTCCTTCTCATCTATCTCATAAGATTCCACTTATTGAGGGGGAGCTTCCATGTCATATGCATCATGCTGCATAGAAACTCTTAAAGGGGAAGATCTTACATTCTGGTATCGGCATCTGCATTCACCCCTTCCCATGGTTCATCCTGACTATACCAAAGGGGGAGATTGCTTGCCAAAGGGGGAGAATTATGTTCTTGCAAGGGGGAGAAATTGACTGAATTTTTATACATGCTTTAATTTCTCAAACTATTTTCTTTTTGATGAAGTCAAAGGGGGAGAATAATTTGAGTCATCAGAATGCCTCACATCATCAGAATGACTCAATGTGTTGAAAGTGTTGCTATCATCAAAAAGGGGGAGATTGTTGTGCCCCTGTGATTTTGATGATGGTTTTCATGATTGGTTTTTGATGTGAGTTAATCACTGTGAGTCATCTTACTGTGTGAGTCATCATGCTGTTATTAAGTTATTTTCTGATCATAACTCAGTCTATCAAATGTTCAGTCATCTTGCTGCTCAATTTAGTTTAACATATCTAAAGCATTGCATATTTGATGTTTAGTCATGTTAACTGATGCATAAAGCATTCATTGCTTCACTCTGCTTGTGGCTGTCTATTTGTGGAAGTTTACAAAATTGCATTGAGCATACAGTCAGCACTGCATGCAGTAATGGGTCGACTCCCCTACTAGATGGGTCGACCCCCCTAGTCCTCCATGTCTATATGGCCATTTCTTCATTCAAGTCCATACACTCCTCAGTTGGCTTCAATTGAAGTGTGTACATCATAGGCGTTCAAAGTGTGCACTATGCCTAAGTCTGTACAGCCACTAGTCGCAACAAAGTCTATACATCACCTTCTGCAAGCATTCTTCAAGTATGTACAGCCTGTGCATTGCTTCACAACAAGTCTAGACATCCTGGTTGTAGTCTAAGTCTACACATTCTGGTAGGTCGGACCTCAAAGTCTGTACACTGCGCACCACTGTACAAGTCCATACAATGGCTGTTGAACTGTGAAGTCTATACACTGTCTGATCATTCATCTCTGAAGTCTATACAACGTTGCCTTGTCTCTTCAAGTCTATACAATGTGCACAGTTTCTTCATGTCTATACATTACATCATGGTCTTCAGCTAAAGTCTATACATCGGACTGTTTGAGCAAGTCTATACAGCGTTTCATTCACACTAGAAGTCTATACATTAGACTGTGGCAAAGTCTATTCATTCGTTTCCAGAAATTCAAGTCCATACATTGATCGTTTGGGTAACAAAGTCTGTACATTGCCTTCAAGGCATCAAGTCTATACAGTGGACTGTGCTTCAAGCATTGGCCAAGTCTGTACATCGACCTGTTCACTCGTATGAGCAAGTCTATACATTGGTCGGTGGCAAGTCTATACATTGCTGCTGAACGCAAGTCTATACACTGCACTGGAGTATGTATCTCATGCAAGTCTGTACATCGCTTTTGACGAAGGCATTGAAGTCTATACACTGGCCTTGAGCTGAAGTCTAGACATTGCCTCAGGCTGAGCAAGTATATACATTGCATGTTCGTTCAATCAAGTCCATACATTGAGCAAGTGTATACATTGGACGAGTCTGCATCGTGCCTCAGTCATGAAGTCTATACATCGTCCGTCTTCATTGAAGTCTCACGAAGTCTGTACATTGCATGAAGTATATACATTACACGAGCTGAATGCTTACAAAGTCTATACACTCACTCAGTGCTCACACTCGCTCATCTGCTGTTGATAAAGTCTATACACTGTCTTCAGATGATGACAACAATGAAGAACAGGGTCGACGCTGGAAGTTCAATGCGTCCACGCTTCAGTTGAAGAGGATTTCAGAGCTTCACCTGGCTGCGTCAACTCCATGCTACAGCAGCGTCGATGCAGTAGTTAATAAGGCAGAGTCCATAGCTCACTGGCATACTGTAGTGCGTCAACGCCATTGCAAGACAGTGTCCACGTAGCAATTGAGTCTGATATACATTCAGCTCTGGAACACCACTGCGTCAACGCTATGGATTAGCAGCGTCGACGCAGCACGGTTATCTGCTGAAGACATTGATCACTGGATTGCCGATGCGTTAACGCAGCTGGCTGATGGAGTCAACGCATCAGACTTGAGTTTCGTAGGAAGAAGATATCAGAAGGCTACGTCAACTCCTTGGAGCAAGAGGGTTGACGCCATCTAATTCCAGTTGCTGAGCACGTTAAGGCACGTGATCTGAGGATAAGAATAGTGTCCAGATGAGGACACGTGTACTGGCAGCCTGCTGGATGCTGCCACGTGGTCTGAATTCTTAGGGCGGGAACTGTGGAAGCCACACGCGCCCTGGCTGCTGCTGCTGCTGCCGCTATATATACAAGCCTTCGTCCACAGATGAAGGCTGATCGGAGGAGACAGATCGAAGTTGAGAGAATAGAAGCTGTGAAGAAAAAGCAGAGTGCAGAGAGGTCTTCGATCTAGTGAAGAAAAGAAAGAAAAGAAGAGAGCAGAGAAGAGAGTGAGAGTGACAGCAGAAGAAGGAAAAGAGAGAGATAGTGCTCGTGAGAAGTAAGAAGAAAGAGAAGCAGAAAGAAGAGGAAGAAAAGAAGAGGAGGAGAGAGTCTATTGTAGATCAGTTCAGTCAGTTCGAGGATCAAATCCAGAACGACTATGCTCATTGAGAGCTACATCTCTTGTGTTTCATTTCCAGCTTTTGTTGCTGTGTTTTTTATGTTTCTTTATTTTTTCTTTTGTTTCTTTGGTTAGCCTTGTTCTTCCGATTGCCCTGCTGGGGATCGGGTTCCTCCTGTGGATTCAGGAGAAGGGAGACTTGTCTCCGGTACTGGGCCTGTGGGTTGCAAGTCCAGGGGTCCCTCCGGTTGGAGGAAGAGAGGTCTTCGACCTCTGGTTGCTGGTGACAGGGAGTCACTGGCGGGTTCCCTCCTGGACTGGAGGAAGAGAGACTTCGGTCTCTGGTTTCCAAGTGGCTGGGAGTCACTTGGGGTGTCCCTCCGGTTGGGAGGAAGAGGGGAGGTTGTTCCCCTGGTCAAGCTGTGTGGCAGCACCTTCTTCGCAGACTGAGTCTGCTTGGTTCTAGCGTTTGCTAGTGAAGCCTCACTCCGGTTGGGAGTGAGGGGTGGATGTAGGTCTGGAGGACCGAACCACCTAAAAATCTATTGAGCAGTGGTTTGCTTTGTGTGTTTGCTTCTGCTAGATGCTTGGATAGGCGCGCTCCATGTGCTTGCTCATAAGTTTAATTGAATTAGTTTTATTCTGTGATTGCGTCTAGCATCTGAGTTTTTATTTGGGCATTATTCGTAGAAGGATACATTCACCCCCCTCTGTATCCGGGTCTAGCACCCTAACAGAACACAGTGCCATGGAGCCGCCAGCCAAGCGGCAAGAGGGTACTAGGGATAGTGACGGCCCGGGAGATAGACCAGCAAGTGATATGTTTTCTTGTTCTTTTGTTTTGACACACATACTTGTACATGATAGTTAGTGGAATGAAATTTTGTTTTTGTGGGTTTTATGTTTAGTTATATGTGTGGATGTGTGAATGAATGGACGTGTGAATGTGTAGATGCGTGTAACGAATGTATGATTGTGAATGTGTGGATGGGTGATTGTGTGGATGGAATGAATGCATGTAATGGGACTGGCAGGTTTGACCAAAGAGAGAGGGAACAAATTGATCTACAACCTGCAGCAGACTATGTAACGGATCACTGCAGACTGCCAGAAATATGTAACGAACCTGTTTAGGGCCGTTAGAGTCAACATAGTGAAGGCGGTGGATGAGCAGAATGTGATAGACCAACCATGGCGTGTCAGGAGACTGTAACGGACCCACGATAGACCGTTACACTAGACAGTGGCAAAATCCGAACGAGACTCTCTCAAGAGCATCCAAAGTTGGATGGAAGGGGGCCTAATCCATGCTAGAACCCTTCTGGACCTAGGATAAGACTTCCTAACCTTAGTCCTCACATTCTAACACCAAAATTCAGCCTCTATAAATAGAATCAAGTCCGAAATTCGCAACTTATCTTATTTCTCTGCTACAAGTTCAGAAAACTCATCAATTTGCCAAAAACACTATGAAAAGAAGCTTTGGGGCCTTTGCCATGGAGGAAAGGGTCTACACTGGGCCCAAAGCTACTAGAAAAGAGCATGGGGAGCAACAAAGGCTAACCTCCATCCCCAAACACCTCAGTTCAAATCCATTAAGAGAGGTAAGTTTGCCATTAAATTTTAGAAAGATTCAATGTTTGCACTTTCTTACGATCTTCCTTTCTTTTCTTGTCTTCTTCTTCTTTATTTTAGCCTTTTCCTGACCCGAGGTGTTATCCCAACCTGAAGTGGGTGGCTCCCATGATTAAGGAACTTCCATTAGAGGTCATCTCCATCTTAAGGGCATGGCACCTCCAACCCTTAGTCATCCTAGGGAAGAATTTCCACAAGCTATCCTTGGATTGGGCAAGCATCTCAGCCCTTATAGAACTATGGCATCCCCAAACTCATACATTCCTCTTCCCTTCCTTTGAAGTCACAATCCTTTTGGAGGAGGTAGAGATCTACCTATCACTTGCTAAGACCAAAGTAGGGGATAAAGACTTAATATGCCACACGGTTGAGCCCATAGATCCTTCACTAATCTTAAGTGATTTCATCCATAGCCCAAATGATGTTAGGACCATGATTAGCCCAAAACATATTCACTTGATACCGATGGCACAATGGATAACTGCCTATTGCAAGAACAAAAGCGATAGATTCGAAGCCATAGCGAAAGCCGTGTCGGTGTGCTTATGCGGGGTCTTTCTTTTTCCTACCACTGACCACCTTCTTGATATCCAAAATCTGAGCATTATTAGTGGGTTGTGGCGGTGAATGTCCATTTCACAAGCGGTCCTTTCATACCTTCATGAAGAGCTTAGCTCAGCTTGCCTAGGAGGACCTCTCTTCAACTCCATGATACTACTTGAGTGCTGGATAGGAGTGAGAATCAAATTTCAACTCAAGGAGGACTTGACCACAACTAGCCGGATCTTCGGGAGCCACCCTTTATTCTTTATCGGAATTGCCTTTGGGTTTTCTTCACAGGTGGAATGCCGGACAACGGACAAGAAAACACGCGATGGATGGCACCTCTTCCTCAACACAATGCCAATGGAGAGGTTCGAAATGCGGCCAAGCGTTCTTCGGAGAACCATACTTAGAGTACCACGGTGGTCAGGCCTAGATCTATAGCTAGTGGGGGACACTACTATGGTGATCTACAACCCTCACCGTTGCTATCTTCAAGTTGGGCTACCCCGAACCGAAGTTCCTGCACTTGCACACTACCCTCCCCTTCTAGCTAGAAAGGTGGGGATCGAGGAGGATGAGAGAGCGATCCGGAACACACTGACCATGTGGGGGGTCAGCAAAACGTGCCCGTGGCAAGAGGAAGTGGAAGAAGACGACAAGGAGCATCGTGCTTACGTGAAAGAGTTACGGAAGATCCGGCCCCATGCGGATAGGAAAATGAATGTACTTTGAATTTTGTTCTTAATGTAATGAAGAGTATGAGTTTTATCAACCACTTGATGTACAATGAGTTTAGTTGAATGAGAAATAAAAGTTCTGTTCTCGAAAGATACAGAATTGATTGCACAATTGAGTTGAACTTGTTCTGCAAAACAGAGTTTCTGTGTAATCATAACGGACCTAAGGAGGGCCGTCACCAAAACGTAATGGAATGAAGATCATCCGTTAGACGAAGGACCTAGAGAAACTGAAATTTTACTGTGTTCTGGAGAGCATAACGGTCTAATAGTGGACCGTCAGAAGAGTTTAACGGACTAAGACGCGTTACAGAATAATTTTTCTGAGAACAGAGAACTGGGCCTCCAGAAGGAGGTAACGGGCCAGTATTGGTCCATTAGAGATGGTGTGACGATCACAGTGCCAGAAACCATTAACTCGTGGGCTTTGAATCTTCGGGCTTTGAACCTGCGTTCTGTACTAAAAAAAACAAGTTAGATCTGTTCTTAGACTCAACCCCTTGCCTTCAGCAAGTTAGAATTTGACCGTTCTTGAAATTTGGTCAAGGGGTGGAGCCTTATTAAATAGGCGAAAAATATAATGGAAACAATGCAATGCATGCGATGCATATGATGGTATTTTTGGAGTTTTGCAAATATTTAGATTTTTTGTGAGATTATAAAAATATCCGATGTTTTTGGATTTTGAAATATATGTTTTTTTTAGATTTTGAAATATATTTTTGTTTTGTATTTTGAAATATATGATTTTTTTTAGATTTTGAAATATATGATTTTTTTAGATTTTGAAATATATGATTTTTTTAGATTTTGAAATATATGATTTTTTTGGATTTTGAGAACCAGTGCTCCCCTAGAAACGTGGGTCCTCCCTATTCCATCGAGAGTTTCTGAGGTTGGCATGCGATAGAGGTGACAACCCCTGGCCAAGACCCGACTTGCTTGACTGTACTTCTACCAAGGCCATACCCAGGGTATTTGTTTTAGTCCTAAAAAAGAAAATAGAATGCGGGGGTAAGCTTATGCCAGATATAGAAGTTTTCAGGGCTTGAGTTCCTCTCTTAGACAACCCATTTAGAGACTCAGTCTGTTGCGCTGGGACTTTGTGTCTGTCATCGAACCTTTGTCCACTCTAGGCACGCATACGACCGGGATCATAACGTCAGGCGGGGAAACTGTGCTGTCACTCTTGCCATGCCTGGCTTTTCATTTTCCTTGGAGCTTTGGAATTATGTTTGATGGACTTTCAAGATAAACTTTTGCTTCTTTGTCATGATGACTGCTCCTTCACTTTGCTTTTTCTTTTTTTTTTCTTGTAGTGTTAGGTCATAATGGACTGCCCCTATTTGAGACCGCCTCTCGTCAAGGTGTCTAGATTGGTCGTCGCCCCCTTATTCACCTCTTGCCCCTGGATTCAGCCGAAAAGAGAAACGGAAAGGGACTTTGACTTTCCCCCAAGCATGGCCAAGGAGAAACGGTGTTTACAGAGTGGGAAACCCAACCAGGGACGTCGCGTAGTGTGTGATTGCCGTGCTCGGGGTCCTCCTTCACGGTGAAAGGGAAAAGGACACCCAGCTACCGAGGTGGCACTGGCTAGACTTTAAGGAAAGAAACGCTTAAGATACAAGTCATTCCAAGCGTGAGCGAGCTCCTCGCCTTATGCGTTCACTAACCGATAGGCATTCCCTGGATAAGCTTCTTTGACATCAAACGGTCCTTCCCAGTTAGGTTGTAATTTAGACCTAGGACCTGCAGACCGAATGAATTTACGTTTTAAGATCATATCACCTTTTTGAAATTTATGTTCAATTACCTTATTTTGAAAATAACGCGAAACTCTCTTTTGATAAACAGATACGTGATCGGCCGCGTTCATCTTCTTTTCATCTAAGAGCTCCAACTGGACGAGCAACGCCTCTCGACGTTCATCGAGATTAAGTTCCTTATCGAGCTGTACCCTTAGGGAAGGGATCAGGATCTCATATGGAGCATCGCCTCCATCCCGTAGGTGAGAGCATAGGGGGTTTGCCCCGCGGGAGTACGGATGGAGGTGCGGTAAGCCCATAGAGCTTCCACTAATCTTTCTGGCTAATCAAAGAATTTAGGAGATTTGCATGTTTTCTTTATGATTTTGAGAAGGGTTTTGTTAGTGGCTTCGGCTTGACCGTTGCTGATGTAAAACCAACCTTGGACCTATTTAGCAAGCATTCAAGTTTGAGCAGCGGACTCACACTAGCGAGCTCACCCGTATGGCGCACACTAGTACCTGATGGCGACTAGGCGATGTTGGAGAGGGTCCGAGGCGGGACCTTTAGGCTCCAATGGTTGGCTAGCTTGGGAAGAACCCCAAATGGGCCTAGGATGCCTAAATCATGGGCGGCCAACACACCAAGGGTGTGGGTTAAGTGGATTCACTCTCAACTTGCCCGCGGTGGTCACTCACGGTACTAGCAATTTGAGCCGAGCTCTCACTCTCCGTCCGACGAAGAAATAGCAATAATACTAAGCTAAGCAAGTGATTAAACCAGTCAAGAGAGGGTCAGAGGCTCACCTAGCCAGCGTGAAGACGCCGACTCCGGCCGGAGACGGGGGTGAGCGGGGAGGCGAGGGTATGCACCCGCACGCCGCGTCGATTGAAGCTTCAAACCTGCGACTTAATAATGACATGAACTACACCCCATGCAAGGGGGGGGGGGGGATCTCTGGGTGGGGGTTATGTGAATTACATCCAAAACTACCTCCGTGCAGGGAGGGGCCTTCAGCCGGCCAAGCGGGGTCGGGAATTATGAAGAAAACTCGACGTTCGGATTGATGCCGGTTCTGCCAATCTTCAGAATGACTGGACAGGGGTGCGGTGATGATGCCGCCACAAATTCCACAGAGCTCAGAACTTGATGAGACTTGCGTCAAAAGCTTCCCAACGGACCAAGGATGATCTCTGAATTTTTTCTGAGCTTGGTAAAATCGTTGCTGGCCGGGACAGAGTCTGGAACCGGACTGACTGGTTCTGCCTCTGTCTGGTGCAGAACAATGTGGCCTGTTGCAGAGGGTGCCACGATCTCTACCAAACTCTGATTGAGACGAGACCTGAACCGTTGGAACCGTGGTCGAGTCTTCTTTCTGTCGGCACCAACGGCGGGGTCGGCATATGTCGGAGAAGACCGGGCCGATCAGATGAGTAGAGGGGTATCGGTTCTGGATCCTGTAAACTGACCTGACACACTTGGAGTAGAAAATTCGTAACTTTAGATGCCAATGTCCAAATGTAGCTCTGCTTCTTGAGGATGAAATAATACTTGAGAGGGAAGAATTCTTCTGAAGAACACTTGATCTGAATCCCAAAAGGTTCGCCGAGGATGAGCTCCCACTCTCGCTCTGGTTCTCTGCCTGGGGTCTTCTGCGCAGTCGAGGGAGATCGGCTCCTGTGGACAGCTCCGACCTCGGATGTTGACGAAACCACCTCGCCTTGAAAGATATCTGGATGTCCTTTCCAGAGATGTAGGCCTTGACACCTGGAGGACCAGGGAGCGGCCGGACCCGATGCAATCTTCAGGACCCAACTCTGCTGCCTGGGACCTGCTATCTGAAACTGCAAACTAGCAAGAATAAAGGGAGTGGAAGGGGGTTAGCTAGGCTTGTGAATGATGGCTGAAGGTTTAGGGAGAGGGGGAGGACGTGGCTAGGGCTCCAGGAGGTCAGGAGTGGCAGTGGTGGAAGGAGAGGGGGGATGGAACTGCTAGAGGTGGAGATGGGGGAGTGGGTGTGCACAAGAGAGAGGGTGAGAAGAGAGAAGGGGGAGGAGGGCGACCAGACCAAGGGGGTCTGGTTTGGGTCGACCTAGGGTGTGGGAGGGATGGGAGAGGGGAGGGAAATTTGAATTTGGGCTTTGGGAGGGGTTAATTCAGCCTTGGGAAGGTGGAGAGGTGCCTAGGGAAGTGGTGGTGGTTGGGAAGTAGGGTTTAGATTGGTGGAGGGTTGTTGGGACTAGATGGAGAGTAAAGGAGGGTTGTGGGAAGTTGTGGGGAGTTATTGGAGGTAGGTGGGGGTTGGAAGTGATTGAGAGGGGTGGAGGAGAGAGAGAATGGGGCGAATTCTTCCCCTTGAGAGAGAGAGAGAGAGATAAAGAGAGAGAGAGAGAGATATTGAGAGAGAAGGCTAGAGGGATTTGGAGTATATCTGGAATTCAATATTCATGCATAAGTTCTTACAAATGAGAGAGGGGTGGTGCTATTTATAGACTCCACACTTTTCCTAAGACCAAACTGACCCTGACAAGCTAACTAATGACCAAACAGTCCAAGGGAGGGGCGCCCCTGGGCCTAGCCCAATGGTTTGGGCCCATTAACTAATCATACCAACATAATGACTTCAAGACTTAGGAAAATGACTCACCAACCTAGGTACATGACTCAAATAAAGGGAAAATTACATGATATTGACTCAAAGAAAATGTGAAGATTACATGACTAGACTCAAAAATACATGACTAACATAATGGCGCTAGCCGACGAACAATCCGAGTCTGGAGAAAATGTGGAGGGGCAAGGGATGCCCTCATCATACCCCCAGGGTGGGGAAAACTTGACCCCGTCGAGTATGGGTCCACCAGGGAAGTAGTACATCGAACTGCGGCTCTGGGCGATCCACGATCTCCATACTCAACCCGCGACCATAGTCGGGAAACGGCGCTTCAGCCTTTCGAAGTGGCCCGGACACACCCTCATGCTGGCTATAATGTCTTGCTTGCCTAGTATTGCTGCCGTGTGCTCACGTCGGGCTCTCGGGCTAATTTGTGGTGGCACTCCGAAGGTGTCCCTCGCAAGGATAGGTGTAAGCTCAAGGCACTCACTAGGATCCACCGCGGTGCCCTTAGTGGGTGTTGGATCCGCTTCATGAGAAATGGGGAGAATCCTAAAACCCTTTTGGAAGTTCAACCCATAAGCCAGGTTGCCAAAGCCACTCGGAACTTGGCAAGGTCCAAGTCCTCGTGCCCTCGATTTGGAGGTGACCCCAGGGTAGAGCCACTCCAAAGTCATCATCGTCAAGTTACCAACTTGGAATTTTAAGTGGTGCACACGAGTTTTTGCTTGCTTATTATGAATCTCACCGCTTGCTGCTTGATATTTGCTTGGATGCATATGCCATGCTTTATGATGCGGTGTGAGTGGACAATGTATGGTATGCAAAGGTGGTCCGGGGCAGCCAAATGTAGTTCGATCATGCTTTGATACCATGAAGACTGTGACAGACTTAGGGGGCCCGGGACATCCAGAGATGAACCTTTTATGTATGGGTAAGACAAATGTCGGGGGACCCGGACGTCCATGTATGCTCCTCTCATGTTTAAGACTCGTGATTAATGAAGGTGGGCCAATACATCCAAATACGGTCCACTTATACTTTCTACTTGACATGTGGGTGATGTGAATGAATGTTCCCGACTTAAGAATCATGCCAAGTGGTGTTGTATGCCAAGACTTATGCACTCTTGTGACAAAGATGTCTCCTATGTGTGGGCTTTTAGACTTCCATTGGAATGGGTCAAAGGGGTCTAGCAAGGTGGATATCATGAAATGAGGCACTTCCTCGATCCCTAGGTGTATACCACCCAAAGTCATGGCTCTCATGGTGTAACCCGGGTCTGGGATGGGGTGGATTGGATCAAATATGGTGGGTTGGGGTAGGGAAAGGTAGGTGGTGGTTAAGGTGGTTGGGTCACACGGGTTTCTTGACTCCCATTGGAATGGATCATAGGGATCATAGTAAGGGTCATCTTGGTAGGGATACTCTATGCTCTCAAGGTCCTCGAATGGTGAGTCATCCTCCTCAATAATTGGGCCAAGGTTGCTAATGGGTTGGCCGATCAAAGCACTTGGGATCTCAATGGTTGGGGAGTGGACTAGGATAGGTTCTTCCTCCATGGGAAGAAGGAGGATGATCTCACTAGTAACTTGGCCATTAGTGTAGATGGAAGTGATGGAGCCAATGGTGGGATATGCTAGGCTAATGGTGTTAGTTTCGGGCGGCCTCATGGCTAGCATATTGGTCAAGTGAATTTGCCAATGTAGGTAGTTCACTAAGTCTTCCAAATCTTCCACACAATAGGAAGTTTGATAAGTGACAGGTGGTTGAATGGGAATGATTTGGGATTGATATCCCATGGGTAGGTGGCATGGTTGTGAACTAGGAATGGTGAGATTTTTCTTGAGCCATTGGAGTATGGACTTATCTATGGTGAGGTTGGGTATTTCTAGAGGAGCTAGGCTAGAGGTGTGTGAGTTGTTTGGCCTTTGGATTTCCTCTATGTTGGGAGGTGGATTCGGATGGGCATCCTTCTCCACTTGGGTAGGTGTGTGGGTAGCAACTTCTATTGCTAATGGAGTAGGGGGATCTAGGGTGGGTGGTTGGGTGATAGCTAGCGTATGACACACCCGGGGTGGTGAACAAGCATGGGCTTGGGTTAGGATAGGAAGGGGAAGTAGAGGAGGCCTAGGTTGGAGAAAGATTGGTGTAGGAAGTGGGAGGTGGGTTGGGTGAGGGGTTTTGGGTTCGGGGGTGGTGGCCATTATGGGATTAGGTGGGGAGGTGGAGGCCTTGGCCACTTGGGTTCTAGTGGTAAGGGTTTGGATGGGTGGGGTTGGAGAAGTGGGAGTGCTCCTCGAGTTTTGGTAACCCGGGTAGGAAGGGGACATATATTTTACTCTAAGTTGCTCCTTCATGTCCTTCCAAGTGGTGATGGGAGTTTCCCTTCTAAGTACCTTTAGCTCGACAATTTGCATCCAATAAGTTTTGGCCCGTTTGGTAAGTTGTATTTTAGCAACCCATGCCTTTTCATCCTCGGACATAGGATACAAAGTGAAGTATTGGTCCATTGTAGCTTCCCAATCTAAATATTCTCTAGGAGAGGTTCCATCAAAGGTGGGAAGTGGGAAAGGGGCCATCCTATTGTCCGTCCTTGGGGCGGGCCTATTTTCTCCAAGTTGGTTGAGTCGGCCCGATATGTTATCAAGCCGCTCATTAGCATAGGTCAAGGCTTTCATGAAGTAGTTGACATGGCCCGGGAAGTTATGGGTGTTAGTGGTAGGCATCTCTTGGTGGCTTGGACTTATGGAGTGGGCCGATTGGTAAGGTCGATATGAGGTGGCCATATTAGGGGACAAAAGTGATGCACTTGAAGACTCTAAATGCATAGACATGCCCTAGGACCAACTTGATAGAGACAAGTTGTGAACTTGCTCTGATACCACTTGATGTAAAACCAACCTTGGACCTATTTAGCAAGCATTCAAGTTTGAGCAGCGGACTCACACTAGCGAGCTCACCCGTATGGCGCACACTAGTATCCGATGGTGACTAGGCGATGTTGGAGAGGGTCCGAGGCGGGACCTTTAGGCTCCAATGGTTGGCTAGCTTGGGAAGAACCCCAAATGGGCCTAGGATGCCCAAACCATGGGCGGCCAACACACCAAGGGTGTGGGTTAAGTGGATTCACTCTCAACTTGCCCGCGGTGGTCACTCACGGTACTAGCAATTTGAGCCGAGCTCTCACTCTCCGTCCGACGAAGAAATAGCAATAATACTAAGCTAAGCAAGTGATTAAACCAGTCAAGAGAGGGTCCGAGGCTCACCTAGCCAGCGTGAAGACGCCGACTCCAGCCGGAGATGGGGGCGAGTGGGGAGGCGAGGGTATGCACCCGCACGCCGCGTCGATTGAAGCTTCAAACCTGCGACTTAATAATGACATGAACTACACCCCATGCAAGGGGGGGGGATCTCGGGGTGGGGGTTATGTGAATTACAATCAAAACTACCTCCGCGCAGGGAGGGGCCTTCAGCCGGCCAAGCGGGGTGGGGAATTATGAAGAAAACTCGACGTTCGGATTGATGCCGGTTCTGCCAATCTTCAGAATGACTGGACAGGGGTGCGGTGATGATGCCGCCACAAATTCCACAGAGCTCAGAACTTGATGAGACTTGCGCCAAAAGCTTCCCAACGAACCAAGGATGATCTCTGAATGTTTACTGAGCTTGGTAAAATTGTTGCTGGCCGGGGCAGAGTCTGGAACCGGACTGACTGGTTCTGCCTCTGTCTGGTGCAAAACAATGTGGCCTGTTGCATAGGGTGCCACGATCTCTACCAAACTTTGATTGAGACAAGACCTGAACCGTTGGAACCATGGTCGAGTCTTCTTTCTGTTGGTGCCAACGGCGGGGTCGGCAGATGTCGGAGAAGACCGGGGCGATCAGATGAGTAAAGGGGTGTCGGTTCTGGATCCTGTAAACTGACCTGACACACTTGGAGTAGAAAATTCGTAACTTTAGATGCCAATGTCCAAATGCAGCTCTGCTTCTTGAGTATGAAAGAGGACTTGAGATGGAAGAATTCTTCTGAAGAACACTTGATCTGAATCCCAAAAGGTTCGCCGAGGCAGAGCTCCCACTCTCGCTCTGGTTCTCTGCCTGGGGTCTTCTGCGCAGTCGAGGGAGATCGGCTCCTGTGGACAGCTCCGACCTCGGATGTCGACGAAACCACCTCGCCTTGAAAGCTCTCTGGATGTCCTTTCCAGAGATGTAGGCCTTGACACTTGGAGGACCAGGGAGCGGCCGGACCCGATGCAATCTTCAGGACCCAACTCTGCTACCTGCGACCTGCTATCTGAAACTGCAAACTAGCAAGAATAAAGGGAGTGGAAGGGGGTTAGCTAGGCTTGTGAATGATGGCTGAAGGTTTAGGGAGAGGGGGAGGACGTGGATAGGGCTCCAGGAGGTCAGGAGTGGCAGTGGTGGAAGGAGAGGGGGGGATGGAACTGCTAGAGGTGGAGATGGGGGAGTGGGTGTGCACAAGAGAGAGGGTGAGAAGAGAGGAGGGGGAGGAGGGCGACCAGACCAAGGGGGTCTGGTTTGGGTCGACCTAGGGTGTGGGAGGGATGGGAGAGGGGAGGGAAATTCGAATTTGGGCTTTGGGAGGGGTTAATTCAGCCTTGGGAAGGTGGAGAGGTGCCTAGGGAAGTGGTGGTGGTTGGGAAGTAGGGTTTAGATTGGTGGAGGGTTGTTGGGACTAGATGGAGAGTAAAGAAGGGTTGTGGGAAGTTGTGGGGAGTTATTAGAGGTAGGTGGGGGTTGGGAGTGATTGAGAGGGGTGGAGGAGAGAGAGAATGGGGCGAATTCTTCCCCTTGAGAGAGAGAGAGAGAGATAAAGAGAGAGAGAGAGAGATATTGAGAGAGAAGGCTAGAGGGATTTGGAGTATATCTGGAATTCAATATTCATGCATAAGTTCTTACAAATGAGAGAGGGGTGGGGCTATTTATGGACTCCACACTTTTCGTAAGACCAAACTGACCCTGACAAGCTAACTAATGACCAAACAGTCCAAGGGAGGGGCGCCCCTGGGCCTAGCCCAATGGTTTGGGCCCATTAACTAATCATACCAACATAATGACTTCAAGACTTAGGAAAATGACTCACCAACCTAGGTACATGACTCAAATAAAGGGAAAATTACATGATATTGACTCAAAGAAAATGTGAAGATTACATGACTAGACTCAAAAATACATGACTAACATAATGGCGCTAGCCGACGAACAATCCGAGTCTGGAGAAAATGTGGAGGGGCAAGGGATGCCCTCATCAGTTGCCTTGTGGGTAATATGGAGATGAATGATGCAATGCAATATTAAACTTCTTACATAGGTCCTTGAGCTCCTGAGAGACGAACTGGGGTCCGTTGTCGGTGACGATGCTACTTGGCACTCCGAATCGTGAGATGATGTTCCTCATGATGAAGCGGCACACCGTGGTAGCTTTGATCTCCCTCAGCGTATGCTTCGGCTTCAGCCCACTTGGTGAAGTACTCAGTGGCAGTAAGGATGAAGGATTTTTGTTTGGTTTGAGAGTTAGGATCACTGAGCGGACCGACAACGTTGAAAGCCCACATAGAGAATGGCCAAGGAGCAGAAAGAAGATGTAGGGATGAAGCTGGAGCATGAATCTTATCAACGTGGAGTTGGCATTTAAGACACCTCCGGACATAGAGGGAGCAATCTTCCTCTAGAGTGGACCAATAATAACCCTGCCTAAGGATCTTCTTTGCTAGAGCCTAGCCATTGACATGACCTCCACACTCACTAGAATGGGCTGCTTCAGCCACCTTCCAAGCTTCATCATCATCTAAGCATCTCATGAGCATTCCATTGGTAGCGCGCATGTATAGTTCTCCTGCAACGATAGTATACCTTGAGGCGGCTCTTCTTATAGACTTACGTTGCTCAGCGCTTGCCCCTTCTGGGAATGATCCATCCTTGCAATACCGCTCGATTTCATGATACCAGGGCAATTCTTCTTCCTCCAAGACCTCTTCTAGTTCCCACAAAGATACTTCCTTAAGATCTTCCTTCTCAGCCCTTGCCTCTACAGTCTTACTAAGGTTGGCATACCAAGTATCCTGAAGAGAGGGTGCGTCTAGTCTCCGAACGGCGACAGTCTCAGTATTCCGATTGAGAGGGAAAGATAGAGAGTAAGCAAGTGACGCTAGGGCATCCGCGAGAATGTTCTGAGATCGGGGAGTATGGATATAGATGAGTTTTCAGAATTGCCTAGCCAAGAGCGTGACCAAATCTTGATAAGGCTTGAGCTTAGGATCACGGGTCCGGTAAGTGGATAGCACCTGCCGCAGGACGAGCGGAGAGTCCCCTATGATATTCAAGTAACGCGCGCCTAAGAGGTAGGCGTGCGTCAGTCCAGCTAGGAGAGCTTCATACTCGACGATGTTGTTGGTAGCAGGAAATCAGAGTTGATAAGCAAAGGGAATCGTCACCCCTTCTGGAGTGAGCAGAACAATGCCTATCCCTCGGCCCTGAGAATTGAGCGCACCATCAAAGTGCAGAGACCAGAAGGGATGATGAGTAAGGATAGAGAGATGCTCATCAGGGAAATCATCCTGAATAGAGTCAGTGCATGCGATGGGAAGATGGGCAAGATGCTCAGCGATGGCTGTTAGCATAGCGAAGAGTGATATAGAAGGGGGGGGGATGAATAGATCACTCCCGATTTGGAAAACTTCAGCGGAAAATCACTACTTCGAAATACAACCCTTCAGATATAGCTAAACAATATAGCTAACGTAGTGAGAAACTAAGATAGAATAATAAGGTGCGATTGGAAGAGGCCGTCCACACACAAACACAATGCCAAGCAGAAGGAGAGCACACACGATAATACCAAACCATAGAGGAGACAAGAGATTTTAAGGTGGTTCGATTGTAGTCCACAATCTACATCCACCCCTCACTCCAACTAGAGTGAGGATTCCACTAGCCACTGCTAGAAAACTACAGACTCAGTCTGCGAACAATATGCTGCCACACAGCTTGAACAACCAAGGGAAACAAATCCCTCAACCAAACTCTGCTACCCACAGAGCTTGACACCTGGACCTGCTACCAGCAAGACCAGAACCGGAGATGGCTCTCCCTTCCTCCAACCCGGAGGGAACCTGCTAATGACAACCCGTCACTGGCAAAACCAGAGATCACAAATCTCTCTTCCTCTGCAGCCCAGAGGGGAACTGGAGTAACTCTCCCGTCCTCCAAACACTGGAGGGTAACAACTCGAAATCAGAGATATGAAGAAATGAAAAGAAAATAGAAATGTAAACAAGACCAACGATGAACAACAATCGTTTCAGAAAACCAAAATCAAATGTAGCTTCCGAAGAAGCAAATTAGACTCTTCTCTCTCACTCAGACTTTTCTCTCACACCAATACTCTCAAATCTTTTCTCTCTATCTTCTTTCTGGAACGTGGAGGCTCTCTCTTTTCTTCTTCTGCTCAGGGATTCTTCACTTCAGCTTTTTCCTTCAGTTCTATCCATCTAATCGCAGAAGACACCTTTTATATGGCATTCGACCTGACTTTTAGTGTCACGCCCCGATCCGATAGCAGCGGAACGTATTGGTCGGAACGTGGTAGCGATACAGTCGTGAATAATCAGAGCAACTCATAAGACACAACTTCAAGGCCAGACAATAATGATGAAAATACAATTCTCATTAATATCAAATGTCAAACTTACAATTCTTGACTCACTTACATATTTAAATGAACAGACACATTACTCTTAATAAAAAGGAAAAGACTCAATGATAGGACAAGACTCAAGAAGATAAAAGACACAGACTCGATTCCATAACGCTCAACACTCTTGCCCTTCCCCATCTGATGGACTATCTTCAATGTCGTTACCTGAAAAACGTTAAAGATAGGCTGGTGTGCAAAACGCTCAGTAGGAATTACATCTCTCATCAAGCAGAGCATAAGTGATTAGCCAATTAACATGTTCATGACGATGCAAGGCATGGAACTAGAAAATCACGACGATCAATCTAATAGGAAAGACGAATATTAAAGTCAAAGGCAGTTACGAGCTCAAGAGAAATAGGGATGAATTCCCATGCAGAGTCAAGGACAAGCTATCAGAATATAACAAGGACACATACGCGGATGAACATAACTTCAGAATTGGCCAGAATATAACAGAGTTCCAATAAATATAAGCAATCTAGTAGAATATCTAAATTATCAAAATAACCGAGCAACAAATTATCAGAATAACAGATTTAACAGAATTAACAGATTTTACAGAATAACAGATATAACAAAATAACAGAATATAACAGATGTACAGAGTTTGGTGCAATGCCACACCCAGAATTTACCATGGTTTACAGTATTGGACTTCCGTCCTACCTGGCACTGAAAAGTTGCGGACCCACAGCCCTTAATGTTTCAGAATCAGATTTGGCCAAATACAGAGTCAAAGAGTTATGTTCTTGAATCGATGACAAGAAGATTCCAAAAGGAGTAGAGTGTCAAGACTAACGAAAAACCAAAGTGGCACGGATCGGATTCAGGATTTTTAAGGTACAACCAACTCGGCTGCCTTGAGGGAATCCAATGCTAGCGGAGACTTACGGAGGTCTCAATGACTAACTTGTCAGTCTGAAGGAACGGAATGTCCAACGGAGGACTCGTATGTCACCGAGAGTTGAGGTGTATAACGTAAACCAATCATGAAAAAGGGGCTCCATCTACGGACGTGAGATGAGAGTGCCGAAAGACCCGAGGTATGGGTCAAAATCGGAAGAAAACGGTGAGGTCATGAATGGGTTAATTATAGAATTCACGTCAATCCAATTCTATAATTAACTATAATTAAATAAACTTATTTTTAATTGACCTCCGTGAGTAGTGTCATTTATTAATTAGCGTCCACTTGGAGAGACGTTAATTCTATGATTTTTAACGTAATTTATTTAACAAGAATTCAAGTCAATATCTATTTAATTGAATAATTTCAAGAATATACATTCAAAGACATATTTATTTATTTAAACTAATTCAGAGAAATAAAATATATGATAATTAGGAGAAAAAATGCAAGGATTCCAAATATATAATTTTTATAATTTTCTGTGGCATATTTTAATAGATATGAATTTTTAAAGCTATAATTACAAGATATATATATATATATATATATATATATATATATATATATAATTTGACGACCTTGTTCTACGTCGTCAAAAGGATTGGACGACTATACACATGTCGTCATTTCATAAATTGTCAAATTGTGTCAATTCTTCACTCCTCTCGTTTCCCGACTTAACCACGTCGGAATCAAGCCTATGATATACCGAAATGACAGGCTCGAAAAACTCTACCTAACCAGACGTTCAAAATAATTTTTCATTGAGAGAGGGGGGATCTTGAGATAGGGGGCACGAAAAATGGTGCAACCACTTTCACTACCTCGGTCATCACCCCAATAGTACGTCCATAAATTTTCATGTCCAAAGGACACTCCGACATGCACGGACAGATCGATAAAGTAAAAATCTATAACTATCACACTATAGTAAATACTGTGATTTCGTTCGAGTATCTTGATAAAATATATTAAATTATTTAACTAGTTAATGTTACCAGTTATTACACCATATAAAGGTATGAAAACATTGCAAAATTCACACATGAAAATTATTCTTACATAGAAATCATGTTAACTAACATGCAATATTAACAGGTTTAGACTTGAGAGAGAGATCACCTACGGAAAACTAAAGATTATGAACTCAAACACAAGATATAAGCATGCTGTTTATGATCGTAAAAGCCTGTATTATCTTTATTAATTGAGTTTGGCAGTCAGAGAGAACACCTACCTTGATGGAGTTGATTTGGTGGATAGAACGTGAGAAAATAAAAGCAAGGAAGAGCTTGCTATCACAGCAACTGCACGGTAGCGAAGGTAGGAAGAAGACACTAACGGCAGCAACTTGCAAGCATATGAACTAAGCAGGAGATGCTATATGTTTCCTCTTTGGTGGCCACAGGATGGAGATGATGCAGCAGCAGTCCATGACCCAGTAGTGGCGAAGAAAGCAACAGCTTTCAACCTCGTGCAGAAAGGAAAAAGAGGACGATGAAGTCCTTCAGCAAAAGAAGAAGGCACCTTCACATGCTTCTCTCGACGAAGCAGGAGGAAAGAAAAAGATGAAGAACTTACTATGTTCTTCACGCTCGAAGTAGCAGCAAGTTTAAGTTAGAAAAGGTAGAAGGGATTCAGCAAGAGGTTGGCATTTATAGGGTTTTGGAGACCCTATAGGGTTGGAGTTCGACTGGGACTTGACCCTCTAGTATCTATCCTAATAGTACTAGGATTCCCTTAATTCACAGTTCGAAACACGTATAACTTAAGTATTAGAATCTTCCGGGATTTTTATCTTTTTTTCTTGATGTGATCTAGATAGGAAATTTTAGGAATATGAGTTTTCCATTTTTCTCTATGTTTTCATATAATTATTTTTCCAAAATTCCTCAGTTGAAAAAATGGCACTATTCATTTTAGAATAAAATAACGACTTTTATCAAGTCATTTCTTTGGCAATTGACGCCATTGTCTTAGGCGTCTCTTCCCATTTTCACTTTTCTCCAAGAACCAAAACTGTATTTATACTCTAAAACCTTAACTATATATCCTTTCTTATGCCATTTATACTTCTTATCTAACTAATTAACGACACACACAACGCCGTCTTTTTTTAAAATAACGCCTTCACTAAGAGGCATCAATTGCCTTTGACAATTTTTCCTCAGCCTCTTAAGAATCGATATTGTGTGTATATCCCTATTTTCTCTATAACTCTTTAACTATATACTTTATTTGATTTTTACTAATTTATAAATAACGACTTGCATGCAGTCGTTTCTTACACTAGATACGCCTATATCAAAAGGCGTCAATTGAGGTTTTGACTTTTTCTCAATGCCCTTGAAAGGACCGAAATTGTATATATGTCTATTCTTTTGTCCTTTATATATCTTTAGTGTATTTAAATCTTATATATATATCCTTCTTCCTTCTAATAAGATTATAATATAGTAAATGCGAAATATGAAAATTTCTAAATTAGTAATAAAATATAAATTGACATTTTCTTCAAGATTTAATGATTCTTAATTCAATAAAAATTATGTTGTGCATTTGATGCTTTCATAAAATAACATGTTATTCTTAAATTTACTATAATACTAGAGTAGGGTTCACGAGTTCTTTTTGTAAGACTTATAAGGACGTAAGAGGGTTATGTACAAGGTCTGGGCCTCGTTTATTTATTAATTTTAATTTGGTTTGGATCTCTTTATATATCTATAAAAATTTATTATCGGAGACTTATCCTATGTAATTTTATCTGGGGTGCTACATCCTCCCCCACTTAAAAGAATTTGGTCCCCAAATTCATATGAAATACATTTCCAATACATCAATGAGGTATCTAGTCCTATTCCCTAAACACCAACAAAATCATCTAAGCATGCTTGCAAAGCATTCTACAATCTAAAGTAAGATAAGCTTAAGCTAAGGTTAAGGGGTACCTCTAGCTACTTCATTGTCAACATGTTCGATTTGTCTTATTGCTTGCAACCATCCTTGACGCTGTTCTTTATTACGATCCTTTGCCTGGTGAGGTTGATCTTTTGGAAGGGGACAGTCGGTTGCCTTATGTTCTTGGCTTCCACAACGAAAACAAGCTCCACTCTTCCAGTGACACTTCATGGATTGATGACCCTCATTCCCACAATGCTTGCACTTCTCTCCTTTAGGCTTCTTGCCACTCGGAACTCCATTCTAATTATTGGGCCTTTTGTTGCCATTATCTACCTTTTTCTTTTTCATTCTAGCCTTGACCTTGTCAGATAATTCCATGGCATCTTCCAATAGCTGAGCTCTCTTAACCATCTCGGCATATGATTGAATATCCATTGGTGCTAATTGGGGTATATATTGTAGTCTTAACCCATTCAAGAATCTTCTAGCTTTCATTTTCTCTATTGAAATTAAGTGAGGTGCATACCGTGATAACCTCGAGAACTGAGCCTCATATTCTGCCACAGACATGCTTCTTTGTTTGAGCGAGGCAAATTCTCCTGCCTTTCTCTCCCGAACTCTCTCCGAGAAATACTTCTCGTTAAAGTGTTCTAAAAATTCAACCCAAGTTACTTGAATGTTTGGCAAAGTGGCTTCTATAGACTCCCACCAAGCCCTTGCGTCCTTCTCTAGTTGAAATGTTGCCAAAAGGACCTTATCTTGATCCGAGCATTACATTACTCGAAGGATTCTCTCCATCTCCTTAGTCCAATGTTCCGCCACATCCGCCACATCCGTAATTTATTTAACAAGAATTCAAGTCAATATCTATTTAATTGAATAATTTCAAGAATATACATTCAAAGATATATTTATTTATTTAAACTAATTCAGAGAAATAAAATATATGATAATTAGGAGAACAATGCAAGAATTCCAAATATATAATTTTTATAATTTTCTGTGGCATATTTTAATAGATATGAATTTTTAAAGCTATAATTACAAGATATATATATATATAGATATATATATATATATAATTTGACGGCCTTGTTCTACGTCGTCAAAAGGATTGGACGAATATACACATGTCTGTCATTTCATAAATTATCAAATTGTGTCAATTCTTCAGTCCTCTCGTTTCCTGACTTAACCACGTCGGAATCGAGCCTATGATATACCGAAATGACGGGCTCGAAAAACTCTACCTAACTAGACGTTCAAAATAATTTTTCATTGAGAGACGGGGGATCTTGAGATAGGGGGCACGAAAAATGGTGCAACCACTTTCACTACCTCGGTCACCACCCCAATAGTACGTCCATAAATTTTCATGTCCAAAGGACACTCTGACATGCACGGACAGATCAATAAAGTAAAAATCTATAACTATCACACTATAGTAAATACTGTGATTTCGTTCGAGTATCTTGATAAAATATATTAAATTATTTAACTAGTTAATGTTACCAGTTATTACACCATATAAAGGTATGAAAACATTACAAAATTCACACATGAAAATTATTCTTACATAGAAATCATGTTAACTAACATGCAATATTAACAGGTTTAGACTTGAGAGAGAGATCACCTACGGAAAACTAAAGATTATGAACTCAAACACGAGATATAAGTATGCTGTTTATGATCGTAAAAGCCTGTATTGTCTTTATTAATTGAGTTTGGCAGTCAGAGAGAACACCTGCCTTGATGGAGTTGATTTGGTGGATAGAACGTGAGAAAATAAAAGCAAGGAAGAACTTGCTATCGCAGCAACTACACGGTAGCGAAGGTAGGAAGAAGACACTAACGGCAGCAACTTGCAAGCATATGAACTAAGCAGTAGATGCTATATGTTTCCTCTTTGGTTGCCACAGGATGGAGACTATGCAGCAGTAGTCCATGACCTAGTAGTGGTGAAGAAAGCAACAGCTTTCAACCTCGTGCAGCAAGGAAAAAGAGGAAGATGAAGTCCTTCAGCAAAAGAAGAAGGCTCCTTCACGTGCTTCTCTCGACGAAGCAGGAGGAAAGAAGAAGATGAAGAACTTACTATGTTCTTCACGCTCGAAGTAGCAGCAGGTTAAAGTTAGAAAAGGTAGAAGGGATTCAGCAAGAGGTTGGTATTTATAGGGTTTTGGAGACCCTATAGGGTTGGAGTTCGACTGGGACTTGACCCTCTAGTATCTATCCTAATAGTACTAGGATTCCCTTAATTCACAGTTCGAAACACGTATAACTTAAGTATTAGAATCTTCCGGGATTTTTATCTTTTTTTCTTGATGTGATCTAGATAGGAAATTTTAGGAATATGAGTTTTCCATTTTTCTCTATTTTTTCATATAATGAGTTTTCCAAAATTCCTCAGTCGAAAAAATGGCACTATTCATTTTAGAATAAAATAACGACTTTTATCAAGTCATTTCTTTGGCAATTGACGCCATTGTCTTAGGCGTCTCTTCCCATTTTCACTTTTCTTCAAGAACCAAAACTATATTTATACTCTAAAACCTTAACTATATATCCTTTCTTATGCCATTTGTACTTCTTATCTAACTAATTAACGACACACACAACGTCGTCTAATTTTAAAATAACGCCTTCACTAAGAGGCGTCAATTGCCTTTGACAATTTTTCCTCAGCCTCTTAAGAACCAATATTTTGTGTATATTCCTATTTTCTCTATAACTCTTTAACTATATACTTTATTTGATTTTTACTAATTTATAAATAACGACTTGCATGCAGTCATTTCTTACACTAGATACGCCTATATCAAAAGGCGTCAATTGAGATTTTGACCTTTTCTCAATGCCCTTGAAAGGACAGAAATTGTATATATGTCTATTCTTTTATCCTTTATATATCTTTAGTGTATTTAAATCTTATATATATATCCTTCTTCCTTCTAATAAGATTATAATATAGTAAATGCAGAATATTAAAATTTCTAAATTAGTAATAAAATATAAATTGACATTTTCTTCAAGATTTAATGATTCTTAATTCAATAAAAATTATGTTGTGCATTTGATGCTTTCATAAAATAACATGTTATTCTTAAATTTACTATAATAATAGAGTAGGGTTCACGAGTTCTTTTCGTAAGACTTATAAGGACGTAAGAGGGTTATGTACAAGGTCTGGGCCTCGTTTATTTATTAATTTTAATTTGGTTTGGATCTCTTTATATATCTATAAAAATTTATTGTCGGAGACTTATCCTATGTAATTTTATCTGGGGTGTTACATTTAGGCCTTCACACGAGTGGGTCTCGTTCCCTCCTTTTCCAGAGCATCCTCGGATCATGTGCCAGACATCATCCTTGGTTCACGTGCCCAATCATTAACCTGAATCATCTGCAGGCAGAGACAAGGAAATGTGATTAGTTAGTTCAGTCATATATCAACGAATGTATATACTTTAGAACAGCAAATGAGTAAGTATGTACACTGAGAGAGTGTATAGAGTTGAAGTTCTTCATGCGAGCTCAGTGTATGGACTTGCAGTAAAGTGCATTAACATAACAAGGGGGAATGTGAGACTTCTATGAAGTGTATGAAGGAATAGAGTGTATAGACTTGCAAACAAGGGACTATACAGACTTGATTAATGAGTGCATGTGAAAGGCAGTGTACAGACTTGAGATGAACAAAGCATGAACGAGTCTATCCAATGTATAGACTAGAAACATTTGAACACATGGACAATGTATACACTTGACCTTTGAGGAATGATGTATTGACTCTGAACATGAAGGCAGGCTGTATAGACTTGGAGAATATTGAAGCACTGTATAGACTTGGTAAACCTGAACCAATGTACATACTTGGAACGCCTGAGGACCAGTGTATAGACTTGGAATCAATGAAAGCGTTGGCTGTACAGACTTGCATGAACGATGTATACACTTTGCCAATGTGTAGACTTAGGGTGTAGCTAAAGCAGCGAACGTAGGAATAGGTTGGAACGTATAGACTTACGTTCGATCAGCAATGTATAGACTTCAACTAGAGAAGCTATAGTGCTATGTCTAGACTTAATGATGCAAGCCTTGTATAGACATTGGAACGCTTGAAGCGATGTACAGACTTGGTGAGCGCCAAGCAATGTACAGACTTTGATGAACGCCGCTCGCTGTACAGACTTCGAATCAAGGCATGAATAGTGAATCAATGTCTAGACTTGGATGCCCAAGCCAATGTATAGACTTGTGTAGTGCAGCCAGTGTATGGACTTGTACAGTGTTGCGCAGTGTACAGACTTTCAAGTGCGACCTAGCAGGATGTGTAGACATTGAACGCAACCAGAATGTCTAGACTTGTTATGAAGCAATGCACAGGCTGTACATACTTGAGGTAATGCTTGCAGAAGGCGATGTATGGACTTGGTTTGTGACTAAAGGCTGTACAGACTTTGGGACATGATGCGTGAGACGAAGGACAATGTATTGACTTTGAAATGGCAGACGGTGTATAGACTTGGGGTTCAACTGAGGATGTATAGACTTGGGGTTCAACTGAGGATGTATAGACTTGGGGTTCAACTGAGGATGTATAGACTTGGAAGATGTGAGGCGATGTGTAGACTTTGAAATGAACGGGAGAATGTATAGACTTGGCCCCTTGAAGGATGTATAGACTTCAGATGTGTAAGCTACAGTGCCGTTGTATGGACTTGATCTCAAGGAATGGCTGTACAGGCTTTGAATATGAAGACCAATGTATGGACTTGGAAAGCAAAGGCCAATGTATTGACTTGCGAAACTGGGGGGTCGACCCATCAGAAGGGGGGGTCGACCCACAACTATCCAGACTATGCAGACAGAGTGTAGACATGATCAAGTAGTGCATATCTATCTGACAACCATATGAACTGCACTGTCCTACATGATGAAGCATGAATTAATCTAGAGATAGAAGATTGATTTATAGTGTGAGACATCATCAAAACCGTAGAGATGCAACAATCTCCCCCTTTTTGATGATGGCAATACTATGAATCAAGCAATATCAAAGCTTAACAAGAAATTAACTGCAGTTTCAACAATCAAAGCAAATTCAAAGCAAGTGTAAGCACAGCCAAATTAAACACTACTGCAGAAGCACTTCTTTCTCCAAAACCACTCCCCCACAACTCACTCTCAGCTCCCCTACAACCCATTCTCAGATAAAGCCATCACATGACAAGGTAATCTCCCCCTTAGCTCATGAACAAAACTCCCCCAAAACTCATGACAATACATGATCTACTGATATTGCAAAACCTCTCTCCCCCTTTGACATCAGCAAAAGGAAATGCAGAATATATGAAAGTGCTGGAGACATGAAGAAGAAGTACAGTAACTTCTTAGTGCAGAAAGGCACAAGCAAATCTTAAGAAAATAAGTGAGGTGCTAAACTCAAGTGAAGATTCTTGAACTCCAGTACACACTAGAGAAATAGAATGATAGAAAAGTTTATCAGTATACATAGAGTATGAGTTAGAGCAGGAGTTAATAAGTATGACCAGATATAGCTGAACTGTCAACAATCCAAAAATATAACAAGAGATAAAGTCAGAGAGGTGTTCTCAAGGTATTGAGGACAAGCAATCCATTAGTTGCATAACAACAAGGAATTTTTGAGATGATTTTCAAGAAGATCAATGAGTAAGTTGGTAATTCACTCTTTTGACATTAGGGAGACACCTTGATTAGAGGTCTGAATTCCCAATTACTCAGAGTGAGTACCTCATTACTTCCTCTTTTTTTTTAAAGGAACAGACTTAGTAACTGTGGCTTTTGACATGAGGAAACACCTTGATTAGAGGCCAGAGTCCCCGGTTACTCACCAGCAAGCCACCATTGCTCTGTCATGTCTTTTTCATTCATTTTAAGCATTTGACACCTCATGACATAGGAGAAATATTCATTTCATTGATGAAGCTCCCAGTTTCTCAGTGAACAAAACAAGACATGTTTGTTTAGTTAAGCCCTTGTGTTGAAGAGATGGAATGATTGAAAACAATACCAGAAGGACTATTACTTCAAGTGAATCTTGAAGTCTAGATTTCAAGCTGATTGGGTCAGATATCAAGACATATAGGTTTTGGCCTGAACCAGAATCATTGACAATGTAGGAAGATATACTTTTTATAATTAATCCAGATCTCTGAAGGAATACCAGAGGAAAGATTCTAACTGGACTTTAGTATCACTGACTTATAGACATAAGAATTAAGTGACATTCTACTGTCTGAGAGAACCACACTAGATCTGTCATGAAAACCAGCAAAGACACACATCTAGTCAATCTTTTTGAATCTGTCAAAGAACACTTCCTCTCACAGCTCAACCAGCTCCCCCTCACTCATAGCATTCCTGAAAGCTAACCAACAGTCATACAGAACTCCCCCTCACAAAAAGAACAGACTACACAATTAAGACAATTTGTATAAGCCTAATTCTCTTCTCAGTGTTGTGAATTTTTCATTATCCAGAGGTTTAGTGAAGATGTCAGCAATCTGATTATCTGTGCCTACATGAATCAGTTCAAAATTGCTTTTAGAAACCTCATCTCTTATGAAATGATGTCTTATCTCTATGTGTTTGGTGCGTGAGTGCAAAACATGATTTTTGGCAAGATTAATGGCACTGGTATTATCACAATAGATAGGTGTGCACCCCAGGTCTATTTGGTAGTCCTGAAGCTGGTGTTTAATCCAAATGACTTGTGTTCCACAACTCCCTGCAGCCACATATTCAGCTTCTGTAGTGGAGAGGGCCACAGAATGTTGTTTCTTGGAACCCCAAGACACTAAACACCCACCCAAAAATTCACAATGACCACTAGTACTTTTCCTGTCTAGTTTACATCCTACATAATCAGCATCTGTGTATGCAACTAAGTTAAATGTGTGTGATGCAGGAAACCATAAACTAAGAGAATGAGTAGCTGACAAATATCTGAAAATCCTTTTCACTACAGCTAAATGTAATTGAATAAGAGCCCAGGCGATTAGATCTCAAAACTTTCTCTCTCTAGATTCTAGTGTGAGAAGCTCTGCACTCTCCCGCGCATCGTCTTCTTCGTTATTGTCCACTCCCCTTGCCGCCCATGGCAGGTGTGGCGGGGGAGGATACAGTCTCTCCAAAAAGCATCGTCGCCGGTTGTCCTGATGCGGTGGTGGCAGCTCCACGGAGAACATATGCTCAAACCTTGATGGAATCACAATTCTGGCCGCGTATTTCATTCCAGGTGAAGGCCCCTTCATTTACAGATCAAGGAGAGCCGGCGGTTTTCTTCTCCCAAGAAGAGATCCAAGCTTCATATTCGCATCTTCAGAATGCTATTATAGCCAAATGCTCCTATGGCCGACCGTCGATCCCGGAGATTAAATCCTGTCTGCTGCAGCGCCTTCAACTAAGCTCTGATTTCGTTATTAGTCGGATGAATGCCAGGCATCTTTTGATTCGTTTGGGTAGTAAAGCTGATTTTATTAAAATCCTTCTTCAAAGGAACCTATATATCAAAGGATTCCTATTCAGATTCTTTAGATGGTCGCACGACTTTGATTTTGATTCGGATCCTCCGGCTGCTCCTGTGTGGATAGGCTTCCCTGCACTTCCAGTAAATTTCTATCATGAGGATTTGCTTCACTCAATTGCAGGGAATGTAGGATCAGTCCTGCGAATTCATGAAGCCACTTCAGCTTTGACAGAAACATCTGAGGCCTTAGTTTGTGTTGAACTTGATCTTTCAGTACAGAGAAAGGATCGGCTCTGGATTGGTATGGAAGGAAATGGCTTCTGGCAGAGAATTAATTATCACAGAGTGCCGCAATTATGTACTTTCTATCATAAGATCGGACATTTGGAAGCTGATTGCAAAAAGAAATTAAGCAAGAAGATGGTGCGAACTCAAATTCCAATGAATGCTGCTTCTAGAGCGAATCAGCAATTTGTTCGACAGGAGTTCAGACCCAAATCTCTTGGTCCAAAAATAGTAGTTCAAGACACAAATAGATTCTCAATATTGAATCACACAACTGATAGGTTAGATTCGAAAAAGCTTATGGTACAGGATAAACTTGTTGCTGACAATAATATTTGCTTTGGAGATACAAAGTGCGACCAATCAATAACTCATAATTTAGAGCCAGATTTAAGCTGTTTTGGCCCCCCTTCAGCTGTTTGTATAAATGGCTCTAACAAAGCTAATACAATATCTCTTTCTCGAATAGAAGAGATTATAGAGTTATCTGAGCTTCCTTCAATCCAGCAAAATAAAGTCAATCACAATGGAAATCCTCTCATTGATCAAGACCCACAATGTTCTTATGCTAATGAGAACACAAACACAAGCTCAGAATCTTTCTCAATAATTTCAGCATTGGAGAATTCCAGGATGCAATGTCAAGATAATGTAAGGAATAATCAACCTCACGATTTTAAACAGAACGAGGTTTCAATTCTTCCTGGAGTGCTTTTCAGTGATGCTCGTCTTACTAGAGCCAAAGCCAAGGTTCTAGCTTCTAATACATCTCTTCTTGATCATGATTAACTCAGCACTAATATGGAATGTTCGAGGTATAGGAAATAAAGCCACTGTAAGAAGTTTGGCTCATCACATAAAAGCTCATGACATTAGTATTGCTGCGATTTCAGAGCCTCGAGTAGATTTTAATCGTGCTCAGAGAGTGGCTCATCGCATTAATCTTCATTCTTTTATTGGCAATAATGGAGATTCCTCCAAAATTTGGCTATTTCATAAGTCTAGTTTATCTCTAGACATTATAGAAAGTCACTACTAATACTTAACAGTTGCCATTACTGAAAATAACTCTGCCACTTTGTTTTTTACTGTTATATATGCCTCCTGCAATGTGAGTAGTCGAAGAGATATGTTTAGCTCATTAATGGAATTTAATCAAGGTGTTTCTATCCCTTGGATCATTGGAGGAGATTTCAACTGTATTATTTCTCCTGAAGAAAAGATAGGTGGTTCTTTATCATCTATGACAGCTATGATAGATTTCCAAGGCTTTTTGTCAGCTACTGGAATGGTTGATGCTGGCTACTCTGGTTCTTCCTTTACTTGGACAAATAATCAGACTCGACTGTCTCACATTAGAGCTCGGTTGGACAGAGTTTTATATAATTCTCAATGGCTTCAAGCAGGTCATAATATGTCAGTCAGACACTTAATTAGAGGGCCTTCTGATCATGCTCCTTTATTATTGCATATAAATTCAGTTCTACCCTCCCCCGGGAGATTCATTTATCAGCATATGTGGCACACTCATGAAGGTTTCCTGGGCTTTGTTAAAATACAGTGGTCTAATTTCAAGCAACTGGAATGCCATCCTTTTCAGGTTCTACAGGGGAAACTAAAAAAGTTGAAAGCAGCTCTTAGGACATGGAATAAAGAGATCTTTGGCAATATTAATCAGGCTAAAGAGAATGCTGAGTTTTAGGTTGAGCAGGCACAGTCTTCTTATGATGACAACCCTTCTACAGAGAATAGAACCCTTCTTCAAAAAGCAAATGCTTAGCTTCGTCTGATACTTAATAGGGAAGAGATTTTCTGGTTCCAAAAGTCTCGGGTACAATGGATGTCTTGTGGTGATCGGAACACTAATTTTTTTCATCAATACACCAAGGTCAAAAGGCAAAGGAATTATGTCCATAAACTTAAAATCAATGATCAATGGGTGGAAGATCAGAATCTTATTTCAGAAGGTGCGGTTGAATTTTTTAAATCCCTTCTTACAATTGAAGAACACAGTATTGATGAAGATCTCTTCACAGTTATTCCTCAGTTGATCAATGAAGACCAAAACAGCATTCTGTGCTCCATTCCTCAAGCAGAAGAAATTAAAACAACAGTTTTCTCAATAACTGGCAATAGCTCTCCTGGGCCGGATGGTTTTACTGGAGGTTTTTTCACTCATTGTTGGGATATTGTTGGAAAAGATGTTACTAGTGCAGTGCAGAGTTTTTTCCAGGGTTGGGGAATGCCACAGGGAACTACATCAACCATTCTCTGTATGATTCCAAAGGTAAATAGCCCTACTACCTATGCTGATTTCAGACCTATAAGTCTTTGCAATTTCACATACAAGATTATTGCCAAAATCATTTGTGATCGGTTGCGGCCCATTTTACCTTGTATTATTTCAAAAGAACAAAGTGGATTCATTAGTGGAAGGCAGATATCTGACAGTTTTTTATTGGCCAAGGAAATGTTTATGGAAATTGATAGACCTGTTAGGGGTCACAATTTGCTTCTTAAACTTGACATGGCTAAAGCCTATGACCGAATTGAGTGGGATTTCCTCTTCATGGCACTGAAAAGATTTGGATTCTCGAATAGATTTATATCTCTTATTGCTCAAATGTTGGTGAATTGCTGGTTTTCTATTTCTCTAAATGGACATACTCATGGTTTTTTTAAATCTTCAAGAGGGGTAAGACAGGGAGATCCTTTAGCCCCTGCATTGTTTATCCTAGCAGAAGAAGTGTTGAGCAGGGGTCTATATCAACTATTTTCCTCTGGACAGTGTCAATTCTTTCATCTCCCTCGTGGTGTGAAGCCCATTTCACACATTCTATATGCTGATGATACAATAATTTTTATAAATGGTGGGGCTACATCGATTAAACATCTTTTGTTGTTTTTGGGAAGATATGAATTGTCATCAGGCTACATCGATTAAACAGATGCCTCGATGTTCTATTGATAGAATTTGCCAATTATCTGGATATCAACATAAAACTGGCTGCATCAAATATTTGGGCATTCCTCTTTTCAAAGGCAGAGTTAAAGTCCCTCATTTTAAATACTTGTTAGATAAAGTCAATGCAAAGCTAGCTGGTTGGCAGAGTAAATTACTTTCTCAGGCAGAGAGACTTATCCTCATTCGGTCTGTTCTTTCATATATCCCTATTTTCACAGCTAATGCAGCCTCTATTCCCTACACAATACTCAAACAAATTGTGAGAATTTGCTCTAACTTTTTCTGGCAGGGTTTTGAAACTGCTCACAGGCAACACTGGGTATCCTGGGATAAAATAAGTTGCCCCATTTCAGATGGTGGCCTTGGCATTCGAAGTCTTTCAGATTCACAGTTATGTTTATATGTGAAACAATTATGGTTGTCCATACACAGTGACTCTCTCTGGGCTAATTTTGTTCGAAGCAAATATATTCATGGCAACCATATAACAGATTGTAAAAATCCATTCCCTGCTGGAATTAAAGTTACTGATTTCAAAAAAGCTCAGATTATTTTGAAGACAAGCCTTCGGATGATTGTACAAGATGGTACTAATACTAATTTTCTTAAAGATAACTGGTACAAAGGAATGATACTGGCTGATATTCTGTCTATTCAGATTTCACCTTTGATTGATGATTGTTCTGTCCAAATGGCTATAACAAACAAACAGCATCCGGTTTGGTATCATTTGAGAGATCAACAGGTACAAAATGAAATTCAGAATTTTGTTTTTCAAGAAGGAAGAGATATACCTGTATGGTCTTTTACCAATTCAGGCAAATTCAGCATCAAATCCACCTACAGTTTTATTAAAGGGCAAGCACATTCTTCTGATTGGGGGTTTAAAATCAGTAAACTTTGGAACCAAAAAATTCTCCCGAGGGCATCCTTGTTTTGTTGGAAGCTGTTGAAATATGTTGTTCCTGTTGATACTCAAGTTCAACAAAGTGGGGTTAACTTAGCTTCCTGCTGTGGCTGTTGTTTTTCCTCCCATGAAATTGTGCATGCTGAACATTTATTTGTCAACAGTGACTTGGCCAAGCTTCTTTGGAGTTATTTCACACCTTTGCTACCCACTACATGCCTTGAATTACCTACTATCAGATGTAGGCTGAGAGCAGTAATAAATGAGGCAAA
Source organism: Amorphophallus konjac (assembly GCA_022559845.1). Classification (NCBI taxonomy): domain Eukaryota; kingdom Viridiplantae; phylum Streptophyta; class Magnoliopsida; order Alismatales; family Araceae; genus Amorphophallus; species Amorphophallus konjac. The sequence continues at coordinate 101,593,413 of CM040125.1, read as the reverse complement.
TATTCATACTCCTAGAGGCTTTATTTCTCTCCTAGTGTCTATCATGATTACCTGGGAAATCTGGAAATTCAGGTGTCGTGCAAGGTATGAAAATAAAAGAGCAAATGCTATGCTGATTTCGGATTTGATTCTTGCAGAGATTACTCAAATTATGAATCAGGTCAGATTCACTCATGGGGGCAGCCTTGATTATCTGAAACTAGTTCAAGATTTTGGCATAACAATAAATTGTAGCCGTATTGAATACTTTGTAGTTCGGTGGATAGCCCCTTCTATTAATTTTTCTCTCAATGTGGATGGGGCAAGCAAGGGAAATCCTGGTCCTGCAGGAGGTGGTGGCTGTTTCAGGAATTCCTATGGTCAATTCAAGCTGGGATTTTCTTATTACTACGGAATTGGTACAAATATGGTGGCCGAAGGTCGAGCTCTATTAGATGGTCTTCGATTAGCTCAATCATATGGCATTCAGTTATCTGTTATTTTTACTGATTCGATGGTTCTTATTAAGCTGTTGCAGAAAAAAAAAGAACCCCCATGGTCCCTTCTTCCTTGGTGGAAAAGTTTGAAATATCATTTCTCTATTTGCAACTGTCCCATTACTCATTCCTTCAGAGAAGCAAATCAATGTGCTGATGAATTGGCTAATTATGCGGTTTGCATGGGACGCAACTTGGAGTTTTCATCAATTGGAGAGTTACCATTGTTAGCTAAAGGATATGCCATTGCTGATGCAATTGGCATTCCTAATTTTCGTAGAAGGCATGTATAGATATTTTCATTCTTTCTTTGTACTTCAGAGGCATGTCCTCTCTTGAACATGTATACATTTTACATAGCAATAAAATAAAGCATCTAAATAGTGGATAGGTGGAGTGAGAACATTCCCTTCCTCTGGAATGGGGGTGCACTCTCCCTTTTTCTCTGTTAGATGACTTGGTTTCATAAAAAAAAAAGCTAAATGTAATTCAATAGGTCTAGACTGATACCTTGCACACATTCCTACACTGAATTGTATATCAGGTCTGGAAGCTGTCAAGTAAAGAAGAGATCCAATCATACCTCGATAGAGCTTGGCATTTACTTCTTTACCTGTCTCATCTGCATCCAGTGAGGTATTGGTACCCATGGGTGTTGTAATGTGCTTCAGGTTTTCCATACCAAACCTCTTGAACAGTTCCATTGTGTATTTGGTCTGGTTGATGAAGCACCCATCCTCTAGCTGTTGTACCTGCAAGCCAAGAAAGTTCTTTAGTTCACCAACCAAACTCATCTCAAATTCAGCAGACATCATTTTAGAGAATTCAACACATAGTTCATGCTTAGTTGATCCAAATACAATGTCATCTACATATACCTGAACTATGAGGAGATCTTTATTTGTACCCTTGGTAAATAAAGTTTGATCTACTTTACCTCTTTTGTAGCCCTTGTTGATCAGAAATTCAGTCAATCTTTCATACCATGCTCTTGGAGCCTGCTTTAGACCATACAAGGCTTTGTTTAACCTGAAAACTTGGTTAGGTTGAGGAGAAAATTGAAATCCAGGGGGTTGTTCAACAAAAATCTCTTCTTTAATGACTCCATTTAAAAAGGCACTTTTAACATCCATTTGTTGGAGTTTTATGTTCTTTGAACATGCAAACGCAAGCAACATTCTTATAGCTTCCATCCTAGCAACTGGTGCATAGGATTCATCGAAATCTACACCAAATTCCTGACAGTAGCCCTTGGCTACTAATCTGGCCTTAATCCTAGAAATGATTCCATCTTCATTCATTTTATTTTTGAACACCCACTTAGTTCCTATGATATTAACATTATCTGGTCTTGGAACAAGTTCCCAGACATTATTTCTTTCGAACTGGCCCAATTCCTCACACATAGCATTGACCCAAGCTTGATCAGCCAAGGCCTCTTCTATTGATTTGAGTTCAATTTGTGAGACTAAAGTAATTAAGTCTTCATTATTCACATTCCTAAAATGAGACCAAGTCCGAAGAGGATCTTCAGGATTGCCTATGACATTATCTATCAGATGAACTTTAAGAAATCTAACATTTATTAAAGACTCACCTGCTTCTCTTAGCTCTTCCTGGTTGGGATGATTTGCTGTTCCGCTTGGCTGAGTCTTCTCTTCTTCTTGGTCTTCTAGGAATTCCCCATCATGATTGGAATCCCTGTCAAAATTTTCAATGTTAGAAACACCTTTCTTTTCACTAAAAATAATGTGTGGAGACTCTTCAACCTTTTTGTCTGTTATGTTAAAGACCCTATATGCCCTAGACACTTCTGAATATCCCAAAAATATTCTAGGGGAGCTTTTAGCTTCAAACTTGTCTATATCTTTCTTGTCATTGTTATGAATAAAATATTTTACTCCAAAAATTCTGAAATGAAACAAGTTTGGTTTCTTACCTTTTAGAAGCTCATAGGGTGTTTCCTTGTGAATGTGTCTTACCATGGCCCTGTTGATTATGTAAGTTGCTGTATTGGCCGCCTCTGCCCAAAACCTCCTTAGTAATTGACTTTCAATTAGCATGGTTCGGGCCATCTCCACCACAGTTCTATTTCTTCTCTCCACAATTCCATTCTGTTCAGGTGTCCTAGGAGAAGAAAATCTGTGTGTTAGTCCCTCTCTTTCACAAAGATCAGAAAACATGGAGTTTTCAAACTCACCTCCATGGTCAGATTGAATAGAACAGATCTTGTCTTTTCCTTCTTGTTTGACCTTATTGAAAAATAGATTAAACTTTTGAAATGCATCACTTTTATTTGCTAAGAAAAAGATCCATGAATATCTAGAGAAGTCATCTATGATGACATAGCCAAACCTGTTCCCATTAAGACTCTGAGTTCTAGTAGGACCGAAGAGGTCCATATGGAGAAGTTCCATTGGTCTAGAGGACAATGGCTCAGATCTTAATTTGAAAGAATTCCTGATCTATTTGCCTAGAGCACAGGCATCACATGATTTTGAAATAGAATTCAATTTAATTCTAGGCATGCCTCTCACTAAATCATGCTTGACCAATTTATTTAAAGTAGTAAAGCTAGCATGACCTAGACGTCTATGCCATTCAAAAGCATCATTTTCAGAATTGGCAGATAAACAAATATTAGATTCAGATTCCTTATGTAAGTCTACCATGTAGACATTATTAATCCCGTTGGCTACAAATTTAACCACATCAGAATTTATTTCAAAAATTTTGCATGAATTATCATCAAACACAACCCTGTGACCCTTGTCACATAACTGACTAATCCTAATCAGGTTGTGTTGAAGACCTTCCACAAGTAGAACTTTTTCAATGGAGTTTGTGGAAGACTTACCTACTGTACCAACTCTAATTATCTTACCTTTGTTCTTTCCTTCAAACTTGACTAGACCCCCTACCTTCATCTCTATCTTGCTGAACTTGGATCGGTCTCCTGTCATGTGCCTGGAGCAGCCACTGTCGAGGTACCACTTGTTATCTTCAGCTGCCAGGCCGACCTACACAAATAACATCAAGCAGAGTGATTTGGAACCCAAGATGAGTTGGGTCCAAGAATATTATTCAAATCTCTAATCAAATGTTTAGGAATCTAAATTTGCTTCAGCATGGATTTCCCTGGCACCTTTACTTCTGGTTTATTGAAATTAAGTCCAGCTGGTCTGGAGAAGTAAGTTCTATTCCATTCATTAGGCTTGCCATTCCTAGGATATCTCCTATAAGTTTGTTGATCAACAGATTTTTGAAGATGATGATCATTTCTCCAGTAGGTCCTCTTTGGACCCATCTGATTGTAGTAATTCCAGCTTTTCTTCTGATCCACTTGCTTGGTCCATTTACCATTTATGTTCTGATTGGTAGGCTTAGTGAAATTCTTCACAAAATTCATTCCCATTTTAAATGGTTGACTAGCACTGTTTTTAGAACTTTCCTTCTGACCTCGAGTTCCCTTACTGCTGTTTGAGCTGGATGGTGTGTCCAACTTTTCTTTTCCCTTCTCTGAGCAGAAGGTAATGGTTTTGAATTGTAAGGGTCTTTTGTTAGTTGGGTCATAGCTTAGACCCTCCTTATTGAAGTTAACCCTAGCCCCCAGTATAGCATCCAGACTAGATTTTCCTTGAACAATTTTTTCCAAAACTTTCTGTTTGTCTTCCAGCTCCTTTTGAAGGGACTCAGAATTTTTTAGAAGTTCACCTTTGACTTTCTTAACAGCTTCATATTTTTCTGAGTTCACTCTACTTTCATTCAAGCTTTCTTCAATTCTTATTTTGAGTTCATTGAGCTGATTTTGACTTTCTTGGTTTTCTCCCTTGAGCTTATCATTTTCTTTTCTTAGTGAGGTCATTTCTTCTAGTTGCTCTTTTAGTTTCTGATTTTCATCACAGACCTGGGTTTGTTCTTCAACATTAGTATTAAATTTTCTTTTCAGAACCCTATGCTCTTTACTAAGTGAATTAAACTTATCTAACAATTCACCATAAGCATCTTCCCAGTCATCAATAGAGAAATTTTCAAAAACATTTATTACCTCCTCTTCGCTATTTGCCATAAGGCAAATTCCTTCTTCATACTCCTCTGAGGAAGTGTCTTCGGGATCTTCTTCTTCCTCGCTCCATGTGCAGACCATCGCCTATGGTTTTTTCTTTTTCTGCACCTTTGAGGTCTTCTTCTGAAAGTAGGGACGCTTCTTCTGGAGATCTGGGCATTCGCCTTTCATGTGTCCCTGTTTGTTACAATGATAACAAGTCAGTCTCTTAGAATTTCTATCCCTATGATTGGTAGATTCAACATTCTTGCTAAAGGAGTATGGCTTCTTCCTCCTAAAAGTCTTCCCCTTTCTCCTTAAAAATTTACTGAACTGTCGAGTGAGCATTGCCTGCTCCTTCTGATCGAGATCGGAGAAGCCATCAGACTCACCACTACTGCTGCTGCTACTGCTGCTACTGCTACTCTTGTTGCGGGATGCCTTGAGAGCTACATTCTTACCCTTCCTGTCACTTCCTTCACCACCTCCTTTGAAGTTCATCTCATAGGTCATGAGGGATCCTATGAGTTCATTCACTGTCAAGGTCGTCAGATCTTTTGACTCCTCTATCACTATGGCCTTAGTGTGCCATGCTGGGGATAAAGATCTAAGAATTTTCCTGACTATATCTGCCTCAGCTAGATCTTTCCCTAGCCCCTTAAGAGTGTTTGTGATCAAGGACAACCTGGCATACATTTCAGTAATGTTCTCCTCTGCATTCATCCTAAATAGTTCATACTTAGAGGTGTAGAGGTTTACCTTCGAGGCTTTCACTTGAGCTGTGCCTTCGTAGATTAATTGCAGCTCATCCCACATTCGCTTGGCAGTCTTGTAGGCAGATATACGGGCATATTCCTCTGGGTGAACATCACACTGGATGATGTTCAGCGCCGTCCAGTTGAGTAAAGATAGCTTGACATGGTCATCTGTCCACGCGTCCTCGTTCAGTGGCAGATCATACGGCCCAACAATAATTACTCTCCACAGCTTGTGACTCTGTGCCCTGATAAACACTTCCATCCTGTTCTTCCAAAAGAGATAGTTATTACCATCAAAAAATGGAGGACGACTAATGGATTGACCTTCAGCCATGAAGCTTCTAGGACCATTAGCATTTCCCTGACCGTTCGTCCACATGATGCAAACCTGCTCTGATACCAAATGTTAGCGCAGCGAAGAGTGATATAGAAGGGGGGGATGAATAGATCACTCCCGATTTAGAAAACTTCAGCGGAAAATCACTACTTCGAAATACAACCCTTCAGATATAGCAAAACAATATAGCTAATGCAGTGAGAAACTAAGACAAAATAATAAGGTGCGATTGGAAGTGGCCGTCCACACACAAACACAATGCCAAGCAGAAGGAGAGCACAAATGATAATACCAAACCACAGAGGAGACAAGAGATTTTAAGGTGGTTCGATTGTAGTCCATAATCTACATCCACCCCTCACTCCAACTAGAGTGAGGATTCCACTAGCCACTGCTAGAAAACTGCAGACTCAGTCTGCGAACAATATGCTGCCACACATCTTGAACAACCAAGGGAAACAAATCCCTCAACCAAACTCTGCTACCCACAGAGCTTGACACCTGGACCTGCTACCAGCAAGACCAGAACCGGAGATGGCTCTCCCTTCCTCCAACCCGGAGGGAACCTGCTAATGACAACCCATCACTGGCAAAACCAGAGATCACAGATCTCTCTTCCTCTGCAGCCTAGAGGGGAACCGGAGTAGCTCTCCCTTCCTCCAAACACTGGAGGGTAACAACTCGAAATCAGAGATATGAAGAAATGAAAAGAAAACAGAAATGTAAACAAGACCAACGATGAACAACAATCGTTTCAGAAAACCAAAATCAAATGTAGCTTCCGAAGAAGCAAATTAGACTCTTCTCTCTCACTCAGACTTTTCTCTCACAGCAATACTCTCAAATCTTTTCTCTCTATCTTCTTTCTAGAACGTGGAGGCTCTCTCTTTTCTTCTTCTACTCAGGAATTCTTCACTTCAGCTTTTTCCTTCAGTTCTATCCATCTAATCGTAGAAGACACCTTTTATATGGCATTCGACCTGACTTTTAGGCCTTCACACGAGTGGGTCTCGTTCCCTCCTTTTCCAGAGCATCCTCAGATCACGTGCCAGGCATCATCCTCGATTCACGTGCCCAATCATTAACCTGAATCATCTGCAGGCAGAGACAAGAAAATGTGATTAGTTAGTTCAGTCATATATCAACGAATGTATATACTTTAGAACAGCAAATGAGCAAGTATGTACACTGAGAGAGTGTATAGAGTTGAAGTTCTTCATGCGAGCTCAGTGTATGGACTTGCAGTAAAGTGCATTAACATAACAAGGGGGATGTAAGACTTCTGTGAAGTGTATGAAGGAATATAGTGTATAGACTTGCAAACAAGGGACTGTACAGACTTGATTAATGAGTGCATGTGAAAGGCAGTGTACAGACTTGAGATGAACAAAGCATGAACGAGTCTATCTAATGTATAGACTAGAAACATTTGAACACATGGACAATGTATACACTTGGCCTTTGAGGAATGATGTATTGACTCTGAACGTGAAGGCAGGCTGTATAGACTTGGAGAATATTGAAGCACTGTATAGACTTGGTAAACCTGAACCAATGTACATACTTGGAACGCCTGAGGACTAGTGTATAGACTTGGAATCAATGAAAGCGTTGGCTATACAGACTTGCATGAACGATGTATACACTTTGCCAATGTGTAGACTTAGGGTGTGTAGACACGCCAAAATTGACGTTACTGTGAGCAAATCTCATATTACCTTGTAATGCCCCAATTTGACCCTCAAATTACCTTTGTTTGAGTGATTTTTCTCACTTTTCTTAGATTTCTCCCTTTTCCTATTTTTTTTTCTATTTTCCTAGATTTTTCTGGATTTTCTGGGCATTTTTCTCTGTTTTTATGAATTTTTCGGAATTAACGACTTGAAGAGGGGCGTCATTTCTTTTTAAAAAAATTAAAATAAAATAAAATAAAATTAACGACATATAATGAGGCGTCCATTTCTCTCAAATTCCTATTTTTTTAGAATTTTCTGAAGTTTTTTCAGAATTTTTTAGAATTAACGACCAAGAATAGGACGTTACCTTTATTTTAAATAAATAAAAATAAAAAAAAAAATTGAAGAAACGACGTAGGGGAAGGGCGCCAATTTCAATTGATTATTTTATTAATATTTTTCCACCCTCTTCGAGAGGTGATTTGGTGGACTTCCGGGTGTCAGAAAAATACGCAAAAATAGTCATTGGAATCAGCACATTGAGATGCACCTCCACCTAAAAAATGGGAAAATAATATTGAGAAATGTAAATAGCCCTATTTTGATTATTTTTGAATTAACGACCCTTGGTAGGGCGCGTTTTTAATTAACGGCTTTGGTTGAGACGTGTTTCATAATTTTCAAAAAAAGAAAGAAATATTTATTTCTAAAAAATGATCCCTGAATTGATACCTTGTTTCAAGGCGCGTTTTAAATTAACGCCCTTCGGAAGGTCGTCAATTTAAGAATTGACGCCCCTATCCAAGTCGTGTTTCATCTTTCGTGTTCTAAACAAACGCAGCCCTTTCCCAGAGAGTTCCTGCTTTGTTTGGTCACTTGCCCATTCTAATCCTTCCCCCCTTGGGCTCTTGCCCATTCTTATCCATTCTTATCTTGATTCAATCCTATTAATAGAGCCATGCGGCTCTGTTAATCGGATTCCTCCCCCCCTTCTTTTCTTCCGAGGCTTTTTCTTCTTCCTTTTTTCTTTTTCTCTGTGTTTTCTTTCACGCAGGTGCTGCTGCTATTTCTGGCCGAAGGAGAAGCTGCTGCATTCAATCATGCTTTCATCTTCTTGACAGCTTCCTCCCCATCGAACATCCAAAGCCAAGCAACAGGCTCTTGCTTTCTGTCATTCTTTCTTTGATTTTTTTTATCATTAGTTCATGCATGCAGCATACATACTGTTTATATATTTTTCCAACTCAACCACGTTGAGTATTTCCCCTTAGTGCACTCTTGCACTCTTTCCACTTATTCATATTTTTATTCATATCATCATTCATATTTCCATACCCTTTTTTGCATGGGGGTTTAAGGGCAACCACCCACAAGGTGTGTTCTTACACAATTTTCTATGCTCATCCTTTTATTAAGAATTTGATGCTACACTCACCATGTTCTAATTTCATATTCTTTATTGGTGTTTGATTGTTTTGCAAGGGTAATCAAATTGAAGAACTCTCTTCATCGGCCGGCCGATTGGAAGAGAAAGGAGCACTCACATCCCCGCATTCAAGGTATTTTTCGCGATCCCTCCATGTTTATTATTTGTTATATCTTTTGAGGCCTCGTGTCTCTGACGATCACAAACTCCATCTTAGCACCTCGTGCTTATTAGTGCTATTTCATGCTTTATTTATTCATTATTTCTATTCTATTTGTCTAAGTGGATTTCTTAGAATCTACAAATTGGCGATCACGGTGGGACCCCTTTTGTTTTTCTTTTGATTATCCTTTCCCCTTGTGCACCCACGTGTGCCATCTCCCCTTTTGCACCCACGGTGCGTCTCCTTTTTGTGCCCCACGGGCACCCTCCATTGTGCATTGCACTCTCCCCATGTGATCTGTCAATTTGATAGGTTTTTTTTTAGAATTTCCACTTGTCCAAATTTTTTGATAAGCATGCTAATATCTTAATTCATATATTTGTTGATTGCCTGTGACTGTGAGTGTTTGATACTGCTGGCCGTTGAGTCTTTCTGGGAATTAACGCCTCTGTCAGAGGCGCGTTTTATTTTAACGCCCTAATCCAGGGCGTCTTATTCCTGTTTAACGCCTTCTGATAGGGCACCTTCCATCATATCTGTTGCTTATGTGAATTCACGCCCTTCCCCAGGGCGTCTTTTTGTTGCTTAGCGCCTCACATCAAGGCGCGTGTTTACATTTTGACGCCCTCACCCAGGGGCGTCCTTTTATATATAGCGCCTCACTCCAAGGCGCGCTTTTCACTGCCCCTGGGCCCTCCAGTGATTCACGACAGTGATACTGTCGTCGCTTTGGTTAATAGCGCCCCCTGCCAGGGCGTCTTTTTACTGTGGGTTTACAGAACCCTCCCGTGTGTGGCTTTTCATCATGATTCATGCTTATATTTGCTGATTGATTATATTGCTGTGATTGGCTTGTTTACCCTGCATTCACTCATTTGCATTGGTTTGAGAGACCTCCTCTCTCTACATTAGGATTCCACACACCCCCTTGGTGAAGGAAGGACCCTCCATTGAGCATTCCGTCTCTTTAGATTGGAAGTTCCCAAACCAAGCCTCCATAAGTCCCCGCACCCGTGGATTCCCTCACGGACGCCGGGCAGGTTGTACCTTTTTGACGTCCCGAGTTAGTTGGCCTATACACGGTGAGAGAGTGTTCCTAGTTGGCACCGGAGTTCAAACCATATTGAAACTAGGATCCTCCCTTGTGTGAATCACACCAAACTTTGTTAAAATTCATTAATTCACCAAGGTTCAAACAAATTAAGATCAAAGGTAACCATTCCAACTTGTGTGCTTTTTGCATATTATTTTGAACTTTGATTGAATAATGGCTTACCATGATAAGAAAACCAACATGTTTAATCCAATTCATGAGGATGCACAACCATGCACATCTTATTCTCCTCAATTTCAACATTTTCATCTAAACTCTCACCATGCTTTCGAGGGACCACGTCCTCATTCTTATGGTCATGCCCGGCCCATGGGCAATGTCCAAACTTATGGTCCCTCATCTCAATTTCAAGCCACTACTCCTTCGGGACTGTCTCCTCCCAACAATGAGAAGGTCTCCCAAATCATTCATGCATTAGATCATCTCACCCCTCAACAGATCCAAGCCCTTAAGGCCGCCGTTGAGGGTGCATCTCCTTCATCTCTTCCTCCTTCCAACCCTACACGGGTGGCCCATCACCCACCTCCCTCTTCTATTCACAATCCTAATCGGGTAGCCCATTACCCATCCTCTTCTATTCACATTCCTCCCCGGGTGGTCCGACACCCGCCTCCTTATATTCCTCCTCCATCACGGCCCCGAGGCCCATTTATTTCTTGCAATCCGGCCCATCTGGGTTCTTCTGCGGGTCATCCCATTAACTCCCCTCCACGGCCTTTTTATGCCACCCCTCCTTCAAGGCCCTGCCAACCCTTGGTTGCTCAAGTTACACCCCTCCAACAAACCCTTCTTGATAAAGTCACTTTAAGGGAGGAACAATTAAGAAGGGTCATGGCTCCTCCTACTCCGATCAATCCTCTCCATGCCGCTTTAGATAATATTACTAAGATGGAGAAAGAATGGAAGGATAGGAGAGATGATTATGGTATCGGCAGCTCAAGCAAGCAACAGCCGGCAGATTTCGACGATCAAGTGGACACCGTCCGCCCTCCACCCATCCGCACACTTCATTCATATGGCCTTCCACCTCCACATACGCAACATCACTACATTCCTCCATCCACATATACGCCTCCACTACGGTGTCCACGTGAATTTGATGATGAAGAACCGGTAATTGAAGAATTCGCGGCATATGACGATGAAGCTCCGCAGGCATCCCTTCCGAGTTTCCTTCGCCATCCTCTTCCTCCACTGCCAGAAGACCCCTATGCTCAGGACTATGCCACAGTCCCCGATCCAACCCCCATTTATGAGACCTCTTGGTGTTACAATGATGGGTCGATACTCCAATCACCCATACCGCCGCACCATGAGTATCCTCCTCACCCCAATACTTGGTGTTACGATGATGGGTCGATACTCCAGTCACCCACACCGGTGCATCATGCGCCTTCCCCTATACCTGACACCTCTCGCCCCATCCGACATTTTCAGCGCACCAAACCCTTTCCTTTTACACCATTAACCTCTATTCCATCGGCCTCCGCCAAACCTCCACTACTCTCCACTCCACCGGCCTCCGCCGAACCTCCATCACCCTCCACTACGCCGGTCTCTGCCGAGCCTTCTATTACCCCTCCTCTTTGTTCGCTACCTAAGCCGTCCATTATCCCTGTAACGCCAAAACCAGCTTTGCCAGGCCTTTCCCCTATTCCACCACTTAACCTATCACCCTTACCCGTGGCTAATCCTGAGCAAGGTCCACCCCTTTTTGCACTCAAGCCAACCCCTACTGCTTCCGAGCAACGGGGGAAGCTCGACGTGTTTGAACCTTCGCTTCCACTCACCCTTTCTCCAACACCTTCCACTATACCTCCACCATCCATGGAACTTTCCGCCTCCGCTTCACCCCCCTTTACTACTCGGAACGGGCGGCCTTCTGAAAGTACTTGTGCCGAAGATGAGCAAGAGCCGGGCAAGAAAGATTTGGCCACGGCCGAGCTATTCAAGATGCAAGAGTTTATTTGCCGGATGCCAATCCGGGTTGTTGTGCCAAGCATGGTCGAAGATGCCAAGTCGCCGACACTGCTCACTAAAAGAGAATGTCAAGCTTTGATGCCGTGTAGGCTTGTGCCCAAAGGCCAGACAGGGCACCCCTTGTTCCAACTTTCAAATCTTGAACCTTTTCTTCCATACAAGGGGCGAATGCCCATTTTGTTCAACACTCCATATACGTCACAACCAATGGGCAACACGATGCTTCATGTCCCAACTCTCCAACTCCCTCGCACTATTGCTTTTCACCCTCCAAGGGAGTTGTCATTCACCATTGAAGCTTCGGCATGGGCTATTTCTTATACACTTTCACTGCCATAGAGGGGAGGTTATCTTGGTGCTAAGGGGCCTTCCACTATTTTATCCACCTTCTATTCAACTCCATTCACATTATTGTCTATCACAAATTCTTCATGGGCCACTCCAAGGGTAAAAAGGAAGATCTCATCCTCTCACCCTTCACATTCTTCATATTGTTTGCATTTCATCGCATTCATGCATTCACTGCATTCATCGCATCCATCATTTTGCATACACCTCCTGATTCCCGAGTTTCCAAACCCGTATCTTCCCCGCCTTCCAGCACCTCCGGATATTCCGAATCTCCCGTCTTATTCACCTTCATCCTCGGGATCTGTAGGTCCCCTTACATTGCTCGGGCGTTGCCCCCTCCCCAATCTCTTCTCAGGGCATCGCGTCCCTTTTCAGCTCTTGTATCCGGACCCTCCGGATGTCTCTCACTTTCTCCCAGGGCATCGCGCCCCTTTCCGCCATATTCTTCCGGAACCTCCGGACTTTCTCCAAGGGCATCGCGCCCCTTTCCACCTTACTCTTCCGGAACCTCCGGGCTTTCCCCTCGGGCATCGCGCCCCTTTCCATCTTATTCCTCCGGAAACTCTAGATTCTATTTCCCTCTTCTTTGGGCATCGCGTCCCTTTCCATCTTATTCCTCCGGAACCTCCGGATCTTTCACCCCTCTCTTTATCCCTTGGGCATCGCGCCCCTTTCCGTCTTCTTCCTCCGAAACCTCCGGATCTTTCTCTTCTCCTTGGGCATCGCGTCCCATGGTACCTTCCCCCTCCAGAACCGCTGGACTCTCTTTCCTTCCTCCCAGGGCATCCCGACCCTTCTGATTCCATTCCTCCGGAACCTCCGGACCTTCCTGATCCTTTTCATCCACTCTTCCCCGGGCACCGTGTCCCACGGCATCTCATTCCTCCGGAACCTCCGGACCATCCATCTTTCTTCCGACTCATCTTTCTGCTCTTCCAGGACATCACATCCTTCATTTTCTTCTTCCTTTTCCATCATTTTTTTTTCATATCTCTTCTCAGGGCACCGCGTCCCTCGATATTTTATCCCTCCAGAGCTTCTGGATGATTCCTCCTATCATAATTCTTCTCCTCTACCTCTGGAATCTCCGGATCCGCCTCTTTCCATCTATCAATTTCTTCTTCTAGTTCCTCCAAATCATGGGTCCGACCCAACTTCTTCCACATCCACTGCCTTGGGCATCTGCCCTTTTTCTCACTGCTTTCGAGGCTTTAGTCCTCACTCCTCCTTCTAATTCTCTGCTTCTTCTGTAGACCTTTCATGTGATCAGGGTCTCCACACCTTAGTGAGGGAGTTCTAGACCTCGCCTCTCTTCCTTTTTTTCCTTATTCGTCTGAGTCTGGTCTTGGCACCACTCCTTCTTGTTAAGCCACTTTCAAACTCTTTGCTTCCAATCCTATTGACTGCCAAAGAGGACAAATCTCGTGATGATCGATCTCGCCTCTGACAGCTGCTTCTATAAAGGTTGCAAGGTAACATATTGGCGTAAGTACGTATTTCTGTGATATCATTATCTCATTGCTTCACGCATGATTTTCAAAAATGAAGTGCTTCTTAACAAAATCAAAAGTGGTGTTTTAAACCTTTATCTTAATTAAATCATTCTCAAAAGAGTCTTTAGGCTTGCTTTTGCAGCACTTTTGGTTAATAAGAACCCATGCTGGGAATTCAACATTCTCTCCCTGCTTGTTAAGAGTAACCCTCAGCTGGGCACCGCACACACTTCACGGCGTCCTTAGCCGGCTCCTTTAGTTAAAAACGTTGCTACTTTGGCCATGCTATGAGTATATCAGAAAGTCTTTTCTCTTCTTTACTCGGCCGAATGCAGGGGCAAGAGATTGACGGATGAGATGACCAACCTCGGTACTCCCCAATACGAGAGGATTCTCAAATAGGGGCAGTCTTGACTCAAAATCAATATGAGTTTTCATATGAGTTTTCATGATATACATCTCGCCAAAAGGGCTACTATGAAAATCAAGTCAAAATTTTGATAAAAGTAAAATTATGAATTATGGCATGTCAAGAGTGGCAAAGTCCCCACAGGGAAAACCCTGGTCGTATGCATGTCAAGGGTCTAAAAATCAAAGGCACAAAGTCCCGGCACAACAGACTACCTCTTTGAGGGGAAACACCTTGGAAGGAATTCAAGTCCCGACATCTCCCATCCTGCATAAAGCTTATCCTCAATTATTCTTCTCTTCTCCCTCGAAGACCGAATGTTTCTCGGGTATGGCCTTGGTAGGGGCACCGTTGATCAAAGGCGGTCGGTTATAGGATGCCACTTTCAATGCACGCCCGGCTTTGGGAAATTTTAGCAAAAAGGGAAGGAACGAGGACCCCCAATTAAATGATTTAAACACCCTTTGATGCTACATTAGCTATGTCTAAACCAAAATCTAAAAAAAATGAATATTGCAAAATCAAACAAAAAAAATTGAATATTTCCTGAGCAAAATCAAACAAAAAATTGAATATTTCTTGTCCAAAATCCATAAAAATTTGAAATATTTTCCAAAAATTCATAAAAATTTGAATATCTTTTCCAAAACTCATAAAAATTTGCATATTTTAAAAATAAAAAAATGCATTATATTTTCTGATGGTGTTTTGCAGGAACAACTTTGCAAGGATCAAGAGCACGGGATAAGTCCTATCTCCACTCATTGCTATCAATCTATTAATTTCTCCCGATATTCTCATGATATGCCACCCTGGGCATTTTTTTTTCATCTCCCTATATCATTCTCATTATCATATCTCCTGATTATCATCCTGATTATTCATCTCCAGATCTTTCAATCAACTCCTGCTAATTTCTCTGGATCAATTCTGCCACTAGGCATTATATCATTCTGATCATTCAACTCTACATCTTGATTAGTCAAGATTGTCATCCTCATGACGAAATAACAAATAATGATGCTTTGTAATATCATGATTCAACTCATACATGCTATTGATGCTTTGATGTTGCTTGCTATGCTTAAATGCCTTATTCATTGCTTGTTATCTTTTATATCTTGGCTGATGAATCTTTGAGCGCAGGAAGAAGCTCTTGGTCCCACCGACTAGGCATCATCATCCAAGCCCCACGGTGCTTGCACCTCATCTCACAGTTCCCCCATGCTTATTGCTCTATCTCTCCCTGTATGCATTTCTACTATATGTTACATACGCTACTAGATTATATCAAGGACCTTGTGGCTTTGGTAAATCTGGGATTTGAGTTCCCCTTCATCAAAAATAATGATGATTCCAGAGGAGTCTTAGTCACACGGATAGGCCGTTGAGCCGTCCAAGACTGGGGATGATGGTTCCTTTTGCGAGTTGGTGCGTGGATAAACGGGCTTCGGCTTAGTATCAGCTCGCAGAAATTGGTTTCTTGACCCAGTCTTGGCAGTTTAACAATATTATCCTTGATTACCTTATATGTTAATTTGTTTTAACTTTTTCCTTTTAAACCCATCATGCATTCATATAGGAATTTAAAATAATTTTGGAAAATCATTCTTAAGCTGATTTGGAGAGTCAAATTGATCTTAATCTTTCCGATATGAGATATTCCATGTCGAATTGTGTCCTCAGTTCGTTTTGTCGCTGTTTTGGGTTATTTTCTCGAAAGCTCCTTGTTTGGATTTCTATCATCTTATTTTAATTATTTTCCCTTTGATCCACCTTGACTGCAGCACGTCCACATTGGCTGGTAACCGCTCTCCAATGGTGAAACCTGCAGGTTTGTGACCTGAGGTACTTCCACCGCGCTGGAAGTTGATCATCTTCTTTTATCTCCTTCGTGCCCGCGTGCACACTCCCTCTTTTTATCCAAACATCGTTGATTTCATTGAATTTCCCGGGATTGCTTCATCTCGAGCTTTTGATTTAATTCTCATCAAGTGATGTTGATTGCGTGTCTCATCACACCTTGGCATCTACTTTTCAGTTTGCTCTGCTCCCTTGCAAAGCAGACGTCAAGGCGGGGCAGCTGTAGACACGCCAAAATTGACGTTACTGTGAGTACATCTCATATTACCTTGTAATGCCCCAATTTGACCCTCAAATTACCTTTGTTTGAGTGGTTTTTCTCACTTTTCTTAGATTTCTCCCTTTTTTCTCCCTTTTCTTATTTTTTTTCTATTTTCCTGGATTTTTCTGGGTATTTTTCTCTATTTTTATGAATTTTTAGAATTAACGACTTGAAGAGGGGCGTCATTTCTTTTTAATAAAATTAAAAGAATATAAAAGAAAATTAACGACATATAATGAGGGCGTCCATTTCTCTCAAATTCTTATTTTTCTAGAATTTTTTGAAGTTTTTTCAGAATTTTTTAAAATTAACGACCAAGAATAGGACGTTACCTTTATTTTAAATAAAATAAAAATAAAAAAAATTGAAGAAACGACGTAGGGGAAGGGCGTCATTTTCAATTGATTATTTTATTAATATTTTTTCACTCTCTTCGAGAGGTGATTTGGTGGACTTCCGGGTGTCAGAAAAATACGCAAAAATAGTCATTGGAATCAGCACATTGAGATGCATCTCCACCTAAAAAATGGGAAAATAATATTGAGAAATACAAAATAGCCCTATTTTGATTATTTTTGAATTAACGACCCTTGGTAGGGCGCGTTTTTAATTAACGGCTTTGGTTGAGGCGTGTTTCACAATTTTCAAAAAAAGAAAGAAATATTTATTTCTAAAAATGATCCCTGAATTGATGCCTTGTTCCAAGGCGCATTTTAAATTAACGCCCTTCGGAAGGTCGTCAATTTAAGAATTGACGGCCCTATCCAAGTCGTGTTTCATCTTTCGTGTTCTAAACAAACGCAGCCCTTTCCCAGAGAGTCCCTGCTTTATTTGGTCACTTGCCCATTCTAATCCTTCCCTCCTTGGGCTCTTGCCCATTCTTATCCATTCTTATCTTGATTCAATCCTATTAATAGAGCCATGCGGCTCTGTTAACCGGATTCCTCCCCCCCTTCTTTTCTTCCGAGGCTTTTTCTTCTTCCTTTTTTCTTTTTCTCTGTGTTTTCTTTCACGCAGGTGCTGCTGCTATTTCTGGCCGAAGGAGAAGCTGCTGCATTCAATCATGCTTTCATCTTCTTGACAGCTTCCTCCCCATCGAACATCCAAAGCCAAGTAACAGGCTCTTGCTTTCTGTCATTCTTTCTTTGGTTTTTTTTTATCATTAGTTCATGCATGCAGCATACATACTGTTTATATATTTTTCCAACTCAACCACGTTGAGTATTTCCCCTTAGTGCACTCTTGCACTCTTTTCACTTATTCATATTTTTATTCATATCATCATTCATATTTCCATACCCTTTTTTGCATGGGGGTTTAAGGGCAACCACCCACAAGGTGTGTTCTTACACAATTTTCTATGCTCATCCTTTTATTAAGAATTTGATGCTACACTCACCATGTTCTAATTTCATATTCTTTATTGGTGTTTGATTGTTTTGCAAGGGTAATCAAATTGAAGAACTCTCTTCATCGGCCGGCCGATTGGAAGAGAAAGGAGCACTCACATCCCCGCATTCAAGGTATTTTTCGCGATCCCTCCATGTTTATTATTTGTTATATCTTTTGAGGCCTCGTGTCTCTGGCGATCACAAACTCCATCTTAGCACCTCGTGCTTATTAATGCTATTTCATGCTTTATTTATTCATTATTTCTATTCTATTTGTCTAAGTGGATTTCTTAGAATCTACAGGGTGTAGCTAAAGCAGCGAACGTAGGAATAGGTTGGAACGTATAGACTTACGTTCGATCAGTAAGTATAGACTTCAACTAGGGAAGCTATAGTGCTATGTCTAGACTTAATGATGCAAGCCTTGTATAGACATTGGAATGCTTGAAGCGATGTACAGACTTTGTGAGCGCCAAGCATTGATGAACGCCGCTCGTTGTACAGACTTCGAATCAAGGCATGAATAGTGAATCAATGTCTAGACTTGGATGGCCAAGCCAATGTATAGACTTGTGCAGTGCAGCCAGTGTATGGACTTGTACAGTGCTGCGCAGTGTACAGACTTTGAAATGCGACCTAGCAGGATGTGTAGACATTGAACGCAACCAGAATGTCTAGACTTGTTATGAAGCAATGCACAAGCTGTACATACTTGAGGTAATGCTTGCAGAAGGCGATGTATGGACTTGGTTTGTGACTAGAGGCTGTATAGACTTTGGGACATCATGCGTGAGACGAAGGACAATGTATTGACTTTGAAATGGCAGACGATGTATAGACTTGGGGTTCAACTGAGGAAGTATAGACTTCGGGTTCAACTGAGGATGTATAGACTTGGAAGATGTGAGGCGATGTGTAGACTTTGAAATGAACGAGAGAATGTATAGACTTGGCCCCTTGAAGGATGTATAGACTTCAGATGTGCAAGCTATAGTGCCGTTTGTTGATTTGTTTTGCTTCTCTTCTTCCTTTTGTTTTATGTGAAATAAAGATGATAAATAAAAATCAAAGATCTCAATCAACCCAAGGACATGCGAACCATGAACCTAGGCAACCAGAACAAGCTCTAGCATGGGCATGCTATCTCAATCATCAAACTAAACTAAGGAAATAAAGAAAAACACACGCCGGGGCGTGGAGCAAAAGCAAATAAAAACACACCGCAAGGGTGGAGCAAGGAAAGAGAATAAGAGATATGAGAGAGAAAGAGAAAGTTAATGCCCAATACCAAGAAAGAACGTGATCGCCACCAAAGTAGAAACAAGCCAAAGACTTGAAAATACCTTGGAAGTAGGTGATTGAAGCACCCGCCCACGGGAGAGAGAAAATCAGGGAAATCTGCAAATCAACAGAATGTAACGGCCGAAAGTCCACGCGTCACTTGGAAGTGACGGTCGCTCGATGAACCGCTATATGAATCTGACGCGCCTCCACAAGACCGTCAAATAACCTGCAGTAATAGTTTGTGAATTCTTTTAACTCCAACTCTTCCAGCCGGCCAAAAGACTTGGGCCTCGTATGGTGAACCTGTAAACTTGCCAAAGAACGTGAAAACACAAGAAAACAGACCCAAATTAGCCCTTTAAACAATATAGCATCAATTCTTCAATAAACTCAATAGCATGCAAAAGGAAAGGAAAGTACCGGGGAGGTTTTGGTTTTTTTAACCCCTCTGGGCGTTTTAAAAAGATAGGAGGATGTTTAGATGATGAAAAACCAGGGAGAACGTGGAGAAAAGAAAAAGAACAATGCTTTTGATGAAAGGGAGATGAGGAAGAACACAATGTGTAATGATGAACTTTGAAAACCAATGGAACGAATACTCCCTTCACCATGAAGCAGATGAATGTGAAAGACAATTCTCCTTGGTCAGATGTGACTCCAGAATGCGGCAGCACTTCGACGCCAACTCCAGATCTTCCTCCCTCGGGCCATGAAGTTAAGGGTGCTATTTATAGACCCTCAAACTCTTTGGTCGAGCAGAGGATAATCCAGCAAGATAAAAGGATAACTCTTAGCAAATCCTTGAAGATAATATCACCAAGAGTCCATAGAAACAAACAGAAGGTTCTGAGGATCAGATTTGGAAGAGAAATCAACAATTCAAACACTTATCTCGACCACGGAGTAGCATAAAAAAGGACCTGAACTGCCAGGACTCTCTGTTGGATGTAACGGCTACTCGACAGACTGCCATATGCAAATAACGCGTCATGTAGAGACCGTCACACTAATCTTATCCCCAAGAAGATAAGATCAACGGGAAGAAGATCAAAACAGTAGGACTCTTGAATGAATGTAATGGCCACGGGAGGACGCGTTAAAGGGATGTAACGGCTGCACGACAGACCGTTAGAATCAATGGACAGGCCAAAGGATAAGGATTGAAACAAAGGCCTTAAGCTATAGGACTCTTCAAGATGTAACGGTCTAGGGCGAGTGCGTTAGAAGAATGTAACGCCCATGCAGAGGACCGTTAGAAATAATGAGGATCAAAATTGATAAGAGCTTGCTAAGCTTCATCCAATGAAAAAGCCACAAGGAACCACACTCAACCAAGGAGAGAAGACCCATGAAACAGTCTTCAAACTGACGAAGGAGACTCAATGAAGAGTGAACAACTTGGAGCATCACATGGATAGAACAAGGAGATGACCCAACGTATTGGTCATAAAACGGGTGTCAACAGATGCCCCCTCCTTAACGTCCTCTTTGCAGGGGAGCGAGCGGAGATGAAGCGAAAGCGAAATGGAACATAGAGATGAAGCAGAAATGAAGCGGAGTGAACCAAAAAAGCGGGCGTTAAGGTAAACGACACCCGTTCTTTACCAACAAGTGATAGGAATTTTCTGGAAAACTTCGAACCGATCACAAGGAAATAGCCAACCAAAGGACGGATGTCTGGAGGAACTAACAACTAAGGAAAGGAAACACGGCTAGCCGCCGGAAGCAACGGAAAGGAAAGAGAACCGACTAAACTCCAGATAGGAATCTTCAGCCAACCAAATCGAGCGACGAGATCAAAGGAAACCTTCTAATCAGAGTGGAATAATTCTCCTCATTCGAGATCAAGAATACAGCTCTTCACCAACATCGAGATACCTTGAACAGATGAAGCACATGAATGCTCAAAAGATGCGTATGATGCATGCTGGGCTAAAGAAAAAAGAAATCTTTAAAACGAATGTAAAGAAAGATAAAATAATAAGATACTCGAGAATAGTATTGCTAAACTGGAGAAATCAGGGTCAGGACACCATCTGCAACCACGGCGTGCAAGACAGAACCATCGTCCCCAAATTTTTCCAACCTAACGGCCTATCCAACGATTAAACATGTGAACTTAGATCATCATCATTTTTGTTTAAGAGGAACATCAGATCCCCGAACACATGAATGACCAGCCGGTTCTCGAGGTAATATATCATAGATAACATATAGTAATGCATTAATGGATTAAGGGAAAGAGATATAATACCTGACTTACCTGCCTGACGAACGGCAAAGCGTGTTGTTATTCATAACTTCATTCAGAAGAACGAGGTTAGCCAATAATTGATATGAGTATAAATCAAGGCATAACCATTCATACGTGTCAGAAGTATTAATAATATGTGCCATGGCAGAAAATGCAACCATTCAAACATCAAATAGACTATTTCATTCATTAAGAAACTTGCAAGTGTTTAACGGTCTACTTAGAGGGCGTCACATAAAGTAACGGACCAGCCCTGGGCTGTTATAAACTAAGCGGTTCACATTCTCTAATGAAACAGTTCAAATTCATGTAACGGTCCGAATAGTATGCGTCAGAGAGTGTAACGGTCAGAAGACAGACCGTCACATTTCCTGAGCGTTCAAAAAAAACAAATCGAACAGCCCATGGCCTCATTCATTCATTCAACACTCAAATGCCAAAAAACCCCAAAACCTCAACCGAGAGCAACGACCGGCGACCTCCGTCATCCACCCAAGATGGCCGGCGACGAGGCCCCACAGCCACCGAAGAAGAGGGAGAGAGGGAAGAAGAAGGCGATACGCCGCCTCCACTGCCGGATAGAGCGGGAAGTGGAACGACGGCCGGAGGAAGAAAAAATGAGGAAGAGAGCTCCAAGGGTGGAAGAAGAGGCTCCAATGGCCGAGGAGGACCAAGGTGAAATCCCCATGGACGAGGGAGAGCCCAAGGAACAAGAAAAGAAGAGGAAGAGGGGCCAAGACCGAGAGGTAGGCCGCCCACCCTAATCTTCCAATTTTTTATTTTTATAGTTTTTTTATGTGTATGCATGTGGGAATGGGGGTAGAAAATGGGTCTACGAACCCATTAGGATTGATTGTAGGCCCTTTTGGCCAAAGTGGGAGAGCCGGGGAATGCAAAGGAAAAACGCCCTCTAGCAGGGAATGTGACGGTCCTTCCAGTGACCGTCACACACCTAATGCGCCACCCCTGGTGCGTTAGAGACATGTGACGCCCCACTCCAGGGCCGTTACATTCACCAGAGGCTATAACTATTTTTTAGGTTTTCAATTATTCAGTTTTTTGTTTTGTTTTCATTTTATAAATACTATGCAATGATTTTATGATGCATTTGACTAATTCATGATCTAAATGGATGTAGGGAAAAAGATGAACGAGGATCTCCTGGCTCCAGATCCGGGCGATGTACCAAGCACTGCCCGATTACCAGAGGGAGAGGCTGGCTGGGATGGGATTCGCTGAGGTGCTGAGCATCGAGGTCACTAGAATGGACACGCCTCTGCTGTACGCCTTGCACGAGAGATGGGATCTGATTAGCAGGGCATTCATCTTCCCATGGGGTCATATGATCCCCACGCTAGAAGACATGGCGAGGATTGCTGGGCTGCGAGTCCATGGAGCCGCAGTGACAGAATGGACTTACAGGAACTACCGGGAGATGGCCCAGGAGCTGCTGGGGCTGGATTTGATCAGACCGGGGCAGACATCATCCCAACTCTCGAGATCAGTACTGCAGGAGAGCTTAGGACTGAGAGGAGCAGCGATAGCTGTGGGCGAGTTACCAGAGGAGCATCTGGGTAGAGTGATAGACCAGGTGCGCCCACGAGTGGCGGCAGAGGCGGGACCGGAGGGAGATCGCACCCTGAGGTGATTTCTGATGCTTTTGTTCGGGAAGCTCTTGTTCATGACTCGAGCAGATATGATCAGCTGCAGGCTGTTGCCGATGATCGAGGATTTGGGCAGAGTTGGAAAGTACGCCTGGGGAGCGGCAGTCTTGGCCTTCCTGTTCGAGTCCCTCAGCACGACGGACCGACAGACGATGCTGGGCGGCTTCTCACCTTTTCTACAGGTAAATGCAATTTAAATGCTTGATCTATGCAAATGTTCATGCAAATTTACTGATTTAACTTCTAAATGTAGTTCTGGAGCTACATGTACCCCCCGGGCATCGAACGGGGCACACTACTCCATGCCGATCGCATCCCGATCGCCAAGCGATGGGTGGTCGCGAGGGACCCGGGGTCGATCATCAGATTGACCCGGGCGATCCAGGACGATTTGGATTCCTTCCCGCACACGGTGGTAAGCCCGAACTCAAAATGCTTTCTAAGTGATTAAAATGCTTTTATATGCTTCTTAAATGATGAACTTATATGCTGATGAATGGGCTATCATGCTTCTAGGTGAGGTGGACCCCGTACAGAGGCGAGAATTACGAGGGACAGCCATGGGTGAAGGCAGCCCTCTCGTACCGGGGACGGGACATATGGTTGCATTACATCCATATCATCGAGCCTCTTCATTATCGGCTGATTCTGAGGACTCGGGGACTACATCAGTCTGAGGTGACTTTCCCACACCGTAGTGACGACCACCCGGGGAAATCAGCGAAGGGAATCAGTGGCGACATAGACTGGTGCGCCCGGAAAGCAAAGTACGTCCATGACTGGAACAAGCGGGGCAGAGCAGTGAAAGAGCGGGATGAGAGTGATGAAGTATATTTGAAGGCCTTCGCTCGACTATACGGGGACCGGGTGTACCAAGGTACCCGACGACCGGTATGCAATTCTAAACTCAAAACTCTGAAATACCTTTTATAAAAAATTTTTTTATCCTATATGCACTGACTCACATGCTTCTAAAAATGCAGCTAGACCTTGAGGGAAGGATAGCCGAGCTCGAGGGGCTACTCCACGCTACCATCCAGCAACGGGATGAGTACCGGACTGCCTTGGAGCTCCAGGTAAGATTCCCAAACCCTTGGATTCAAAATGATTATGCTTTATGATGCTAATGATGCAAATGCGATTGACTGACCATGACTTCTGAATGCAGCGGGCCGAGGGAGCCCAAAGAGCGGGACCGGATGCCCCATCGTCATCCTCACAGCCTGCCGGAGGCAGGGCTGAGCGGGATGCCGACTTCGCTCGAGCAGTTGCTCGGGCCGAGGAGGCGGAGGCCACCCTCGCGGAGCGGGTAAAATGCTTAGTGCTATACTCAAATACTTATGCTTTTATGCAATTTAGATGCTTATGTGACTAACTAAGTGAAATGCGATCTACATGCGAGAGAGCTAGCCGTAGCAGTGGCTGAGGCAAGGCTGGCTCGAACGGAGGCAGAGCGTCTCCAGGCAAAGATAGAGAGAAGCCGGGCTGAGACTGAGCGAGCTCGAGCAGAGACAGAGCTTGTGCAGGCAGAGATGGCCTGATTGAGAGCGGAGACCCCACGACGTCCGGATGATGCAGAGGTGAAGCGACTTAGGGCTGATGCTGTGCGCCTAAGAGGTGAGCGAGACCAACTCCGAGTGCAGACTTTCGAGATGAAGGGCGTGATCGGGGCCTTGAAGGATGCACTCCGTCTCCTAGGGAAGAAGTCAGGGACGAGTAGTCGGAGCCAGAGCGCGGCCCCTAGCAGCGGTTTTCAAGGGTACTTCACTAGTTCTTCCGGCCATCGGAGGAACAAGGAGGCGGACCAGAGACGCCAGCAGGAGGGAGAGCACAGTGCCATGGGACCATCAGCCAGGCAGCCAGAGGGCACAGGGGATAGTGACGGCGGCCCGGGAGACAAGCCAGCCGAGTGATGCATTTTTCTTTTGTTCTTTTACTTGTACATGACTTATATGAAATGAAAATGAGAATGAAAAGTTCTTTTTTTTTGTGAATGCGTGGATGAATGGATGTGTAAATGAAGGCAAGAACGAATGTGAGAATGTGTGATTGGTAATGTAGGAAATGTATGTGGATGCGCTAAAGAACGGGTTTAAAGAGCGGATGAAATGTGAACGGTGGGGATGAGATAATGTGTGGATGTACAAAATAAACAGAATGGGAAGCCTATAGGACCGCCAGGTCTACACAGAGGCAGATAGAAATAGCACAAGTCACAGCAGCAGATAATGTAACGGTCTATACCCAAACCGTCAGGATCAAGTAATGCATCGAGTGGAGGCCGTTAGAAAGGACAGTGCCCAACTTTGCAGAACTGAGCAGTAGGAAGAGTAACGGCTCAGAGATGGTGCGTTATATACAAGTAACGGCCAAATGCTAGACCGTTAGGGATGGCAGAGCAATGTTGAACTATGAACGTACTGACTGTACTTAGTGTGTAGACCTTGCCCAAGCGATGTGTAGACTTCGAGTCCAGACGTCCAGATGATGTGTAGACTTCATGCACACAGCAGCAAGGATGTATGGACTTGGACAAGGGATGTACAGACTTTGGGCTTGTGCTCATGTTGGGCAATGTATAGACTTGAATCAAGAATGTACAGACTTGAAGTGGTGTGGACATATAGACTTGGGATGAAGACTATACAGACTTGGAGAATGTATGGACTTTGAATGAAGACTGTACAGACTTGAACGACGTGTAGACTTTGAATGAAGACTGTACAGACTTGGGGAGACATGGAATGTGTAGACTTGGGGAACGTACACACTTAAATGAAGGATGTACAGACTTGGGGAATGTACACACTTGGATGAAGAATGTACAGACTTGAGGGACGTGTAGACTTTGGACGAAGGCTGTACAGACTTGGGGGAAGGTATGGGAATGTATAAACTTCAACAAATGTATGGACTTCAACGAATGTATAGACTTGCACCTGATGTATGGACTTCAAAGTGAATGGGATGTATAGACTTCAACAAATGGGATGTATAGACTTCAAAGAACGTGATGTATAGGCTTTAACGAATAGGGTGTATAGACTTCAAAGAATGGGGGATGTATAGACTTCGAAAATGATGGTGAAGAATGTATAGACTTCAACAAATGGGATGTATAGACTTCAAAGAATGGGAGATGTATAGACTTGGGTGAAGATGTGGAATGTATAGACTTGTCAACGATGGTGAAGAATGTATAGACTTCGAAAATGATGTATGAACTTGAAGCTGATGTACAGAGTTGAAGCTGATGTATGGACTTGAAGCTGATGTAAGGACTTGAAGCTGATGTACAGACTTCAACGAACGTACAGACTTCATCAACGGTGTATGGACTTCAAAAGTGCATGGACTTAAACGAATGTACAGACTTCAACATGATAAATGAATGCAGACTGGGATGATGAAGGGGATGTACAGACTTAACCAAATATGCAGGAAATGTGACGGTTCAGGCGCAGTGCGTCAGAGGCAGATAACGGCCATGAGCAAGACCGTTGAGAATGATTGACCAAGCAGAGGCCAAAACTGATCAGCAGAGAATGTAACGGCTCAGAGAGAACGCGTCACAAGGATATAACGGTCTAATGCTAGACCGTTAAGCTTGACAGAACAGGTTTGATCAAATTAAACCCACAGAAAATGTGACGGCCTAGATGTGGAGCGTCAGAGGAAATTGACGGTCTAGCGACAGACCGTTAGATAATGAATTGTACTCCGAGACGGATTGAGCCGCAAGGGGCAAAACCCGAGATAGGAAGTCTTAAATCCATTCTAGACTCCTCCCAGACTTATGATAAAGCCTTCCAATCTAAATCTTATCTCTTTAAATCTGAAACCAAACCTTTAAAACTTGGAAACTTAGCCAAAATCGTATCTTTCTGAATTCTCTGCTAGAAGGGCTAAAAAAAACCTCTCTTAAGGGCAGGAAACAAGATGAAGAGAAGCTTCGAGGTGATGGCTATGGAGGAGAAAGTCTACACCGGACCCAAAGCTGCAAGAAAGGAGTACGGAGAGCTACAAAGGCTGACCTCAATTCCCAAGCACCTAAGCTCCAATACTCAAAGAGTGGTAAGCTTCCATGGCCTAACCAAGTTCAGAAATTTCTGCACTTCATCTTCTTCCTCATGATCTTCTTCTTTTCTTAGCCCCTCCCCGGTCCAAGATGCTATTCTAATCTGAAGTGGGTGGCTCCCATGGTAAAGGCACTCCCTTTAGAGGTCATATCAATTCTCAAAGCATGGCACCTCCAACCTCTCTTGGTTTTAGGCAAGAATTTCCAGAAATTGACATTAGATTGGCCTAGCATTTCAGCCCTCATAGAATTGTGGCATCCATAAACACATACCTTAATATTCCCTTCCTTCGAAGCAACAGTCCTATTAGAGGAGGTAGAAACCTACCTAGCCCTTCCTAAGACTAAGGTGGGGGATGAAGACCGAGTTTGCTACACGATTGAGCCTATCGACCCGTCCTTAATTTTGAGTGATTTCATCCATAATCCAAAGGACGTGAGGACCATGATCAGCCCACGGCACATTCACTTGATACCCTTAGCACAGTGGATAGTGTCTCATTGTAAAAACAAGTGGGAGAGACACGAAGCAATAGCCAAGGCGGTGGCGGTTTGCTTATGTGGAGTCTTCCTTTTCACTACAACCGACCACCTTTTAGATACCCAAAATCTCAGCATTATTAGTGGGTTGTGGCGGGGAATGTCCATCTCTCAAGCGATCCTCTCGTACCTCTATGAAGGACTCAGCTCGGCTTGCTTAGGAGGACCTTTGTTCGGCTCCATGATACTCCTTGAGTGTTGGATGGGAGTGAGAATCAAATTCCAACCAAAGGAAGATATTAGTTCTGCTAGCCGGATCTTCGGGAGCCACCCTCTCTTCTTCATTGGAGGGGCATCTGGATTTTCTTCACAGGTTGAATGTAGGACGGCGGACAAGAAAACTCGGGATGAATGGCGCCTCTTCTTCAACACCCTTCCAATGGACAAATTCATCATGTGACCAAGGATCCTTCGGAGCGCTCTCCTTAGAATACCGCGGCGTCAAGGCCTGGACCTCCAGCTAGTGGGAAACACCACCATGGCGATCTACAACCCACACCGGTGCCATCTTCAGATCGGGCTTCCTCGAACCAAAGTTTCTGCACTATCACACTACCCTCCCCTTCTACCTAGGAAGATGGGGACCGAGGATGACGAGAGAGCAGTACGGAACGCGCTGACCATGTGGGAGATCAGCAAGGTGCGCCCGTGGCAAGAAGAAGTAGAAGAGAACGACGAAGCACGCCGTGGCTACCTGAAAGAGTTGAGGAAGATCTGCCCTTTTGCGGATAAGAGGCTGAATGTAGTTTGATTTTCTTTTTATGAATGATGTGATTTGACAATCAGAGTTGGAACTCTTATCAATTTCATGTTTCATTAAGTTCACTTGAATAAGATGGGATTGCCTCAGTTGAATGGATGTGCATTTCGTGGATTGGTCGGCTAGCATGACCAGCAGAACAGAGCTTCTGGAGAAAGTAATGGATCCGAGCAGGGCCGTTACAAGGAGATAACAGTGAGGCTACAGACCGTTATAGTGTATGCTCTGAGAACTAAATCCTCTGGAGGAAGTAACGGTCCAACGATGGATCGTTAGGAGTAGTAACGGCCGTGCCTCAGGCTGTTAGAGAGAGAGCTGCTGAGAGAGTCAAAGTGAAGGCCTGAAGAGATGTAACGGGCTAGTATGGACCGTTAAACGAATGTGACGACCGGTATCTGGCGCGTCACCGACTTGAACCTGCATGGTTGTGAGATTTCAGCTTTGTTCTTGGTCCTACGTTCTGCACATACTTAAACATGGAGCAAGTTAGATCTGTTCTTAGACTCAACCCCGTGCCTCGAAGTGAGTTAGATAATGACCGTTTCTCGATATTTGGTCAAGGGGTGGAGCCTTATTAAATAGGCGGGAAAAAAAACATAATAGAAATAATGCGATGCATGCGACGCATATGATGGTATTTTTGGATTTTGGAAAATATATTTGAATTTTTGTGAGCTTTGGAAATATTTGATGTTTTTGGATTTTTGAAATATATGTTGTTTTTGGTTTTTGAAATATAGGTTGTTTTTGGTTTTTGAAATATATGTTGTTTTTGGATTTTGGGATATATGTTGTTTTTGGATTTTGGAATATATGGTGTTTTTGGATTTTGAAAACCAGTGCTTTCCCTAGTAACGCGGGCCCTCCGTATTGTATTGAGAATCCCGAGGTTGGCGTGCAATGAGGTGACACCCCTGACCAAGGCCCAAAGTTTTCATGACGGTGTTTCTTCCAGGGCCATACCCAGGGTACTAGTTTCAATCCTGAAAAAGGAAAATAGAACACGGGGGTAAGCTTAGGCTAGACTTAGAAGTTTTAAGGACTTGAGTTCCTCTCCAGATAATCCATTAGAAATTTAGTCTGTTGCACCGGGGCTTTGCGTCCGTCATCGAACCTTAGTCCACTCTAGGCATGCGTGCGACCGGGCTCATTTGTCCCGCGGGGAACTGTACTGCCACTCTTGTCATGCCTAGATTTCTTTTTCTTTCTTGCTTTTTTGGAGCTTTTGGAATTTATACTCAATAGACCTTCGAGATGATACTTTTGATTTTTGTCGTAGAGATTAATCCTTTGCTTTCTTTTCTTGTTTCTCGTGGCGTTAGGTCATAACGGACTGCCCCTATTTGAGACCTCCTCTCGTCAAGGTGCCTGGATTAGTTGCCGCCTCCTTATTTACTTCTTGCCCCTGGATTCAGCCGAAGGAAGAAACGGACAGGGACTTCAACTTTCCCCCAAAGCATGGCTAAGGAGAAACGGTGTCTTTTAAAGCGGAAAAACTTGACCAGGGATGTCGTGTAGTGTGTGATTGCCTTTACTCGGGACCCTTTTTAGAGAAATAGGAGGAACATCTTGTTACCCGGGGTGACACTGATTAGACTCTAAGGAAAGAACCGCTTAAGGTACAACCCATTCCACAGGTGAGAGAGCTCCCCACCTTCCGCATTCACTAAACGATAAGCATTCCCTGGATAAGCTTCTTTCACGACAAACGACCCTTCCCAGTTAGGTTGCAATTTAGACCTAGGACCTGCAGACCGAATGAATTTACGTTTCAAGACCATATCACCTGTTTGAAATTTACTGTAAGACCCCGAGTTTCTGTGCAATTATTTAATTTCGTGAATAGTAAAAAAAAAAAATTTTTTTTGAATAGTAACTATGGTAAATAGTAAATCGTAATTTTTTTGACTATCATATGAAAATACTTAAAAATGGTAGTTAATTAGTAAACACTATGGTAAACACTTTAGTCTTCTATACTTGACCCTAATAAAATCAGTTACATGGCTTAATCGATGATTTAAGCTTGACTTAAAAACGCGGAAAACACTATTCACCCGAAAATACAACTACCGTAGAAAAATCTACAAAAATCACATCTGATAGAGAGTATTTTTCTTAGCAACTTTGTCTTCTGGAGTTTCATCGGTAAAAATCAGAAACTCTCTCTATCGATTGAACCGTTGAACATTTGAGTTAAATTATTATGTTAATCTTAAGATTAGGAGATTAACCTTAAACCTCGTGATAAAATTCTATAAAAATCATAATCTGAAAGGGCATGTATTGATTAGCAATTTTGTCTTCTGGGTCAATTTCATTAAAAATCGTTTGGTAACATTTAAAGGAGGTTTTAGTTAACTATTCCTTAATCCATAGGATTAGGCTTAGCTTAAGACTAACCTACCTTGTGGAACACGTGAAAACGTGTTTTAGGTCGGCAAGAACACGGCTTGGACGCAGGGATGGGTTTTGCGGCTCTGACCAGTCTTGTGTGAAGTGTGTGAAGATTTCACACGTTCCTTCAAATGAAAACTATAAATAGAAGCCCCCTTAAGCCTTCCTTAGCAATCCTTAAGCCTAAACAAAGGAGACTCTGCTGCTACGTGCTGTGAAGGCTTCTGCAAATATCACTATTCATCTTCTTCCTCAAGACATCTCTTATTTTCCTTGGTTAAGGTAGGTAACCATGGCACAAACCTCAAATTTGATAAATGGAATGAAAGGGCATGCTGTTAACTTCTAGAAATCATGTTTTATTATCCATTTGCATGCTTAAACTCATGAATTGAAGCCCCATTACCGGATTATACTTCTGTTTTCAATATCCCCGTGTTACAGAGAAAGACGGCTCCACACGGACCGTTTATTTACTTTAACGGCCCCGTAACGACCGCCATAGAGTACGTCTTAACGGCTTTTCATGAACCGTTTTGTCCCCTGGCATTCCACGGTTCACCCCAAACCGTTGTACATGCATAACGGTCAACCCGAGACCGCTTTAGAATAAATTTAGTAATATTATCATTTAAGTGTATTTTTTTTATTACGGCTAGAAAACGACCGTTTTACATGATAAATGGCCCTACCATGACCGTTGTACCCTTTTACCCTAGAAACGGCCCCTGACCGACGTGTGTTAGCAGACAGTCGAAGGTAAATTCCTCAGACTAGAACGGCTGTTAGGGAACCGTTGTTTATCCATTTAACGGTCATTCCCATACCGCTGTTCTCCTGAAAACGGCCGTACTTAGACCGCTTAACAGAAACCTATTTCTGGTCCAATTTTCACCCAATAGGTTTAACGGCCCATTTTCAACTGTTTAACTTCCAGAAAACCTGATTTTTGCTATTCTGACCCATTTAACAATGTTAAATAGTAAAAACTGATAATCCACATAAATAACAAATAATGAGATGAGTAAATTTCTATTAATTGCAGTATCTATTTTGTTAAAGTGAAAATTATTGTAATTCACTTGTAACTTTGGATAAATTGGCTAATTACCATAAGCTAAAAATTTACCGTAGGTAATTTCTGTAAATTACTGTAAATCAGAAAATTACTGGCCAACTTATGGCAAGTCTTTGGCCAATTAACCGGACACTCTATCCGGTAAACTTCACATTTTTACCGTGAGACAATTTACCGTGGTAAAATTACGGTTACATCATGACTATCGTTTTAACTTGATAAATTGACCGATTACCCTTGGATAATCTTCGGTCATACTTGAGCCCGGAATTGACCAATGGACATTAAACTGAAATTGGTTGGTTTAATTGTTATTGGCAACCCGGTAAATATTTCACATAAATTATCTTATATTTAGATCATTATACTTAATACGGATTCTCTAGAACCGTATTTCTTGAAAAATACGACCCAAATGGTTCGTATATTCTCGTTCTTCGGAACTTACTTCTCTTTCTCGAACGGCTTACTGTCACCCGTTCATTCTTGGCCCCGTGACTCGTTACTCATAAGAGTACGGCCCAGTGATTGCCGTACGCATACCTTGTTTTGGGTTTTTCGTTGTGTTTAAACTCTTGAATCAAAGGAGACAAGTGTCGTCCTTTACATCTTGTACCCGACAGAAATTCATCTGATTATATTGGCCATAATTGACTATGTCTAGACGGGGGATCGGTGATCCAATTGAAATGAAATGCCATCGCATCATAAGGGCCCAGTCTGGTCCTGGGGAGAGCGCCCGAAAAGATATTGAGCCCATTGGGATGTTTATGACAAGGGTGAGGCATTACACCCGAATACTTGACTTGACTTGTTACGTCTACGACAAATTCTGGATACTCGACTCGTGTGTATTTACCTGGTTACATGTGTAACATACTTGCTGGCCAAATTTTCTTACTGTTACTTTACTTGTTCATTACTTGATAAATTGCTATATTTCTTGACTTTGCAAGTTATTTCTATCGTCATTCTTTATTTACTGCATTTCATATAAATTAGAAATCAATGGTTAATTACTTAAACCTGTTTGTGGTTATCTACTGAGCGCGTTTAGCTCACTCCTACTGTTTCCCCTCTTTCCAGGTGACGAACTTGTCAGGGATGGACTGGAGTGATATCGAGAGATAGTTTTAGTTTATTGAGTCAGTTTGTACCCGTAGAATTAATGAGAAATTGTTCTAGTTTGATTATTATATGGATGTAGTTGTTCTACCCATTGTACTCAATTTTTATCAATAAAACTCTGATTATTACTTTTCCAACCTTTAGTGCAATGGTTCGGAATTCTTTATTGCTCGCTTGCCTCTAACCGTACGTCCCGAGATTCCGCATCGGGGCGTGACAGTTTAGTTGGTATCAGAGCATAGGTCGCATTGACCTAGAAATTTAGGTTAAAATTGTCCTAGGTTTCCTTCTCTCCTATAAGTTTAGGAAAAACTAGACCTTGTGAGATTTGGGTAGAAATCGGGTTAAGCTATTAACCGTAATCATGTCTCACTCCTCTAGTTCTTTCTCTCTCCTCTCATCAGAGAATTCTTCTCTCATAATAATCGACTCATGAACAATGGATTACCTTATAGGTACTTGAAATGGCAGCCAATCGTGCTGAGATGAGGAATTTGCAACGTACGGTTCAAGGACTTACGCAAGCCTTGAATGCATTGGCTCAGGCAGGAGCTGGAGCCGGAGCGGCACCTCATGGCGCAGCTCATGGTACTGGTGAATTGTATCGGAATTTCCGAGGGATGAACCCGCCTAGGTTTGCTGGTTCAACCGATCCTGATGAAGCCGAGAACTGGCTCGACGAGATGGCAAGGATTTTTGAGGTCATGCAATGCACTGACCAGGGGCGTGTTCTCTTGTCCATTTTCCAACTGGAACGTGATGCACGTACTTGGTGGGAGTCTATTAAACCGACTCTCGGTGACCAACAAGTCTCGTGGGAGGAATTCGAGGAATTCTTCAATGATAAATATTTTTCTGATCGCGTGCAAGAAAAGAAGGCCGCGGAATTCGCAGCTCTGAAGCAGCGAAGCTTATCGGTATCAGAATATGAAGCCCAGTTTGCAAGACTCTCTCGTTATGCGAGACATCTCATTTCAACTGAGAAAATGAAGGCGAAGCGTTTCCTTAACGGTCTTCGACTTCATTATATTAATCAACTGGCACCACTAGAAATTTCTACATATTCTGAGATGGTAAGAAAGGCACAAGTATTAGAAGATACATTGGAAATGACGGAAAGGATTCGTGGTCAAGGTAGTAAGAAGAATCAACCGAAGGCACTCAAGAATGATAAGACTGATTCTGGCACTGGTCCTAACAAGAAAAGACCTTTCACTAGTACTGGTTCTAGTTCTGGTTCTGGTTCGTGGAAGGGCAAGGCGCCAAGACAAGAAGACAAGAAACCTGATTCTGTGGTTCCATTCAAAGGCGTATGCCGATATTGTGATCGTCCCGGTCACAAAATGGAGGATTGTTGGCGCAAGCAAGGTGCATGTCTGCGATGTGGAAGCAAGGAGCACCGCATTCCCAACTGCCCCTTATTATCGGAACAAGCTATCCGGCAAAACCTCTAAACGTCAAGAAGCCTCAGGCAGGCTCCAGGCTCTTCATACAAAGGAAAAGGGTATCTCCGAGGATGGTGGACTCGTCGAAGGTACTCTCATTATATCCGACTTTCCGGCTTTTGTTCTATTTGATACTGGTGCAACACATTCTTTTATATCCCGGAGATTTGCTAAGTTATTAGCTATAGAACCTGTTTTGATGGACTCTCCGTTAGAGATATCAACCCCTATTGGGACCAGTTCAGCTATTCAGCATTATTATCCTTCTAGTAAAGTTATGGTGAATGATCGGAATTTTCCAGCCGACTTGATTTGCATAGACATGAAGGATTACGATGTAATCCTAGGAGCCGACTGGTTGGCCTAGTATGAGGTCAATGTTCACTGCAATTCTTGTTCGGTGTCTTTTTCTAAGCACCCCGGATTATTCTTCAAAGGAGTGAAACATCCTAGTCCGGTGTCTCTTATCTCGACTCTTCGTGCTGACAAGTTATTGAGGCGTGGATGCGAAGCTTTTCTGGCTTTTGTTCATGCGTCCCCTGAACAGCAGATCGAGATTAAGGATATTGCTATTGTCGAGACTTCCGGACGTATTTCCAGAGGAGTTACCAGGACTTCCGCCTCAGCGTGAAGTTACATTCTCTATTGATCTTATTCCTGGATCATCTCCTGTTTCCAGAGCCCCTTATCGTATGTCTCCTGCGGAATTGCGGGAATTGAAGCAACAATTGTTAGAAT
This sequence comes from Amorphophallus konjac, assembly GCA_022559845.1. Classification (NCBI taxonomy): domain Eukaryota; kingdom Viridiplantae; phylum Streptophyta; class Magnoliopsida; order Alismatales; family Araceae; genus Amorphophallus; species Amorphophallus konjac. The sequence continues at coordinate 101,558,303 of CM040125.1, read as the reverse complement.
TACTCGAGAAGGGTTTTATTCGCCCGAGTGTTTCCCCTTGGGGAGCTCCTGTATTGTTTGTTCGGAAGAAAGATGGTTCGATGAGGTTGTGCATCGACTATCGGCAACTCAACCAGATAACTATCAAGAATAAATATCCACTGCCGAGGATTGATGAGTTATTTGACCAGATTGCTGGAGCTTCGTATTTTTCTAAGATCGATCTTCGATCTGGGTATCATCAATTGAGAATTAAGGAAGATGATATTTACAAGTCAGCTTTTCGAAGCCGATATGGTCACTTTGAGTTTGTCGTTATGCCCTTTGGGTTAACGAATGCACCGGCAGCTTTCATGCAACTTATGAACAATGTGTTCCGACCTTATCTTGATCAATGGGTCGTGGTATTTATTGATGACATTTTGATCTACTCAAAGAGTGAAGAAGATCATGCCGAGCATCTAAGAACGGCTCTTCAATTATTGAGAGATCACCAATTATATGCCAAATTCAGCAAGTGTGAATTTTGGCTGAGTGAAGTGTCCTTTCTAGGACATATTATTACTAAGGATGGAATTTCTGTGGATCCATCTAAAGTGGAAGCAGTCAAGAATTGGAACAGCCTACTAATGCTACTGAAGTAAGGAGTTTTCTTGGCCTGGCTGGTTATTATCGAAGGTTCATTCAAGATTTCTCTAAAATTGCGGTACCTTTGACCAAATTAACCCGCAAAGAAATCAAGTTTGAGTGGTCAGCTGAATGCCAACGGAGTTTTCAAACTCTGAAGGATTGTTTGACTACTGCCCCTATTTTGACCTTACCTTCGGGTGAAGGCGGTTTTGTGGTCTACACAGATGCTTCTGGTATTGGCTTAGGCTGTGTGCTTATGCAGCATGGCAAGGTGATTGCCTATTCTTCCAGGCAGTTAAGGAAGCATGAAGTTAATTATCCCGTGCATGATCTGGAATTGGCAGCCGTAGTATTCGCATTAAAGATTTGGAGGCACTATTTATATGGAGAATCATTCACGGTATTTTCGGATCACAAAAGTCTGAAATACTTATTTTCTCAAAAGGAATTAAACATGAGGCAAAGAAGGTGGTTGGAATATATAAAGGATTTCGACTTCTCTATCGAGTATCACCCTGGCAAAGGCAATGTCGTGGCTGATGCGTTAAGTCGGAAGCCTGTGGCTAAGTTATCCAGTCTTATGTTACAAGAATGGAAGTTACTAGAGCTGATGGCTAGTCTGGATCTCAATATTGATAATGATCGGATTTTGATTTCCCAGATGCAACTCAAGCCCGAACTGTTAGTGGAAATCAAGCTATTACAAGATATTGATCCCGAGCTAGTCGAGATTAAGGAAAACTTAAGTGGCAGACCTGACTTCTCGATAGCCAATGATGGAAGACTGGTGTTTCAAGGTAGAACTTGTGTACCGGATGAGGCTAATATAAAGAATCGGATCCTTGAAGAAGCACATAGATCCCGATACACTATCCATCCGGGAGGCACTAAGATGTTCAAAGACTTGAAGAGGACATTTTGGTGGCCAAACATGAAAAGGGAAATTGCAGATTTTGTAAGCAGATGTCTTGTTTGTCAACAAGTAAAGGCCGAGCATTTTAGACCGGCAGGTAAATTGAAACCACTTGATATTCCCCAATGGAAGTGGGAGAGTATTGGTATGGACTTTATTATGGGTCTTCCTAAGACTCGAGGTGGCTATGATGCAATATGGGTCATCGTGGATCGATTGACTAAGTCAGCCCATTTTCTAGCTATTAAGTCCAAGTGGACGGTTGATGTACTAGCAGCATTATATCTGAAGGAAGTGGTTAGACTTCATGGTATTCCAGTCAGCATTGTGTCTGACCGAGACCCGAGATTTACATCTCATTTCTGGAAGGGTTTGCAAGAATCTCTTGGTACCCGTCTGAATTTCAGTACTGCATTTCATCCGCAGACAGATGGACAGACCGAGAGAACAAATCAGATTGTGGAAGATATGTTGAGAGCTTGTATGATTGACTTCGATGGCAGCTGGAGTGATCATTTGGCATTGATAGAATTCGCCTATAACAATAGTTATCAATCCAGCATACAAATGGCACCTTTCGAGGCTTTGTATGGAAGGAGTTGTCGTTCTCCATTATGTTGGGATGAGATTGGCGAGAAGCAATGGCTTGGACCGGATCTTGTCTCAGAATCATCACAGAATATTCGAATTATTCGAGACCGGTTACTTGTAGCTCAATCAAGGCAGAAAAGTTATGCTGATAATAGAAGAAGAGATTTGAAATTCCAGATTGGCGAGCATGTATTTTTGAAGGTCTCTCCGTCGAGAGGTATTCGCCGATTCGGTATTCATGGCAAGTTAAGCCCAAGGTATATTGGTCCATTTGAGATCCTTGATCGAGTGGGTGAAGTCGCCTATAGATTGGCCTTACCTCCTCAACTAGCTGGAGTACACAACGTGTTCCATGTTTCTATGCTTCGGAAATACGTGTACGACCCTAGTCACGTCATTCAACATGCGGACCTCGAAGTGAAGAAGGACTTGTCTTATGAAGAAAGACCAGTGAAGATTCTGGATCGGAAAGAGCAACAACTTCGGAATCGTTCCATACCGATGGTTAAAATACAATGGAGTCGGCGTGGAATAGAAGAAGCTACATGGGAATCCGAGGACGCTATACGGAAGCGTTATCCCGATCTACTCTAGGTAAGCGATATTTTTACCGTATTTTGGTCCAGTGAATTTGGAGGACCAAATTCTTTAAGTAGGGGAGGGTGTAAGACCCCGAGTTTCTGTGCAATTATTTAATTTCGTGAATAGTAAAAAAAAAAATTTTTTGAATAGTAACTATGGTAAATAGTAAATCGTAATTTTTTTGACTATCATATGAAAATACTTAAAAATGGTAGTTAATTAGTAAACACTATGGTAAACACTTTAGTCTTCTATACTTGACCCTAATAAAATCAGTTACATGGCTTAATCGATGATTTAAGCTTGACTTAAAAACGCGGAAAACACTATTCACCCGAAAATACAACTACCGTAGAAAAATCTACAAAAATCACATCTGATAGAGAGTATTTTTCTTAGCAACTTTGTCTTCTGGAGTTTCATCGGTAAAAATCAGAAACTCTCTCTATCGATTGAACCGTTGAACATTTGAGTTAAATTATTATGTTAATCTTAAGATTAGGAGATTAACCTTAAACCTCGTGATAAAATTCTATAAAAATCATAATCTGAAAGGGCATGTATTGATTAGCAATTTTGTCTTCTGGGTCAATTTCATTAAAAATCGTTTGGTAACATTTAAAGGAGGTTTTAGTTAACTATTCCTTAATCCATAGGATTAGGCTTAGCTTAAGACTAACCTACCTTGTGGAACACGTGAAAACGTGTTTTAGGTCGGCAAGAACACGGCTTGGACGCAGGGATGGGTTTTGCGGCTCTGACCAGTCTTGTGTGAAGTGTGTGAAGATTTCACACGTTCCTTCAAATGAAAACTATAAATAGAAGCCCCCTTAAGCCTTCCTTAGCAATCCTTAAGCCTAAACAAAGGAGACTCTGCTGCTACGTGCTGTGAAGGCTTCTGCAAATATCACTATTCATCTTCTTCCTCAAGACATCTCTTATTTTCCTTGGTTAAGGTAGGTAACCATGGCACAAACCTCAAATTTGATAAATGGAATGAAAGGGCATGCTGTTAACTTCTAGAAATCATGTTTTATTATCCATTTGCATGTTTAAACTCATGAATTGAAGCCCCATTACCGGATTATACTTCTGTTTTCAATATCCCCGTGTTACAGAGAAAGACGGCTCCACACGGACCGTTTATTTACTTTAACGGCCCCGTAACGACCGCCATAGAGTACGTCTTAACGGCTTTTCATGAACCGTTTTGTCCCCTGGCATTCCACGGTTCACCCCAAACCGTTGTACATGCATAACGGTCAACCCGAGACCGCTTTAGAATAAATTTAGTAATATTATCATTTAAGTGTATTTTTTTTATTACGGCTAGAAAACGACCGTTTTACATGATAAATGGCCCTACCATGACCGTTGTACCCTTTTACCCTAGAAACGGCCCCTGACCGACGTGTGTTAGCAGACAGTCGAAGGTAAATTCCTCAGACTAGAACGGCTGTTAGGGAACCGTTGTTTATCCATTTAACGGTCATTCCCATACCGCTGTTCTCCTGAAAACGGCCGTACTTAGACCGCTTAACAGAAACCTATTTCTGGTCCAAATTTTCACCCAATAGGTTTAACGGCCCATTTTCAACTGTTTAACTTCCAGAAAACCTGATTTTTGCTATTCTGACCCATTTAACAATGTTAAATAGTAAAAACTGATAATCCACATAAATAACAAATAATGAGATGAGTAAATTTCTATTAATTGCAGTATCTATTTTGTTAAAGTGAAAATTATTGTAATTCACTTGTAACTTTGGATAAATTGGCTAATTACCATAAGCTAAAAATTTACCGTAGGTAATTTCTGTAAATTACTGTAAATCAGAAAATTACTGGCCAACTTATGGCAAGTCTTTGGCCAATTAACCGGACACTCTATCCGGTAAACTTCACATTTTTACCGTGAGACAATTTACCGTGGTAAAATTACGGTTACATCATGACTATCGTTTTAACTTGATAAATTGACCGATTACCCTTGGATAATCTTCGGTCATACTTGAGCCCGGAATTGACCAATGGACATTAAACTGAAATTGGTTGGTTTAATTGTTATTGGCAACCCGGTAAATATTTCACATAAATTATCTTATATTTAGATCATTATACTTAATACGGATTCTCTAGAACCGTATTTCTTGAAAAATACGACCCAAATGGTTCGTATATTCTCGTTCTTCGGAACTTACTTCTCTTTCTCGAACGGCTTACTGTCACCCGTTCATTCTTGGCCCCGTGACTCGTTACTCATAAGAGTACGGCCCAGTGATTGCCGTACGCATACCTTGTTTTGGGTTTTTCGTTGTGTTTAAACTCTTGAATCAAAGGAGACAAGTGTCGTCCTTTACATCTTGTACCCGACAGAATTTCATCTGATTATATTGGCCATAATTGACTATGTCTAGACGGGGGATCGGTGATCCAATTGAAATGAAATGCCATCGCATCATAAGGGCCCAGTCTGGTCCTGGGGAGAGCGCCCGAAAAGATATTGAGCCCATTGGGATGTTTATGACAAGGGTGAGGCATTACACCCGAATACTTGACTTGACTTGTTACGTCTACGACAAATTCTGGATACTCGACTCGTGTGTATTTACCTGGTTACATGTGTAACATACTTGCTGGCCAAATTTTCTTACTGTTACTTTACTTGTTCATTACTTGATAAATTGCTATATTTCTTGACTTTGCAAGTTATTTCTATCGTCATTCTTTATTTACTGCATTTCATATAAATTGGAAATCAATGGTTAATTACTTAAACCTGTTTGTGGTTATCTACTGAGCGCGTTTAGCTCACTCCTACTGTTTCCCCTCTTTCCAGGTGACGAACTTGTCAGGGATGGACTGGAGTGATATCGAGAGATAGTTTTAGTTTATTGAGTCAGTTTGTACCCGTAGAATTAATGAGAAATTGTTCTAGTTTGATTATTATATGGATGTAGTTGTTCTACCCATTGTACTCAATTTTTATCAATAAAACTCTGATTATTACTTTTCCAACCTTTAGTGCAATGGTTCGGAATTCTTTATTGCTCGCTTGCCTCTAACCGTACGTCCCGAGATTCCGCATCGGGGCGTGACATTTACGTTCGACTACCTTCTTTTGAAAATAACGCGAAACTCTCTTTTGATAAACGGATACGTGATCGGCCGCATTCATCCTCTTCTCATCTAAGAGTTCCAACTGGACCAGCAACGCCTCTCGACGTTCGTCGAGATTAAGTTCCTTATCGAGCTGCACTCTAAGGGAAGCGATCAGGATCTCATATGGGAGCACCGCCTCCATCTCGTAGGTAAGAGCATAGGGAGTCTGTCCCGTGGGAGTACGGACGGAGCTGCGGTAAGCCCACAGAGCTTCCACTAATCTTTCTGGCCAATCGGAAAACTTATGAGATTCGCATGTTTTCTTGATGATTTTAAGAAGGGTTTTATTAGTGGCCTCGGCTTGACCGTTGCCTTGAGGATAATATGGAGATGAATAATGTAATGCAATATTGAACTTCTTACATAGGTCCTTGAGCTCTTGAGATACAAACTGGGGCCCGTTGTCGGTGATGATGCTGCTTGGCACTCCGAACCGCGAGATGATATTCCTCATGATGAAGCGGCACACCGTTGAAGCTTTGATCTCTGTGTACGCCTCGGCTTCAGCCCATTTGGTTAAGTACTCAGTGGTAGTAAGGATAAAGGATTTCTACTTGGTCTGAGAATTAGGATCACCGAGCGGACCGACAACGTCGAAAGCCCACATAGAAAATAGCCAAGGAGCAGAGAGAGTGTGGAGAGATGAAGCTGGAGCATGGATTTTATCAGCATGGAGTTGGCACTTAAGACACCTCCGGACATAAAGGGAGCAATCTTCCTCTAGAGTGGGCCAGTAGTAGCCCTGCCTAAGGATTTTCTTCGCTAGAGCCTGGCCATTGACATGACCTCCACACTCACTAGAATGGGCTGCTTCAGCCACTTTCCAAGCCTCATTATCATCCAAGCATCTCATGAGCATTCCATTAGTAGCGCGCCTGTACAGTTCTCCTGCGACAATAGTATACCTTTAGGCGGCTCTCCTTATTGACTTGCGCTGCTCAGCGTTTGCCCCTTCTGGGAATGACCCTTCTTTGCAAAACAACTCGATTTCATGATACCAAGGCAACTCCTCTTCATCCAGAATCTCTTCTAACTCCATTAGAGATACTTCCTTGAGATCTTCCTTCTCAGCCCTCGCCTCTACAGCCTTCCTAAGGTTGATGTACCAAGGGTCCTGAGAAGAGGGTGCGTCCAATCTCTGAACGACGATAGTCTCAGTGTTCCGACTGAGAGGAAAAGATAGAGAGGAAGCAAGAGATGCTAGAGCGTCAGCTAGGATATTCTGAGAACGAGGAGTATGGATATAGATTAGCTTACGGAATTGCCTAGCAAGAAGCGTGACCAAATCTTGATAGGGCTTGAGTTTGGGGTCACGAGTACGGTAAGTGGACAGAACTTGCCGTAAGACGAGCTGAGAGTCTCAGATGATGTTCAAATAACGTGCACCTAGGAGATAGGCGTGCTTCAGTACAGCCAGGAGAGCTTCGTACTCAGCGATGTTGTTGGTAGCAGGAAATCGAAGTTGATAAGTAAAAGGAATAGTTACTCCTTCGGGAGTAAGCACAACAGCGCCGATCCCTCGGCCTTGAGAATTGAGTGCACCATCGAAGTGCAGAGACTAGAAGTGATGGTGAGAGAGAACTGAGAGATGCTCATCCGGGAAATCGTCCTGAATAGAATCAGAGTGAGGAATAGGAAGATGGGCAAGATGCTCAGCGATGGCGTATCCTTTGACCACCTTCTGAACGACGAATGTGATCTCAAATTGAGAGAGGAAGCTCTGCCAGCGAGCTAACCTACTAGAAAGGATGGGCTTTTCTAAGAGATAGCGAATCGGGTCCATTCTAGAGATCAACCTAACTGGGTGGGCAAGAAAATAGTGTTTAAGTTTCTGAGCTACCTACACTAAGGCGGCACAAGTCTTCTCCATAGCAGTGTATCTGGACTCAGCTGGGTTGAATAACCGAGAGAGGTAATACGCAGCCTGCTCTTTCCCTTCATCATCTACTTGTGCTAATACCGCCCCTACGGAGTCTTCGATAACCGAGATGTATAGGATTAGGGGTTTCCCAGGGACAGGAGGTTGCAAAACCGGGGGATTGGATTGATATTCCTTTAAGTCCTCGTAGGCCTTTTAACAATCTTCATTCCATTCAAACTTAACTCCTGCCTTAAGCAATTCATAAAATGGACGGCACCTTTGAGAATGTTGGGATATGAATCTTCTAATGAATTGCAATCGACCGATCAATCCTCAAAGTTCCGTAATGTTCTTAGGCGGAGGCATGTCCATGACTGCCTGTGCTTTGTTAGGATCAATCTGGATCCCCCGTTTGCTCACTATGAAACCTAACAGCTTCCCTGAAGAGACTCCGAATACACACTTCTCTGGATTCATCTTAAGCTTGTACTCCCTGGCTCTTTGCAGCACCTTAGCCAGGATAGAGGGGTGTTCTTCTTTGGTTCTTGACTTCACCAAAATGTCATCCACGTAAGCTTCCATATAGATATGCATCATGTCATGGAAGATGGCCATCATCGCCCTTTGATAGGTGGCACCTGCATTCTTCAGACCGAACGGCATAACCACACAACAATATGTGCCCCAGGGCGTGGTGAAGGAGGTTTTCTCTTGATCTTCTGGAGTGAGACGGATTTGATTATATCTTGAGTGACCATCCATAAATGACAACGATTCGTAGTACATCAATGTGAGGCAGCGGGAAATCATCCTTGGGACATGCTTTATTGAGATCCCTGAAATCGATGTAAATACGCACCTTTCCATCCTTCTTGATGACAAGGACTATGTTTGCCACCCACTGAGGATATAGGACAACTCTAATGAATCTGGCCTTATATAACTTGTCAACTTCTTCTTTAATCCTTAAGGCCATGTGGGGGTAAAATCTTCTTGACCGTTGTTTCACCGGTGTTGCCCCTGGTTTAAGCACGAGTCGATGTTCTACTAAAGAGGGGTCAAGACCTGGCATGTCCTCATAAGACCAGGCGAAGGAATCAATATACTCCCTTAGAACCTTGATCAAATCTTCTTCTACTTGTGGAGGGAGATTAGCAGCAATAATGATGGGCCTGGGGTCTTCTTCGGTTCCCAGATTGATTTCTTTCGTAGGTTCATCCACTGCTGATGACGGCTCGTCGAATTTCTTAAGTCCTTGCGCGTACAGATCAGCAGTGTCATCTACGTCGCTGTCCTCATTAACCGGATCTTTTTCATCTAGGATTTCATAGACGCCGAGTCCATCATCGCCCCACGCCCCTTCTATTTCTTCTCCATCCTCAATCGTAATTGCCGTAGCAACAAATTCCGGACATTTTAAAAGGGCATGACAACGCTGAGCTAGGTCTTGCAAGAACCTATCAGGAACAGATTTGGGAGGACGCACAAGCGGGCGCGGCTCAGAGGAGGAAGGGTTGGATGACCTAGAACAAGACCCTACTTCTTTAGATCTAACTAATTCTACTTCCCTAGACTCGATAGACCCTAATCCTAACCTAGGAGAAAGGAGACCTAGTGGAAGGGAAGGAGCAAGGGACTCGTGCCCCTGGGATGTGGATGGAGACAGGGTAGCATAATCTTCCACTGAAATCTCTGTTTTGAATTTGACGTTTTTTTTTTTTTGAGATCAGCAGAGACTATACAGCAAGATGGAGGAGGCGGGAGCTGCATAGGGAATAGCTCGGGGAAGATGCAGTCAAAGAAGGGATCGGAAGATGAGAACCACATCTCGTGGAGTTGGGCGTTGGGAGGAGGAGGAGTGAATAGAGTGGATAGATCAATGGGCGGGCAGTGCCCGTAAGCGCAAGGAACAAATAGAATCTCGGGCGGATCAACGAATGATGGATTTACCATGATAGGAGGAAGACGGGGTAAGAACTCCCATTGCTGGAGGAGAGATTGAAAGCGGGAGGGAGACCAAGAAAAGACAATTGGCGAGCTCCCCTCCTCCCGTGGATCATCAACAGACCGCTTCTTCGGTCTCCATTGCATGAGCCGAACCTCTTGCTTCTTCTGGTAGTCTTCTTCATGAAACAACCCCTGAAGGGCTTGACCATAATCAATCATATCATCTTCTGGCCTCTTCAGTGCTGGCAGTGGACTGGCAATCGGACATACTGTATTTCTCCCTGACGGAGCTGGCTGCAAAGCTAATGTGCCGGGCTGGAGAGGCCCTCGAGCAAAGTGTTGACGGTAGTCCCAGGTGAGTGGCCCAGAATCACCCATCATAGATAATGCGGTTTCTTTGTAGCCAAGACCTCTCCTCCCCATCTTTCTCCCCTTGGGTATGGGCTTGGTCATTCCTTGTAATTGTGCACCGAGGCCTCTCCCCGGTTGGTAGCCCAGTTTCAGTATAATGTTCCAGCCTTTTGAGTCCTGGATCTGGGGCTTCATCTTGATGTTAACTGGAGTAGTGATGGGCCTAGGAGGTGTATAAGCCCAAGGAAAGTTCAAATCCAACACTGATATGACGGGTCGTCTGCTTGGCCAAAGTGTAAGAAGAATCTGTTCTGAAATGGCCTTAACCGATTGAACAGTGGACAAGCTCTTGACTTTGACGACCCTCCCTTGGAAAGGGAATTTGACGCACTGATGTGCGGTGGAGGGTATGGCACCGAGTGTATCAATCCATGGACGACCCAAGATCGCCTTAAACATGGGGTCAATGTCCAGCACATAGAACTCCACGGGCATAGTGAGGGGCCCGAGCTCCGCTTGAATAGTGACTACCCCGTGGCATGCTCTCCTCGAGTTGTCATATGCTGCTATAGTGGTGGGGGTAGGTCGCAGTAGCCCTTCAGATATATTGCAAGCTCGGAGGGTACAGAGCGGGCATACATTAATTGAAGCCCCTGTGTCAACCAGTGCTGCCTCAATGCTGACCTTATTCAGAATAATTGTAATGCAGAGCGGCATCTGTCGAGCCTCTGGAGGTGCTAGCTCGATTTCTGAGAATGTAATTGCCGGCCCTTTAGAAATAGTTGCTAGTGCTGTTGGTAAGCTGTCAACTGCCATGTCCTCGCTGACCATCACCTTCTGTAAGAAATCCCTGAGAGCATCTTGATGAAGGGTGGACCTCTTGATAAGCTCCAGAACTGATATTTTGGCGGGCACTCGGTCCAGATGATGTAGCAAGTCATACTGAGTTCCTAGTAGAGGTTCGGCCTCTTCTTGCTCGGCTGTTGGCTAAGAGGACTGGGGATTGGAGGTAGTGGGGTAATTCCGATGGAACAACTTCCCGCTTCTTAAGGCGCAATTTGCCGCGGCGTCGGGAGATGATATTATTCACCTGGTAGGGTGGATGAGTGGAATAGACTGCGTAGGAGAGGTGATTTGGTGGTAGGTAATGTTGGGGTTAACAAGAGATGGTGGCTGGATGAGTGGCGTGGGATGAGCGGAAGGTGGGGTGATGATGGGGGATGGTGCGGATGGTGGGAGGATGAGTGTAGGTAGGGTGACGTGCGGAGGATTGGATGAGGGGATGGTTATGACCGTAGCGGGGGTAACTAATGGTGGGTATGATGGCGCTGTGGGTGGTGGTGGATTTGCTGGTGCGGGTGTGAATGGAAGGACAAGCGGAGAGGGTGTTGGGTGTGTAGGGAGGATAAATGATGGAGTGAGGGGGTTGCGGTGGTTATGGTGGAGGGCCATTACTTGTGGTGCAGTACCATCATCATCAAAAGACCACTCGGTGTTAGGAGCCTGGGGTTGGACTACATTGACTTGCGCCGGCACGGGCGGCTGAGGTTGTGGAGCGGGTGGATGGTTTGGCATCGGATTTTGATGGATCCCTAGATCCTGAACCTGCTGTGGTTGCTGCTGTTGTGGCGGCTGCTGCGGTTGCGGTGCTTGATGCTGCTGCACTTGCTACCTCGCGGCTGTCTTCTCTTTTCTTTAATCTCAACAATGGCCCTGTGCATTTCGGCCCAATCTATCCTCTGTCCTTCATGAAGATCATATACTAGGTCCCGGAATTGAAAACATCCTTCAATGGTATGTCCCAGTTGCCTGTGGAACATACAATACTTCGTCTGATCAACGGCCGGATTCCAGTTGGGCTGTTCCGGAGGAAGCTGTATAGCATTAAACGACATAAGAGCCGAGAAAATATCCGTGAGGGTTTCTGGAAGTGGAGGATATTGTGCCCTCTTGGGAGCCGGGTGCTTGTTATTTGGGTTGTTGCTATAGCCGTTGGGTGGAGGGACGTTGTGGTATTGTGGGGGTTGTAGTGGTTGCTGTGGTGCGGCAAAGGTGTTTTGTGGAATGGTGAAGGTGGGCGGAGGGTTTTGCGGAGTGATTTGGAAGTTCTGTGGAGCGGGATTTTATGGAGTGCGGGGGTTTTGAGGGAAGCGGAAAGGTGCGTTTTGGAATGGAAAAGCAATGGCTTGAACCTGCTCATTCGTTTGGACCCCTTCGGTAATCGGCCCTTGTGGCTTCTTATGGTACTTGGGCTTTTGGTTTTTGAACAGAGAATGGATAGGGGAATCCTTGAACTGAGTCTGAATAAAGCGCGCTCGGCTATATAGTTGGTGCATGTTGGCTATGTCGTTCATTGCCAGGATGTTTCGGAAGGTTGGAGTAGCATTTGAAATAAGTAGCTTGACCTTCTCTTCCTCCGGTATATGGCCGGGTACTCTAGCGGCTATCTGCCTCCACCTATCTGCATAAGTGGCAAACTCCTCATCTGTTTTCATCTTTTCGGCCACCAGATCTGTGAAAGAATATTCCGGGCCGACCCGGTCTTGAAACCGCTGAATAAACTTGTCTTTTACTACCTTAAAGCTCTCCGCTTCTTCCAATGGCAGCGAATAAAATCATTCCAGTGCAACACCGTCCAATGATCGGCGGAATAAATACGCCATAAGATGATCATCATATTGGAATTGGGCCGATTCATATAAGAAATCCCTTACGTGAATAAAGGGATTGTCGTTCCCGTCATATTTTCTATAATTGGGGAGCTCAGATTGGGGAGGGAACCGGATGTTCTGGAAACTGGGAACAGGAACATCGGCCAAGGATTGTGGGCCAACCCATTTCTGGAGGAAGTCGAGTTGTTGTTGCATGGTGGCCCATTTATCAAGTAATTCCTGCTCTCGGGATGGAGCAGGGGTAGCAAGAGATGATGCTTGAAGTTGAGGAGCAGAGGGGTGAATTGTAGTAGGAGGTGGGAGCCCATAAGAAGGAGCCGAAGGATAAGCGGCCGACATAGGGGGTCCATAAGAAGGATATTGGGTCTGAGATTGACCCAGATTGGAGTGGGCTTGGACCAACCCTGACTGAGGGTGTAGAAAATCGGAGGGACCCAGCAGGACTTGTGGAACAAGTGGGCTAGACAAGTGATGATCCATCTGCGTGAAAGAAGGGATAGGAGCTTTCCCTTGGTCAAAAGATTGCTGGGCCGAAGTGGAAGATTGGCCCGTCTCCATGCCGGTGAATGTGATGGTCCGGGGTTGGACCGGAGTGAGATTAATTAGAGTGGGCTGGATGAGAGGATTGGATTGACCCTGCATAATCGTGGGAGGGGAGATATTGGATCCTTGCATGGCCTGATAGATAGTTTGGAGTTGGGCCGGATCCAAGTGGGCCATCATCTGGAGAATGGAGCCCGCAGAAGGAGTAGAGAAGGAAGGGGTAGCCTGACCACCTTCCATGGAGGTAGAGGACGGAAGAGGGGCCGTCCCCTCTCCAGAAGAGAACGAGGTAACCCTAGCAGGGTTTTCAAGAAGCCCTTGAGGAAGAGAATCCTCCTAGGAACGGGGAGGATTGAAAGAAGCCATGGTGGATTCGAAGAGCGGATTTGAGTAGAACTTGGAGAATGAGTTGACCCTAGGAGGCGCTTCCAACTGACGAAAACAACTCCACATGCAACGAACAACCTTAACAAGATGCAATCAACACAACGCAAACACAGAATGAGCAACCAAACTTAGATGATTTATCACAAAGATGTAAGTAGCAAGAGATGAAGACACTCAAAGTCAACCAAGTTGTTTAATATGATGTTTCAAGATTCTTATGATTTCTCCTTTGGAACTTTAGTGGATGGATTAATATGAGCTCTCAACAATAGGTCCCTGACGGGAGATGGATGTAAAGCTTGGTTTGACTCTAAGTGTGACCACTCCTTCACTTATGCAACCCTAGACACGGGGTGGAAAAGGTACAACTGGCCCGGCATCCGTGTGAGAATCCACGACTCGCGGGGACTTATGGAGGTCCCTGGTGTGATTTCCTAGTCGGCCCCAAGGAATATGGAGACGAGAGGTCCGCACACCAAGGTAAGAAAATGCAATCTAATGTATGAAAGTATGAATGAACCTACGTGCACCGGAGTGCATGCAAAATCTAGCCTAGAATCTGGCAAACAACTATGCACACAATGATGTAAAGATGTAGAACAATCAGGGAGGAAGTCAGATATCACCCAAGCAAGGAAATCACAGTAGAAACTGCGAAAAGTAATGCACCTCGGGATGCATACCTATCTGTATTTTAACGGTCTATAGACCCTACGTCAGAAGATAATAACGGTCGAGGACCAGACCGCCAGAAGTAATATAACGCAGAGCACCAGGACCGGCAGATGAGCCCGAGAGCCAAAAAAACCAGAAATAAAAGGGAAATCCGTGAAAAGCCCGCACACAGGATCAGGCGTATAACGGTCCAATACCCCTGCGTCAGAGTGGAGTAACGCAGGGACAGAGGGCCGTTAGAACACCCAGAAAACCAGAAATAAGATGAAGTAAGAGGGAGATCCGAGGACAATCAAACAAGGGAATGATGGCAGGTTTAAACAGAGATCAAGACACGATTGGCACAAGTTGTCCCACCGTGATCGCCAAAAAATTATCTGTTGATTTGTTTTGCTTCTCTTCATCCTTTTGTTTTATGTGCAATAAAGATGATAAGCAAAAATCAAAGATCTCAATCAACCCAAGGACATGCGAACCATAAACCTAGGCAACCAGAACAAGCTCTAGCATGGGCATGCTATCTCAATCATCAAACTAAACTAAGGAAATAAAGAAAAACACACGCCGGGGCGTGGAGCAAAAGCAAATAAAAACACACCACAAGGGTGGAGCAAGGAAAGAGAATAAGAGATATGAGAGAGAAAGAGAAAGTTAATGCCCAATACCAAGAAAGAACGTGATCGCCACCAAAGTAGAAACAAGCCAAAGACTTGAAAATACCTTGGAAATAGGTGGATGAAGCACCCGCCCACGGGAGAGAGAAAATAAGGGAAATCTACAGATCAACAGAATGTAACGGCCGAAAGTCCACGCGTCACTTGGAAGTGACGGTCGCTCGATGAACCGCTATATGAATCTGACGCGCCTCCACAAGACCGTCAAATAACCTGCAGTAATAGTTTGTGAATTCTTTTAACTCCAACTCTTCCAGCCGGCCAGAAGACTTGGGCCTCGTATGGTGAACCTGTAAACCTGCCAAAGAACGTGAAAATACAAGAAAATAGACCCAAATTAGCCCTTTAAACAATATAGCATCAATTCTTCAATAAACTCAATAGCATGCAAAAGGAAAGGAAAGTACCGGGGAGGTTTTGGTTTTTTTAACCCCTCTGGGCGTTTTAAAAAGATAGGAGGATGTTTAGATGATGAAAAACCAGGGAGAACGTGGAGAAAAGAAAAAGGACAATGCTTTTGATGAAAGGGAGATGAGGAAGAACACAATATGTAATGATGAACTTTGAAAACCAATGGAACGAATACTCCCTTCACCGTGAAGCATATGAATGTGAAAGACAATTCTCCTTGGTCAGATGTGACTCCAGAATGCGGCAGCACTTCGACGCCAACTCCAGATCTTCCTCCCTCGGGCCATGAAGTTAAGGGTGCTATTTATAGACCCTCAAACTCTTTGGTCGAGCAGAGGATAATCCAGCAAGATAGAAGGATAACTCTTAGCAAATCCTTGAAGATAATATCACCAAGAGTCCATAGAAACAAATAGAAGGTTCTGAGGATCAGATTTGGAAGAGAAATCAATAATTCGAACTCTTATCTCGACCACGGAGTAGCATAAAAAAGGGCCTGAACTGCCAGGACTCTCTGTTGGATGTAACGGCTACTCGACAGACCACCATATGCAAATAACGCGTCATGGAGAGACCGTCACACTAATCTTATCCCCAAGAAGATAAGATCAACGGGAAGAAGATCAAAACAGTAGGACTCTTGAATGAATGTAACGACCACAGGAGGACGCATTAGAGGGACGTAACGGCTGCACGACAGACCGTTAGAATCAATGGACAGGCCATAGGATAAGGATTGAAACAAAGGCCTTAAGCTATAGGACTCTTCAAGATGTAACGGTCTAGGGCGAGTGCGTTAGAAGAATGTAACGCCCATGCAGAGGACCGTTAGAAATAATGAGGATCAAAATTGATAAGAGCTTGCTAAGCTTCATCCAATGAAAAAGCCACAAGGAACCACACTCAACCAAGGAGAGAAGACCCATGAAACAGTCTTCAAACTGACGAAGGAGACTCAATGAAGAGTGAACAACTTGGAGCATCACATGGATAGAACAAGGAGATGACCCAACTTATTGGTCATAAAACGGGTGTCAACACCGTTGTATGGACTTGATCTCAAGGAATGGCTGTACAGGCTTTGAATATGAAGACCAATGTATGGACTTGGAAAGCAAAGGTCAATGTATTGACTTGCGAAACTGGGGGGTCGACCCATCAGAAGGGGGGGTCGACCCACAACTGTCCATACTATGCAGACAGAGTGTAGACATGATCAAGTAGTGCATATCTATCTGACAACCATATGAACTGCACTGTCTACATGATGAAGCATGAATTAATCTAGAGATAGAAGATTTATTTATAGTGTGAGACATCATCAAAACCGTAGGGATGCAACAATGGCGTGTCCTTTGATCACCTTCTGAACGACGAATGTGATATTGAACTGAGAGAGAAAGCTCTGCCAGCGAGCTAACCTACTAGAAAGGATAGGCTTTTCTAAGAGATAATGGATCGAGTCCATTCTAGAGATCAACCTGACTGGGTGGGCTAGGAAGTAATGCTTAAGCTTCTGAGATACCCACACTAAAGCGGCACAAGTCTTCTCCATAGCGATGTATTTAGCCTCAGCCGGGTTAAACAACCTGGAGAGGTAATAAGCTGCCCGCTCTTTCCCTTCATCATCTACTTGTGCTAGAACCGCCCCTAAGGAGTCCTCAATGACCAAGATGTATAGGATTAGGGGTTTCCCAGGGACAGGAGGTTGCAAAATCGGGGGATTGGATAAATAGACCTTTAAGTCCTCATAGGCCCTTTGACAATCTTGATTCCATTCAAATTTGACCCCCGCCCTTAGCAATTCATAAAACGGGCGGCACCTCTAAGAATGTTGGGATATTAATCTTCTGATGAATTTCAATCTACCAATCAGTCCTCGAAGTTCCGTAATATTCTTTGGCGGGGGCATCTCCATGATGGCCTTTGCTTTATTAGGATCAATTTGGATCCCCCGTTTGCTAATGATAAAGCCTAGCAGCTTCCCTGAAGAGACTCCGAAAACACACTTCTTCGGATTCATTTTCAGCTTGTACTCCCTGGCCCTCTGCAGCACCATAGTCAGAATAGCGGGGTGTTCTTCTTTGGTTCTCGACTTCACCAAGATGTCATCCACGTAAGCTTCCATATAGATGTGCATCATGTCGTGGAAGATGGCCATCATCACCCTTTGATAGGTGGCACCCGCGTTCTTCAGACCGAACGGCATAACCACATAGCAATACGTGCCCCAGGACGTGGTGAAGGAGGTTTTCTCTTGATCTTTGGGAGCAAGACGGATCTGTTTGTAGCCAGAATAACCATCCATGAATGATAAAGCTTCGTACCCGGCGGTATTATCCACCAAGATGTCTATGTGAGGCAGCGGGAAGTCATCTTTGGGACATGCTTTGTTAAGATCCCTGAAATCGATGCAAATACGCACTTTTCCATCTTTCTTGACGACAGAGACAATGTTCGCCACCCACTGGGGATATAGAATGACTCTAATGAATCTGGGCTTATACAATTTATCGACCTCTTCTTTAATCTTTAAGGCCATGTGGGGGTGAAACCTTCTTGACCTTTGCTTTATGGGTGTTGCCCCTGGTTTAAGCACTAGTCGGTGTTCCACTAAGGAGGGGTCAAGACCCGGCATGTCCTCATAAGACCAGACAAAAGAATCACTATACTCCCTCAGAACCTTGATTAGATCTTCTTCTACTTGCGGAGGGAGATTAGTGGCGATAATAATGGGCCTTGGGTGTTCTTCAGTTCCCAAATTTATTTCCTTTGTAGGTTCATCCACTACCGACGATGGCTCATCGAATCTTTTTAATCCTTGCGCATACAGATCGGCAGTGTCATCTACATTGTTGTCCTCATCATCGATATAGTCTTTTTCATCCAAGACTTCATAAACACCTAGCCTGTCATCACTCCACACCGCTTCTTACTCCTCATCATCTTCTATCACAATTGTCGTGGCGACGAACTCCAGGCACTTCAGAAGAGCACTACATCACTGAGCTAGATCCTGCAAGAACCTATCAGGAATGGATTGGGAATGATGCGCAAGTGAGCGCGGCTCAGGCTCGGAAGGACTGGATGACCTAGAACAGGACCCTACTTCTCTAGACCTAACTGACTCTACACGCCTAACCTAGGAGAAAGAAAATCTAGTGGAAATGAAGGAGCATGGGACTCGTGCCCCTGGGAGGATGATGGAGACAAGATAGCGTAATCTTCCACCAAAATCTCCGTTTCAGATTTGACATTTTTTTTGGAGATCAGTGGAGATCATATAGTAGGATGGAGGAGATGGTGGAGGGGGAAGTTGGAGAGGAAAGAGAGACGGGAACAAGACATCAAAGAACGGATCAGAAGCGGAAAACCACATGTCTAAAAGATTGGAGGAGGAGGTCCACATAGTGGATAGATCAATGGGCGGGCATTGCCCGCATGCACAAGGTATAATTAACACCTCGGTTGGCAGTTTCGTGAAGTATAGATTAATCATGATTGGAGGTGATCGAGGTATAGATTCCAGTTGCTGGAAGAGAGACATGAGACGGGAGGGAGACCAAGAAAAGACAATAGGCGAGCTCCCCTTCTCCCATGGACGGTTGGTTGGCTTCTTCGGCTTCCACTATACAAGCCGGACTTCTTGATTCTTTTGGCAGCTTTCTTCTTCATAAAACAACCTCTCGAAGGCCTGGCTGTAGTCAATCATATAATCAACTGGCCCCTTTGGCAATAGAGGCGGACTGGCAACTGTGCAAGCTGTGGTCTTCTTCTCAGACTGTACTGACTGTGGATTTAATGTGCCTGGCTGGAGAGGCCCTCTTACGAAATGCTGGCGGTAATCCTAGGTAAGTGGCCCTGAGTCGCCCAAAACTGATAGCGCGGACTCTCGATAACCGAGACCTCTCCTGCCCATTTTTCTTCCCTTGGGCACCGGCTTGGTCCGCCCTTGTAACTACGCACCGAGGCCTCTCCCCTGTTGATAACCCAGCTTCAATATAATATCCCAGCCCTTGGAATCTCGGATCTGGGGATTCATTTCGATGTTGACGGGTCTAGTGGCGGGCTTGCGTGGTGCGTAGCCCATGGGAAGTCTAGATCCAGCACAGAAAGAACGGGCTGACTACTAGGCCATAGTGTGGGAAAAATCTTCTCTGATATAGCTTTTACAGACTGGACCGTGGATAAGCTTTTGACTTTAACCACCCTCCCTTGAAAAGGGAACTTGAGACATTGATGTGCGGTGGACGGCACGGTGCTAAGAGTATCGATCCACTGATGACCAAAGATAGCCTTGAACATAGGGTCGATGTCCAACACATAGAATTTAATGGACATAGTGAGAGGCCCAAGCTTAGCTTGAATGGTGACAACCCCGTGACATGCTCTTCGAGAGTTGTCATAAGCAGCTATAGTTGTAGGGGTCGATCGTAGAAGCTCTTTTGATAAGTTGCAGGCCCTGAGAGTGCTGAGTGGACATACGTTGATAGATGCCCCTGTGTCAACTAATGCCGCATCAATGCTGACTTTGTTCAAGATAATCGAAATGCAAAGCAACATCTATCGAGCTTTGGAGGAGCTAGCTCGGTTTCAGAGAATGTAATTGCTGGTCCCTTAGAGATTATTGCCAAAGCTGTAGGTAAACTATCAGCTGCCACATCTTCACTGACCATCACCTTCTGAAGAAAATTTCTGAGAGCATCTTGGTCAAGGATAGATCTTTTAATGAGCTCGAGCACAGATATCTTGGCGGGCACCCTGTCAAGGTGATGCAGCAAATCATATTGGGTACCTGGCAGTGGCTCGGCTTCCTCCTGATCGACAGCCGGTTGCGAAGACTGGGGATTGGAAGTAAGAGCATAATTGTGATGAAACAGACGCCCGCTCCGTAGGGCATAATTATAGGCTGACGTGGCCTCAGATGGGCTCAAAATATGTGACTTAATAGGCCCGGTGGGGTGAATGAATGGTGCATAAGCGGGTACGGTGGAAATAATGGGAGTGGGAGTGGAGGTAACGGGTTGTGATGGTAGAATGATGGGCGGAGGGTTAGTTGTGGGTATGGTGACAGCGGGTGTGAGCGGAAGTGGGGGTGTAAGGGTAAGCGGAGGTGTAATGAGCGGAGGGTTAGATGGAGGCGTGGTGATAGCGGGTGTGGGTGTAAGGGTAAGCGGAGGGTTAGATGGAGGCGTGGTGATAGCGGGGGTGAGCAACGGGCGAGAGACGGGTGGGGGAGTGGAAGTGGATGAAAGGACAAATGGTCTAGCAGGCGGAGGAGGGTTTTGGTGTGTGGGTGTAAGGATGGTGGGAGTGGAAGGAGTGCGGTAGTTGTGGTGGAGGGCCATGACTTGTGGTGCGGAGCCGTCATCGTCAAAGGACCACCCAGCATCGGGGGCCGGGGGTTGAACTACATTAACCTGAGCTGGTGCTGGTGGCTGAGGTTGTGGAGCGGGAGGATGGTTCGGCATTGGGTTCTGATGGATCCCCAAGTCTTGAACCGGCTGCTGTTGCTATTGTGGCTACTGCTGCGGCTGCGGTGCCTGTTGTTGCTGCACTTACTACCTCGGCGCCTGCCTTCTCTTTTCTTTAATCTCTGTAATGGCCCTATGCATTTTAGCCCAATCAATCTTGTGTCCTTCATGAAGGTCAAAGACCAAGTCCCTGAACTGAAAACACCCTTCAATAGTATGTCCCGGCTGCCTATGGAACATACAATACTTTGTCTGATCAACGACCGGGTTCCAGACGGGCCGTTCCGGAGGAAGTTGGATTGCACTAACTAACATGAGAGCCGAGAAGATGTCTGTGAGGGACTCGGGCAAAGGAGGGTACTGGGCTCTCTTGGGTCCCGGGCGCTTGTTGTTGTTGTTATAGTCGTTGGGTGGTGGGACGTTATGGTATGGCGGAGGCTGCGGAGATTGTTGCGGAATGGCAAAGGTATTTTGCAGAGCGGTAAAGGTAGGCGGATGGTTTTATGGAATGGGTTGAATATTTTGTGGAGTGGGGATTTGAGGGGTGCGGGGGTTTTGTGGGAAGCGGAATGGTGCGGTTTGGAAGGGGAAGGTAACGGCTTGAACTTGCTCGTTCGTTTGGACTCCCTCGGTGACAGGCCCTTGAGGTTTCTTATGATATTTGGGATTTTGGTTCTCAAAGAGCGAGTGAATGGGAGAGTCCTTGAACTGTGTTTGAATGAACCGCACCCGGCTATATAATTGGTGCATATTTGCTATATCATTCATGGCAAGAATGTTACGGAAAGTCGGAGTAGCATTAGAAATGAGTAACTTGACCTTCTCATCCTCCGGAATGTGGCCTGGCACCCTGGCGGCCATCTGCCTCCATCTATTAGCATAAGTAGCAAACTCCTCGTCCGGCTTCATCTTCTCGGCCACCAAATTTGTGAAGGAATATTCTGGGCCGACTCTGTCTTGAAACCGCTGAATGAACTTGTCTTTCACCACCTTGAAGCTCTCGGCGTCCTCTAGTGGCAGAGAGTAGAACTATTCCAGTGTGACCCCGTCTAATGACCGGCAGAATAGATACGCCATAAGGCGATCATCATACTGAAACTGGGCCGATTCATACAAGAAGTCCCTCACATGGATGAGGGGATTGCTGTTCCTGTCATATTTGTGATAATTGGGGAGCTTGAATTGGGGAGGAAAATGGATATTCTAAAAACATGGAACAGGGACATCTGCCAAAGATTGTGGGCCAACCCGCTTTTGGAGAAAGTCGAGTTGTTGTTGCATGGTGGCCCATTTATCAAGGAGTTCCTGCTCCCTAGATGGAGTAGGGATAGTGAAAGATGGGATCTGAGGAGCAGAGGGGTAAACATATGTAGGAGGCGGCCCATAAGATGGATATTGGGCCGAAGGAAGACCCATATTGGTGTGGACTTGGGCCGCCCCTTGATTATGGCGCATGAAATCATTTGGGCCGACAAGGACCTGCGGCACTGATGGATCGGACATGTGATGCTTGGCTTGGAGAGAAGGAGGGGCAATGGTCTTCCCCTTGTCAAAAGATTACTGGGCCGAACTAGAAGACTGGCCCATCTCGAGACTAGAGAATCTGAGGGTCCTGGGTTGGACCGGAGTGAGGTCAATGGGCTGAGCAGCAGAGGGATTGGATTGACCTTGCATGATCGTGGAAGGTGGGGTGTTGAACCCCTGCATGGCTTGATAAACTGCTTGAAGTTGGGCCGGGTCTAATTGGGCCATCATTTGAAGGATAGCATTGGCGGAAGGAGGAGGAAGAGATTGAGTGGATTGGGTGCCCTCCATAGGGATGGAGGACGAAGGGGGGATGTGCCCCTCCCCGGGTTGGAATGAGATAACCCTAGAGGGATCCTCTAGGAGCCCTTGAGGAAGAGACTCCTCTTGGGAATGAGGGGGATTGAAAGAGGGCATGGTGGACTCAAAGAGTGGATTGAAGAAGCACTTGGAGAAGGAATTGCTCCTAGGTGATGAAGCTTCTAGAGAACGGAAGCAACTCCACATGCAACGAAAGACCTTAAAACAATGCAAACAACACACAACAAACACACAATGAGTGACTAAACTCAGATGATTTTAACAAAGATGTAAGTGAAAAAGAGATAACAACACTCAAGGTCAACTAAGTTATTTAGATGATGCAATAAGATTTTTATACTTTTCTCCTTTAGAACCTTAATGATTTGATCAAAATTGTGTTCTCAATAATAGGTTCCTAATAGGAAAAGGATGTATGGCTTGGTTGACTCTAAGGGTAATCACACCTTCACTTATGCAATCCTAGACACGGGGTGGGAAGTGGTACAACCGGCCCGGCGTCCGTGTGGGAATCCACAGCTCGCGGGGACTTACGGAGGTCCCTGACGTGATTTCCTAGTCGACTCCAAGGAATATGGAGACGAGAGGTCCACACACCAAGGTAGGAGAATGCAATCTAATGTATGAAAATATGCATGAACCTATGTGCACCGGAGTGCATGCAAATTCTAGGCGTGAAACTAACAATCAATTATGCAACAAAGTGAGATGAATAGATGAAGCAACTAAGGAGAGACCAAGTAGCACCCAAGCAGGAAAAACACAGCAGAAACTTTGAAAATAAAATGCACCTCAGAATGCGTACCTGTAACTGGAGTAACAGTCATATACACCCGCGTCAAAAATCCTGACGGTCTAGGAATGGACTGTTACAATAATGTGACGCACTATAAGACGACCGCCAGAGAACCCAGGGAACCAGAAACAACAGGAAATAGAAGGAAATCCGGGGAAATAGGGGCAAAGGAAGGAACAAATGGATGGCAGGTTTAACAGAGATTAAGAAGCACGATTGGCACTAGATGTCCCACCGTGATCATCAAAAATTTATATTGATTATTATTTGTGATTGTGATGATTCCTTTATTGCAAGATGATGTGATCAATTATGCAGATAATCAATCTACCAATGGACATGTGCAACATACACCTATGCCACCATCATGACCTCTAAGCATGGGCAAGCAATCTCAATCAGGGAACTAAACTAAAGAAGAAATAAAAACACACGCCGAGCGTGGAGCAAGAGGAATAGAACACACCGCAAGGGGTGGAACAAGCAAGTAAAGGAAAAGATGTGAAAAGAGAGAGAGCTATTGCCCAACTAAGAAGGAACGTGATTGCCACTAAGGTAAATAACAAGCCAAGGACTTGGAACGTACCTTAGAATAGGTGGATGAAGCACTCGCCCGTAGGAGAGAGAAAAACTAGGAATTGTAATCTGTAACTCTGTGAAGCGTAACGGACTAGTGTAGATGCGCCAGAGAACCGTAATACGCCTTTCTTGATCCGTCAGAGGTCTGCAGAAAAGGAATTGGGAATCTTTGATCTCCAAGCTTCTCAGCCGGCTAGGAAGCATGGGCCTCGTGCCTTAACCTTGGAAAACCTGCAAAAGAATGTAGACAACAAAGAAAAACACCCATATTAGCCTTTGCAAAGTGTAGTAGCTATAAATCAAAAGAGTTGAAGAACATGCAAAAGGAAAGGGAGAATACCGGGGGTGGTTATTTTTTTTACCCCTATGGGGTGTTTAAAAGATGGGAAGGAGGTTTAGATGTATGCAGTAAGAGAGAGAATGTGGGAGAAGGGAAGGGAACATGCCATGGATGATAGAAGAGGGGGGAACAAACTAAAGATTGAACTTGACTGAACTAGCCCCTTAAAGCTAATACTCCCTGGACTTAGGACGATGACGGACATGGGATGCAGCCTTCCTTGGTCGGTTCTAGCTCTAGGATGCGACAGCACTTCATCGCGAACTCCAGAAATCTCCTCTACAAGCCATGAAGTCAAGGGTGCTATTTATAGACCCTCAAAGTCTAGGCTCGAGTTGGAGAGAATCTAGCTAAAAAGTAGGAGGTTTCTTGGCAAACTCTTGAAGATAATACTCCCAAGAGTCCATAGAAACAATTCGAAGGTTCAGAGGATTAGATTTGAGGGAGAAATCATCAGATCAAACTCTTAATCTGGCCACGGAGTAGTAGAGAAAGAGCAGTTCCACTAGAACACTCTGATGGATGTAACGGTCGCACGATAGACCGCCACAAGCAAGTAACGTGCCAGGACTAGTCTGTTACACAACCTTATCCTCTAAGAGATAAGACCAACGGGCGAAGTTTTCGAAAGGGGGACTCTGGAAGGCGTAACAGATCATAGCTAATGTGTTAGGCTAAGGTGACGGATGAAAGAAGTCTGTTACATTGCAAAGGATAAGCATGAAAAGAGAACGATCGGCTCAAGGCTTTGGGATCACTTAACGGTCCATGGGAGGTGCATTAGGATACCGTAATGCTCCAGGATTGATGCGTTAGGGACGAAAAGATGACAAATGAAATGGAGAGTGCGCCAAGCAACGTCCAGCTGACAAGCACGAGAAACCAGACCCAACCAAGAAGAAAATGACCCGTGAAAGAGACCTCAAATTGACCAAGAAGACTCAACAAGGGTGAACAACCCGGAGCATCATTAAAAATGAATAAGGAGATGACTCAACTCATCGGTCATAAAACAAGAGTCAACACTCATCCCGACAGTTGAAGAAACATGAAGAAAACTACCCAGTGCATGACTTAGAGTTGGTTGCAGTTGTATTTGCCTTGAAGATCTGGAGACACTATCTCTATGGAGAACAGTTTACTGTGTACTCCGATCACAAGAGTCTCAAGTATCTCTTTCGCAGAAGGAATTAAATATGAGACAAAGGCGTTGGCTAGAGTATCTCAAGGACTTCGACTTCATAATACAGTACCATTCTGGAAAGGGTAATCCTGTAGTTGATGCCCTTAGTCATAAGTCGAGAGCATTATTAGCCAATTGCATAATCCATGAGTGGAAATTACTGGAGCAATTCACTAAGCTTAATATAAGTACAGACCAGGAGAGAAGGTGTATTACTCTATCACACATGAGGATACGACCAGAGTTACTCACCAAAATACAAGGACTTCAAGATAGTGACCCGGTGTTACTAAAGATCAGGGGTAAACTAGAAGAATGACCCGACTTCAAGATAGCATCAGATGAAAGGTTATTATTCAAGACAAGGACTTGTGTACCGGACTGTCTAGAGTTGAAGATGAAAATTCTAGAAGAAGCTTATAGGTCAAGGTACACGATTCATCCCGGATCTACCAAGATGTACCAAGACTTGAAACAAACTTTCTGGTGGCCAAACATGAAAAGGGAGGTAGCAGATTTTGTGTGTCGATGTCTCACCTCCCAACAAGTCAAGGAGGAACACCGAAAGCCTGCCGATAAGCTACATCCTTTAGACATTCCTAAGTGGAAGTGGGAGGATATCGGTATGGACTTTATTATGGGTCTGTCTAAATCCAAAGGAGGACATGATGGAATTTGGGTGATCATAGACCGGTTGACCAAATCAGCTCACTTCTTGCCAATTAAGAGCCGATGGTCAGTAGATGTTCTTGTTGCCTTATACATCAAGGAAGTTGTCAGACTGCATGGAGTTCCTACTTCGATCGTGTCTAACCGAGACCCACGTTTTACTTCTCATTTTTCGAAGGGTTTACAGCATTCGTTAGGGACAAGACTCAACTTCGGTACATCTTTTCATCCTCAGACGCATGGTCATACCGAGAGAACGAATCAAGTGGTAGAAGATATGCTTAGAGCTTGTATAATTGATTTCGGTGAAAACTGGCATGATCACTTGACGTTGGTCGAGTTTGCATATAATAACAGTTACCAGGCAAGTATTCAAATGGCACCTTTCGAAGTATTATACGGAAGGAGTTGCCGATCACCTTTGTGCTAGGACGAAGTTGGCGAAAAACAACTACTAGGCTACGGAAGGAGTTGCCGATCACCTTTGTGATGGGACGAAGTTGGCAAAAAACAACTACTAGGCCAAGATATGGTGAGAGACCCCACAGAAAAGATCCAGCTGATCAGAGAGAGACTCCAAGTGGCTCAATCTATATAAAAGACTTATGCTGATACTAGAAGAAGAGACCTTAAGTTCCAAGTTGGAGATCACGTCTTTCTTAAAGTATCTCCAGGACGAGGAATTAGAAGGTTTGGTGTTAAGGGTAAGCTTACACCAACCCAGATCTATATATATGTATATATGTATTGGGAATAAAATTTCCTAATTAAACAAAACCTACAATTAAAAAGGCCCAACCCACATACATGAAAAGGCCACCCATGTACAACTAACCATTAGTGGGCCTTAGTAATACAAAAAGCCCAAAAGCCCATTCTCATGTTCGAAGCCTGCGGGCCTCAACCCATGTACACGTGGGACTTTTAACCTTTGAAGATGTGGGCCTTTAATTCATACCTCTAGACCTTTCACTCACATTCGAACGTGCATCGTTTAGGTTTTAAAATTTTCGAATAGGCAGGTGGCTGTGGTTATAGCAAGAGAAGATTAACATGGAAGTTCTAAAACAATTAGGAGTGCTATCATGAAAATATAACTTCTAGTACGATTCTAAAATCAAATCTCTATATATATCACCCTTCGTTGACCAAACTCTGGGTTCTGCTGCTAAGACGATCAAAGGAGTTCTTGCTGCCGCTCTTCTTCCACGATCGTGTGCCGCTACTGCAGTGGTTTTTCTTCTACTGTCGACGTGAAGAAGTTCTTCTTCTTCTTCCTCTTCCTTGCCGTAGTAGCAGTTATAGTGGCTGCTTTTGCTTCTGTTCAAGCGCTACGGCCGCATTTGAATGTATGACCCTATACATAGTGGCGCTATTGGAATGTGCGACCCTATACACAGTCGCTAATTCGTTTAGATATTTAATAAAAATGCAAAAATTAAATAGATATGAAACCATATGATAAAATTCATGCATGATCACGTTTATAGAATCTGCATATTTTTCTCTACCTATACATGTCTCTAGTTTCCTGTTTAGACATACTCCAAAAATCATGTGTCTATGATTGTACCTGCCCGATGCGTATCATATGACAAAGAATGAGTGACCGTGTTCAGGTTGTTATTTTAATGAACGCCCCCATACACGGGCGCTAATTAGAGAATAACCTGTGAATAACCCGTAAATATAGAAAATATGTAAAGTTATTAATTCGCGACCTAGGTTAGGGTGTTATTTACAGAAAGAACGCCACTGCATACTATCGCCATTTGAAAATCATGGATATTAATTATTGAAAATTTCATTAAAGCACGAGCCCATACAATGTCATTATTTTAATTATTTCCTTGATAAAACCTGACATAAAATTGGAATGAACGACCTCCCAGAAGGGCGCTATTTCATTGAATAACGACTTCTGTACATGCGCCATTCATCTATCTTACGATTTTTTTCGAGTTTTTCTCAACCCATATCGCGGGTATTTGGCACTCTCATCTCACATTCGTAGATGGAGTCCCTATTTTGATTCGATCGATTACACACTCAACTCTCGGTGACGAATGAGCCCTCCGCGGGATATTCCTTCCTTCGGACTGGCAAGTTTGTCATTGGGACCTCCGTAAGTCTCCTCGCAGCCTTGGATTCTCTCAAGGCCGATTGAGCAGGTTGTACCCTAAAAATCAATTACACTGAGTATAGTCACGTCTCTTTAAAGAAACGTGATGTACTAGCCCTCTTAGAGCGCTATTCTTGGCCTCTTTGAGAAGTCTATTTACTGTAGTTAATTGGCGACATTGACCTGGGTGCCATAATGAATTGGCTACCTGATCAGTGTCGTTATTTCCATGAATTAGCGACCTAAGACTGGGCGCTATTTCATCAAGCATGTCCTGTTCACAGTAATAGGCGACCATGCATGTGGGCGCTATTTCTATAAATCATGGCGACTATATGGATGCCATTCACCCAATTTTACGCCATGTACCATTTTTTCGTAAGGATTAATGATGAGTCATTCTTGTTAAAAGTTCAACCCCTGAACTCGTTCATGAAATCTTTTCACATCTTCCTACAATGGATCATCCTTTGGAACTCTATATTGGCTATAACTATAGTGGATGTCTAAAATAAATATGACCCAATGCCTGCGCATATAGGGCCCAATCTAGTCCTGGGAGGAGCACCCCAAAGTACTTGTGCCCATGGGAGTTATATTGATCACGATGTCGCATTGCACCGAAGTACTTGTCGTTCTAGAATTAATGGCATTCCATAATCTTGTACTTGAAATGACATGACTTGCGAGGCCCAGAATGGGTAATTACTTGCTTGATATTGAATAGCCAATTCACATGACATGACATGAAATATTTACATGCTTGACTATCTTGTTACAATTCACATGGTTATCTTGAATTCTTGTTAGTTCAGTATTAGTACCTTTCAATACTCTCTCTCTTTTCGTTTTCATGCGTACATGCATAGCTATACTTGCATTCATTAAACATGTAATCTACTTACATCAAGCTTGTACTTAAGATATAATTCCTACTGAGCGTTCGCTCACCCTAGTGTTTCCCATATTTGTCAGGTAATTCCGATGACGAGAATCACTCGGAAGGGAATAACCATGAGTGAAGAGCTTAGTGCCACCCGACTCTTGAAGCGTCTATCCAGTCACATCTTTTTCTACTTTCTTGAGTCAATCATTGTAATTTTCTTATTATTGAGTCAAGAGTGTCCTTAATACTTATTTGAGGATATGTAATGGATTTTCCCTTAATAGTTATTATGAATAAAAGACTTGGTTTATCTCTACTTTTACGCGCTCTGTCTATGTGTTGAATACACTTATGCTCTGATTGACATGATCGATATAAACTCGTCACGCGTACTGGGCTCCTTCCTCGCTCGGGGCGTGACAGGTTTGCACTTGGAGCGTTGACGAGGAGAAAGAGGAAAGCTCCTCCACACTGGAAGATGATGAAGATTTTTGTCTAATGGCCAGTGAAGAAGAAAATCAGGTAACTAACCCATTTGATAATTACTCAATTGAAGATTGGGAAGAGGCATATGTTATTTTGTTTGAAAGATATGAAGTTTCTAAGAATGAAAATAAGCATATGAAATAGAAGATTAATGCCTTAGTTCATGATAACCCTGCTAACCAAGAGCTAGAAACACTAAAAGCAGGAAACAAAGAACTCAAAAAACAAGTTGAAAGTCTTGAAACCACCTGCTCAGAACTGGTTGGGTTAAAAGAAGAAAATGATGTTTTCATAACTCAGTTGAATCATGCCAGTCTGAAATGTGAAGAATATGAGAAAGTAAATGATGCTCACAAACACTTGTCGTTAAAAATGTCGTGCCACAATTTCAAAAATATATCGCACTCACTCATAAAAAAGATTTTAAATTAAAGTAAAATGAGAGTACGGGTCTATCCCACGAGGAAGAAATATTATCTTTTTGAGCAAGTTGAAAATCTCTTGTATTTGTGAAAGCCAAGTTTGAGTGAGTTTATGAAAGAGAAAATAAGAGTGTTTGAATTGAAATTTCTTAAAATTAAATCTACCTAAAGAAGATTAGAGGGTTGAGAAGAGAAATTTGGAAGAGGTAGAGAGAGAAAGAAAGAAGAACCATTGTAAAAATTAACTTTTATTATTAAGAGGAAAGATTACAAGTCTATGAAAATAAAAATTACAACTTGCATAAAATAAAAGAACAAGGGAAGAAAAGAGCCAGGGAATTGGAAGAATAGCGCCGTCCACACGCCGTGCCGAGCCTTTGAGATGGTAGCCCCACTTTGGAGATGAACGCCACCTTAAAAACACCGAAGAACAAGATCCGCCTTGGGGATTTGAGAAGAATATATAAGAGGAGGGAGATAGAGAAGAGGAGGAAGATTAAAATCTAAGAAAAATAGTAAAATAGAAAGAAAAATAGAGCAAGAGAAAAATCGGAATATCTTTAAAACGAAGAGGAATCAAAAGATGACGAAGAATAAGAAGTTGAAGATATTGAAGAGAGGAAGAACTTTAGTGAAGAGAGCAGAGGGAGAAAATGATCAGAAGAGGGTGAAAAGGTGAGAAGAACGATAAAAAACGTAAGTGTAGAAAAACATGAAAATGGAACTTTGAAAATTAATTTATAACTTGAAAACGAGACAGAATTTGAGGAAGAGGAAGAAGAACAAAATCTAGCTCTTTGAAAAAATAAGAACTTTGATGAAGAGAGCAGAGGAAGGTGAAAACTGGGGAACAACGGAGGGTTGCGCGCGCGGATGAACAGTAAACTGTAAAAGATATAAATTTGAAAAATAGGAAATAACTTAAAAAGAATAGAGATATAGCTAAAAGCGTAGAAGGAAAAGTTGAAGAAATCTTAAAAATGAACAACTTTGATGAAGGAAGCAAAATGACAAGATGAACAGAAAGGCATGAAAATGGGCTAAGATCTTCGACCGGTTGCTCTTGGGCGGGTATTTATAGTGCACAAGGCTTCTTTGGGCAGGTTTCCTAATTGGACAAGGATCCTCTTAATTTCTCTTCAATAATTTCTCCACAAGATAATTTCATAAATATTCTTTTTTATTTCTCCCTTCACACAAATAAGGTATGGCGGCTTGCTTTGACTTGGTCAACAAGAGGAGGGAAAGGGGGCTGCGCCCTAGGGCATCCCTTGCCCTGGTTCTGTGACAAATTCGCCCCTGGCCCTTCTAGCAAATGTCGAGAGTGTCTTGCACACACAATATTTGAATTAAATTCATAGAAAATTGTTACTTTGCGCATAAAAATCATGAGTGCTCACAATTATGCAATGGGAAATTAATCCTCATTCCCCTAAACCCCTTGTTATTCATTAATTATCCATAAATTAAGTTAATTTACATAAAAGGCCTTGATTCAAGTGAGGTTGAGTTTAGCTATAAAATATACATAATTGTCTAATTGTGTGCACTTAAAGTGATGTGTGTGACGTGAATTGTCATAGAATTACGAGCACTCATCACACACCCCAACTTACTCATTGCTAGTCCCTTAGCACTACAAGTAAATTAAAATTACGGACCAACAAGAGTTTACAAAGTTCATACCTTTATATCCAGCTCTCCCTTCACAGAATCAACCAAGGATTGGGAATCCAGAAGCACTAACGCACACTAGCCTTAGTTTGAAATTTTAGGAACATGATTAAGAATACAAGCCAAAGTTCAATAGCACTTGTGCATGTGTAATACTAAATCCACAGCATAGATAATTGCATCCCTCATTTGCTATTCTAGATTGGTGTCCTTCAACTCTGCACCTCCTAGATCAGAGCATTGAGCATAATAGCTTTTGCTTGCCTTTCTTTTCCTTTTTTTCATCATTTTTTTAATACACACATGATGCTGCAGATCCCTTCACTGTTTAACAGGAACCTCGACTCTTTCCTTAAGAGAAGCAGGCCCGATTACTAAGATCAGGGGTCCCTTTTTCGTTTGACGCAAACCTCAACACTTGTTAGGTGAAGTGAGCCCGGTTACTAAGATTAGGGGCATTTTTCAGGGTGTTCTTTTTTTTTTGCATGTGCTTTTGCACTTCTTTGATAGATAACTTTGACAGATAGCTATATCAAAAGGCCTCATCTCTAAGAAATGCAGAGTATCAGACACTATTCCAAAATAACATAAAGCTTGTCATGCTTGTTTCATTAGCGTGTAAAGTGAAATTTTTTTTTTGAAGTGCTCTTGAACTCTAAAGAGATTCTTAAATCAGTTTTCTATGACTAGATCGAATAAATTTTTCATCATCATTTTCCTAGTCTTTCCTATTCCAGAATTACTTTCAATGAGAGCATTAATCAAGAAAACTCAGTCGGAGATTTCATCTTTCCACTTTCATGCAGATTGTAAGATAGAATGATATGCAGGACATTATGCAAGCACTCCTATCAAGTTGTACTATAAGTATCATGAAATTTTTGTCTCCCCCCCTACTTGAATGACATTGTCCTCAATGACAAATGTAAGTAATAAAAATAACAGAACAATGCAACAATAATGATTGCTGAGAAGGAAAGAGACAACCTGATATGTAGGGTGAAATTCCATCATTGATATGGATGACGACAACTTCATCTCCTTGGCTTTTACCTATTCACTGAGAAATAAACTAAAACAAAACATCAAATAACAAAAATATTGGGTTACCTCCCAGGAGCGTTAAGTTTTCCATCTTCAGCCAGACGCATGCTAGCACCATAACCAACAAGTTGAGTTAAGAATGAGCCACCATGTGATCTCATCTTCTTTCAAGTTCCATCGTTTGTGCCATGCAAAGACAAGATCATTAAAGAACGTATGTGACCTAAAGATAGGTTGGTTGTTAGCATGATTGATTTTTTCGTGCAACGCATATGCTAACAATTTTTCTTCCGTGGGCGTCATGTAAAAATCA
This sequence comes from Amorphophallus konjac, assembly GCA_022559845.1. Lineage (NCBI taxonomy): Eukaryota > Viridiplantae > Streptophyta > Magnoliopsida > Alismatales > Araceae > Amorphophallus > Amorphophallus konjac. Next base: position 101,525,092 of record CM040125.1, on the reverse strand, counting down.
ACATTCATTATTTTTGGTTTGGCCGTCATTGTATACCATGATGAGTTTAATAGGCCAAACGGAGCACCCTGGTTAGAAGGAGGAATTATCATATCATCAATTATAAAATATTCCTCTTTAAACTTAAGGTCTTTATAAGTGTTGAAAACATGAATGCAGACCTTATTATTTTTCAAAAAACTTTCTACCACCTAAATGTTAGGAATTACATGAATATTTGTGAGGTGAGAATACATCGAATGGTGAGGGGCTCCTATCAAATGATCAGTGTCAAGGAGATGAGCAATATCAAGAGTGAAAGAAGCATGCTCTTCAACACAATACTCGTGGGACTCAATAGGATCAGATAAATCGGTGAATTGAAGAATGTCTTCAACAAGATCAGATTTGCCGAAATCGTGAAGAGGAAGAAGATCAATACGCTCCCCTTGATCAGAAGATGCCCAATCGAGATAAAAGTCATGTGGGGTACCTGCCTCCTCCTTTACCCAATAGACATCATTAATGGCCTCACTAATTTTATTCTCCACTCGCACATCCTCTTCATCCTACTCTTGGAACAAAGTCTCTTCAAATTCAAGAAGGGAAGTGAATGGGATTTGATCATGGACTTGCACACTACTTTCTTCTAGGATTTGATCTTGGACTTGCACACTACTTTCTTCTTCTTCACCCCCAACTTGAGATCATCAACTTCTCTAGAACTCTCCTCGTAAGGGCAACTAAACTCAAGCTCCTCAAACTCACCCTTTTGGTCATCATCCTAACTATAGCTAGCTCCCTATAAAACTTGCTGATAAGAATACTCCATATTTTTCTCATGATCTAAATCGAGAGTGATCTGAGTATTGTGTTCATGGGAAACCATGGGTTGTTCATAAAAGCTTTCAGTATTGTCAAATTGTGGAAGTTGGTAATCAGAATTGTCATTGGAGTAGCTAGACAATTGATCCAATTCCATGCCCTTGATGGTTTCAGCAAGTTGATCTAGTCGGGCTTGGTTGGATTGAATTTGAGCCACGATGAATTGATGACATTGATGAAATTGATTCAATCTCCCCTCCTGATTGAGAGTTGGGCATGGAGGAGATAGATGTGTAGACTGGGAAGCAGAGTTCGAAGAATAAGAAGTTGAATAGTGAGGTAGGGGAGAGGATGTGGGTTGTCCTCCATAGTGGACTTGATCATGAAATCTATTTGAGGATGGAGCGTAATTTTGCAAGAATTGATTCAGAGGATTTTGTACCGGGCCTTGAGCAATTTGGGTCTTTGAGCAATTGATAAGAATCCCAAGAACTATTATGTTGTCCTCCCCAATAAGAATCATAAGAAGGTGCAGAGGGTCTGTGAGCAATTTGGACTTGTTCATGGGGGGTGAAATGAATTATAGGGCCCATGAAAGAATTGAGTGGATTGGATGTGATCTTGATTAAAGGAATGAAGGTAGGCCCCCATGAGTGATGGGCTTTCATTGTAGGCCGACTAAGAGTAGGGGCTTTCGTAGTAGGTCAGGCTATTGTGGGTGAATGATAAAGGTTGAGTTGGACCATTGGCAACATAATAGGCCGGTTTGGCCCACATGTCATTATAATCTTGATAATGAGGTGGAATGAAGGAGTTTGAATTCATAGCCCAAAGGATCAAGAGAAATGGGCCAACAAGTCCACCTCATAGAATTTATGGGCCCACTCAAAGATTGGAATTTTCTCATCATTTTTTTATCTTTTAATTTTATCTTTTTTTTTTCAAACTAATACAATCAATAAATCACAAACTATATGAATTATGCATGCAATATGATGGTTTTTTTAGACCTTCTAAGGGCAAACTAATTTCATGGAACTGCTTGGTACAACCTGCCCGACGTCCGTGTGGGAATCCACGAGTGCGGAGATTTATGGAGGTGTTAGAAAAGGAGATTCCAGTCTAATGAGACGGAGTGCTCAATTGGAGGGTCCTTCCAATTCCAAGAGGGATATACCTAAATTGCCTTTAAGAAGGAGAAAGAGAGAAGAAGAGATGACTTTTTTATTTTTTTTCTCAAATGATGCAAGTAAATGAACAAAGAGTCAACTAAATGCAACTATGCATGTAAGAGATGTCAGTAGCATGAAAACATGATATCATGATGATGATGACTTTTTTGTTTCTATTTTCTATTTTCTGATTTTTTGTTCATGTGTTTTTTTCTAATTTTTTTAAAGAAAGATAAATATGAAAAAACTAACAACTAAAACATTAATCAACATGTAAATCTACTAGAAAATAAATCCTAAAATAATGTTTTCTGAAGTTTCTGATTTTCTAACTTTTTTGTATTTTCAAAAATATTTTAGAATTTTTTGAGTTTTTTCAAGAGTTTTTCAAATTTTTCTAAAAATTCACAAAACAGAACTTGTTCCTAATCTTACTGACCTTTGGCGACGCTTAATTTCTAAGATTTTTTGATTTTCTGATTATCTACTCCCTTTGGTGACAGTTTTCAGCCCTTTAGTGACGCTTTCTGATTTTCTACGACAGATGATTTTCTGTAGTTTTTAGGACCGGATTTGCTCTTATTTTAAATTTTAAATTTTTATTCTTTTTGATGTAAATTAAAAATAAAAAAATTAATATACAAATATACACATCAAACACAAGAATTTTTAACTATCAAAAATTATTTCCTCCCCGATAATGGCGCCAAAAATTGATGTGCACAAACACTTGTCGTTAAAAATACTGTGCCAAAATTTCAAAAATATACCACACTCACTCACAAAAAAGATTTTAAATTAAAGTAAAGTGAGAGTATGGGTCGATCCCACGATGAAGAAATATTATCTTTTTTAGCAAGTTAAAAATCTCTTGTATTTGTGAAAGCCAAGTTTGAGTGAGTTTATGAAAGAGAAAATAAGAGTGTGTGAATTGAAATTACTTAAAATTAAATCTACCTAAAGAAGATTAGAGGGTTGAGAAGAGAAATTTGGAAGAGGTAGAGAGAGAGAAAGAAGAACCATTGCAAAAATTAACTTTTATTGCTAAGAGGAAAGATTACAAGTCTATGAAAATAAAAATTACAACTTGCATAAAATAAAAGAACAATGGAAGAAAAGAGCTAGGGAATTGGAAGAAGAGGGCCGTCCACACGTCGTGCCGAGTCTTTGAGAAGGCCGCCCCGCTTTCGAGATGACCGCCACCTTAAAAGCACCGAATAAGAAGATCCGCCTTGAGGATTTGAGAAGAATATAGAAGAGGAGGGGGATAGAGAAGAGGAGGAAGATTAAAATCTATGAAAAATAGTAAAACAGAAATAAAAATAAAACAATAGAAAAATTGAAATAGCTTCAAAACGAAGAGGAATCAGAAGATGACGAAGAATTAGAAGTTGAACATCTTGAAGGGAGGAAGAACTTTCGTGAAGAGAGCAGAGGGACAAAATGATCATAAGAGGGTGAAAAAGTGAGAAGAACAGTAAAAAATGTATGTGTAGAAAAATGTGAAAATGAAACTTTGAAAATTAAATTATAACTTGAAAATGAGATAGAATTGGAGGAAGAGGGGGAATAAGAAAATTTAGATCTTTAAAAAACTAAGAACTTTGATGAAGAGAGTAGAGGGAGAAAACAAGCTGAAGAAGGTGAAAACTGGGGAAAAACGGAGGGCTGTGCGCGCGGATGAACAGTAAAACGTAAAAGATAGATCTTTGGAACTTTGAAAAATAGGAAATAACTTAAAAATGATAGAGATCTAGCTAAAAGCGTAGACGAAAAAGTAGAAGAACTCTTAAAAATGAACAACTTTGATGTAGGAAGAAAAATGAAAAGATGAACAGAAATGCATGAAAATAGGCTAAGATCTTCGACCGGTTGCTCTTGGGCGGGTATTTATAGTGCACATGGCTTCCTTGGGCTGGTTTCCTAATTGGACAAGGGTCCTCCTAATTTCTCTCCAATAATTTCTCCACAAGATAATTTCATAAATATTCTTTCTTATTTCTCCCTTCACACAAATAAGGCATGGCGGCTTGCTTTGACTTGGTCAACAAGAGGAGGGAAAGGGGGCTGCGCCCTAGGGCATCCCTTGCCCTGGTTCTATGACAAATTCACCCCTGGCCCTTCTAGCAAATGTCGAGAGTGTCCTGCACACACAATATTTGAATTAAATTCATAGAAAATTGTTACTTTGCACATAAAAATCATGAGTGCTCACAATTATGCAATGGAAAATTAATCTTCATGCCCCTCAACCCCTTGTTATTAATTAATTATCCATAATTTAAGTTAATTTGCATAAAAATCCTTGATTCAAGTGAGGTTGAGTTTAGCTATAAAATATGCATAATTGTCTAATTGTGTGCACTTAAAGTGATGTGTGTGACGTGAATTATCATAGAATTATGAGCACTCATCACACACCCCAACTTACTCATTGCTAGTCCCTTAGGACTACAAATAAATTAAAATTATGGACCAACAAGCGTTTACAAAGTTCATACCTTTATATCCAGCTCTCCCTTCACAGAATCAACCAAGGATTAGGAATCCGAAAGCATTAACACACACTAGCCTTATTTTGAAAATTTTGGAACATGATTAAGAATACAAACCAAAGTTTAATAGCACTTGTGCATGTGTAATACTAAATCCACAGCATAGATAATTACATCCCTCATTTGCTATTCTAGATTGGTGTCCTTCAACTCTGCACCTCCTAGATCAGAGCATTGAGCACAATAGCTTTTGCCTGCCTTTCTTTTCCTTTTTTTCATCATTTTTTTAATACACACATGATGCTGCACATCCCTTCACTATTTAACATGAACCTCGACTCTTGTCTTAAGAGAAGTAGGTATGGTTACTAAGATCAGGGGTCCCTTTTCTGTTTGACGTGAAGCTCAACAGTTGTTAGGTGAAGCATGCCCGGTTACTAAGATTAGGGACATTTTTCATGATGTTCTTTTTTTTTGCATGTGCTTTTGCACTTATTTGATAGATAAGTTTGACAGATAGCTATATCAAAAGATCTTATCTCTAAGAAATACAGAGTATCAGACACTATTCTAAAACAACAGAAAGCTTGTCCTGCTTCTTTCATTAGCGTGCAAAGTGAATTTTTTTTTGAAGTGCTCTTAAACTTTAAAAAAATTCTTAAATCAGTTTTCTATGACTAGATCGAATAATGTTTCCATCATCATTTTTCCTAGTCTTTCCTATTCCAGAATTACTTTCAATGAGAGCATGAATCAAGAAAACTCAGTCGGAGATTTCATCTTTCCACTTTCATGCAGATTGCAAGATAGAATGATATGCATGACATTATGCAAGCACTCCTATCAGGTTGTACTATAAGTATCATAAAATTTTTCTCTCCCCCCCAAACTTGGATGACATTGTCCTCAATGGCAAATGTAAGTAATAAAAATAACAGAACAATGTAACAATAATGATTGCTGAGAAGGAAAGAGACAACCTGATATGTAGTGTGAAATTCCATCATTGATATGGATGACAACAACTTCATCTCCTTGGCTCTTACCTATTCAATGAGAAATAAACTAAAACAAAACATCAAATATCAAAAATATTGGGTTATCTCCCAGAAACGCTAAATTTTTCATCTTCAGCCAGACGCATACAAGCTCCATAATCAACGAGATGAGTTAAGAATGAGCCACCATGTGATCTCATCTTTTTTCAAGTTCCACCGTTTGTTCCATGCAAAGACAAGATCATTAAAGAACGTATGTGACCTAAAGATAGGTTGGTTGTTAGCATGATTAATTTTTTCGTGCAACGCATATCCTAACAATTTTTCTTCCGTGGGCGTCTTGTAAAAATCAACATTCATTATTTTTGGTTTGGCCGTCATTGTATACCATGATGAGTTTAATAGGCCAAACAGACCACCCCAGTCAGAAGGAGGAATTATCATATCATCAATTATAAAATATTCCTCTTCAAACTTATGGTCTTTATAAGTGTTGAAAACATGAATGCAGACCTTATTATTTTTAAAAAAACTTTCTACCACCTCAATTTTAGGAATTACATGAATATTTGTGAGGTGAGAATACATCGAAGGGTGAGGGGCTCCTATCAAATGATCAGTGTCAAGGAGATGAGCAATATCAAGAGTGAAAGAAGCATGCTCCTCAACACAATACTCGTGGGACTCAATAGGATTAGATAAATCGACGAATTGAAGAATGTCTTCAACAAGATCAAATTTGTTGAAATCGTGAAGAGGTAGAAAATCAATACCCTCTGCTTAATCAGAAGATGCCGAATCGACATAAAAGTCATGTGGGGTACCCACCTCCTCCTTTACCCAAGAGACATCATTAATGGCCTCACTAAATTTATTCTCCACTCGCACATCCTCTTCGTCCTGCTCTTGAAACAAAGTCTCTCCAAATTCAAGAAGGGAAGTGAATGAGATTTGATGATGGACTTGCACACCGCTTTCTTCTTCTTCACCCCCAACTTGAGATCATCAACTTCTCTAGAACTCTCCTCATAAGGGCAACTAAACTCAAGCTCCTCAAACTCACCCTTTTGGTCATCATCATAACTATAGCTAGCTCCCTTTAAAATTTCCTGATAAGAATCCTCCATATTTTTCACATGATCTAAATTGAGAGTGATTTGAGTATTATGTTCATGGGAAACCATGGGTTGTTCATAAAAGCTTTCAGTATTGTCAAATTGTGGAAGTTGGTAATCAGAATTGTCATTGGAGTAGCTAGACAATTGATCCAATTTCACGCCCTTGATGGTTTCAGCAAGTTGATCTAGTCGGGCTTGGTTGGATTGAATTTGAGCCATGATGAATTGATGACATTGATGAAATTGATTCAACCTCTCCTCCTGATTGAGAGTTGGGCATAGAGGAGATAGATGTGTAGAATGACAAGCAGAGTTCGAAGGATAAGAAGTTGAATAGTTAGGTAGGGGAGAGGATGTGGGTTGTCCTCCATAGTGGACTTGATAGCTATTTGAGGATGGCACCCAATTTTGCAAGAATTGATTTGGAGGATTTTGGGCCGAGCCTTGATAAGAATCCCAAGCACTATTATGTTGTCCTCCCCAATAAGAATCATAAGACGGTGTGGAGGGTCTTTGAGCAATTTGGGCTTGTTCTTGGGGGCGAAATGAATTATAGTGCCCATGAAAGAATTGAGTTGATTAGATATGATCTTGATTAAAGGAATGAAGCTAGACCCCCATGAGTGATGGGTTTTCATTGTAGGCCGACCAAGAGTAGGGGCTTTCGTTGTGGGTCGGGCCATTGTTGAATGATAAAGGTTGAGTTCGACCATTGGCAACATAATGGGCTGGTCTGGCTCACATGTCATTTTAATTTTGATAATAAGGTGGAATGAAGGAGTTTGAATTCATAGCCCAAAGATCAAGAGAAATGGGCCAACAAGTCCACCTCATCGAATTTATGAGCCCACTCAAAGATTAGAATTTTCTCATCCATTCTTTTTATATCTTTTGATTTTATCTCTTTTTTTTATTTTTTGATTTTTTTCCAAAGTAATGCAATCAATAAATCACAAACTATATGGATGATGCATGCAATATGATGGATTTTTTTTTGGACCTTATAAGGGTATATTAACTTCAGGGTACTGCTTGGTACAACCTGCCCGGCGTCCGTGAGGGAATCCACCTGTGCGAGGACTGATGGAGGTCTTAGAAAAGGAGATTACAGTCCAATGAGACGGAGTGCTTAATTGGAGCGTCATTCCAATTGCAAGAGGGGTGTGCCTAAATTATCCTTAAGAAGGAGAAAGAGAGAAGAAGAGACGATTTTTTTTCTCAAATGATGAAAGTAAATGAAGAAAGAGTCAACTAAATATAACTATGCATGTAAGAGATGCAACTAGCATGAAAATATGTTATCATGATGATGATGGATTTTTTTTATGTTTTATGTTTTCTGATTTTTTTCACGAATTTTTTTTCTGATTTTTTTAAAGAAAGATAAATATGAGAAAACCAACAACTAAAACACCAATCAACATGTAAATCTACTAGAAAATAAAGCCTAAAATCGTGTTTTTCTGAAGTTTTTGGTTTTCTGACTTTTTATATTTTTTAAGAATTGTTCTAGATTTGTTTGAGATTTTTCAAGAGTTTTTCAGATTTTTCTGAAAATTCACAAAATAGAACTTGTTCCTACGTTTACTGACCTTTGACGACGCTTAATTTCTAGGAATTTTTGATTTTCCTATTATCTGCTCCCTTTGGTGACAGTTTGCAGCCCTTCAGCGACGCTTTCTGGTTTTCTATGACAGATGATTTTCTGTAATTTTCAGGTCCAAATTTCCTCTTTTTTTGATTTTTATTTTTTTTACTGTAAATTAAAAAATATACATATCAAATACAAGAATTTTCAACTATCAAAAATCATTTCCTCCCCCGCAACGGCGCCAAAAATTGATGCGCACAAGCACTTGTCGTTAAAAATGCCGTGCGATAATTTTAAAAATATACTACACTCACTCACAAAAAAGAATTTAAATTAAAGTAAAGTGAGAGTACGGGTCGATCCCATGAAGAAGAAATATTATCTTTTTTAGCAAGTTAAAAATCTCTTGTATTTGTGAAAGCCAAGTTTAAGTGAGTTTATGAAAGAGAAAATAAGAGTGTGTGAATTGAAATTGCTTAAAATTAAATCTTCCTAAAGAAGATTAGAGGGTTGAGAAGAGAAATTTGAAAGAGGTAGAGAGAGAAAGAAAGAAGAATCATTGCAAAAATTAACTTTTATTGCTAAGAGGAAAGATTACAAGTCTATGAAAATGAAAATTATAACTTACATAAAATAAAAGATCAAGGGAAGAAAAGAGCCAGGGAATTGGAAGAATAGCGCCGTCCACACGCCGTGCCGAGCCTTTGAGATGGTCGCCCCACTTTGAAGATGAACGTCACCTTTAAAGCACTGAAGAAGAAGATCCGCCTTAGAGATTTGAGAAGAATATAGAAGAGGAGGGAGATAGAGAAGAGGAGGAAGATTAAAATCTATGAAAAATAGTAAAACAGAAATAAAAATAGAGTAAGAGAAAAATCAAAATACCATTAAAACAAAGAGGAATCAGAAGATGACGAAGAATGAGAAGTTGAAGATCTTGAAGAGAGGAAAAACTTTTGTGAAGAGAGCAGAGGGAGAAAACTATCAGAAGAGGGTGAAAAAGTGAGAAGAACAATAAAAAATGTAAGTGTAGAAAAACATGAAAATGAAACTTTGAAAATTAAATTATAACTTGAAAACGAGACCGAATTGGAGGAAGAGGAAGAAGAAGAAAATATAGATCTTTGAAAAACTAAGAAGTTTGATGAATAGAGTAGATGTATAAAATAAGCAGAAGAAGGTGAAAATTGGGGGAAAACGGAGGGCCGCGCGCGCGGATGAACAGTAAACCGTAAAAGATAGAACTTTGAAAAATAAGAAATATCATAAAAATGAGAGAGCTCTAGCTAAAAGCGTAGAAGAATAAGTTGAAGAACTCTTAAAGATGAAGAACTTTGATGAAGGAAGCAAAATGAAAAGACGAACAAAAATGCATGAAAATAGGCTAAGATCTTCGGCTTGTTACTCTTGGGCGGGTATTTATAGAGCAAAAGGTTTCGTTGGGATGGTTTCCTAATTGGACAAGGAACCTCCTAATTTCTCTCCAATAATTTATCCACAAGATAATTTCATAAATATTCTTTCTTATTTCTCTCTTCACACAAATGAGGCATGGCGGCTTGCTTTGACTTGGTCCACAAGAGGAGGGAAGGGGGCTGCACCCTAGGACATCCCTTGCCCTGGTTCTGTGACAAATTCACCCCTAGCCCTCCTAGCAAATACCGAGAGTGTCCTAGACACATAATATTTGATTTAAATTCATAGAAAATTGTTACTTTGCACATAAAAATCATAAGTTCTCATAGTTATGCAATGGGAAATTAATCCTCATGCCCCTCAACCCCTTGTTATTCATTAATTATCCATAAAGTAAGTTAATTAACATAAAAGGCCTTGACTCAAGTGAGGTTGAGTTTAGCTATAAAATATGCATAATTTTCTAATTGTGTGCACTTAAAGTGATGTGTGTGACGTGAATTATCATAGAATTATGAGCACTCATTAGTAAACAAACTTGATCTTGAGAAATATGAGGCCGTAAATGATGTCAATGCTGAGTTACAGAAAAGCCTTGAGGAGGCTGAAAAAGAGCTTAAGGACAGACAATCTACCCTGAAAGAATGACCCAAGGGAAGTCTAACTTAGATGCTATCCTAGGTACCCAGGTGAATTTTAGGGAGGAAGGGTTGGGGTTTAACTCCTCTAAGAAAAGGCCTTTTGAATTCAAGAACACTTCCTTTTGTCCCGAAAAAGGCAAAGGAAAGTTAATTGTTGAAGAACCATTAAGGCTGAATCCTCCTATGATCCAAGCTAGCTCAAGTCAGAATACTCAAACCCAAAGACAGTCGGGTCGACACACTGCACCACCAGGTCGACACACCTTCGCTTGACCTCAAGTTCAACCAAGACCACAGCGTCGACGCACTGGCTTATAGGGTCGACGCATTAGGAACATGCATCGGTGTAGTTCATCTGATCATTCCAAGAAGTCTAACCGGTTCAATCATGTTGGAAGGTTCAATGGGCAGCCAAATTTTGGTACTTTCCAGACTCAATTCAACACCTCTGGAGACCCACGATTTAGACCTCAGTTTAATTCACATTTCTTGAAATCCATGAAATCTGCTTGTCACATCTGCAACAAACTGGGACACACCGACAACAAATGTTGGTCTAGCCAAAATAAGAGATCTTTTAAGCAAGTCTAGATTTGTTGGACGCACCCTAAATTCGATGGTCTTATTGTAATATCGGGATATTGGGGTATCGTTCATCAGTTTATCATTTATCAATTTATCATTTTATCAAGTGCGAGGGCATGCCAATCACATGTGTGACGATGTGTTCGGGCATCGAGACTGGAGTGGTCCGAAGTCCGGAGTGCACTTCATCTGACTAATCAGACAATTGTGGGTATCGGATCGGGACTGGAGACCCGCCGTGCCATAAAGGTCACGACGTTAATTACATTACCTCGGAGAGGGGAAAACCTCTTATTAATCGCCAAGAAAAAGGGGCCAAATGCCCTATAGATCAATTTTCATTAAAGAATGCAAGTTGGGTTAGAATGATTGAAATCCTCTACATCGGAGTGCAAGACGGTGTTCAAAATCATATCGGTCACCTGCAGACCATTTCATGTTCAGACGAGGGTCCGGGTCGAGAAACATCCCAAGTGTACGTGAGATACCGGGACTATTGTATGCCGGGGTACGGTAAATTTGATGTCTCAATAAATGAGGAATCACGATCGAATCCTGGTTAAACGATCAAAACATCGCAGGATATCGGCCCGGTGCCAAGTTAGGCCGCAACCATGAGAGGGCATCCACGCTTATCTTGCATGGGCAACTTTGGTATTCCCTCACGTGCGGGGTCAAAGGGGGGGGGGGGTTCTGGACAAATCGCCGTTTAGCTTTAAGCTTATTTCTTTATGGTATTACTTTCGTGACATTTCTTTTATCATTATTATGTTATTCATTTTCTTTCCCTTATATTTCTTCCTATTTCTTTGTTGTTAGGTCAATGCCTCACCACTTCCATTTATTATGTATATCTTTTTATCATTTTCTTGGGATCTTTTTAATTGGCGCCTACTCAATGGGCACAGATTCTGTATTTCAAGAATTGGCACCTCTAGTCTGGGCACAGATTATCTATTGTTCTTTCTTTCCTTCTTTTTCTTTCATTTCTGAGATTTTTGGAATTCGCGCCCATGCAAGCGGGCATTCAAAACAATTAGCGACCAAGACCTGGGCGCAGATTTTGAGCTTTTTTCATTTCTTTCTCTTGTTTTTTTTAATCTGTTACTGAGGAATTAGCACCTGCGCGAGCAGGCGTTCATTAATTAGTGCCCGTTGATCGGGCGTAATTTTCTTTAGTATCATTTTACTTCCTCTTCCGTCATTTTTGTTATTTCAGAGGATTTAGCGCCTTCCCAGAAGGGTGTTTAATTTAATTAGCGCCCAGCCTCTGGGCATAGGTTCTTTTATTATTATAATTGCTACATTTTTTTATCAGGGGGATTAGCGCATGTTCAAAGGGGCGTTTATTAATTAGCGACTGTTCACACAATCGTTCATTCTGTGCTGTATTTCCTTGTATCAATTTCTTAATTCTATGAATTAGTGCCTCTGTGGGTTGTCATTATTTAAATGGCGACGGTTCAAGTGGTCATTAATTATATCAATTAGCGACACCTGTGGTGGGCGCCCATTCTTTTAGTCACAGAAAGCCTCAGCCAGAGACTTAACCGTGGGCTTAAATTCTTTTTACAAATTCATATTTCTTGCATATTTTATCATTTCCTTAGATGTGAATTGGTTCATAATGCCCTTAAACTTGGTTCAATTGTCATTTTTTTTCTTAAGTTATTAGTTCTGGTGAAATTTCGGTAGCACCTCCCCTAGACTCGGAGTGCGGGGGTGGCAAATAGGGGCGCGCCCTATGGAGAGAACTCCGACGGCCCCGAACAAAAAGGGATACGCGCAAAGCGACGTGATCCTCAGGGTATGCGCGAAAGTGACAACACCCTGTCACCCATTGTGGGGGCGGAGATCCCGAGGGCTAGCCTATGAGGGACCCCACCAATCCATGGGCCGCCACGAACTCGTCGCCGAGATGTGGACTTCTTTTCCTTCCATTTTTTTTATCGCCATATAAGGCTTTGGATATCCACCCTCAAAAAGAGGAGTTACTGGGGAACACACTATGACGAAGCGGACCCCCGGCGTTCCAAGAGTGGTTAAGAATCCAGAATCGGAAAGAGACGAGTATTGGGATTCCGATGGTTGGCGACCTCGGAGACATATCTATGGGTTTAGATAGACCCCGGGCCGGTGGCCATCGTGATAAAAATCGCCGATTGGGTGGCTTGAAAAAAAAATCAAAAAGGGGTTTCTATTATCTTACATTCGGAGGGAGAGTAGAACAGTGCAATACATCATATAGAGATAGCTATATGCATATATTCATATGCACATGCATACGTCGAGAACCCATGCAAAGCAAAGGAGGGAGGGGGGACCAACCATAAAAAAATATTCCGGAGGAGTATTTTGATTTCACCACAGAGAGTTACATCTACACATTAGGACTGCATGAATCCAAAAAAAAGAAGAAAAAGAGAGTACATGAAAAAAGAAAATAGAGGGGAAGGGGCCCTCTCTCTCTTTCTCTCACCTCTCTCTCTCTCTCTCTTCTCTTCGCTCCCACGGGAACGCATGCTTCAGGCTTCAGAGAAAAACTCACAGCTTCAGGGCTTCCAATTCTCAGAAATCCAACAACCCAACCCCCTAGTGTTCCCCCGTGGGGGGGTATTTATAGAGGTAGAGGGGCCTCTACCTTCGAAGGGAGAAGCCTCTTGGCCTTCTCCCTCTTCTTATTCTCTCTTCTTCTTTTTTTTTTGTTTAACATCTGCTGCCGCTGGAGCTGCCGCAGGTGCTACATGCCGCCGCTGCTCCGCTCCAGGCGACTTGTCGCCTCGCTGTCGACTTCGGAGGATGCCATGAACTAGAGGAGGCGTGGGAGAAAGGTGGAGTAGGAGATGGGATGGCCATCCCCTCTCCTTCTTTCAGTCTGTCATGACCAACCGGCGGAGGTAGCCCGTGTGCATTAAATGCGAGGAGGAAGATGTATAGTGAAAACACGTGAAATTGGCGATGACAGGGTTGACCGCGATTTCTTGAACTGGCGTCTGGTTGACGGGCACCCATTCTTTGTTTTAAATATTTCAACAATTTTGAATGTTGCCAAGAATTAGTGACCACTTGTGAGGGCGTTCATTTAGGAATTCACGCCCGTTTAAAGGGGCGCCCAATCTTTAGATCTTCAGATTTCAAAAAAATCCAACATTTCATAAAAATCTGGCGAATGGCATGAATTGACGACACTGTGAGAGGGCGCTCACCCAAGAAATGGCACCCATGTGGAGGGGTGTTCATTCAATCTGTTGACCCGTTCGTGGGCTGAGTCGTCCTGATGAATTGGCGCCTGCCTAGGAGGCACCAGTCGTGAATTGGCGACGACGGTCGTGGTGCCATATATTTTTATTCAATTTTTTGATGCCAACAAGTGCCCCCCACTCGCATGTGTCACGAGCAAGAGACAGGGGAGCGGGATCTGCGGGCGCAGCTTCTTCCCCTGCGGGAGTCTTCGACTTCGTGGCGATGCTTTCGGCCACAAGTTGTATCGATCGGTCTTGATCGGAAGTCAGGCACCGATCAAGATGATATTCATCGAAGTTGGGTCCACATCAACGCAAGGGAATCGGGTTTACTGGCCAGGGCGGAAGGTCTAGGCCGTCGAGTTAAATGTGTTCATTGATGCTGGGATTGCACCGACGCAAAGAATTTTGGGTTTCTCTAGCTTAGACGAAAGGTCTAGGTCGTCGGATTGCTCGGCTGAGACCCAGGATGGGCCTTAGGCACCGAGTTAAGTGGTTCACCGATGCTGGGATGGCACTGACGCAAGGAATTTCAGGTTTCTCTGGCTTAGACGAAAGGTCTAAGTCGGATCGCTCGGCTGAGACCCTAGAAAGGCCTTAGACGTCGAGTTAAGTGTGTTCATCGATGCTGGGATGGCACCGACGCAAGGAATTTCAGGTTTCTCTGCCTTAGACAAATGGTCTAAGCCAGATCGCTCAGCTGGGACCCGGGAAAGGCCTTAGACGCCGAGTTAAGTGGTGTTCATCGATGCTGGGATGGCACCGATGCATGAAATTTCAGGTTTTTCTGGCTTAGACGAAGGGTCTAAGTCGGATCGCTCGGCTGGGACCCGAGAAAGGCCTTAGGCGCCGAGTCAAGTGTGTTCATCGATGCTGGGATGGCACCGATGCCAAGAGTTTTAGGTTTCTCCCACTTATACGAAAGGTCTAGGTTACATTGCTTGGCTAAGACCTAGGAAGGCCTTAGGCATCGAGTTAAGTGGTTTACCGATGCTGGGATGGCACCGACATAAGGAATTTCAGATTTCTCCGACTTAGACGAAAGGTCTGGGTCAGATCGCTCGGCTGAGACCTCGAAAAGGCCTTAGGCACGGAGTTAAAGGTGGTTCATCGATGCTGGGATTACATCGACGTAAGGAATTCATGTTTCTCTGACTTGGACGAAAGGTCTAGGTCAAATGCCTCGGCTGAGACCCCGGAAGGCCTTGGGTGCTGAGTTAGGAACACTAAGGAACCGCTTCTTTCTTCTTCTTTTTCTTCCTTTATCTTTTTTTTTCTTTTGTTTTTTTTTTCTTTTTTTTGATGATCATGGTGGGACCAAATCACAAAGGTATGATAGTATCGTCGACATTGGGTTTATGTCAATGCAATGGAATCAGGTTTAACCGGCTTAGATGGAAGGTCTAAGCCTTGCCGCTCGACTGAGGCCTCAGAAGGCCATGGGTGCCGAGTTAGGGGGTTCGTCGATGCTGGGATCTCATTGACGCAAGGGTTTTGGGCTTCTCCGACTTAGACGAAAGGTCTAAGTTGAATGCTCGGTTGAGACCCCG
Source organism: Amorphophallus konjac (assembly GCA_022559845.1). Classification (NCBI taxonomy): domain Eukaryota; kingdom Viridiplantae; phylum Streptophyta; class Magnoliopsida; order Alismatales; family Araceae; genus Amorphophallus; species Amorphophallus konjac. Next base: position 101,509,480 of record CM040125.1, on the reverse strand, counting down.
GAAGGCCTTAAGCACCGAGTTAAGTTTTCTAGTGTTTTATGTAAAAAGTTCTAGGATACAATCTTGTTCATTGTGGGGTGTTGGTTTCAGTTGATCACTGAGCTGGGGAAGCGACGCATGGTATAGCTTCAGGTGTTTCCCATTGAGGGGCAGAAATTGAACTTCCCCCGGTTGTTGACGACGAGATAGGCACCGCCTTCATAAACTTTCTGGACCACGTAAGGTCCTGTCCAGTTTTCATTCAATTTGCCTTTGGGATTGGCCGCCATGACTTCTCTTCGCTTGACCATGACTAGGTCTCCTTTCTCGAATTCTCGCCCCTTGACGAGCTTATCGAAGGCGCAGGCCATACGGGCTTGGTAGACCTATATGTTCTACTGGGCTCTAAGCCATTGTCCTTCCAGATTGAAGAGTTCCTCCAGTCTTCTTTCTATATTGCTTCGGCCATCTTTGACCAATCCGTGCTGGATCGCCACTCGTAGCGAGGGCACCTTCAGCTCTATCGGGACGACTGCTTCTGAGCCGTACACTAGGGAGAATGGAGAACAACCTATCGGGGTCTTGTACATGTTACGGTACGCCCACAGTGCATCATGCATTCTGTCTTCCCAATCCCTCTTGCTAGAGCTGACCATCTTGGCAAGAAGTGTGCATAGTGTTTTGTTGAATGCCTCCGCCAACCCATTTGCTTGTGGATTATACAGAGTGGATGCCCTCTAATCAATTTTGAATTTCTTGGCTAGCTTGTAGACCTTTTGGTTTCAGAAGTGGGTTCCGTTGTCAAAGACAATTCGATCGGGCACACTGAATCAGAATGTGATGTTTCGACGGACAAATCTGACTACGATCTCTCCCATCAATTCTCTTAGAGCCACAGCCTCTACATAACGGGAGAAGTAATCTGTCGCTGCCAGAATGTATTTGCATCTTGACGAAGATGCGGGCAATGGGTCCACAACATCGGTGCCCCATTGGGTGAAAGGGCAATTGGGGGCCATCGGGTGCAGATGTATCAGGGGTCTTCTTGGGATCACAGCGTGTTGTTGGCATTTATGACATGACTTAGCATACTTGTAACAGCCATCGAACATAGTTGGCAAGTAATACCCAAACTTCTTGCTTTCAATCTTCATTTTTGGCCCAGCCTGGTGGGCGCCGACTTATCCGGCATGAACTTCCTTCATGACCGTCCATGTTTCCTCCGTAGATAGGCATCGGAGGAGCATCTTTCTTCTGGCATCTGCCATGGTTCGGAACAGGGTTCCGTTTCTGAACTCATAAGAATCATTCATTCTGATCAGTCTGACCTTTTCTTCCCTCTGCTTGGGCAATTCTTGATGTTTAAACCATTTCATCAAGGGTTCTCTCCAGTTGAGAGAAGTGGTTGCTTCTGCTGTTGCAACTTCACATTCTTTTTCTTCACTAGGCTCCTCTATCATGCTAGGTGTTGTACCCCTGTGGTTTTGATGATGTGAACCACTATGGCTTTGATGATGTCACACTATTTGTGCATGATAGAAATGTCACACTATTTGTGCATGATAGAAATGATTCTTATTCTTGATCGAACCTCTCATGATTGAAATGAATTCCATTGATTACTTGCTGTATGCATCATGAGTTTGATGAGCATTTCATGAGTATGCTTGTGCATGCATCACACTGGAGAGGTCTGTGCATTGCTTGAGTCAGTGCAGGGTTAATTCTCTAAGACAAAACACAAAGTCAGTGCAATGTTTTGTCTGAGCACGTTGCATTGTGTCTCATTTTCTCTTGTGTCTCTGGCTACGTCTCTATCACGCCTCAGCACACCCAGTGTCTCATGCATCTAAGTCTTAGCGTCTCTGTTTGCATCTTATGGTGGCCTGGAGTTGGTGCATGTGTGTGTCTAATTTAGCTTCTCTCACACATGATCAACCTCGGTGCATTCCTAGCCTATGCATGTTATTAGTCGGTGCTACTTAGTGTTTCACTTTCGATTGAGTCGGTGCAAACATTGGAGCTACACGATAGTGAGTATGTGCAATACTTCTTCTTGCACTATCCCCTCGGTGCAGGTCATGCTTACTCTCACAGTAAGTCGGTGCATTGGTCATCTTGCACTCTCATACTTGATGCATTATCTGTTTTCCGTCTCATTAAGTCGGTGCAATATCTGTGACTGCACACGATCAAGTCATTGAAGTGTTTTTCTATGCATAAGTTAAAATAGGTGCACATCACTGTTGCACAACGTGGTAGGTCAGTGTATCATTTAGTCCATGCACTCTCCTCAAGCAACTTGATGCAAGTTTGCTTAGACTACATATCTGTTCTCGGTGCAAGTCTTGTCTTAGGCAATAAAAGGTCGATGCACTTTTTGCTGCTGCACGCTTGCACACAGTCGGTCCAATTTCTATCACATGACCTCGGTGCATGTTTATGTTAGTTCATATCTAGGTCAGTGCAGGTTTGTAGTCGGTGCAACCTTTGTTAATGCACGCAACTAAGTCTGTGCATGTTGATCTCAAGGCATTTCAAGTCTGTGCAACGCTTGTACTCTGCGTATTCATAGTCAGTGCGTCTATTGGCCATATACTGGAATCAAGTCCATGCATCAGTGTGTTCAAACACCACATTTAATCTGTGCACTTCAGCTCTCACATTATATCTACTCCGTGCAATCTCTTTACATCTTGTATAACTGTCTGAAGGTGACTTTATGTCTGATGCCTTGGCAGGTGCTTTTTCGTGTAGGTTACGAAGGGCACGTGATCCAAGAATGGAGGAGGTGCCAGGATCGTGACTCGTGGAAAGCAGTTGAATTGGGATGCTGCCACGTGGCCTAAGAATGTCAGATCTGGATCATGCATTTGGGCGGGAAACATGGAGAGAACGGGCCACACTCTCTACTGCCAAGATAAATAGAAGATTCCTCATTCAGAGGATGGCACTGGGAGATCGAAAAAGCTTTTGGTAACAAAAGAAGAATTGAAGCAGACAAAGAATAAGAGTGAGGTAGATCCAGCCTAAGAGAGAGCAGAGGAGAAAGAAGAGAGTTTGTGAGTTCGAGAGAGAATAGAGAAGAGCAGAGTAGAAGAGAGAGAGAGAGAGAACCCGAGGAGAAGATTGAAGCCATCATTGAAGAACAGTTTGTACTGGACCGTGGATCAAATCCAGGCCAGGGAGCTCCTGCGAGAGCCACGTCTGATTTGCAAAGTCTTACAGCTTTCCAGTGCTGCTACTTTCGATCTTTTGTTTTTTTTTTTATCTTTGTTACAAGTTGTTAGTCAGCGGAGGAAGCTGTGATGCTCACCAGTGCCAGAGGATCGGTTCCTCTGGACGGCTAAGCTGTATTGCCTAGCGAACGGCAAAGCTGTAATGCCCAGTGGGTCAAGATGTGAGTCAGCGGTTGGCGTAAGCTGTAGTGCCCAGCGGTCCAAGCTGTTAGTCAGCGGTTGTAGGCAAGCTGTGAGGCCCAATAGTTAAGCTGTGTATCAGCAGAAATCTACACTCTGGTTTGAGTGTGGGTTGGACGTAGGTCTGCGGACCGAACCACCTAAAAACCTTCTTGTCCATCGTGGTTTGAGTGTCTATTCTGATTCGCTAGATGTATGCTTAGGTTCGATCTGAATCATTTGTCTAGCGATGAATTTATGTTCATCTTGTTTATTTGATATTGGTTCTGGAGAGTGTCAAATTCACTCAAGTCATCTGAGCGTCTAAGTTCCATTCGTTTGCTTGATTGGGTTCAGTTAATAACATAAGTTTGCTTAGGAGTCTGCACTCTTGCAGCTCAACTGTTTGATCAAGAGAATCATTGTCCTTCTTATCTTGTATAGCTTAACTAGTCTTAATTCTGCATTCGTATCTAGTTACAATTTTTAATTGGGTAATTTTTAAGTGGGATTCATTCACCCCCCCTCTGAATACAGGCCTTGCACCCTATCAATTGGTATCAGAGCGGGTTGATGTGTAATCGGATCCAACAATTCGTAGCAGATCCTATAGCTTTTTTGGTGAATTTTAGAGAGGGTCTTGTCTCTTTGTGTTTGGTGCCTTGTTTTGATGATTTGGTATCGTGCCTTGCTGCTGTTTGACTTAGGTGCAGTTTTCATACATCGCCCTTAGATCTATTCTTGGTCAGTCACTCTTCGATGGCTCATCCGCCGATCTTCAGAGGTAATGATTTTGATCTATGGATGGAGAACTTGCATCGGTATGTAAGATCAACAGATCCTGATATTTGGAAGGTAATGGTTCACGGTCCACATAAATTATCAAGGGATAAATCTAAATGGACTAATAAGGATAGATTGAAAGACTCTGTCAACTCTAGAGCATTAGATTTAATGAAAGCATCACTTGACAGAGCTCTAATTTAATGTGTTTCTTCTTGTAGGTCTGCCAAGGAGATTTTGGAGAAACTGAAGCTTACCAGGAATCGCAATACATGTCTAATGGTTGACGGTGATGGACAATAAGAAGAAAATGAAGAAGAAGACGAAGATGAGGTACCTTCTGAATTTGAAAATTATACTATGGATGATTCGATTGGAGCATATAATGACTTGCTTGACTCTCACGAACAGTTAAGAAAATAGTATAGAAAGATGAAAAAGAAAAGTGATCTGAATAGTTCAGAGTCCTCATGTGAAAGTTGCTTAAAACTGAAATAGTCTTATGATGCTTGCTTGTTTGACATCCAAATGCTTAAGAAACAAATTGGACTATGTAAAAATGAAATCAAGAATTTGTGAATGAGATCTCTGAACTCAAGAAAAAACTTAGCTCGACGAATGATAATCAGGCTCATAACACTAATTTTGCTTAGATTAAAAAATTATTGAAAGATCTTGATTGTGTTAACTCTGAACTGAAGGTTCTAAAATCTGAGAATGAATGCCTTAGAAACAGTGTCTAAAAGCCACTACTGAAACAACATGCTCTGTCAAATCTGCTTGCAATGCCTGTCCTCTTCTGAAGGAAATAAATGAAAATCTTCACTCAGATTTAGATTGGAAAAAAGACTTAATTGCCTCTCTCAAAGAAGAAAACAAGAATTTGCTGGAAAGTAAAATTGAATTTGAAAAATTGGAGGAGGAATTAAATGAAAAACTAAAAGAAGAAAATGACAAATTGATTAAAGAGATAGAAGAATTGAAGCAGTTGAACACTGCTATGTTAGAGAGACTTCTTGTTCTAGAAAAAGGAAAATGTGTTGTTGATAAAAATCAAGCTGAAAATGAGCTCAAACTGAAACAAGAAGTTGAAAATTATAGAACTACAAACAAAGTGTTGAGTGAGTGTGTCAATTGCAGTGAACAAGAGCTAGCCAGTTATGAGCTTAGTGTTTCAGCTCTTCAACAAGAAAATAATGACATTAAGAAATCATTGTCTAAATTTGTTGAAGGGAAAAATAATTTAGACTTGCTCTTAGGAACAAAGGTCAACTTTCAGAAGGAAGGGTTGTGTTATAACTCTGCTAAGAAAAAGAGCTTTGAAAACAAAACACAAACACCCCTTGTTTTCAGTGTTGCTTCTCTCAGCCCACCGAACCCATCTGTATTTCAGTTTACTGCTAGGAAAACTTTGAACCCAACTGAAAAATAAAAAGAGAAGAAGAAAGGTGTTTCTGCCCCCATTTTGCAAGTTCCACACACACACTCACATGCATCTAAAAGGAAAATGATTTGTCATTATTGTCACAAGATTGGCCATCTAATGCATGAATGTAGACTGATGGAACAAGATGATCTAAATGCTAAGCATGCTAAAAAATTGCATGATAGAAATCATGTACTTAAGCAAAAGAGAAATCATTATTTTCACTGTGTGGCAAGATAGGCCACATTGCATCTCGTTGTTGGCACAAACAGGGGAGAGATGTTCATTTCAAATTTACTAACTCCCTTGCAAACCATAATGCTGTTGCTAGGAATAGATATTCTGCATGTTTCAATTGTGGAAAGACAGGCCACATGGCCATTGAATGCTGGCACGCTCAGGGTAGAAAATTTAATTCTAAAATTATTAATCTCCCTGCAGATAGAAATGAGTTTGGTAGGAATAAATTTGCATTTAAAAGAAAAGGTCTTGCATGTTTTGAATGTGGAAAACCTGGTCACCATGCATATGAATGCCAATTTGGAGGTTGTGAAAAACAAAATTTGCATGTAAACAACAGAAATTTTCATACTCATGCACATAGATTTCATGCTCATGCTAATGTGCATAATAAGAATAAAAAGTCTGTTGTTTCATGTCATTATTGTGGTCAGTTAGGGCATTCTATGTCTAACTATTTCATCATGAAGTCTGATGATCTACTTGCTCAAGAAAGGGTGAGAGCACCCTTCAAAGGTGCCACTGTCATATCAGGACCCAAGACTGCTTGGGTACTTACTTATGTAAAATAAAGGGATATTTTGCAGGTGTGCCTTGGAAGAATAAAAAGGGGTAATAAACCAAGGCACCTGAATTGACCCCATTTCTGAGCCTTCCAAGTAAAATCCATTGTATTCTCTGTCTTTACATTCATTGCTTAGTTTGTCAGTTAAATTGATTGATTGCAGAGCATGTTAAAATTTGGTTCAGCATTATATGCATTGCATATCTCTTGCATAACATGCTAATTCATTTGTGAGTCTTCTAACTGATCTCTTCTGAAAATCTGAATTGATCATCAAAATGATTGTAACCTGTCTCAGTTGGAATTGCATATTTGCTCCATGAGCATAATTCATGATGTTCTTATGATTTGTATGGTTGTGGTACTTAAATGATTGTGTCGAAATGCACTTAGTCAGGGGGAGTCAAAGCATTTCTTATATATCATGCATACTTGTTTAGGCTAACTCCCTGCATGGTTTTCATGTCTTTCATGAGTGGTTAATGCACCTGCATACATGTAGTAAATTGCATAGCATTTCACTAATTTTGAAAACACTAAAAAGAATGTTAAGTGCATGCATTCATGTCATTTTTTTTGCATATGATGGTCAAATGCATTCAGCTAGGGGGAGTTAACCCATGTGCATATATGATTGCATATCATCATATTGAAAATTTCAAAAAATTGACTCATTGCATTTAGTGAGTGGGAGCATATAAATCAAACTTTTGATCTGTATGGCTATTCATCTATTTCTTCACTATCTGTTTTGGTCAAACTGAATTGCTCTTCTAGTCAACTTATACATTCTATGTCTAGCCATCTCTCCACTCTTTCGACTGTCTCAACTCTTCCTACTACATGCATCATCAAGTGACATCAGTATCCAATGATCACTGTTGCATTTTCTGAAGAGGCATTTCACCTGAATACCTGGATTGTCTTAAAAATTCTTTTTGCCTGACTATCTTTGACTATGCATTGATTTCAAGTGCTCTCACATTTGATGCATATTCTTGCTCCTACTTCGATTGAAAATCAGATGCTCTCAAACTCCCTTGACCTAGAAATTCAGGAAGATTTCAATCTGCGTACCTCAGTCATAAATTTGGAAATTTGTTTTTAAGGAATCTTCTATTATAATGAATTATGAATGTCTAAAAGATCTTATTGGTTTAAGTTTAATGTATTCAGTGAGTTTGATATTAAATGTCTAGAACAATATCTGAATCATGTTTTAATAAACTTTAACTAACTGTTTTCATGTTGTGCTTTGCTCAATCTTCTGAAATCTGAACTGTTGAATACTTGGCTTTATTTGGATTGAAGTACATGAAATTAGTATTGTTTTGAAACAAATAAGTTTTCTGAAATGTCTAAAGGGTAAATAGTTGTCAGAGCAATGACTTTGGTCACTGAGAAACTATGCCCAAAGGACTGTGTCATGAGGTGCCATAGTTAACTCTGCTTAAGAATGATTGATAATCTGGCAGAGCAATGACGTGCACACTGAGAAACACATCTCACTCATCAAAGAAATGAGTTGAGGTATGTCATGAGGTGTAAATGTTAACTCTGTTAATTATAAAGCATGACTGTTAGTCACACTAAGTGCTTAGGGATATTGGCGTCTGATCAACGTATATCCTTTAGTTAGAAGGTGTGCACTAAACTAGAGTGCTCTTGAAATTTGTAGCATGAAAAGTCTTGTTGACAAATTGCAATATTTATATTTTGATGCAAAAGATAAATTGCTATAACCCTAGACAATATCATATGGCTTCATAATTGTTTGATCTCAATACTAATGAATGTAATTCCGAAAGAAGTCATTGAATTTGATTGCGTAAGAAAAAGGGAGGTTAATCAAGATATAAATTTGAGGGCTTGGTTCACTGTTATTAAACTGTGATTTCAGATATAAATACAGAATTTTATTAGCAAACTTTGCATACATCATGTTTAAACCATGCCGATTAATAAAACTCATTCATAAGCCCTTATAATGGAAGACTCTGAAAAAATTCTGTTTTGGATTTATGAAATTGGTATCTCCTTGAAAATCTTATTGAATTACTCATGTTTTTGAAGCTTATTTGTAATTCTTTTGCTCACTATCATTGATTCTTGATAAAATTCTTCATGACCAGAATTTATCATTAATTGCTCCTGTGCTTTTGCTGATAGATGCGTATCAACTCTTCCACTCCAATTTCTCTACTTTGTCAAAGAGAGAATTTGTCACATCATCATGCTTCTTGCATTAAGGGGGAGATTAATCTACTTGTCATGTCCTCTTGGCTGTCCTTCATCATCCCCTATCCCCATTTCCATACATCATACATCCTCAGGGGGAGTAGGGTTCCATGATTCTTTTTGTATCAGTTTCAGCGTATCTGGAAGTCAAAGATGGAGAATATTTAGTGGCTCAATCATTTCATGCATGCTTATATTTCTTTCTCAAAGTATTTTCTTTTTGATGAAGTCAAAGGGGGAGAATAGTTTGACATGAGCTAGTGTGACTCATAGTCTCATAGTGTTGCCATCATTAAAAAGGGGGAGATTGTTGTACCCCTGTGGTTTTGATGATGTCAACCACTATGGCTTTGATGATGTCACACTATTTGTGCATGATAGAAATGTCACACTATTTGTGCATGATAGAAATGATTCTTGTTCTTGATCGAACCTCTCATGATTGAAATGAATTCCATTGATTACCTGTTGTATGCATCATGAGTTTGATGAGCATTTCATGAGTATGCTTGTGCATGCATCACACTGGAGAGGTCTGTGCATTGCTTGAGTCAGTGCAGGGTTAATTCTCTAAGGCAAAACACAAGGTCAGTCCAATGTTTTATCTGAGCACGTTGCATTGTGTCTCATTTGCTCTTGTGTCTCTGGCTGCGTCTCTATCACGCCTCAACACACCCAGTGTCTCATGCGTCTAAGTCTTAGCATCTCTGTTTGCATCTTATGGTGGCCTGGAGTCGGTGTATGTGTGTGTCTCATTTAGCGTCTCTCACACATGATCAACCTCGATGCATTCCTAGCCTGTGTGATGGGGACATCAAAGCAAGAGCACTAACATTTTATTTGCATTTGTGTCCTTTAGTTTATTTTTATATCCTTGGGGAAGCATGTGTGAAATTGTAAGGCTTTATAAGCCAATGTGTCAATCCCTAGGATTGTTTAGATTTTTGTGTAAAATGTCAGTAGGTCCAGCAAGGGGGCCCTCACTCCTTTCTCAATGGTCCACCTAAGCCATAGGGGTCTATGTGGGGCTGGTCAACCATCCTAGGTGGCTTCTAGATGGTTTGACAAGTCAAGGGGGACAAGTGTTACCAAAAGTCCAAGATGCCACCTACCTTGGTCAAGGGGGCGCCCCCCATTTAATATAGATTAATGTGGTTCCAAACCACATGGGAAAAAAGCTTGTGAACTCCCTCTTTTAACCCTCCCAATTCTAGATCTTGGGTTATTTAGACTCTTTTTCCATTTCTTACAAATAGCTTGTAATTCACATTTTATTAGAATTAATGAAGTGAAATTTGTGAAATTGGTTGGAATTCCCCTTGGAGGGTGCGCCCCTCTTTCCTCTCTCCCTCTGGTTCTTCTTCTTCCTGTTGTGCCTCTTTGGCACAAGCATGTGCTATGTTGCTTTGATGATAGCAATGCTATTTGGTTTTGATGATAGCAAGACAGTGAGTGCATTTGAGTGCATTTGATATTGTATTTTGATGAAGAAAATGTAATTGTGTTTTGATGATAGCATGCTGATTTGTTTTGATGATTGCAACACAGTCAGTGCAGTATGATATTGTGTTTTGAATATGGCTGCTGATATGATTGCATAAGACTGTGTCTGATATACAGCATTGTATTCATGAGTTTGCATGCGTATTGCATGATGCGTTGACGCATGGGATCATTGCGTCAACTCACTGGTCTGTCACAGAGTCCAACGTCTCAGTAAGCGTCTCATGCATTTGACTAAGTCTGTACAGCCATTTACATAGTGAAGTCTACACATTCGTTTGCATTGCATGAAGTCCATACAGTGGGTAAAGTCTGTACACTGTTCATGTTTCATACAACGTCAACTCAGTGTTTCATGTAGCGTCAACTCTACAAGTGTGTACATTGCTCGGCAAAGTCTGTACACTGCATTCGCCTTCAAAAGTCTACACATCAGACTACATTATGCATGGTTGAGTTGAAGTCTATACAGAGTCTGCATCTTTGGAAAGTCTGTACAGCGTGAAGTCTAAACGTTGTCATTGTAGCTCGCTTGTGCAAGTCTGTACATTAGAGTCAGTCCACCAAGTCTATACACTGGACCTTGTTTGATCAAGTCTGTACAGAGCTTCTGTGCTCAAGCCTATACAGCCTTTCACTTGGAAAGTCTATACATCGTGAAGTCTTCATACTGGCCCTTGAATGATGTCTGTACTTTGTGCATCTCTTCGTTGAAGTCTGTACAGCCTTCGCTGAGCTCCTGAAGTCCATACATTGGTCCTCCTTCAAAGTCTGCACAATGGTCTTCAAACCTGAAGTCTGGACACTGGTTCAAATCCTTCTAAGTCTGTACATTGGCTTCGTATCTGCAAGTCTATACACTGGACCTTGTTTTACCAAGTCCTAGTTTGTACACTCGCTGCACTGTTCAAGTCCATACACTGGCAGCTCTGCTTAAGTATATACATTCGTCTGAACTAAGTTCATTTTCCTCTGACTGTCTACAGATGATTCAGGCCATCAAGACTTGGCACGTGATCCAAGGGGCTGATATGCTGACACGTGGATACAACAGTTACAAAGGAAGAGCCAATGGGTTACTGGATTACTCTGGTGCGTCAACGCACTCATCAAGCAGCGTCGACGCAACAGTTAAGAAGGCTAGGCTGGTTGTTCACTAGAACGTATCCATGCGTCAATGCTATGGGCTAGCAGCGTCCACGCAGCACGTCTGTCTACCGAAGAACGTGATCACTAGATTACTGATGCGTCAACGCAGCAGTGGAGCAGCGTCGACGCAACAGTTAAGAAAGGCTAGGCTGGTTGCTCACTGGAACGCATCAATGCGTCAACGCCACAAGTTGGAAACGTCGACGCAGCGGCTTAAGAGACGCCAATGTACAAATGTACATGTTCGTGCATCAACGCCACCAACTAGCAGCGTCGACGCAGTAGTTCAAGTAAGGGGCGACTTATCTCTAGCTGTCTTCAACGCGTCAACGCTATCCACGGCAAGGTCGACGCAGTGGGACAAATTCAAATGCGTACTAATGAAGGGCATGTGATCCGATGTGCCTGGCTCGTGACCAGGATGCTGCCACGTGGTCTGAATTTTTAGGGCAGGAAATGTGGAAGCCACACGCGCCAGTGTGCCGGCTGCTGCTACTTATAAAAGGAAGCCTTCATCCTCTGTAGAAGGTTGATCGAAGAAGAAGCCTGGAGAGCAGAAAAGCCCTTCGATCCAGAAAAAGAAAAGAAGAAGAAAAGGAGAAGAAGAAGAAAGAGAGAGATCGTGATCGAGGCAGAGTGAAAAGAAGCTGTCGATCCAGCACAAGAGAGGAAAGAAAAGAGAGAGAAGAGAGGAGCAGAAGCTGAGAGAAGAGTAAGAGAAAAAGGAGAGAGTGCTTCCACGATCCAGCAGAAGAAAAAGAAAGAGAAAGAGAGAGAGAGTGAAGAAAGAGAGTGAGATCGAGGGAAGAAGAGAGAGAGAGAAAGAGAAGGAGTTCCTTCCTCAGATCTTTGGTTTAAAACCAGATCTGAGGTTGCTCATTGTTAGGGCTTATTTCGTGCTTCATTGTTCAGCTTTAAGTTGCTGTGTTTCCATCTTTTCTATTTTCTATTTTACATTGTCTTTCAAGCTGTTAGTCAGCGGTTTGCAGAGGAGGACTCCTCTGGACAGCAAGCTGTGTTGCTCAGTGGGCAGTGGAGGTTTCCACTAGACGGGTAAGCTGTAATCCCTAGCGGTTGCAGTGGTGGATTCCACTGGATGGCAAGCTGTGTTGCCCAGCGGTTGTAAGGCAAGCTGTAATGCCCAGCTGTTCAAGCTGTGAGTCAGCGAAAGCCACACTCGGTTTGAGTGTGGGGTGGATGTAGGTCTGCTAGACCGAACCACCTAAAAACCCCTCTTGCATTGTTGTCTAATTGCTTATGGTTTGCTTCCGCTAGATGTTTGCATAGGGTCGCTCCAAGTGTTTGTTTACAGGTTCATTAGATGATTTGATCAGATTTTGTTCTAAGAGTTTAATCTGTTGAGTGAGCGAAATTCTAATTGAGTGAAATTTTATATTGGGTGAAAGTTTTTATAGGCTATATTCATTCACCCCCCCCTCTGAATACTTGCACCGAACCCAACAATTGGTATCAGAGCGGGTCTCTGATCTATCAGATCTAACAATCTGCAGAGGATCATGCTAGTGTTTGGTGCATTTCAGAGTGTGCTTTCTGTGTTCGTTGTTTTGATTCTCCGACTTAGTGCTGTGTCTTGCTTATTTGGTTTAGGTGCTTCAGTTTTTCTGTGTCTTCAGATTATTTGCAATGGAACCAATCGTGTTAAAGGCTGGCTCCAGCAAAGCAAATAGATCCAGCCACAGTGGATCATCAAGCGAGAAAATCAGCCTATCGCGGTCTAAAATTGATGGAGACCACATTGGAATGGTGATCAGTGATTTCAGGAAATTTCTGAGAAAAAGAGAAGGAAAGCTTGATGGTGGCAAAAAACAAATAAGGTATAATTCTAATCTTGCCAAGATTGCTGACACTAATGTTTGCTACAAATGCAGGAAGGCTGGCCACATGAAGGATGATTGTCCAGAACTATCGAAACTCAAAGGGAACACCTTGGACATTGATGAAGAAGGAGAAAAGTCCATATGCTTAATGGCCAACCGGGGAAGTGATGATGAGGAAACCTCATCTCAGGTAAGCTCCGAATCAGATGGATACACTTTTGATGAATTGATAGAGATGTATGAAAATTTGTTCAAAGTGTCAAAGAAATTAAAATCTAAAAATAAAAAATTGAGAAAAGACATGAATCTTGAAGTCACTCGTTTGAAGGCAGAAAATGAAAACTTGAAATCTGAAAACGAGAATCTCAGAAATAAGCACATTAGAGAAGATGATTCCTGCAATGCATGTGCTATTTTAGAAGACATGATAAATGAGTTTGATCATGATGATAATTTTCAAAAGGAATCAATCAAATCACTGAAAGAGGAAAACAAATTATTGTTAGAAAAGAAAACTGAAGCTGAAGAAATTGAAAGTAAAATGCTTGAAGAAAATACTCATCTGAAGGAACAAAATAAAAACTTAATGGTTCTTAACACTGTTTTCTCTGAAAGATGGATGACGATTGAAAAAGAGAAATCAGTATTGAAAGAGTGTATCAATTGCAGTGATGAAGAAATTGCTAGGTTTTTAATACACACTGCTGATTTGAAAAATGAAATTGTGTTATTAACAGAAAAACTGGCTAGTTGTGAAAAGGAGAAAGTTGATTCAGAAAATCTTATAATCTCCTTGGAAAGTAAAATTACTGAGATGAATGGTACTTCATCTAAGGTTGCTAAGGATAAAGGCAAAATGAAAATATCCTCGGAAGATGTAGTAAGTGATCAATGTGAGGAGATTGATAACATGTCCGAAATTAAGCAAGCTAAGAAGAACCAGTTGTATACCACTTTTATTCGTAGCTCTAGTTTAGCTAGCACTTCAGCTTCTTCTTCAAAGCATGCTGCTAAGGAAATTCAAAAACGAAATAAAAATCAGAAAACCCCAAAAACTCAAAGGAACAATCTGTGTGCTAAAAACTCAAACTCATCTGATAAGTGCCATGTTTTATATAAATCTAATGGTTCTTGTTCTTGTCATTATTGTGGTAAGCATGGACACTTTATGAGTGAGTGTTTTGTGATGAAACAAGATGACAGAAGGCATGCTAGAAAAGTTCTGTCTGATCAGAAAAAGGGTAATCTGAATGTTAAAGAATTTCATGCTAGAAATCATGATTCTAGGAGAAAGAATCTGAATTGTTTTCATTGTGGCAAGATGGGCCACATTGCAGCTCATTGCTGGCATGCCCAGGGAAAGAAAGTCAATTTAAAACCTGTAAATTTCCCTGCAAATGAAACTGCTTCTGGTAAAAGAACCCCAGCATGCTTCGAATGTGGAAAGCATGGCCATACAGTCAAGGACTGCTGGCATGCTCAGGGAAATAGATTGAACTCTAAGTCTGTAAAATTCCATGCTCTCTATGATTCTTGTTTTGAATGTGAAAAACCTGACCACAAAGTTTCTGACTGCTGGATGGCAGGTTATGGAAAACAATATGTTCATGCCAACAATAGAAAATTTCATGTTAATGCACAAAGACTTCATGCTAATACTTGTGGGCATAACAAGAAAACAAAGCATGTTGATTCCTGTTATTATTATGGGCTATTTGGACATTCTATGATTGATTGTTTTGTGACGGAATATGATGATAATTCTGCTAAGAAACTGTTCAGTACACCTGATAGGGGCAGTACAGGACCCAAGACTGCTTGGGTCCCTGCAAGATCATATTGATTGACATGTTGCAGGTGTGCCTTGGTGAGAGAAATAAAAGGGGTAATTTAGCCAAGGCACTCAAAAAGGAAGCCCCATGGTTCTACATCTCAGGTTAGTTCTGAACTTTGGTTTGAATTCATTTCTGCATATATGATGCTCTTCTCCCTTGCCATTTACTACATATGTTCATAAGATGCTAGATGCACTACACAACCATGTTCATAGTCAATACATGTGTCTATGTTTGCATATATCATTTGCATGACTATCATTCGCTCATTGTTGTAGTCTGCATGTCGTGTAATGCATATCATCATATGTTGAAAAATCTGAAAAGGATAAAAAATGTTCAGGACTTGGGTGCATAAACTTGAAATGATTGCATATCATCATTGTCAGGTTTTGATTTTTTGAACTCTCCTCATACATGATTTGCATACAGATGATTGTCTGAAATTGCATATGCATACACGTTGATTTGTTGGTGCTAAATGGTATCACATCACATGATATCAAAATTTGCATTCGGATATGATTCATTCAGACAAGGGCAGCTTGTATGCTGTCGCTTGGTCATCATTATCAGATTTATTGCATAGTCTGCATGTAGAACAGCCTAGTGCATAGCATAATCTTTGCATCATGATGTCAGGGGGATCTGAGAGTTTTTCTATTCAATTCATTGAATCCTTGCTACTTCTCTCTGTCCCCATCTAGTTCTTTCATATCTTTTGACATCAGATGCTCCAGGAACTCAATGCCCATTGCTATCATTTCCATAACCTTCACTGAACAACAGTTCTATTTCTGGTTTAAGTACATTGAGTTGTGATTATTTCAATTGTTCTTTTATAAGAATCACTCTCACAAATTGAAAAGAACTAAAGGTTTAACCTTTATAAATTGAAGAGTCAAATGTCTGCCTTTAGAATCTGAGATAAAAGAAAATTTTTATAGCTCTTAATCTTTGTCTCATGGTAAGATTAGAAAAGGTTTTTGTAATGCCTAAATGTGTTGAACTGGATATGTCTAGAACATGCTAATAAAAGTGTGTACTGGTGTTTTAAACAATCACTCTAAAAGTGATAAGGACAGCAGTAAATAAGATCATTAATGTTAAGAACTGAACACAGTGATAGAGCAATGGCCGATTGCACAGAGAAACTGTGAACTCCTCCAAAAAAGGCAGGAGAATTCACATGTCATGAGGTGATTCAGAATATCTCTGTTCATAGGATCAAATCTATAGGGGGAGTCCTCACCAAGTAACTGAGGGTACTGGCCTCTGATTAAGGTGTACCCTTAATGTCAAAAGTGAAGACTATTCCTTGTAGGTCTTGATCTGAAATAGATATAGTAGTTTATGCCTAGTAACTGGGGGTACATGCCTCTGATCAAGGTGTACACCTAATGTCAAAAGTATAAATGCTACTGATCTATTCACTTAGTTCAGGTTCAGAAATTAAAAAAAAATGAGAATCAAACTGCTGAAACCCTTTGAAATCAAAAGTCAATGAGTGAAAATTATTTTTATCAATACATGTTCAAGTTGCCTTTCCTGAAATTTCATGTTCAATCACAAAAGGGTATTATTTCAGACTTATCTATGAATACCATGTGCCCTAGATTCATTGCTATAAATGGAGTCTATAAACTCTTTTTCAAGGGTCAGGTGTTTTACTCTAGATTTATCACTGTTAAACCTGAATTTTTGTCACAATTGTATGTTGCTGATTCTTACACTTTAACAGTTGTTCATAATCACGCTCCTTTCTGAACCTATGCTTATGTTGTTGTCAAGTGACCCTCCTACCTTCTCTACCTTTGAATTATCTGTCCTATTCCTTCTCAAATGGGGAGCAATTATTTAGGGGGAGAACCAGTTCAGGGAGAGTCTTACATTCAGGGGGAGAATGTTCTAGAGGAATTTGCATGCATAATGCACTTTGCACTCCTGTTTTTTTTTCTCTTTTTGATCATGTCAAAGGGGGAGAAAATCTTGTGTTGTGACTCACTGTCACATTGTGTTGCCATCATCAAAAAGGGGGAGAATGTTGTGCCTCTTAGGCACAAGCATGTGCTATGTTGCTTTGATGATAGTAATGCTATTTGGTTTTGATGATAGTAAGACAGTGAGTGCATTTGAGTGCATTTGATATTGTATTTTGATGAAGAAAATGTAATTGTGTTTTGATGATAGCATGCTGATTTGTTTTGATGATTGCAACACAGTCAGTGTAGTATGATATTATATTTTGAATATGGCTGCTGATATGATTGCATAAGACTGTGTCTGATATACAGCACTGTATTCATGAGTTTGCATGCATATTGCATGATGCGTTGACGTATGGGATCATTGCGTCAACTCACTGGTCTGTCACAGAGTCCATCGTCTCAGTAAGCGTCTCATGCATTTGACTAAGTCTGTACAGCCATTTACATAGTGAAGTCTACACATTTGTTTGCATTGCATGAAGTCCATACAGTGGGTAAAGTCTGTACATTGTCCATGTTTCATACAACGTCAACTCAGTGTTTCATGTAGCGTCAACTCTATAAGTGTGTACATTGCTCGGCAAAGTCTGTACACTGCATTCGCCTTCAAAAGTCTACACATCAGACTACATTATGCATGGTTGAGTTGAAGTCTATACAGAGTCTGCATCTTTGGAAAGTCTGTACAGCGTGAAGTCTAAACGTTGTCATTGTAGCTCGCTTGTGCAAGTCTGTACATTGGAGTCAGTCCACCAAGTCTATACACTGGACCTTGTTTGATCAAGTCTGTACAGAGCTTCTATGCTCAAGCCTATACAGCCTTTCACTTGGAAAGTCTATACATCGTGAAGTCTTCATACTGGCCCTTGAATGATGTCTGTACTTTGTGCATCTCTTCGTTGAAGTCTGTACAGCCTTCGCTGAGCTCCTGAAGTCCATACATTGGTCCTCCTTCAAAGTCTGCACAATGGTCTTCAAACCTGAAGTCTGGACACTGGTTCAAATCCTTCTAAGTCTGTACATTGGCTTCGTATCTGCAAGTCTATACACTGGACCTTGTTTTACCAAGTCCTAGTTTGTACACTCGCTGCACTGTTCAAGTCCATACACCGGCAGCTCTGCTTAAGTATATACATTCGTCTGAACTAAGTTCATTTTCCTCTGACTGTCTACAGATGATTCAGGCCATCAAGACTTGGCACGTGATCCAAGGGGCTGATATGCTGACACGTGGATACAACAGTTACAAAGGAAGAGCCAATGGGTTACTGGATTACTCTGGTGTGTCAACGCACTCATCAAGCAGCGTCGACGCAACAGTTAAGAAGGCTAGGCTGGTTGTTCACTAGAACGTATACATGCGTCAACGCTATGGGCTAGCAGCGTCCACGCAGCACGTCTGTCTGCTGAAGAACGTGATCACCGGATTACTGATGCGTCAACGCAGCAGTGGAGTAGCATCGACGCAACAGTTAAGAAAGGCTAGGCTGGTTGCTCACTGGAATGCATCAATGCGTCAACGCCACAAGTTGGAAACGTCGACGCAGCGGCTTAAGAGACGCCAATGTACAAATGTACATGTTCGTGCATCAACGCCACCAACTGGCAGCGTCGACGCAGCAGTTCAAGAAAGGGGCGACTTATCTCTAGCTGTCTTCAACGTGTCAACGCTATCCACGGCAGGGTCGACGCAGTGGGACAAATTCAAATGCGTACTAATGAAGGGCACGTGATCCGAGGTGCCTGGCTCGTGACCAGGATGCTACCACGTGGTCTGAATTTTTAGGGTAGGAAATGTGGAAGCCACACGCGCCAGTGTGCCTGCTGCTGCTGCTTATAAAAGGAAGCCTTCATCCTCTATAGAAGGTTGATCGAAGAAGAAGCTTGGAGAGCAGAAAAGCCCTTCGATCCAGAAAAAGAAAAGAAGAAGAAAAGGAGATGAAGAAGAAAGAGAGAGATCGTGATCGAAGCAGAGTGAAAAGAAGTTGTCGATCCAGCACAAGAGAGGAAAGAAAAGAGAGAGAAGAGAGGAGTAGAAGCTGAGAGAAGAGTAAGAGAAAAAGGAGAGAGTGCTTCCACGATCCAGCAGAAGAAAAAGAAAGAGAAAGAGAGAGAGTGGAGAAAGAGAGTGAGAACGAGGGAAGAAGAGAGAGAGAGAAAGAGAAGGAGTTCCTTCCTCAGATCTTTGGTTCAAAACCAGATCTGAGGTTGCTCATTGTTAGAGCTTATTTCGTGCTTCATTGTTCAGCTTTTAGTTGCTGTGTTTCCATCTTTTCTATTTTCTATTTTACATTGTCTTTCAAGCTGTTAGTCAGCGGTTTGCAGAGGAGGACTCCTCTGGACAGCAAGCTGTGTTGCTCAGCGGACAGTGGAGGTTTCCACTGGACGGGTAAGTTGTAATCCCCAGCGGTTGCAGTGGTGGATTCCACTGGACGGCAAGCTGTGTTGCCCAGCGGTTGTAAGGCAAGCTGTAATACCCAGCTGTTCAAGCTGTGAGTCAGCGGAAGCCACACTCGGTTTGAGTGTGGGGTGGATGTAGGTCTGCTGGACCGAACCACCTAAAAACCCCTCTTGCATTGTGGTCTAATTGCTTATGGTTTGCTTCCGCTAGATGTTTGCATAGGGTCGCTCCAAGTGTTTGATTACAGGTTCATTAGATGATTTGATCAGATTTTGTTCTAAGAGTTTAATCTGTTGAGTGAGCGAAATTCTAATTGAGTGAAATTTTATATTAGGTGAAAGTTTTTATAGAAAACCGCCATCGCGCCGCCGTCATCAACCTCAGAGTTCGGTCTACATCAGGATAGAGCCTCAAAGCTCGAATTTTAGCTCTTCATCAGGAGCTCAGATCGAGTCTAAACTTGGAGGCTGCGTCATCCACGTCCACCCCCGCCTCCACACAAAAAAAATCAGTCATTTACCCTTCGTTAAGTATTTTTCCATTTTCGTGATCTTCAGTCTTCTAGTTCTGTCTTCTGTTCAGATCCTGTCACAGCAACCTTGAGTTTCCATGTTTAGACCATCTTTTATTTATTTTCTTGGGTCACAAATTTTATTGGGAGTTCTGTCCATCACCCCCATGATTCACGATTTTTTAAAGAATTCATAGTGTCCTTTTTGTATTTTTAAAAATTACTGTCTTCTCCCAATTCTGTTCTGTCCTGTGTAGTTCAGATCCGACCCCCAGTCAATATAAAATCCTAAAACATTTGAAACCTCCACCAAAAGTTAAATAAAAATTATCCCCGTCTTCCTTGTTTCCCCCTCTACAACTTTCATGAAGAGTCCAAGTTCCTGATCTGAGGTTTGAGGCACGGTCAACGCCAACTCTCAGGAAAAATTAGTTCTATCCTAAGATTTCAGGTTCTGTCCAACATAAGCTTGTAAAATCGATCAAGGCCAGATCCATGAAATTTAAAATTATTTCTCTGGCCATAGATCGAGGTATTTTGAAAGAGCTTTCCAATGGTATCTCTTGTGCGTCGATCCGACGTCGGGAGTGATCACAGCAGCAGATCTCGCCAGGTCGCGCGCTGTAAAACAGCAGCTTCAGATCTATGGGCAGCAAGGTCAACCAGTGAAGACCGGAGCCGACTCGCCTTCCATGAGGCGAACCAGAGTGCCGCCGTCCCAGGGAGCGCCTCTCAAGGAGCCAACGTCACAGCGGTACCACTCCGGGCCCACTTGGACCCGCCGATGAGCATGTGGGCCCACATTCGTGAATATGCGTGCCGCTGAAGCTACATCAAAACGCTACCCATCAACCCAAGTTCGGTCCTCCCGGGCCCCATTTGTAGCCCGCTATCTCCCTACCTGGAGTGGGCAGTAGAAACCATTTCTGTAATTATTGTAATAATTGTTTAATCGGGAGTTACTGTCTTGGCCGGGATCATCTTCCCCACGCCCGGAGCGTGGAGATAAACTCGCTCCCACTCTTTATCGCATTTTGCTTTACCTGTATATTTTTGAATGCCGCTGCATGTGATAGTTTATTAGCCCGTTATATCATTTGTATCGCCGCTGCGAGAGTAAGTGAGTGACGGTCCCGTGACTCAATCCGAGTTAACGCGAAAAAGTTGATACCCAAGACTCTTTGCAGATTTCTTAATCGCGCACGGTCCCACGCCTTCCCTCGCTTAGGGGCGATTGCGAGGTAGAGTCCCAGGTCGCGTGTCCGTCCCGCATCAATTTGGTATCAGAGCGCCAGTTGAGTCTAGGATAGTCTGGTGGAAAAAAAAGTGTCATTTACGTCTAGTCATTGTCTAAGTCGGTCTAAGTGTCACATCTGCATACCATTAATCGGTATATTAAAAGGTGTTGTCCGAACGTTAGGCTACACCTATCGGGAAGGCCGCACACTTGCGCGAGTGATCTTCGGATCGATTAACTCCGCCACGTACCGAGTCTTGGTTTAAGTCTAGGGTACTTAGTGTGCATTAGTTAGTGCATTCCAACTTTGCATTAGTTAAGATCGTGTCTAGATGTGTAGTCGAGTCTCATTTCAAGTTTGCATTTGCATCCCATTCTAAGTCGTGTCTAGGTGCTTACATTATTTGGCATAACATTTTGCTTATAAAACAAAAACAAAAAAAAAGACCTTGCATGACCATTCCTAGGGATCCGTTCCCATCTTTTGGCAGCTATGGTCAACCCATACCTCAGGCCTGACCAAGGAAACCTGTCCATGTCTGAGTACATTAGGGACTACGAAGTGTACCGGTTAAGATGTGAAGTCGGGGAGGATAACATCGAGGCCGGAACTCAGTTCTGGAAGGGTTCGCAGCTTCACTTCCAATTTGAATTATTTTGCCGCCACGTGAAAACTTTAGGGGATTCCTATAAGGTCACTCTAGAGGTCGAGCCATTTGAGTCTCGGTTTGATGCTGCCATACGGCAAGCCAATGCAGCCCTTCGGTGAGCATCTACCTCCCAGCCGATTCTCAATCCGGTCGGACCCCCACTTGGGCCCCCACCCAAGTCGGGGAATCCTTCCCCACCCATGAGAGCCCCATTATCATCACCCTCACCTTCCGATCTTATTTCGAAGCCCTCTCATTTGGAGCCACCAATGCCTGAGCCACCCGTGTTTCTAACGGGCACGCTTTTCATAGCCGAGCCGCTTCTTAGTTGGCTCAAGGATGGCTTGGTCCCACCTCCTTACCCATCCATGGACCTCACCTTATCATTAGTGCCCATCAACTCCTACCACACTACCTTTCGGTCTAGTCACCATGTTGATACATTGGATGACCTTATTATGGGATTAGACTCGCAATGGAAGTTGACACACTCATTGGTCCGAGACTTCGACCAACCCACTAGTCTTAGCTTCACCCATCCGACCTTAGGGTCCATTACCTCCGTGTGCACCGTGGGTTGTGTCACCACGGAGATTCTCTTATTCCTCCCCCTGTCGGCCGAACCTGACTTCGTACCCTTTTGCCCGAGGGAGGAACCATACATCCTACATATGATCATCGTCCCACCTACCACAATGCATGAAGGTGACCAACCACACCTTCAAGACTTCTATACATGGGACCGTGACTTGTGGGAACCCACCACAAGGGGTCATACCTTCTTTGATCCCTTTGACCCATTCCCTAGTGGACCCCTAGACCCACTATATATACTTCACTTCTTCGAGGGAGTCCACTACCACACCCCTTCCCCATGGGCCGAGTCGTCTACACCCACTGTAGACACGCCATTTCTGACATCTCCTGAGAAAATCTCATATTACTATACGACGCCCCGCATTGGCTTTCGCATTTTGAATCGCTCGAGTGTATCGTATTCTTGAGTCTTCTTCCGCCTTTTCAGCATCCGGAATCGTCTCGTTGCAGCATTCGGACGGCATCAACACTATTCAGACACGCCAAAAAATTCCGGAACCAGGAAGGGTGCCTGTCGGGGAGCTGCCGACGCCTTTTCAGTGGAGCCGGGAGGGTCTTAATGGAGGCGTCCAGGCCCCTAGACGCCTCCATGAAAACAAATATAAAAAATATAAATGCCAGTTGGCATAAAAAACAAAATAAAAAAATATATTTTCTTGGAGGCGTCCAGGCCCCTGGACGCCTCCATCAACTCACTCACGGGCCCCCGCCCACGGATCGACGGTTTGTCGTGTATGAAAAAATCCAAATTGTGGAGACGTCCAGCCGACTGGACGCGCCCATTTCCAAATCACGGGTCGCCGCTCCAAAATCACGCGTTGTGTTAAACCGCATGCGACTTTCGGTGGAGTTCGGTGGGACTTATGGAGGCGTCCGGGACCCTGGACGCCTCCATGAAAATATTCAGAAAAAATGAATAAAAATAGAATAAAATATCTTTTTTGCCCTGATGGAGGTGTCCAGGGTCCTGGACGCCTCCACCCTCCGGAGCCCTATAAATAGAGGCCCACCCCCTCAGTTCGGAGGGAGCTTCTAAGAGGTCCGATAGGCTACCGGAGCCCAGAGGCTGCCGGATTCATTTCTTACCCGTGGGGTCTTTTGTAGGTGGAGGTTCTGCCGGCTTCTCGGGTGCCCACGCTCGCGAGAGGAAGATCGTCTTCATCCACCGCGCTTCCACGTCGTCCCTACGCTGCCGGAGCTCCGTCGGATTTCACCATCGGCACATCCAATAAGCCAATCCTTTCCTTTTCTTTGTAGTTCTTTTGCATTCATCATCTCGCATCCTCTATCCCCCTTCATAAGGGCGCCTCTTCTTATATACTTCTTGCATCCATCATCTTATTTTCCTCCTACTCGAGTCCGAGAGGGGTTTAAAAGATAACACCAACCATGTGTGTGTCTTGCCATCATTTCGTTATTTTTATCGCAAGGATTTGAATACTACACCCACATCTTTTTAATCCACTCGTTACTTATTTGTCGTTGTTTTGCAAGGGTACCCAAGGAAAGCCCTCTCCGTCGGCCGGCCGAAGGGGGAGGAAGAAGCAACCCGCCATCTCCCGCTCTTGAGGTAGGCGCGATCACTTTCTTTATTTTGGGGTCTTTTGGCCCCTGGTGATCACATCATATAATCGAGGCCGCGGCGAGTCACTTCCCCAATGGCCGTTTAAATTCTCGTTCTTATATTCTCTTTATATTCTGTTATATTCTTATCTATTCATATTCTTGAGGCCGCGGCGAGTCACTTCCCCAATGGCCGTTTAAATTCCTGTTCTTTATATTCTCCTTATATTCTGTTATATTCTTATCTGCTCATATTCTCGAGGCCGCGGCGAGTCACATCCCCAATGGCCGTTTCAATTCTTGCTATTTGATTTCTGCACCATTCCCGTCTCCCCGAGGTCGCGGCGAGTCACTTCCCGCTATGGTCGTTTAACCCCCATATCTTGCTATATTGCATTTGTCCCACTCGCCCCGCCGGAGCAATCTCCCGTGGTGGCCCCTTCTCTTTTCTCTTATTTCTGTGTTGCAGCAAACAAAAAGGAGCCCCCGCGCTCCGCGTCTTCTTCGCTCCCCGAACCGCGTGACGTCGCTCACAGATTGGCGATCACGGTGGGACTTCTACTGCTTCCTTTTGGCTACCCTTGCAAGTTCGGCACCGTCCGTGCCTCTCCACCTTGGCGCCCTCGCGCGCCCCCGTTGTGCTCACGGCAGCACTGTCAGTTGTGATTGGTTGGGTGTTTATTATATGTTTGTTATTTCTGTTGTTTTCTTACTTTATATCTCTGTCAGCATTCCATTTGCATACATCCATCCCTCTTTTATATCCTTTTTCATTTTTTTCTAAGGATCACCCTTTCCCGGTGAAGGAAGGACTCTCCGTTTGAGAATTCCTCTCAACGGACTAGAATCTCCTCTACTGGGACCTCCGTAAGTCCCCGACATCGAAGAATCTCCTCTTCGTTCACTGGGCTGTTTGTACCATTAAAGTTCCCCGAAGTTAGTCATCCCATTCTGGTGAGACGAGAGACCCTAGCTGACACGGCGGTGAAACAAAAATAAACTAGGGTCCCTATTTTGTGTGAACTTCGGATCTCCCTAAAAACACCAGAAAATCATCAAAATCAAAACATAAAAAAGGCGTAAAGGCATCCACTTGTTTGATAATCTCTGCTACCTGCTTGCTAGTGTATGTTTTTGCGTTCTGGGAAAACTGTGAGCATGGCTCACGAGTCTTTTGAGGAGAACCACCCTAGTCGTGCTTTGTCAGCCGACCCGCGAGTCTATGCTATGGACTCGGGTCCTTCTCATGAGCCCTCGCATAAGGTGCAGGTTATTGCCGGGGACACATCCCCACCACATGATATCTCTTCCTTACTGGGCGTCCTCGCCAACACGGAGCTTACCTCTGAACAGCTCCGGGCCTTCCAGGCCATTCTGAAGGGGAAATCTGTTTCCCCCAGGCCCCAGGAATCAACTCCGGCCATCGCACCTCTCCAAGAGTCCGTGCAGGCCATTCCATCTCCTTCATTGGCGTAAGCCATCCAGTCTCCCTCGCTTCAAGGACAAGCGAGCCAACAACCACCCTCATTCCAGTTCCCGTCACAATCTCAAACTCCCGTTGTTCCCCACATACCGCTTCAGTCGAGGCCAACTGTCGGCGGTCCGACAGCTCCCTCTCATTCAGGGTTCCCCCCTCAAGTCTCCGGGAGACAGTTTCTCCCCCAGTGGCAAGTACCACCTTCACCTCCAGAGGAGCTCGCCCAATCGCTGCTCAATATGTTCAATCGCATGGACGAGCAGTTTCAAAATCTGAGAAGAATGGTTGACGTGAAAGCCACCCCGGAGGTTGCTTTGCCAATCCTTCCTGTCATTCATCTTCCTCCCTCCGAAATGCCCACGTACCGCAGATACAATGGTACCGGCAACCCCTTCATTCACCTCAAGGATTTCATGTATGACTCCTCTTATTGGCAAAACGATCAGAGGTCCCTGGCATACCTCTTTCGGAGATCATTGGATGGTCCCGCGCTAGAGTGGTTCTATTCTTTGGAGCCCCGCGAGGCCGAGAATTTTGAAATAGTCCAGAGAATGTTCTTGCAGAAATATAGGGATATGGTTGGTCCCTCACTCTCCATTACCGACCTAGTGGCCAAAAAAATGAAGCCCGACGAGGATTTTGTCCGCTATGCTGATAGATGAAGGTCTCTGGCGGAAAGAATAAGGGATACCCTCTCCATGCTCGAACAAGTGAAGATGATTGTGTCTAATGCAACCCCACAGTTCAGACACGTCCTGGCCATGAATAAACTTACTACAATGGAGGAACTCTATGAAAGGGCCCGGTACATCCAAACCCAGTTAAAAGACTCCCCCATTATGAACATGTTTGAGTCGCCAAAGCCCAAAGTGGTCAGAAAGACAGGCGCTGGTGTCCCGAGCGGAGCCACAGAAGGGGTCGTGACAAATGAGCAAGTGGGTGCGGTCAACAATGCCAACTATGCAGTCAACCCAAGGCCTCCACAAATGCCCCGACTTCCCCTCCAACCAGGTCCTTTCCCTCTTCATCCTCCACCCCAAAATAATCCACCCCAGGATAATATGCCTTCATTACGTCAACCCCAGCAACAACAACCACAACCTCAGCAACAACAACCACAACTTCAGTACAACCAAGTTCCACCCCCGGGGAATTATGATCCCCAACAGCAACAAAGGAGGCCGATCGGTCCCAAGAGAGCCTACTATCCACCGTTGCCAGAAACTCTGGCGGATATTTTTAACGCCCTCATGGCCTCAAACATACTTGTGCTACCCAGGGAAATGCCCGTGTGGCCCCCGAATGTTGATACCTCCAAATACTGCGTCTACCACAGGCAGCCAGGACACACAGTAGATTATTGCTTCCATTTTAAAGATTACATCCATGATATGAATGATGAACATCAAATAGATTGGGATGAAATGAGACGATACGTCGCCGCTCTCAAGGCTAGGAGACCTCCTCATAGGCCACAGCAGCAGTTACAACAGCAGCAGTTACAATAGCAGCAGCAGCAGCAACCACAACAACAACAACAGCCTCAGTAGGCCCCACAGCAACAGCCCAACATGGGTATAATCCAGAATCCATTACCGGAGCACCAACAGCGCAATCATCAGGTTAACCCCATCTCCTCCTTCGTGGCACCCGGAAAGTACCTCCATTCTTTCTACCGCCAATCCTATCATCACGCAACACCCTTGCCTTGCCCGGGTAGCACCTCTCTCTCATCAACACGCGTCAGTATCGCCTTCACCATTTCCACTACCATTACGCCCTCTCATCCGCACCCCGATCTCCTATCAACCGACACTCTCCACTACGCCTTCACACCCTCTCATCTTCTCTCACTCCCCCACTTTACCATCCACCTCTACCACATTTACCCCTACGCCTTCTAAACCCCTTATCATCCGTCAACCATACATAACCCCGTCTTTCTCTACCATATCACCACTAATGCCTTCAAAACCACTCATTACCCATCACCCACCTCAAAATCATTGCCCGCTTCAAGCCCTACCCACTTCTACTTCGTCTCCACCTCCACCTTCCAGACCCCTTATCCTCCATAATCCGTGTGATATCCCCTCTACCTCCACCATGCCTCCACCTAACAAACCCCTCATCAGAATCCCTGCTCCCGTCATCACCCCTGCTTCATCAACCATTCCTCCACCACTACCCCTCAAATCCCTGTTAAAACCCACTGCTACCCCCACAGAGGTACAAAAGTCACAGGCAATGGTGCTCCGGAGTGGAAGGATTTTCCACAGGGTTTTCCCCCACAACAGTCAGAATCCTGAGCAATCTCAGCCAGAGAAGGATGATGGAGAACAACCAGAAAGAGCTATCCCTGGAACACAGTATGATCTATTGAAACACTTGGACAAGACGCCTGCTCGGATCTCCATCCTGGAGCTACTTCAAAGATCCACATCCCCCCAGGCGGCCTTGATGGAATATCTTCAAAAAGTCATGGTTAATGAAGACCTCCCCGTGGAGAAGATTTCGACCGTCCTGACCCCAACAAACACACAACCGGCCATCATGTTCCACAACTACGAGCTCGCTCCCAAGGAAGCTCGAAAATATGTATTGTGCATTTCAATAAAAATTAATGGGGTATCCATAAACCCATGTCTTGTGGACACAGGTGCGTCCATAAATGTGATCTCCATGGACACCCTTCAGTTGTGTGGGGTCAACGAGGAACAAATAAGACCTTCTTCGATCACGGTCATGGCTTATGACAATAGCAAAAGGCCGCCGCAGGGGATGATTATTCTGAAGGCAGAACTAGGCCCTATGTTAGTTCTCATGGAATTCCATGTCCTTGACATGGACCCCACATTCAAGGCTATACTGGGTCGCCCTTACATCGAAGCCATGGACGATGTGCCTTCCACCAACCATCAGTGCCTGAAGTTTCCTTACAATGGGAGGATTATTAAAGTGGTCAGTACACCTGTCCTTCACACAGTGGATGCTATCAACACCTCTCTGCCCTCTGTTTGGCCATCTCATCGGCCCATATTGTCATTGCTGGACGTGCGTGATCTATCTCACGTTCCACTAGCACCAAAGGAGCCGGTCAGGGCAACCGCAACATCATATCTCCTTTTTCACTCCAAAGGTTGGGAGATTATGAGGAACATCGGCTACCAATAGGGTAAAGGTCTGGGCACACAGTTACAGGGTAGGCTCAAACTGCCAAAGGAAATTAGGCCGAATCGCAGGTTTGGCCTAGGCTTCAAAGGACCGTTCAAGGCGGATTGGAAGCCCCTCACATGGACTCTATCAAACCACTTCAACAGAGGGCCCATTGTTCAGATGGGAGATTACCCACGAGAAGCATATGGGGGATCATATGCTGTATATTTGGCTGAAAAATGTCCGAGGATCACCAAATGAGGCAAGATCAAAGATCCGGAATGCGAGTGGAACAAATGGTTCGACATACGGGACATTTCTGTTACACTGGAAAGGATGTTCTCGTCTCCGCAGCTTGAAGGACCACCATTGATCTCCGGAATACCAGAGAATATTACCACTCTTGCCAAGGTTCCAAACTATCCTCGTCCTCGCCAGAAGGACCCTGTCATCGATGGATCTTCATCCGTCCTCAACATTACCGTCGACGGCTCATTAGCCGCCATCTTCTCCATCCACTCGTCTCAGCCTTTGCTGATATCTTCTTCCTGGGCCAGACAATTGTCTGATGATCTTCCCAGATCCCCTTCTCTACTTACATACCTACGCGGGCTTCTCAACCCGCGCCAGGTCTTCAACCATGATATGCTCTATGAGCCTCACAATCCTCTAGCCATAACCACTTTTCTCTCTCCTCCAATCTCTTTTCACTGCTTTGTCATCAAAAATGAAAATGAAAAAAAAAATGTCAATTTTCAAACTCCTCAACAATACATCTTCATTAAGAAACCTCCTACATCTCCCACGGGTGCGTCCCGCCCTGCGGACCACCTGTCCAAGGTCCGATGAGCGACCTTTTCTACCCCTCCTCTAAGGGGTCTTCTCCTGTACATTCTATACCATCCTCTTCGTCTTCCTCTTCTTCTGTAAATATTGTCAGTCAATCTAGGAATGATAGGTCAAGGGTAGTGCCTAGGAAGAAATCCAAGGGTAGGCAGATCCCTCGTCGATTCCTTCTGGATTTAGCCGCCAGGTGTCAGGGCCTTCTTGCCATCCCCCAATTGTTAGAAAATCCCATCCGGCTACCGGAAATAGAATGTGAGGGCGACTGTGCATTTGATGAAGGGTATGGAGTCTACGAGATCACGGATGAAGAATGCCCCACTGAAGATGAGGGTGAAGAATATGAGGATGCGGCGGGCGCATACGCTAGTGGAATAAAGAGATTCGACGAGCCGTCAACCACCGTAGAAGAATCCACCAAAGAAGTCAACTTGGGAACTGAGGAAGACCCTAGGATCATCCTCATAAGTGACAATCTACCACCCTCTGAAGAAAAGGTATTAATTGAAGTTCTCAGGGAATATAAGGACACGTTTGCATGGAGATACGATGATATGTCGGGTCTGGATTCAACCCTGGTCGAATACTGTTTAACCTTAAAACCAGGGTCCGTCTCGGTAAAACAAAGGTTAAGGCGTTTCCACCCTCAAATGACTTTGAAAAAGAAAGAAGAGGTTGATAAGCTCTATAAAGCCAGGTTCATTAGAGTCATTCTTTATCCTCAATGGGTGGCGAACATTGTCCCGGTCATGAAGAAAGATGGGAAAGTCAAGATTTGTATCGACTTCCGGGACCTTAATCGCGAGTGTCCAAAGGATGATTTTCCCTTGCCTCACATTGATGTGCTGATCGATAACACGGCAGGCTATGAAACCCTCTCATTCATGGATGGATTTTTGGGATACAATCAAATTTGTTTGGCGGAAGAGGATCAGGAGAAGACGTCATTCACTACCCCTTGGGGAACATATTGTTACGTGGTCATGCCGTTTGGGTTAAAGAATGCTGGAGCTACTTACCAAAGAGCGATGATGGCCATATTTCATGACATGATGCACATATATCTGGAAGTGTATGTGGATGACTTGTTGGTGAAATCAAGGACCAGGATGGAACATCCAGAAGTTTTGGCTAAGGTCTTGCAGAGGTCAAGGGAGTTCCAATTGAAAATGAACCCGAAGAAGTGTGTGTTTGGTGTGTCGTCGGGTAAATTGCTGGGTTTCATTATGAGTAAAAGAGGGATCAAGATAGATCCCGACAAAGCCAAGGCTATCAGGGATATGCCGCCTCCCAAGAATTTGAGGGAAGTCTGAGGTTTAATCGGGAGGTTGCAGTTTATTCGTCGGTTTGTGTCCCAACATTCACAAAGGTGTAGACCTCTCTACGAGTTGACCAAGCCAGGAGTAGAATTCCACTAGAATTCTAAATGTCAAAAAGTTTTTGAAGGATTGAAGGAATATCTGGCTAGTCCACCCGTTCTCATTCCACCCAAACAAGAAAAACCCCTGATCCTTTACGTCTCAGTCTTGGATGACTCCGTGGGAGCCATCCTCACACAAGCTGATGAAGAAGGTAAGGAACGGGTAACCTATTACTTGTCCAAACTTCTCAATCCCTGTGAGCAGAAGTACACCGTCATGGAGAAAACCTATGCTGCCCTCGTTTGGGTAGTGCAGAAATTGAAGCACTACTTCTTGGCTCATGAGGTCCACTTGATTGCTCGAATGAATCCTATCAAATTCCTTCTGGAGAAATCCGTCCTTACGGATAGGCTAGCAAGCTGGCAAAGTTTTCTCTCTCAGTTCGACATTATCTACATCCAGCAAAAGGTGATTAAAGGCTATGCTATAGCCGAGCATCTCGCTCACCATCCCCTTCCCAAGTTCGATCCCGTCCAATCAGAGTTTCCAGATGAGGAACTAATGTCTGTCAACCAATCAGATGAGCCAATATGGACACTATATTTTGATGGAGCTCTGAATTCTCAAGGGAGAGGAATCGGCGTCGCCCTCCTGTCGCCTGAAGGCCTCACATTCCCATTGGCATACCAGCTCAAATTTCCAGTTACCAACAATATAGCCGAATATGAAGCTCTTCTAGCTGGCCTAGAACTCGCTCATTCTTTTCGTATCACTAAGTTGCGAGTCGTAGGTGATAGTCAACTCATCCTTCGCCAGGTGCTCACTAAATATCGCACTTGCGATCCCAAACTCAAGCCATACCAAGAACTCACTGCTGCCTTTGCCAAACTGTTCACCAAACTGATCTTTGTTCATGTCCCTCGTCATCAGAATATTCTCGCCGATGCCCTCGCCTCGTTGGCATCATCCATAAGGTTCCCTCTAGGAAGATGGTTTGAGTCCATTTCCATCTACAAACTTCACGCCCCTGCAATCGATGATGCTTCCTACGTAAATATCAAGGACAGGATAGCAAGGAAGATCCTGCAAGAAGATATCCTTGAGAAGAGGGAAATCATGTTGGCAAAGGCCGAAGAAGAACTGGCTGATGAAGAGAAACCATGGTTCTATGAAATCGTCAAATACTGCCAAGATCAGTCTTATCATGAAGGGGCCACCACAGAGGACAAGAAAGCCATAAGAAGGGTGGCTCAGAAATACACATTGGTTGGAGGTCTACTCTATAGGAGGAGCCTTACTGGTATTCTGTTAAGATGTCTTGGTGACGATGAAGTTTGGAAATGTGTAGAGGAGACGCACTCAGGTGTGTACGGTGGCCACGTGAATAGTCAGATGCTCGCCAAGAAGATCATTCGCCAAGGCTTTTATTGGCCCACTATGGAAGAAGATTGTGATGTCTATGTCCGTAGGTGTGTCAAGTGTCAACTTCACGCCGATAAAATCCATTCACCATCTTCCTCACTTCATCCAATATCCTCCCCGTGGCCTTTCTCCATGTGGGCATTCGACATCATTGGTCCCCTAGGTGATCCCAATTCCCTCACCAAGCAGAAATCTTTCATCCTTACTGCGACGGAATACTTCACCAAATGGGCCGAAGCCGAAGCTTACGCGGAAATCAAGGCGTCAACAGTTTGCAAGTTCATCATGAAGAACATCCTCGTCAGATTCGGCGTCCCAAGCACAATCGTCACCGACAATGGGCCACAGTTCATTTCTCAGGACCTATACGACCTCTGCAAAAGGTACGCAATTGCATTGCATCATTCATCGCCTTATTACCCACAAGGTAACGGCCAAGCGGAGGCCACCAATAAAACATTGCTCAAAATCATCAAAAAAACCTGCAAGTCTAGTAAGTTTTCAGACTGGCCAGAAAAGCTTATCGAAGCTCTATGGGCCTATCGCACTTCAATTTGTACCCCCACCGGGCAGACTCCGTTTGCCCTTACCTATGGTATGGAAGCAGTAGTCCCGTACGAGACTCTGATCCCATCTCTCAGGATACAATTGGATGAGGAATTTTCCCTCGACGATCGTCGTAATTCACTCCTCGCCCAGTTGGAACTCTTGGATGAGAAGCGGCTGGCCGCTGCCGAGCATGCACTTGTGTATCAAAATAGACTCGCTCGCTTTTACCAAAAGAAAGTCGTTGAGAGAAAATTCAAAGTCGGCGAGATGGTGATGTGACACCAAAATGCAGTAATAGAATTTGATCCCTAGGACTTAATTCGCAATAGCAACAACAAGACTTGAGAGCTACTAGAGAGTCGCCAACACACCGCACCCTCGCGATTCTCGTGGTGACTCGGTGATGCCGAGTCGAGGTGGTGGAGTTAGCCCCTGGCTGGCTAGAGGACCAGCACCGCTAAGGTTGTCCCTCCCAAAGGTATGAAGCCCACAAACAAGGGCGGCCGGGTGCCTTGAGGGCACTAGGTCACTCGCTCACTTTTAGCCACGGTGACCATACTTAGATGGCGGCTCCGGGATCGGGCACTCGCTCTCCAACCAGCGGATAAGTCTCGCAAATATGAAATGAACAGGAATAAAGGGGCAAGGGCAGAGCTCACCTGGTTGGTTTGAGGAAACCAACCCCGGTCGGTTTGAGGAAACCAACCCCGGTCGGAGGCGAGGGCGAGCGGGGAAGTGTGGGTTCCCCCGCACACTGCGCCGATGAAGCTTCAATCATGTTTAAAAGTACAATCACTACATCTCGCGCAGGAGGGTGATCTCGGGGGTGAGAAATATTCAAGTACAATCAAACACTACCCCCCGCAGGGAGGGGCGGTAAGCCGGCTAGGCGGGGAAGGGAGAACCGTCGGGGAAAGGTAGGTTGGACGCCGAGGATGTTCCCACTTGCAACCAGCGACGGCTGACTGCCCGATGATTCCTGGACTGTAGATCGCGTTCCTGAATTTCGCCGGAGGTGAGACCAGCGTGGAATTCCTCGTATCTGGCACGCGGATGTCCCTGAATTTCCTTGATTTCGTCTGCTATAGTTGCTGGTCCGGGGTGGGGTTTGATCGGGGAGGCAGAATCTGGGCGTGGTAGCTCCCTGTTTCTGATAGCAGGATGCAGAGATCACCCCGATGGCTTCTAAACTCCAAATCATGAGCTACTGGAGTTTCTGGAACCGTGAGTGAGTCCTCTCTGGAGCAAAACTGACGGGGCAGCCGTTCGATGTCGGGGTGGACTGGGGGACGCCGATGAGTGGCAGCTGGTCGCTGCAGGTTGTGGGAGGCAGACCCGTCCAGTCGAGGAAGAAAAATGAAAGCTCTGACCTCCGGATGTTGAACGCACTTCCGCTTCTTGATCCCAAAATAGGACAGGTGGAGGAAGATATTCGTAGAAGAACTCGTGGCTTGAATCTTCCAGTGGCTGGTCTGGGTAAAGCTTCGAACAAGGTGGCAGCTTCTGGCCGCAACAACTACCTAACATGAACAGTGACTTGCAGGAGTTGTCCCGACCGCTCCCGGACACCAAATCTCGAACCGTTGATATTGTTGGAACCGTGGAGGAACCCTCTTTGCAGGAAAACTAGTGGGGAAGCCGTCTGATGTCGGGGCGGACTGGGGGACGCCGATGAGTGGTAGCTGGTCGCTGCAGGTTGTGGGAGGCAGACCCGTCTAGTCGAGGAAGAAGAGCGAGAACTCTGGCCTCCAGATGCCGATCGTGATTATGCTTCCTAATCCTGGAAGAGGATAGGACGTGGAGGAACTTTGTTGAAGAACTCTCGGTTTGAATCCTCCGCCGTTTGTCGTGGTACAGCTTCAAATCAGGTTCAGGAACTTGGCAGGGGAAGTCCAGCGCAGTCGGGGGAGAACGGCTCTCCCAGGCAGCCCCAAACTCGGAATGAGATGAGGTCACCTCGCCTGCGAAGCCAACTGGTCGACCTTTCCAGCAATGTATGGTACATCTTCAGAGGTCTCCGTATGACTCCGTGACAGTTTTTGCAAGATGACCCTTCCTCTGCCACCTGTAGACTGATCAAAGGGGGGAGAGGGGTGGAAGAACTTGGTAGGCCAAAGGAAGAACAATGAGAAGGGGGGTTGGGGGGCTGCGACCTAGGGAGGTGAAGGGGCTGGGAATGAATGGGTGCAGTCCCCAAAGAGAGGAAAATTCAAATTTTAGCTTGGGAGGGGTGAAGGGGGTGCTTGGGGAAGTGAGGGGGTGTATGGGGAATGCCAAGGGGTGCCTTGGAAGAGGGAGGGATTAAATGGGAGAGTTAATGTGGCCTTGGGAGGTGAAAGGGTGGGTGATGTGGCAAGGTGAGGTGGCAAGGTGAAGAGAGAGAGGATGGTGCAAATTTGGGAGAGAGAGGGGGAGGAGAGAGAGAGAGGGGGCCGCCCCCTTTAGAGAGAGAGAAGAGGAGAGAGAGAGATAGCTAGAGAGAGAAGGAGAGGTGCACAAATGCTGTGGCAAATTCTTTAATACTTCATTAGCTCCCCACAAGAGGGGGTTGGGGTCCTATATATAGGGATCCCAACTTTGTACAAAAGCCCCTGAGGAAAGAGCCAATAACAGATAACCAAAAGTGCAAAAAGGGGCGCCCATGGGCCTGGCTCCTCTAAATGGGCCACAAAGCCAAACAAGCCCAATATGACGATTAACTTAGGTAACAAGCATGAGCACCTAGGACTTGACTCAAAATAAAGGTGAAATACATCAAAGTGACTCAAGAAAGATATGAAAATTACATAGCCAGACTCAGAAAATTAAGACGAACATAATGGCGAGCATCGGGACCCTTGGAGAAATGGGAAGTGGCAAGCGATGTCCCCATCATACTCCCGGGGTGCAGAGAACTCGACTCTGTCGAGTAAGGGTCCTCCCCGCTGCGGTACTGCTCCAATAGGTCAGGATCCAGCTGCTGGAGGTCCTCCCGGCTCACCCAGGCATCGTCCAAAGGTGGCCGTCCCTTCCACCTAACCAGGTATCACCCATATGCCTTTCAATCCATTCCATGAATTCTTCTTCCACTGAAATCTGTGCAGTACACAGCACGACATCCTCTTTCAATCCATTCCATGAATTCTTCTGAGGATTCATCATCCCGTCGACGAGTGTCAGTGAGCCCTAATGCATCCATGAGGGACGCCCTGGCTACCGACCTATTTTTCCGACCATCTAGGTCCAAACCCAGTAGCTTCCGAGCACCTTCTCGGTAATCCGCATAAGTGACCCCGGTCACTGCCTCGCCCTCCACCTTCAGGCTTGTGATCCGGACCACATCCTCCAAGCTGGGCACCATGTGCCCCCAGGGCATCAGGAATGCCCGACTCACTGGGTCCCATCTCTCACACAAGGCTTGGATCAGAACCAGGTCGAGCTCGAGCGGCTCGATCCGAAGAAAGGTACCAAATCCCATCACGTCTAGCCTGGCCTTCTGAAAATCTGGGAGACCCCTGTATGCGGCCACTGCTAACTCCCATGAAATGTGTGATTTCATCACACTCTGTGCGTGCATAAGAAATGGAGAAGGATGTTGTCAAGAGGAAGGGAGAAAGAATGAGAAAAGGGCAGGAAAGCTCAGCTTACGAGTTGTGATTGGGCCCTTTCGCTGAAATACCCTTCGAGGTCCGAAAGCCTCCTCGAACTACTACCACTGGACCTGCTTCTCTTCGAGGAATGGGAAGATTCGCCCTCCATCCAACTCTCAGAATTTTGAACTCCTCCTCTCCCGTGAGAACTTGTGCTCCTTGAGTTAGCTCTCGATATACCTGGGAGGATAAAAGGGACAAGAATTTATAGAAATGAAAGGAGTGCAGGCCAAGATTGCCTCCATCACCTTTTATGATAGCCCTCACGATGAGGCACCTACCATGCGGTTCCGTGTGTCACTTCACCGCTCACACAGGATGATTGATTGGATGAAGAATATGACGACTAGCCCCCTATGTTGTCTAGGGATACCCTATCATGTTTTGGAGGACGTCCGCAAAGTTTGACACAACATCCGGAAAAAGGGACTAGGGCCGTCATTATTGACTTCGACGGTAGATTCCCGTGGAAAATGGTCACAACAAGACACGATTCTCTGCTTGGGGTGGAGTCTCGGCAGACCCATCACATGGGAACAGTGCAAAGGAGAAGAAGTGTAGGGAAGAAGGAACGCACAAGAGAACAAACAAGTAGCAGAAAATCAAATCACTCCATTCATAATTCTACATAAGCTGTCATAAACATCACAATCATAGAGAGGAGGCGGGTCCACTAGCTCGCCAACTCTGACCATTATCTTCATGTTCATGCCTCTAGGCGTCCCTCTCCTCTCCCCTGAGGTGAGGGTCCCTCAGAAGCCTCATGGATCCCCGTGCAGCAGCACCCGCCTCGCCTCGTGGCGCCGGCTCCATAGCAATGACTCGCTGCTCCTCCCCTAGCATGGCCAAGAAGCCACTAGCGGCAAAGCGACCAGACTGGCGCAGTCGCTCCCCGAACTCTCGCGCTCTCTCGTAGCGCGTCTCCATCCCTCCTAGCCTCTACACGACGGCCTGAAGGCCCAGCTGGAGCTCCCTCACTTGGGTTTCCAAGGCCCTCCTCTCGGTCTGATCCCGCTGTCGCTCGGCCCTTCTCTTGGCTTTCTCTCTCTCTGCCTCTCTCCTCATCATCTGCAGAAGAACCCTTAACTCCAGGATGTCTGGAGAAGGTCTCTCCTCATCGCGATGTCGCAGCTCTGCTACAGTCACCACCCAGGCATCACGCTCCTCTTCCGCCTGGGCAGCCCGATCCACCGCACCGGCAAGTTGCTCCCGGAGGGAGACAATCTCAAGAAAAGGGGCCGAGGAACTGGAAGATGTGCCGCCAACCACTCCCACCATCGCTATCTGCTAGGCACGCTGGAACGAACAAACAATGGCAGTCAGCTAAGCTCCACATTTAAAAATAGAAAATGCAGCACTTAGCTTACCAGGAGCGACAGTTCCTGTTGAGTGGCGGCCAGCTGCCGCCTGACCTCGGCTAATTGGGAACGAGACCCGTCGACGTCGCGCGTATCCCCGGCTTGGGGAAGCCTCGCATAACTCTCTCTGCTGCCGCAGGAAGTCGGCACTATCCTGCACCAGTATGCTCCCTTGCTGTCCAGGGAGACGTATGCGCCAGTCTTCAAGCTTCGCCTTGCCGCGACTCTCCTTCCTGACACGGCTCGGCTCGTCTGCACTCGCCCACTCATCGGCCAGGCCCAGGGTCCTCGCCATGTCCTGCACCAAGAAAGAAGGACCTCGCATCATAACAAAGAACGCGTCCCCTATCTAGGACGCGTCCATCATTTGAGTGCAACACTTGCCGAACCCTTTCCCCCCTCGCACGCCTCGCTTCAAAACTCAAAATAGATCAAAGAAGGGGAAACCAAAGCACTCACCGAGCCGTGTTCACTTCCTTCCGCGCCATTGGGCCCCTCGGGTCCCTCGGGGGCCCGAAGCGGCCCTTCCTCCTCCAT
This sequence comes from Amorphophallus konjac, assembly GCA_022559845.1. Classification (NCBI taxonomy): domain Eukaryota; kingdom Viridiplantae; phylum Streptophyta; class Magnoliopsida; order Alismatales; family Araceae; genus Amorphophallus; species Amorphophallus konjac. The sequence goes on along the minus strand of CM040125.1, from coordinate 101,471,247 downwards.
GGACGCCGTTCCGTGCTCTGGCGCGTCCCTCCTCAGGTGAGGGGTCCCGCGTCCCTCTCCACCTTCGTCGTGGTCTGGACCGCCAAACTCCATCGATCTAGGGGAAGAAGACAAAGACGGGCGAGCGAGTTTCGACGGAAGGCGGGCACGTTTGCGGGTAAGGCACGGGAGAAGAAAGGCCACCCGGTGCCTTAAATTTGAATTCAAGGATTAAGATGCATCCTCGCGCCTGGACGCGCCCAATAAAGGGAGAAAGGAAACAGAATCCCCCCGTGTAAAGCGTAGTTCCCCGCTGTTCAGGGTAAAGTCTCGTAAGGCATGCCTCGAAATAACTCGGTGCAGCAGAAAAGTGAGAGAGGAAAGGTACACACAACACAAGAAAGCCATTTTCATTTCATATAATAGTCGAAAGCACATCATGCAGTAAGGAGGGTGGAGTGTACAAGCAACTCTCTAACTCTCGCCATCACCCTCCTGGTCATCTCTCTCCTCCCTCCTCTGACGGGGATCCCTAGGGGGCCTCTGCGACCTCTGCGAACCCTGAGAAGCCGTGCTCGCCTCGCCCTGCGGTGGCACCCCAGCCTCGAAGGCACGACGACGCTCCTCGGCCGAAGAAACCAGATAGCTGCCCATGGAAAAAGAACCAGACTGACGAAGTCGCACCCCGCGTTCCTTCGTCCTCTGGTACCGCTCCTCGCTCTCTCGAAGCCTCCCCTCCGCCGTGCCGAGACTCAATCGGAGCTCCATCAGCTGGGCCTCCAGAGCCCTCCTCTCGTCCCAGTCTCGCAGTCGCTCCGCCCTCCTATCCTCTCTCTCTCTCTGTCCTCTCTCTCTCTCTCTGTCCTCTCTCTCCCTCTCCTCTCTCTCCCGCGTCGCCTCCCTCCTCGACAGCTCGAGGGCAATCCGTAGATCCAACACATCACGAGGGAGCTCCTCAGCCTCCCGCCGCCGCTCCTCCTCCAGCTCCACAATCCGGGCGTCACGCTCCGCCACCCGAGCATCGCCCTCCTGCTCGGCACGAACAGCACGGGCCAGGGCCTCCCGAATCTCGGCCACCTGTCGAAGCACGAATGCACCGTAAGAGAGCAATGATAAAAGGAAAGCAGCTAGAAGAGGGTCAGGGCCAAGTAGGCACTCACTCGAGCCTCGCGGTCACGCTCGGCCTCCTCAGCCCGAGCCACCGCATATGCCAGCTGCTCCTGAAGGGCAGAGATCTCTGGGGGAGGGCCCCACGAACTGGAACCCGCTCCACCAGCCGTCCCGGCTGCTACCGCCTGGTGGGCCCGCTGAAACACGGCGCAAATGACAGTCAGAGGCTAAGCATCGGAATCCAGGTCACAAAAAAAATGCATTGCATAGACTCACCAGGATCTCCAACTCCTATCGGATGGCAACCAACTGCCGCCTGGCGTCTGCCAGTTGGGCCCTCAGCTCGGCGATCATGTTGTCACGAGCATCCTGCATTGCACATAAGTTAGTGCCACATGCATATACATATAGAAGGGTGAAGCATTTTCATTTCACTTACCCGTGCCATACCACCAAGGAAGAGGCGGTCCCCGTACGTAGCCCGGTACCGTCTCAGGTAATCAGTACTGTCCTGTACATGGGACACCACTGGGACCCCGCCCTGCTGCCAGTCCTGGTACTGTGCCAGGAAGCCCGTACGCCAGTCCACGATCTTCGCCTTCCCCTTGGTCTTCCGCCTGATGCGGACCGGCTCATCTACATCGACCCACACATGGGCCAGCCCCAACGTCCTCATAACCAGCCTCAGCCGAAGCGGCTCGATCTCGTTCAGGCAATGGACCCACACGTCCCGTCCGAAACGAGGAAGACCCGCTACAACCCAAGGCTGGCCAGCGTCGCCCATGCCCAGGTAGGGTCTCCACAGCACCTGCATCACCATACATACATCATGTTAGTTACCATTCAGTCACATGCATAAAAATACAAAAAATCATACGCATCATACCATGGCCTCGGGATACTCGCTCAGCTCCCGACGAAGTGACGCCGGTTGGTAGCTGTGTGGTGCCGCTACCACGATCGGCCTCCACCGCCGCGCCAAAGGCACAGCTCTCCTGTTCCTATGCTCAGCCCTCCCCATCGGGAAATAGTAATAACTCCACACCTGCATCCATCATACATCATTAGCACGAGTAATTGCATATTTAACTACGGTAAAATGCATAAATAAATTATGTACCAGGAGAAAAGGTGTGAAGCCGCTAACTGTCGTCTCCCTCTCTGAAGTCCGGGAGAGATCAGCAATCAAATGGGCAAGCAGAGCCGCTCCCCATGCGTAGTGCCCCACTCTGTCAAGGTCCGCCAGGATCCTGAGGAAGCGACAGTGGATGCCATCCCCCTTCGTCCCCAGCAGAAGGCGGCCCAGGAAGAAGAAAAGAAACCTCCGGAGGTCTAGATCCACCAGCTCCTGCTCGCTCGGGTCCTGGGTGAAAGCTGCACGGGCATCTCCCTCCAGTCGTGCCAGAAACTCCGCTCCAGTCTCGCTAACCCGCTGGCGCGGTCGAGCGCCTCCATAATCTCCACTCGGCCGACTACCCAGCTGTCTCTGTCGGTCACGCTCGTCTCTAACCACAGCAGGTCCAGGGCACTCTCTCGGTAGTCGGGGTAAGTAACCCCACTGACTGCCTCTCCGTCAACCCGCAGCCCGGTGATCCGAGCTACGTCTTCAAGCGTCGGCACCATGTGCCCCCAGGGCATCAGAAACGCCCGACTCGGCGCATGCCACCGCTCCCTCAATGCCTGGATAAGAGGAAGGTCGAGCCGGAAGGGCTCGATCCTGAGGAAGGCTCCAAAGCCCATGGCGTCCACACGCGCCCTCTGGAAGTCTGGCAGCCCACGATACGCTGCCACCACTAGAGACCAGCTGATCCGGCCCTTCATCACGCCCTACACACCACAAAACCAACAGGGCAACACATCAACAGCATGGATAGTAATAAACAATAACACTGTATATGCTACTTATTTATTTTATTTTTTATTTTATTTTTAAAAATATTTATGTTTTCTTAGAGGCGTCCAATACCTTGGACGCCTCCTCTTTATTTTCTTTATTTTACTTTTAGAAAAACCCAAAAAATAAAAACAAAAACAAATAAAATAATATATATTATCATGGAGGCGTCCTAAGCCTTGGACGCCTCCTCATTCTTAATCTTATTTTATAAATAAATAGATAAAAATAAAAAAAAAGAAAATGTGGAGGCGTCCAGGCCCCTGGACGCCTCCTTCCCTCACTCCCCGGCCTTCTCCACACAGCCTCTCGTCCGCCCGTTTAGCCCACTGAACCAATAGAATGGAAGTCTAAGGGGCTTACCGGATCGTGCTCGTCCTCTCCCGTGTCACCAGCGCCCGCAGGGTCCTCCACGGCCAAAAGAGGAGCCTCCTCCTCCACGGCAATCTCCTCCGCCACGGTAGCTTCCTCGGCGTCATCTCTCAGCCTCCTCGGACGACGAGCCCGTCGTTTTCGCTTCTCCCCACCCTGGCTCGGGCCTCCTTGCTCCATTGGAATTGGGAATGGGTCGTTTAGAGTGAACGAGTCGTCAGAATGAACAGTAGAAGTGACCCCGTGAGGCCCTTATATAAGAAAAGCCCTTTTTTTGGGCGTCCAGGCGCCTGGACGCCCCTAAACAAAAATCAAAAAAAAATAAAAAAAAAGAAATTATAGGGGCGTCCAGACCCCTGGACGCCTCCAAAATAAAAAAAAATAAAAAAATAAAAAATTGGAGGAGTCCAGGCCCCTGGACGCCCCCATTAAAAATATTTTTTTAATATATATTTACATATGATCATATTGTGAATAAATAGGTACATAAAAAGAAAGAAAACACAAAAATAGAAAAATGAAAAAATAAAAATCATAACAAAGAGAACGTGGTCCAAAACATCAAAATGCCAGATTTTATTCCATCAGAAAGCAGAACGAGCTACATCAGGGGTTTAGGCGCCTTAGGCCTTAACTTCCCCAGTTCAGTTACATAAGCCCTCCACAGCTCGCACTCTTCCCCCACGTGCCCTAAGGCCTTTCCCGCGACACTTGTCTTCCAGGGCGCTTTGACGACCTTCGCTTCCTTCGCATCCGCTTCAGTGCCCAACTCCCTCTTCTTCAAAGGAACGATGCCAGTCGATATTGGGAATGAATGGCGTGGAATGCCGATCTGGAGGCAGCATCGATACGCGTTATAAAGGAAGAACTCGGTTGCGCCGATCAGTTGGAGATCAATTTTAGAGGAAGGCCTCATGAGGAGCTCGAGTAAAAGTAGACATGCCGGTGCGCAAGTAAAGAAGCTTTGTGTCATAGTTTGAAAGTGGGACCGCCAGTCTTCACGTTTCTTCAGCCATGGAACACGGTTCGCTACAGTGCCACCAAAGCCTAACACGTCGGCAATGTGATGAAGCGGGCTTTGTTGGAAAAGCTTCCAAGCCGTTGGTATTCCTTCGCGGTGGTCGAATTTGAAATGCCAATCAAGCCAGCAATTCAAGACAAGTGCGCAACCAAATGGAGGCTTACCCATGCTCGAGGCAGTAAGGCCGCTGTAAAGATAGGCAAGGATGGCGGGTCCCACCCTCTTTCCACTCCAGATCCCACGAATAGCACTCAGTTGGTCTTCCTCCACCATGTTGTCGGTATAAGGAAACAAGAGAGCACCCGCCAGACAAATGGTGAACCCTTTCATGATTCCCTCCAAATAGTCATCGTCTGGTAACCCTCTCAGGGCGTCCATGACCCATTCCGTGAGTTTTTGGAGATCGATCCCCTTTTGAGTACGGATATTTCTGGCTGCGTCGGGCGGCATGAAACTTCCAAGGACGCTTTCGGAAGTCCCCCGTGTCAGCATCCGCATAGCCTTAACCTTCCCGTCACTCTTGAATTTCTTCAATCCGAGCAGAAGTTCCACCTCCTCGAGGAGGATGGTCGCCTCGAAGGTCGGGAAGATAAAAGTGTGGGTCTGGGGATGCCAGATCTCCACTAGTGTGCCCATAGCCGCCCAGTCCATACGAATCTTCTCGTAGTGTTTGGCGTGAATAAGGAGCCCCTACAGATGCCACTTCGAGAGTATGGCCCTTATGCCGATGGATATGTTGGAAGTTAACTTTGAAAGCCATGGGAATTTGGAAAACTTCCTCGGTCCCGGGAAGAGTGGATATGGCTAAAAAAAGGAAAAGAAAGAAGGAGGAAGAGAGCAAGTGAGAAGAAGGTTCAAGAGGAGAAAAGTTGAAATGAATCAGCTTACCATATGCGACATGATCGTCCCACTCAGATGACCCTCGAGGTCGGAGAGTCGCTTGATCTCGCTACTAGGCCTGCTCCTCTTCATAACGGGTGAAGACTCTCCTTCCATCCTGAAATCTCTAGATTCTCCTCTCCTTTCTCTCCTGAGCTTCCAAAACCCACCTTGGTGCATTTGAATGAACTAGCCTAAGGGGAGTTCTTATAGGAAGGGAAGATCGCTACAGGACAGAACATGTCACATCAACAGTCAATGTCAGGATTTTGGCTAGATCTCCTTTCCATTGTGGTGCGATTCTGTTACGATTCTGTTACTTTCTGATGTTATTAATCCATGCTGGCCTGTGCAGGTTTTACTAACAGACGTCTTTGTCCTATCTCTTGTCCCACTTTTCAATGGTTGGTCCCACCATGTCATGCACCGTAGTATATGATACCTACGCTACTAGAACACGTCAAGGACCTCGCGGCCCGAATGAATCTGGGATTTGAGTTCCCCTTCAACAAAAATAGTGATGATCCCGGAAGAATTTGGGTTGTACGGATAGGCCGTTAACTTGTGATAGCATGGGGATGATGGTTCCATTCAGTGAGTTGGTGCGCGGATAAATGGGCCCCAGCCTAGTGTCGGCTCACCGGATTGGTATCCTGACCCGTTCTTAACAAGTTGACAATATTATCCTTGGCTATTTTCTATTTTAGTTTGTTTTAAAATTTTCTTTAAGCCCAGCATGCATTCATATAGGACTTTGATTTATTGTGAGAGATCATTCAAGTGATTCGATTACGAAAGTCATTGTGTTTCAATTCCTACAAATATGAGATATTCCACTCCGAATGAAATACTGAGTTTCCTTCAAACGGCCCTACGCTGCTCTTCCAAAGGAGACCCTTGTTTGGACAGACCCTCAGATATTCCTTTGCTTTTTACCTTGCTTGACCCACCTTGGCCGCAACACTTCCACGTTGGCTGGTAACCGCTCCCCAAAGGTGAAACCTGCAGGTTTATGACCCGGGTACTTCCACACCGAGAAGTTGGACTCTTTTTGTTTCGTGCCTGAGCGCACATCTTCCCCTCCCTTATTTGATCTCCGTCCAAGCAAATCGTCAAAATTTGAAAGACCTCCTTCAAGGTCGCCTCATTGAAACTTCAGGAAAGATTCCAAACAGTAACGTCAAAAGCGTGTCTCATCACACCTTGGCATCAACTTATCAGTCCACTCCCACTTCATTTCACTCCACTTCGATACCATTCCACTACGTGTCACTCCCTTGCAAAGCAGACGCCAAGGCGGGACAGCTGTAGACACGCCATTCCTGACATCTCCTGAGAAAATCTCATATTACTATACGACGCCCCGCATTGGCTTTCACATTTTGAATCGCTCGAGTGTTTCCTATTCTTGAGTCTTCTTCCGCCTTTTCAGCATCCGGAATCATCTCGTTGCAGCATTCGGACGGCATCATCACTATTCAGACACGCCAAAAAATTCCGGAACCAGGAAGGGTGCCTGTCGGGGAGCTGCCGACGCCTTTTCAGCGGAGCCGGGAGGGTCTTAATGGAGGCGTCCAGGCCCCTGGACGCCTCCATGAAAACAAATATAAAAAATATATATGCCAGTTGGCATAAAAAAACAAAATAAAAAAATAAAAAATATATATTTTCTTGGTGGCGTCCAGGCCCCTGGACGCCTCCATCAACTCACTCACGGGCCCCCGCCCACGGATCGATGGTTTGTCGTGTATGAAAAAAATCCAAATTGTGGAGACGTCCAGCCGACTGGACGCGCCCATTTCCAAATCACGGGTCGCCGCTCCAAAACCACGCGTTGTCTTAAACCACGTGCGACTTTCGGTGGAGTTCGGTGGGACTTATGGAGGCATCTGGGACCCTGGACGCCTCCATGAAAATATTCGGAAAAAATGAATAAAAATAGAATAAAATATTTTTTTGCCCTAATGGAGGTGTCCAGGGTCCTGGACGCCTCCACCCTCCGGAGCCCTATAAATAGAGGCCCAGCCCCTCAGTTCGGAGGGAGCTTCTAAGAGGTCCGATAGGCTACCGGAGCCAAGAGGCTGCCGGAGTCATTTCTTACCCGTGGGGTCTTTTGTAGGTGGAGGTTTTACCGGCTTCTCGGGTGCCCACGCTCGCGAGAGGAAGGTCGTCTTCATCCACCGTGCTTCCACGTCGTCCCTACGCTGCCGGAGCTCCGCCGGATTTCGCCATCGGCACATCTAATAAGCCAATCCTTTTCTTTTCTTCGTAGTTCTTTTGCATTCATCATCTCGCATCCTCTATCCCCCTTCATAAGGGCGCCTCTTCTTATATACTTCTTGCATCCATCATCTTATTTTCCTCCTACTCGAGTCCGAGAGGGGTTTAAAAGATAACACCAACCAGGTGTGTGTCTTGCCATCATTTCGTTATTTTTATCGCAAGAATTTGAATACTACACCCTCATCTTTTTAATCCACTCGTTACTTGTTTGTCGTTGTTTTGCAAGGGTACCCAAGGAAAGCCCTCTCCGTCGGCCGGCCGAAGGGGGAGGAAGAAGCAACCCGCCATCTCCCGCTCTTGAGGTAGGCGCGATCACTTTCTTTATTTTGGGGACTTTTTGCCCCTAGCGATCACATCATGTTCTCGAGGCCGCGGCGAGTCACTTCCCCAATGGCCGTTTAAATTCTCGTTCTTATATTCTCTTTATATTCTGTTATATTCTTATTTGCTCATATTCTCGAGGCCGCGGCGAGTCACTTCCCTAATGGCCATTTAAATTCCCGTTCTTATATTCTCTTTATATTCTGTTATATTCTTATCTGCTCATATTCTCGAGGCCGCGGTGAGTCACTTCTCCAATGGCCGTTTAAATTCCCGTTCTTATATTCTCTTTATGTTTTGTTATATTATTATCTATTCATATTCTCGAGGCCGCGGCGAGTCACTTCCCCAATGGCCGTTTAAATTCCCGTTCTTTATATTCTCCGTATATTCTGTTATATTCTTATCTGCTCATATTCTCGAGGCCGCGGCGAGTCACTTCCCCAATGGCCATTTTAATTCTTGCTATTTGATTTCTGCACCATTCCCGTCCCCCCGAGGCCGCGGCGAGTCACTTCCCGCTATGGCCGTTTAACCCCCATATCTTGCTATATTGCATTTGTCCCACTCGCCCCGCCGGAGCAATCTCCTGTGGTGGCCCCTTCTCTTTTCTCTTATTTATGTGTTGTAGCAAATAAAAAGGAGCCCGCGCGCTCCGCGTTTTCTTCGCTCCCCGAACCGCGTGACGTCGCTCACACCCACCAAGCCCAATCTCGATACACCCACACCCGGCTCTCCCAGCCCTCTCAAGTCTCCCAATTCCAAAGGGCCGTCCATGCATGACTGGGTCATGCTTGGGCGTTGTTGACACCTGAAATATAACTAAGAATAAAGATGAGACCAAAGAGAAAATTGAATCATACATGAAACTCTCAGAGATTCCTACAGAGCCAAAAAAAAAGTTATCACCCAGCTGGAGTCCTTCCCGGCCAAGCTGATATCCGGTGTTGTCGTCGCTCAGATGATAGTGTTGATAAAGAATTGCAGTCTATTGACTGATGAAAACCTCTAGAAGCGTTCTGATGAAACTATATCAACTCACCAACGAAGGGGCCTTCGCCTGTTCTGACAGGCTCAGAAGGGTTAGCAAATGAAAAGACTTTTTTCAGGCTGGATAGCTTTGACAGCTTATGCCCGCTGATAAGAAGAATAAAAAACATCGAAAGCCCTAAATGGGCCCACGAGTGTGGCGCCGGGAGCTCCTCACCAAAGCCCAAAGCCCATGAGGGTGGCGCCGGGAAGCTCCCCATCCGAACTAAGGCGCGCCAGGAAGGTGCGAAAAACGCACCGAAGTTGATCAGGTCGAGAAGGGGGGGGGGTGCTGTTCCTATAAAACCCCCCATTTCCTCCACTTACAAAAGAGAAAAAAAAAAGAGGGCAGATAGATAGAGACTTCGAAGAGAGGTCGAAGAGAAGCTAAAAAGCAAAAGAGAGATATATATACAGATAGCCAGAAGAATAGGGAGAGAGAGCCTCCTCCACTGAAGAAAGAGAGAAGAGATCAATCCCAAGAGAAAGAGAAGGAGAAGAAGCTCCAGGTGGGCAGCTGGGGAGGGAGAGGAGTCAATGCTCCACCCTCCCCCATGTTTTCTTTTCTTCTTCATGTAATCTTATGAGTTTTCTCTCGATTCATCGTATGTAACCGCGATATCCCGGCCTCTATTTCATCTCCCTTTCCCCATTCTCTCCTTGTGATTGGTGTGAGTCTTGGAATGATGTGATGAAATGAAATGCTACCATGGCCTGTTTGGGTGCTGGGTAATTGAGATATCGGCCGTCTATCTTTCCATCTGCTGCTATGTCTTTCCCTCATGCGTTTTCGTTCTTAGCTCAATTGAAGCGCACCTGATTCTCCGATGGGTCTTCGGGCTCAGTTGTCTTCAATGGAATAAATGTGGCTCTGGATATACCGATGTCCCTCGCCGTTCGTCGTTGTTTGCATAAAGCCTCCCAGGCTTGCCCCAGGGCCAGAGACAGACCATCTCTTGGCTTCTGGGGCAGTCTGCTACTGATATTGGCAATAACCCTAACGGCCTGCTCGAGATCCCCTTTCCACAGGAATAAGTAAGCTACTTCGATGGATTGATACCGAGGGTTTCTAATCCGATTCCAGTATAAACAGTTCCATCAGGGTCGTCCCTGGGGCCAGAGACGGCCATCTCTTGGCTACCAGGGCGACCAAAGATGCCAGCAAATGATCTCCGAAGGGTCAATAACATATGACGACTCAAAACCCCCCCAGTAATTGGCTTCTCCGATTCCCATCGAGCCCAGCCCATCTTTGGCAAATTAAACCCATGCCCAAGTAACCCAACCGGAATCCCAGCCTGAAAACCCCCAAAATTCCCTCTAATCAGGACTGAAATCCAAGAGAACCCCAGAACAGAGTATCGTCGAACCTCCTCAAGCCTTTCCGGCGCCATGAAATGCTCCCGGCGCGGCCCGCGCCGGGAACCTCACGCCGAGAACCCCTCCTCCTTCTTTAAAACCATGCTGAGTGCTCTAGGTCGCGCCGAGAAGCCCCTCGCGCAGGGAACCCCCTTTGCCTCCCAACTGCACCGTAACCAAGTTTCTACCCTTTGTTTTCCCCTTGATCGCTTCGTCCACGTACCCTGAGACGTTCTTGAGTCGTCATATACACCCTCGGAGATAAATTAACAGGGGGATTGACCTCCCCTACATTCCTATATCCTGAATGGGATTCACATGCAACCTCGCGGGTCCGATGGACCTTGTCTTTACAAGGGCTTCGTCGGTCTCCGAGAAGGGGAATAGTGACCGATGCTAGAGACATGTATAGTCTCCTTAAGCCTTAGTGCTCCCTCACTTTCCGGCTTTCATCCCGGCACTCCGTGGATGTCAGCCTATATCACTCCCTGGCAAATGCTCGGTCCGGGGGAGGTGCTGCCAAAATTCTCCCAGGAGCGGGCTATGAAAGATGCATGACAGCATCGAAACACAAAAAATATATATATATATAAAACAAAATAATAATAATAATAATAAATGTTTGCATTGGCCCTGTATGCCTCCGTGCATGTCTGGCCCTTCGTGAGCCCCTTGCACGTTTCTTCGTTTTGAGGTTTGTGCATGGCATCGTATACTTCGTGCATCTTTCTCTCCGCGAAGCTAGTGCATGTTGTGCCCCGGTGCACATTTTAGCTCTTTCAGGACCGTGCACCTTTCTGACCGGAGCTCATAGCTTGTGTAGGCTTTTTCTTGTTTACAAGGAGCTATGCGTATCTATCTGCAGAGGAGGGGTTCCTGGTGCGCAAACTTGCGTGCCGAGATCCTTCCTTCACATCATACCGTGTGGGGCGCCGAGAAGGCCACCACCCTTGTTCCCATCTTTTTGCATTTCGTGCATGACTCATGAAACCTAGCGCACATTTGGCGCACTGATGCATCCGTGAACCCCATGCATGTTTTATGCATTGACATTTCCATGAATCCCGCGCATATTTCCTGCATTGATGCTTCTGCATCCATACACCTCTTTGCATCTACGTGATTTGCCAGTGCATATTTTTCTCACATATAGACGTGTTTCATACGTGATTCTCTTGCATTCACATATATACCATGCATACATAATCAAAATGAAAAGAATAATAAAACATAATAAAACACAATAAGCCATACGCCTGGGGGAGTTCACGGACTTCCCATCTCTCTCGTACCCTGCAAAGGGGATAGATCTATAAAGTCCCTGTAGCTGTGTCTGGACTCTAGGGGATCATCCCTATCATGGCCATGGCTCAGTCTGCCTGTGACTAAAATTTGTCCTTCCCCCTTTAGCCCGGTCTTTGAACCGCTGACTTAACGATATCGTTTGTTTCGATAGTTAATGTTATTATCTTGCCCACCTTCCTGGCTCTGGTATGAAATTCAAACTGCGCACATGAATATTTGACTGCCTTCTGAGGCCTCCTATTTTGGCGTTTAATCAATGGTTGTCCTTCTTAGGAAGGGCATAATTAACGTCATAGCCTTTATGGTTTGGCGGACTTTTGGTCCCGACTCGGACTTCACAATCGACTGATCAAGTCAAGTCGAGCGCATAATGAAATCGTCACACATGTGACTGGCACGCCTAATAAACCAAATAAATAAAATAAATAATAATAATAATAAAAATAAAATAAAAAGAGGAATAAAAATCCCGCGTCCACAAGTCTGGCACGCCCGATGGGACCAAGTCTCCCTTCATCTCTACGCCAAAATAGGAGGCCATGTGGGCCCCCCCTCAAATTTCTGATTTTGTGTGCTTTCTCTATTTTCAGGAAGCTACGATGACGGCTGGAATCATGTCTGTACACTTTGATCAACAAGCGGTCGATGTGCATGTTCGAGAAGGCTACCTGGCGGTACCTCTTTTGTTCGGATCGATGCCGCCTGCTGTCGGGATGCCCAACTACCTGGGCCTCATCTTCACTGACTTGCTCGAGATTGACAACTAGGAGCAAAAGACTGTTGTCGAGACATTGCCGCAAGCTACCAACCCCAAAATGAGCCAGGTGATGCAAGATACTCCTGAGGTCGTGGCCTGCTTCGTCCATCACGAGGCGAGAAGGGGCACGTCCTCTGCTGCTGGAAAAAGGAGGAGATCCGACAGGAGAGCCCGATCCACTGCTGCGGGTCGTCGGATATCCAACTCAGGAAAGACAATGCTGATTGGAGATGTCCGGGTAAACCTCAGTGGTTGCCCAAAGGCGGTCAAGCCAGACGTGATCATCCCGACGGTGCCTACTACCAACAGGTTCCGGGTACTAGCCGCCAGGAGGGCCGACATGAAAGAGGAGGAAAGAAGGCCACTGGCGCCGAAGCCGCCCAAGTTTAGGCAGATCTGGTGGCCGAAGAAGATCCAGAGCTGGGTCCCAGCTCGAGAGGAAGAAAACATTGTTGATACCACTGTTGCCCGCTTCAGGGCAGGAAGCAGAAGAGAAGAAGGAAGAGACATAAGAAATGTTGTTGATGTTCACCCCAGGGCTCGGGGTAGGAGAGATGAGGAAAAGAATGAAGGAAGAAATCTGACTACTATTCACCCCAGGATGAGGGGCAGAAGATATGAGCAGAAGGAAGACCTAATGGTCACCAACCCCATGGCTGGGGGCAAAAGATGGGAAAGAAAGAATTATGTTGCTACTGCCAACTGCTGCCAAGAGGGGAGTAGAAGGTTCAGGGAGGAAGAGGAAATGAGAATTAGCGAACCAGTCGCTGCTGCCACTCCAAGAAGACCAAGAGCCTGTGCCAGGCAGGCTGATATATTCAAATACTGCAGAGCCGAGCACTTGACTGCTCAGGTGGAGAGACTAGCTTATCAGCAGAAGAGTCAGGAAAGATTGATGCTCCGACAAAAGCCACGAAGGCACAATCAAGAGGAGATGAAACAAGTGGCTCAAGACTACTTTCACTACCTAGGGAACTCCGCCCTCGGGCAGCAAAGATTATCTCGTGCTTTGGGCACCATGGATGAAGAAGAAGAAACCCTTCAAGAAGTGATGCTCGGAGTCTCCTCCTCCGATTCCAATGATTATGAAGAAGGCCGCAGAGCCGGGTATGGGAAAGAAGACCTGCACAGGGAAGGAGCTAGAGAAAGAATATCAGTCTTTGACCGGCTCGAATAACCTGATCAGGTGAGAAGGAAAGTCTACAGGCAGAGGGAAAAGATGCAGATCTTTGCCTGCAATACGGCCGGGCTTGTCGAAGGGCAGGATATGTTACCAACACAGCCAGATGAACTGCTCAGGCTAGCAACCAGACCAGGCCCCGTCACAAGAAGAGGTCAGGCGGCAAAAGATAAGGTGAAGACTAATGATGAAGTCCGCAAGATCACCACTATGACAGTTAATGTGGTGACAGCCGAAGATGAAGATAATCCCTTCGTCGATGATGCGGAAGGGACTTCAGAAGATCTACAGATCCCGTCAACCCTGGATCCCATGATCCATATGATGTTTAGAAGATATCAACAAGAGATCAATGCTCTCAGAAGACAGCTAAATGAGAGGCATGAAGTTACACCAGTCTCCAAGCAAGCCGAGCCTGTGGGGCAGACTGCCAGCTCAACAGAAATGGCTATCCCAGCTAATCCTCTCCCGGTTGATAAGGGCAAAGCACCAAGCCAAACCGTTCTGCAGCAGACAGTAGCTCAGCCCTCTGTATCTCAGACGCAGCCTGCCGCGCCAGCCTTGTGCGAAACTGTGATGACAACTCCTTACGGTCAGCAACAAGCTCACTTCTTCCCAGAAAACATAGATCCAGCCATAGCCCAGAAGCTGATGATTGAAAAGATTATGGAGATGAAGCTGTCTGAAAAGACTGGTGATGATGCTAGTACCTACGATGTGTACAGGGTACCGTATCCTCCCCAGTATACTGCTAAGAGACTACCGCCAGGCGTCAGTAAGCCGTCGAAGTTTGAAAATTTTAATGGCCAGGGCTCTCCCAGGGAGCACATAGCTTACTATACCACAATCATGGGTGACTTGGCAGCTGATGAAGCTTATCTGCTTAAATTCTTCAGCTCATCCCTCACCGGGATAGCCTTTGAATGGTATTCAAGCCTGCCGGCTGGGTCAGTGACCGATTGGCCTGATATGCAAAGAAAGTTCCACGACAGATTTCACGTCACAGAAAGAGAGATTACAATAGCAGAACTATATGCAACCAGACAAAAGTAAGATGAAACAGCACTGGATTACATCAAAAGGTGGAGAAACTTAGCTATGAGATGCAGAAGACCTCCTCATCAAGAAGATGCAGTGCAAATATGTAAGCAGAGCCTTAGAAGAGAGGTACTGGAAAAGATGATTGGTGCAGATGTCAGAACATTTGACCGGCTGAACAATATAGTGGCGGAGGTCGAGACGTTCCTATCTAAGCGTCCGACGGCCAATGCTCCAACTGTGCCGAAAGGGAAATCTAATGATCGACGACCATCGCACTTTGAGGCCAACACCGTCGGTTTCAGAACCTTCGAGCAACAGAAAGGGAAGAAGGGGGCAGATGAAACTCCCTCGCCAGCAGACACAGCAGAAAGAAAAGATAAGGTCTCTCTGAGAAACAAAATGAGAAAGCCGTACTGTTTCCCGAAAGATAAGATAGCCGCACTATTCAACTGGGCATACAAGTTCAACAAGGTAACATTGCCTGAACCAAAGAGACCCGATGACGTGGCAAAGAAAGGCGATCCACTATTCTGTCCATATCACCGTGCGCTGGGGCACGCAATTGAAGATTGCTACGTCTTCAAAGATATTATGGAAGGCATGGTAAAAAAGGGCGAGCTACAGCTGGGAGATTACCAGGTAGAGCCACCTCGTCCACATGAGCCACCGGCATTAAAAATGGCTGCCAATATGATTTCAATCTACCAGCAGTTGCCTAAGGAGGCCGTTGAAGAATGTACCAGGCATACTTATGAAGCTTGCTTCCTCACCCCGCTGAAGGATCAGGAAGGATGGCAGATGAAACCCATAAAGAACATAAAGAAGACTCCCGCAGCCAATACCAATGGAGCAGTCATCCGCGGTGTCACACCAAGACCTAAGCCACCTCCAGTAAAGCCAGTATGGCGCACAGCTGAGATAGGGCCAGTCATCTGAATCCCCACTCATAACCGGAGAAGACAGGTCCCCCTACCTACACATAAGGAAGTAAGTCCTGCAGCTAGGCGTTTACAGCAATATATTAATGGGCTCGATGAATATGAACAGAAAAAGCCCGGGCACCTGCTGGTGAAAGACTGTATACTCTGGGAACAGCTCGAAGAATTGAAAAATTAAAGAGCAGTCTGAGGCAGAACAAGAAAAAGCTGAGACTGAACCCTTCTGGGGGCAGGGGCCAATAAAGCCAAATTCCCAGAAAAAGAAGAGACGGCCCAAGTCCAAGAAGGGAAAGAGGGTCGTGACAGTACAATGTAACACCCTGTCGGCACTCTTTACCTCGCCTGGGGAGAATGATGAGGATGAAACGTCAAATGCCCCGCTAGAAGCCAACCATGCCGAGGCCTCAACCTCAGCACATGCAACCCGCTCCGGAAGAAGGTGGGGGCGCCCACCACCAGCCAATCATAACATTATGTTTAGAGGGGAACAGCCCTACCAGATTCCTGAACCAGAGGTGCGGGGTGTCCAGATTCTGCCCCCTGCCAGCTTATACCAGGAAGAAAAGAAGGGAGGTCAAATTCCAACATTTCTGGAATTTCTATCCAGTCTAGACAATGGGCAATCGATACAGGCTGGGCCGGATAAAGGCAAGAGACCTCAGCAGTCTGCATCTGTAGCCCACAAGCAGAATGAGAAAGAGGAGGATAACTCTCCGACAGCACCAGGGGCCGTTGCTATAGAAGAAGCCCCCAAGAAATCAGTCCAGAGGTTGAAGCCAGCACTGGTCAGCAGAGGCCACGGGCACCACATGAACCTCCTAAACCCCGATGGGCTGAAGAAATGAGACTGTCTAATGTCAGGGTGGGCAGCCGGATCATGAAAATGCTAAAGAAGCTCCCTACCAGATTCTCCATCTGGGAGATTCTCTCTCTGAGTGAAGAGGCTCGCCAAGCAATTGTTGATGCCTTGCAGTCGCCAGCTCAATATGAAGCACTCTTGATAGAAGTGAATTCTGGGCCGTCAGTTACATTCACAGAGGATGACATGCTGATTCCGAATTCCGGCCATAACAGACCGCTGTATATGAGGGGCTCCCTGAACTGTCAGCCACTGAACAGGATACTGATAGATCCTGGGGCTGCCGTGAACATTCTCCCATACCGCATCTACCAAAAATATTACTTTGATCTTCAGCTTACCAAGGTCCGAGACATGAAAATTGCGGGATTCAACCAGAAATGTGAGACGCCCCTTGGGGTGGCTGATTTTAACCTCACATTGGGGGATCTCACTACCGTGGTACGATTCTATGTAATCGACTCCAACACCACATATAAGGCCCTGCTGGGGAGACCGTGGCTGCATGAATATCAGATAGTGCCGTCCACGCTACATCAGTGCATTAAATACTGCCATGAAGGAAAAGAAGAGAGGGTGTTTGCAGATCTGCATCCCTTCGAAGTATTCGAGTGCCATATGCTCGATGCATCCTACTACGCGGAGGTGTCGCAAAAGGGTGAAGAGAAAGAGGCTGTGGTCAGCCAGAAAAAGCCAGCGACGAAGGTAAGAAAATGGTCTCCCCCGCCACCAAAGGGCTATGTTAAAAAGCATGAGGTATCTCACATCTCTCATGATGGTGACTTTGCTCGGATCACCCCTCCTAGCATTCACCCGGATGATATCAATGAAGAAATGAAAGAAAAGTACACACAGGTGGAGGTTCCGCAAGATTAAGTTAAACCCATCGCCAGCCTAGAATACCAAACGGTGCTACCACTGAAGACTATGGAAATCCCTCGCTTCTGCGAGCCTCCTACAATATTCTACACCCGGGAGTCAGTCGAAGACGATGATCAAGACTGCATGGTCCCTGAAGAATCTGCAAACCGGATGGTGCCAATCACGGGCTTGGACTATACTACCCAGCGGGTTTCGCAGATGTTCTCTAAAATGCAGATGCCATCACTACAACCTGTTGCCCAAAAGAAGGCGTTCCAGGAGCTATGGGATCCGCCCCGGGATGATAAAGAACTGAGGAAGATCACTCAGCACCGGGGATTGGGTTATACCCTTCAAGAATACTATGAAGCTGAAGTGGACGTCATTTCTGTCTCCTACCAGCATGAAGACCCTCCCGAGGTGGGATATGACAAGTACCCCTCGGAAGATGAAGAAATCATTTATCAATCCATAATGAACAATGAAGCCCCAGACAGTCAGCCGGAGACGGGGACATCTGATGAAACAAAGAAAGATTGGTGCTGGGAAGACCTACATTGCGAAGAGGATCTGTTCCATGCTGAAGCAAAGTTTGACACGGGAATCCCGGATGAAGACCAAGTAGCCAAAGAGCTGAGGGAATGCCTGGAGTTTGAGCGCATCCTGGAAGAAGTCCGGGCTCTACAAAATGATGATCTCTCAAAGGAGTCTGCATCAGAAGAGCCTCTAAGGGCGGAAGACTCCATCTTTGAGTTTCCTGCTGATCCAGTTACGTCCTCGGGGCAGACTGAACAGAATACGACAATATTGGCCGTATATGATGAGCCAACACCCGCTGATGACCAGTATGATGAAACAGAAAATCATGAAACTGAAGAAGATTATATCCCGGGAGGCTTCATTAACTTACAAGAAGCCCCGCCCGAGGTCGAAGATGGAGGTCAGGCCACCGTGGATGAGCTTGTGGAAATAAATCTGGGGACCGCAGATGAGCCAAGGCCGACATTCCTCAGTGCACTGCTAGAGCCAGCTTCCAGGGAACAGTATATACAGTTCTTGAAAGAATTCCGAGACTACTTTGCATGGACATATGATGAAATGCCGGGACTGAGTTCTGATGTGGCACAGCACCGATTGGCAATAAACCCAGAGGCTAGCCCTGTAAAGCAGCCTTCCAGGAGAATGCGCCCTGAATTAATAAATCAGATTAACAAAGAGGTTGACAAGCTGATTGATGTAGGCTTTGTTGAAGAAAATCAGTATACTACATGATTAGCCAACATAGTGCCTGTAAAAAAGAAAAATGGGCAGATCAGAATATGTGTTGATTTCCGGGACCTTAATAAGGCTTGCCCGAAAGATGACTTCCCAGTACCAATCACTGAAGTGATGATCGATGCGACTACTGGTCATGAGGCCCTATCATTTATGGATGGGTCATCCGGATATAACCATATCTGGATTGCTGAAGAAGACAGAGTGCACACTGCGTTCCGCACTCCGAAGGGGGTATTCCACTACAAAAGGATGCCGTTTGATCTTAAGAATGCCGGCGCTACCTACCAAAGAGCTATGACCAAGATCTTTGATGATTTGCTCTTCAAGAAAGTAGAGTGCTACATTGATGATTTGGTAGTGAAAACTAAAAGAAGAGAAGACCATTTGCAAGACCTGAGGGTAGTATTCCAGAGGCTGCGCAAATATGAACTCAAGATGAATCCCATGAAATGCGCCTTCGGCGTGTCCAGTGGAAAATTCCTCGGGTTTATTGTCCGTCATAGGGGCATTGAAATTGACCCATCCAAGATTAAGGCTATCCAGGAGCTCCCTCCACCAAGGAATCTGTCCGAGCTGAGATCTCTGCAAGGGCGTCTGGCCTATATCCGACGATTTATATCAAATCTATCGGGAAGATGCCACCCCTTTCACAAGCTCATGATGAAAGATGTGTCGTTCCTCTGGGACGATGGCTGTCAGGAAGCCTTTGAGAAGCTGAAAGAATATCTCAAGACCCCTCCGGTGCTGGGGGCACCAATTAAGGGCAGGCCCTTAATACTATACATCGCAGCCACATACTGTTCTCTGGGGGCAATGCTGGCACAGATAAATGAAGAAGGCAAAGAACAAGCCTTGTACTACCTAAGTAGAAGGCTGATTAGAACTGAAGAAAGCTACAGCTACATAGAAAAGACCTGCTTGGCACTAGTCTTTGCTATCAAAAAGCTTCGACACTATATGTTGTCACATGAAGTCAGATTGATATCTGCAGCAGATCCGCTCAAATACATATTGACTCAGCCAGTACTAAAGGGCCGATTGGGCAAATGGGCAGTGATCCTGATGGAATTCAATATTACCTATACACCCCAGTGGGTGATAAAAGGACAGGCCGTGGCTGATTTCTTCGCAGAGCATCCTATGCCGGAAAATGACATGCTAGGGACTGAGTTACCCGATGATGAGACACTCGAGGCCTGCCAGACCCAGTCAGTTATGTGGCAACTATTCTTTGGTGGAGCATCCAGAACAGAGACAGACTCCGATGGAAAGACCAGAATACGGGCTGGAGCCGGTATTGTGCTGAAATCACCAGAAGGGGAGGTCGTGCATACTTCCTGCTCTATAAACAAGCCCTGCACCAATAATGAGGCCGAGTATGAAGCTCTGATAATCAGGCTATATATAAGCCTCAACATGGGTATCCAAATGCTTCAAGTATTCGGTGATTCGATGCTGATAATAAAACAGATCCAAGGGGAGTTCGAAGTACGGAAGCCAGAACTGAATCCCTACCACCAAAAAGCTGTGCGCCTCATGGCGAAATTCTACCATATTGAGCTCAAGCATGTGGGCCGTGGACACAATGCCCAGGCTGATGCACTGGCAAAGTTGGCCAGCTCACTAGCAGTCCCACCAAATAAGACACTGAACATTGTCGTTATGAACCGGCGGCAAGTCCCCAGTATGCTAGAAGAGTGCCCCGAAGGAGACGAGGTTGCCACCGTTAGCACAGAACAAGCATCTGATTGGAGACAATACTTGCTGCAGTGGTTTCTACACCAACAACTGCCGCAGAAAAGAGAAGAAAAGATGAAACTCCTAAGAATCAAAGATTCTTATGAACTCAGGAATGGAATTTTGTTCCGAATAATGGCAGATGCACGCAAGAAGATTCTACTCCGCTGTCTGTCCACTGAGGAAGCCTGGCAAGCAATGAAAGAAACACATGCTGGGACAGCAGGTGCCCACCAGGCTGGCCCCAAGATGAAGATAGAAATCAAGAAGCTGGGCTACTATTGGCCCACCATGTTTGAAGACTGCTGTAAATTTGCAAAATCATGCCAGAAATGCCAGGAGCATGCTACTGTGCCTAGAAGGCCTCCTACGACTCTGCACCCTACAGTTCCCAGTTGGCCGTTTGCACAATGGGGAACAGATGTAGTCGGGCCACTGCCGACTTCCTCGGCCGGACATAAGTATATACTGGCCATAACAGATTACTTCTCCCGATGGGCAGAGGCTATAGCATTAAGAGAAGTGACTGGTGAATTGGTCGCCAGATTCATCAAACGGAACATTATCTTCCGGTTCGGGATCCCCAGCCGAATAATATCCGACAATGGAAGTCATTTCAGAAATCAGAAGGTCTATCGACTTGTTGAGAAATATAAGATCGAATGGAGGGCCTCCACTCCTTACAATCCACAGGCAAACGGATTGGCAGAAGCTTTTAACAAGACTCTCTGCACCTTGCTGGCCAAGGTCGTCAATTCTAATAAGAAGGACTGGGAAGAGAAAATGTATGAAGCTCTGTGGGCATACCGCACTGTCTTCAAGACACCTACAGGGTGCTCGCCATACTCGCTGGTATACGGCTCAGAGGCAATGGTTCCGCTAGAGCTGGAAGTCCCGTCACTCAGAGTGGCGGTCCAATATGGCCTGGCCCGTGGCGAACAGACCAATGCAGAAAGAAGACTAGAAGAACTGGCTGAATTGGAAGGGAAGCGCCTCCGAGCTTAGAAGAGTATCCAAATGTATCAGGCCCGCATGGCCACTGCATTCAACAAACTCGTAAAAGGACGGGAATTCAAGAAAGGTGACCTCGTCATGGTCAAGAAAAAAGAAGTCATGGCGTCCAACCCAAAAGGGAAGCTGAATGCTAATTGGGAAGGTCCTTATGTGATACAGCGGGTCTACGAAGGAGGGGCCTACGTGGTTGTTAACCATCGAGGGGAAATCCAATTCTCACCACTCAACGGAAGGCATCTGAAGCTGTATCATACAGCACAACCAACATTCCCCGAGTAATCGGGCAAAGTCTACCCTTTCTTGGTCTAGCGGCACTCCGCCCTAGCCAATGCTACCCTCATCTTGAGCTGGTGGCGTTTCGACTTGTCACCCTTGTGGACGTCAAAAAAAATGTTGATGATGATCATACGGCATGCACGTCTCGACACTCGAGAGTGAGTCGAAGACGGAAATGCCGAATAAACCTCATGCCTCGCCCGATCAGGATGAGGACTCGCTTGGTGGTCCGCTAGCCGATGAGGGAGCCCCCCAGGCGGAAGATACGGCCACAACTCTATAGCCGGCCATGCCGAGAGCCGAATCGAAGAAGAGTCGGGAACTCCGACACAGCCCGACGTGCACCGAAAGTCACACAGAGTCTGGGACCGAGCCCCAAAGCCTGCGAACGGAACATTGTAGAGGTCATACATAGCAACCGGAACCTTCTGGGAATGTCGACATTCACGTAAAAAGGCCGCGACTTCGAGAAGAATCCGTTTAGTGCCTAAAACGGCACGAAGGGGCCTTAAAACGGCGCGCCTTAAAACGGCGCGCCCCCCTCTTAAAACGGCGCGCCCCTCTTCTTTTGTTTAGCTACACGGCGCGCTAGAAGGGCCTTCATCTTTGCTTAAAATGGCGCCCCTTTGAATATGGCGCCATTTTAACCCCTGAACATATTCTCTGAAGCGCTTCCGGCGTGCAGTGAAGCCATCCCGTCATCAATACGGTCCCCTGTTTCCTACGAACAGCACGTCGACGAATTGCTTAAAATGGCAAAAGGTCTGCTTCGATCCGTTGGGCATCCAAGCATGTTCTTCAAATGGAAACTCTCGAGCCCTGCACCGTCGAACGCTCACTTCATCCGTCGGCCGCCCATTCTCCTGCAAATGATGAAAGCGGCGTGTCTCGCGATGGATATGCCAGCAGAGGAGGAGGCCATGCCTCTGCCCCCCTCCCGGTCACACTGTAGCCTCATCGGAGGTGACGTCCACGACAACGGCACTCGACACGGTGACACGGCAGAGGCGTTACAGGCGAAGCAAGATGGAAAGAAGAAGAAATAAAGAGAAATAAGGGGGGGGGGGGGCTCTCCCTTCGACAGGGCCACTGGCCCCTATAAAAAGCCCACCACGGGGAACTTTGATCGGTTGGAGAAGAGGGACGACTCTTGGAAGCTTGAAAGGCAGAAGCTTTTCTTCTGAGAGAAACCCCTTGAAGCCCGAAGCCTGTGTGAAGAAGAAGAGAAAAAGAGTGGGAGAGAGAGGGGAGGAAGAGTGAGAGTCAGCCGTGTGAGGGTGGGTCATTGTCTTTCTCCTCTTCCCTTGTATTCTGCTCGGCGACGTCCAGCCCCGATGTAGCTCTTCTGTTTAAATGGAAATGAAGCATGGGGCCTTCAACCCCGATCCTCACTTATCTCCCTCATGAAACCCGATTTTGATGCTCGCTCATCCCATCCCTTTTGCAAGTCCATATGTTTTCGTCGGATCATATATGAATAGATATGTACATATGTATCTGTAGATAGATATGTACGTATGCATGCATTCACTTCTCTTTACTGCTATCCCCTGGATCTCCCCTCCGCCATGTTCATGTGTCGGCTTCGGCTCTCACGCTGTGTTCGGCCACGATCGGATGACTCCTGGGTCACCAGAATCCCTTGTAGGCTTGCCCTCAGGACCTCCGGCCCCATACGGGAGAAGTCTACATGATCGCAACAACCCATGGGTCACCAGTTTCCCTTGTAGGCTAGCCCTCGGGATCTCCGGCCCCAAATGGGGTAATTTTACTGGTGTCGTTGCTTATGCACACACCGGGATGTTTCGGGGCCGTCGGAGTTCTCTCCGCATGGCGCGCCCCATTTTTTCCCCCAGAACCTTCCGATCTAGGGGAGGTGCTGCCCGATTCTCGCCAGGGCCAAGAACAAGTGAACAAATTGAGCCACTCAAGAACGAACTGAGTTTTAATCCAATACACAGTAAACTCTGTGAACTGAACCCCCCTGAACGAACACTTAAGCATCCACGCTAATCCACCTGAATAAACAATTAAAACACTTAAATCTTCTTTCCGTAAACATAATCTATCCATAAGATGAACAACTAATCAATAGACCAACTTACAGTTTAAAGAAACAAGAAACAGAGCATAAAAGGGTTGAAATAAAACCTCTTTGAAGCTGTCTCGGCGTGGCCTAATCTGGTGCGGTCACCCCTCACCGCGCCGATTTAACACCATTCTTGTAACCCCATCTCCTTCTTTGGATGCTAAACGGCGCCCCCCCCTCCATCTCCATTTCCATCTTAAACCGGCGCGCCTCTCCCCCATGGGAGCCTCTCTACCCGGCGCGCCCTTCTACCTTGTTTAACCATTAAAACGACGCGCCCCCGTGGAAGCCTCTACCTAGCGCGCCCCATGGCACCTCCCCCCTTGTTCAACCATTAAAACGGCGTGGCCACAAAACCGGCGCCCTCCCCCCCCCCCTTAACGTCCTTAAAACGGCGCGCCTCCTCTCCATCTCTTTCACTGTTCACCTTAAAACGGCGCCCCCATTTGCTCCCTTGGACCCTAAAACGGCGCCCTCCTCTTGATACTAATCCGGCGCACCCCGTCCCCGTTGCTTCCTTAAACCGGCATGCCTGAAAGGGAGAAAATGCTTAATCAAATGAGAGAAAAGAATTAAATCCAATGAATAAAACTAATCAAAAGTTTCTCCCTCTACTATAATCCAAACTTTGTTCCGGGGGCGCTGCCCCCCTGACCGCGCAGTTCGATCCATGTGCGAGGGCGCACGTTGTCGAGTTTTGGCTTTACACTTAACAACCCGCTCCCCCGGACTGTGTAATGATGCCCCGTGGTGTTGGACGTGGACCTCGGGATCCCCGACATGGTCATGATCCGTGCACCTCTTGGGCCGATAGTTCATCAGCTTGACCCACTTCTTCCGGGATCCGATCCCACACCCACATGAAACGGGCCGTACCTACGGCAGATATCCGAACGTCTTTGTTGTTACCTTCGATGCTTCGAATATGGACTCTCGACCGAATACTGGATGATCCGTTAGTGACTGATATATATATATATACCGGGATCTAATCCCGCACTTGCATTAAATTTGCCGCACTCGCAGCAAGTATTCGTATGGTTTTGAACGTCATTTTGCATACCGATGCGGAGGGTTTAAATCATGTCAACCTAACTCGCATGCTTTAATGAAGAATGATCTTTAGGTCATTTGGCCCCTTTTCTTGGCGATTAATCAGAGGTCTTCCCCTCTCCGAGGGGATGTAATTAACGTCGTGGCCTTTATGGCGCGGCGGGTCTCCAGTCCCGACCCGATACCTACAATCGTCTGATTAGTCAGACGGAGCGCACCCCGGGCTTCGGACCACTCCAGTCTTGAAGCCCAAACACATTGTCACCTAGGTGACTGGCACGCCCTCGCACTAGATAAACCGATAAACCGATAAAAAGAACACCCCGATATCTTTCACGAACACGAAATCCAGTGCGTTCCACAAGTTGGCACGCCCGGTGGGAGAGATGATCTCGAATCGATATAACCACCAATATCCCAATATTTTCATCCAACGAAATCCAGTGTGTCCCACAACCCTCTAAAAAAAAGGGAAAAAGGAAGGAAGAAGAAAGAACAAAAAAAAAGAAAGTAAAAAATGGGGTTAAAAATAGAGATACCCCGCCAGACTTGCTCCTATATGAGGGACAAGTGCAAAAATGGCCCAAAACCCAGCTGTGGTGAAAACTCGAAAGGGCACTGCAGGAAAAATCGGGTACCCCGCCACGTGAAAACCCGAAAGGGCGCGTGGGCAAAAGCAAGAGGGGGCTGGCTCCGGTGAAAACCCGAAAGGGCGCTTGGGTCGGTAATGTGGTGATTCCAAAGAAAGCCTCACCTCCCACCATAAAGCTCCTCGTCGATCGACCGGCGCTTTGCCCGATCAACGATTAAACCCATCCGGAATGGACCTTACGTCTATTCTGTTGAAGCCTTCATGCATTGCTCAAGAAAAATTCCCTCGATAATAAGCCCACCTCGGGATAGACCTTCCGTCTGTTCTGATAAAACACTTCCACTTGTTTTTGTCTGAGACCCACCACGGTAGAACCGGCCCGGTTTAGACCTTACGTCTATCCCGCTGAAACCTATCTTACGTCCCGCCGTGATGAAACCTACTGTTGATCGATTGGCACACTGCCCGATCAACAATAAAACCTGTCTGGTTTAGACCTTACGTCTATCCCGATGAAACCTATGAAGTCCTTGCATTGGTACAAACCCAATACCGATGATGAAACCTGCTGTTGATCGATTGGCACACTGCCCGATCAACAATGAAACCTGTCTGGTTTAAACCTTACGTCTATCCCGATGAAACCTATGAAATCCTCGCATTGGTACAAACCCAATACCGATGATGAAACCCGCCATTGATCGATCGGCATCTCGCCCAATATCAATGATGAAAACCCTATCCAGTTTGGACCCTACGTCTATCCTGATGAAACATATGAAATCCTTGCATTGGTATGAGCCAATACCAATGATGAAACCTGCTATCGATCGGTTGGCACATTGCTTGATCGACGCTAAAACCCATCCAGGGTAGACCTTCCGTCCACTCTGACATAGCACAACACTGCTCTTTGAATTGATTCAGACCCTCCGTCTGGATAGAGCATGAAACTTTGTTCCTTTGCGTTAATGTTAAACCCCACATTAACGATGAAACTCATATTTTCAGCAAACGGCCTCGTGCCCGAGCTGCTATCTATATCCTCTAAATCAATTCGGACCTTTCGTCTGGATAGATCATGAAACCCTACTTCCCTTTGCATTGATGTTGATACCCACATCAATGATCGTGTGTCCACAATAAACATATGGCGCCATGGTCCATAGGATGAAAGTTCTGGTCTTAGAAAAGACAATGAAAAAGGAAAAGAGAAAGAAAACGACAAAAAGTATATAAAAAAATGGGGTTGAAAATAGAGATACCCCGCCAGACTTGTTCAGGCATTCTGGACAAGGGCAAAAATGGCTAAAACCCAGCTGTGGCGAAAACCCGAAAGGGCACTACAGGCAAAATCGGGTACCCCGCCACGTGAAAATCTGAAAGGACGCGTGGGCAAAAGCAAGAGGGGGCTGGCTCCGGCGAAAACCTGAAAGGGCGCTTGGGTCGGTAATGTGGTAATTCAGAAGTTCCATGCCAACCGGCACGTTGCCTTCACCTCCCCTTCACTGATGAGGCCTTCCGTCGGTCATCTGGCTCTATGCCCCACCGATGATGAAGCCTTTCCGGGGTAGATCTTACGTCTACCCTGATGAAATCTACATACCCTCTCTTCACATGTCCCACCAACAATAAAACCGGTCACCAGTCTGATAAAGCCTGGCCGGTTCAGACCTTACGTCTGTCCTGATCAAACTCCTAAACCTTCCCTTGATCGATCGGCTCCTTACCCGGTCAATGATGAAACCCTACCAGGATAGACCCTACGCCTAGCCTGATGAAACCCACGTATTTCTTGGCAAAGTCCCACCCGCCATAAAACCTACTGGAATAGACCTTACGTCTGTCCTAACGGGACCTACACCTCTACGTACGTCCCACCGTTGATCGACCGGCACCTCGCCCGATCAATGATAAAATCCTATGGCCGGTTTAGACCTTACGTCTATACTGATGAAACCTATGAAACTCCTTGCGTCGATATAAGCCCCATATCAACGATGAAACCAACCACTGATCGACTGGCACCTCGCCCAATCAGTGATGAAACCATGCCCAATTAAAACCCTGCCAGTTTAGGCCTTTTGTCTATTCTGATGAAACTTATAACACTTTCTTTGCATCGATATAAACCCAATATCGATAATAGAATTAGCTATTGATCGACCGGCACCTCGCCCGATCAATGATGAAATCCTATCTAGTTCAGACCCTACGTCTGTCCTGATGAAAAACACACACCCTTCAATGTCCCGCCTGCGTTAACCTCTATCCAGTCTAGACCTTACATCTACTCTGATGAAACTTGTAAAACTCCTTTGCATCGATACAAACCCAATATCGATGATGAAACCAGCTATTGATCGACCGGCACATTGCCCGATCAATGATGAAACCCTATCCAGTTTAGACCTTACGTCTATCCCGATGAACCCTATGAAATTCCTTTGCATCGATACAAACCCCATATCGATGATGAAGCCAACCATTGGTCGATCGGTACATTGCCCGGCCAATGATGAAACCTGTTCAGTTCAGACTTTACGTCCATTCTGACGGGAACCACATACCCTTTTTTTTTTACGTCCCACCTGTGATCAAGTCTACCCAGTCTAGACCTTATGTCTATTCTGATGAAACCTATTAAACTTATTTGCGTCGATATAAACCTCATATCGATGATAAAATCCGTCACTGGTCGGTTGGCACATCGCCCCGGCCAGCTTTGAAACCTATCCGAGATGAACCATCCGTTTGTTCCAGACGATGTTCTAAACCTCTTTTATTCAGCTACCCCCAGGATTGGGTTTAAGCACCCTCCGGATACCATCGCGCGGTGGAGCGAGTTCCCCATCCTTTCTTTGAAGGGGTGGACGCTCTCCTGCTAGGTACGGGCTATTCCCATAGGGACCGCTGAAACCGCTGCCCAATCGTCGTGAAATATTGACGGTGCGATAAGTTAAGAACAAACCACATATGAGACTGGTATAAAGATTCCTTTCCATTGAATAAAAAAGGGAATACAAGAAGGGCCCCTGAGGGGGAATTGTGTTACAAAAAGGGGAAAATAGATATTCACGGGCGCCGGAATATGTCTTCGAAGGCCAGAAGCCCTACATACGGGGCAGCCCCCAGCTCATGAAGTCGAGCCTCCTCCGCCTGCAGCCGAGCAGACTCGTCCTGAAAGGACGCCACCTGCCCCTCCAACAGGGCTACCTCCTCCGCAAGCTGCGGCCGAGAAGTTGTTATCTGCGGCAGTTCAGCCCGGAGGTCAAACAGTTCAGCCTCCAGGATGGTTATCAGGCTGCGCACGAACTGCTCCCGCTGCGCCAGAGATTGCAGTTGGCATTGGCACTCCTGGAGAACAGAGCCCACCTTCTCCAGCTCAGATTTGCACTCCTTCCTTTGCAACTTCAAAGTTGCCAGTCTGTCAGACATAATGTGTGCCAAGAAGTCCCGGCGATGTATAAGCTTCAACAACAATAGAACCCGCTGGGCCCATATTTCCATGGGACAGCCCATCGCCTGTAGACCGGCGGTGAAACGCTCGGCTATCTCCTTCAGCCGCAGATAAGTCAGTCCAGGCTGGGACTCCACCAGCTGGCGCAGCATGTCAAGATTTTGCCAGACAAAACTCTCAGAAGAAGCGAAGCCAGGAGAAGGAATTGGAGCTACTTCGAAAGTCACCTCACTGTCAATGTCCGCCCATGGTGTAACATCAGGCTGGGAAGAGGAAGACGGGAGGTCTGCGAAAGGTGCCAACTGAGCTCTCTCTGCAACCCCTGATGAAACCAAGAGGCCTTCCACCTCCATCTCCTCGGGAGTTGCTATTTGAATGCTCGTAGGGGCAACTTTAATAAGTGCTGGAGCGGCTGCTTCCTGGGTCCCCAATATGATACCCGCATCTTCAGCACCCTCTTCTTGGGGCACCTCCTCCTCAGATTCCGAAAGCAAGGAGATCGATTCTGGGTCAGTTATGGACAATACTCCGATCTCTGTGGCAGCTACCTCCCCTTCTTCCATCCCCGCTTCAGCGGCCAGTTCCTTCAATGATAAGGCGGCAGGGGCTACGGACTGTAGAGGCAAAAATTCAGTTTCCATAATTACTGTTACGGAAATTGCTAACTCCGGCGCAATGGTCATCACTGCGGCTGGTATAAAGGCAGAACCCCTAACGGGGTCCGTCTCAGCTCTGAAATCCAAGACCCGGATGAGGGCCGAACTCTCCCCCGAGGTCCTCAAGTCCAGCAATGCTAAGTCTGTAGAAGACTGTACCCTCACCGGCACAGGGCGGATTATCTCAGAAGCGCCTGTGCAGGTGGCTGACGAAGCAGGAACAATAGCCAAGGTGTCAGATAGAGTGGCTTCAAAGGCTGCAGTCGCTACCGGGCTAGCAACAGGGGATTCCTGTGAATAGATCAATGCAACATCAAGCAGCAGATAACAAAAAATAATAATAACAATAATGAGGAAAAGGAGAGAGACCCACTTCTAATGTGATGTCGATATCCTCAAAGGAGTGCAAGGAAGAGGAAAGCTCCGCTGCTGAAGCAGCAAAGGGAGGAGTTATATCTGCCTCGGTGTCCAAGCCAGCAAATTCTTCCGGTAGTTCCTCCTCAGAAGATGGCACCAGCAGTTTGGAGGGGGTGAACAGTGGGACAATGGCAGTACATACGAATGGGGCCTCTGATTGGGAGATACCCTCCGTCTCGCTCTCGCTGAAATCTGCTCCTTCTCCCTCTGCCTCGGAAGCGGTCGCGGAGGTGCTAGAAGAGATTTCCACACTATCCACGGGCGGGACTTGCGTCCCTAACGTCTGCCTAGATGAAGACCGGGTAACTATGCGCCTCATAGGGACAAGGCCCCGTTTCATCTGGGTCTTATGGCCCTCCTGTGGCTGAGTTACATCGCCAGCTGCTCCTGTAACTGCAGCCCCCTCACCGGCCATCATTGCAGGGAAAGGCTCGTGAGAAAGATAATAAACAGATAACCAAAATGTGCAAAAGAAGATGAAAAAGCACACTTACCCTCCGCCTCACTAGCCGGCGTGGGGGAAGGCAATCTGGTCTCCACCACGGAAGGTGTCACAACTAGCTCTTGGGCTGCGCAAAAAGGGGGGGGGGTCAAATTCAAAGATTTCTGTAAAATTCAGCAAAAGACGATGAAAGATACAACTGCAGGCTGTTGATGTTACCCTTGACTGACGTCTGGGCGCCCTCCCTTTGAGATTCAAACTCATCAAAGGAGGGGATATCAAGAAAAGGGGTCCAAGGGTCTGTCACTGCTGAAGCCGACTGCCGAGCATGGGCCTTCTTAGCCTTCCTGGCCTTCCCAACTGCAGTCTTCACTGCAGAAATCTTTCTCTTCTTGCCCGGAGGCAGGGGAGTGGTCATCGGTGCTGCTGCAGGGACTTCGAAATAAGCAGGCTTCTCAGCTTGCGTAATGATTTTTCTGTAAAGCCCCTGTCGCTTTATATCTGGCCTATCTGTTGAAGACATCAAAGAAGCAATGAGACCAGTAGATGCAGAGTTTAAATAACAAATAGAAAGCACTACAGTCAGAAAGGAAAGATCATACCTGCTGGGCCGTCATAAAAGATAGAAAGCGGCCAGTACAGATAAGCTACCTCCTTGGAGCGGAGAGCAGCCTCCTTGACAAGCCAACAGACATCACCAAAGGTCTGGCACTTCTCCACTAAGGATGCCAGATCGCTATGACCATGAAAATCAAGACATCGAAATAAGTCGAGGTGATCCATGCCCCAGCCATCGACATAATGAAAAGAGATAAACAATGGCTTATTCAATATGCCGGCTATCGGACTCTCTGCAGATAACCCATGCACATTCAGCAGAATAAACAGCCAAGACGTGTGCTTGTAGTACGTCTGAGTCCTATCCTCCCTGCGCACAAACGTCCTATAGGGATGAAATCTATCTGTCGGACCCTTCCAGGGGACGACTGTCAGGAGCGGCTCTTCAACAGGGAAAGGGTACTGTTGCGCCTCCAAACGAGCGCCTCCTACGTGGCACAGATGTTTCAAGTTCTTCATAAAAGTATCTTCGTTAATGGCAGCGAAGACAGGAGCGGGCGGCTCGGAGCCTTCTTCTTTCAGAACTCGACGCTGAGCCAGATAGTTCTCGGCCTCCCTCGGATGTTGTGAATAAATCCTTTTTAGGTGGGCCTCGGGGATATCAAATACCGGCCCGGGCTGTTGTTTCAGGAAAGAACGCTCGGCCACGTCCCAGAATGCACCCCTGCCATCCCTGTAAAAGCTGGTCCGAATGTTCCACCATTTGATATACTCTGATGTGACACGGGGAACACGGTTGGAAATAGTGGGAACTCTGAAAACTACGCCATCAAGGCGATGATAGAAATCCCACCACAACCTGCCATCGCCGACAATGGCGGATCCGTGCTTGGCCCGGCTATCCAAGGGAAACTGGGCAACTGATGTAGGGATATGCTGGTCATAGCCAAAGTTCCGCCCGAAGCAGAATGGATAATATGGTTCCAGAAGAAGCAGACCACCCTTCCTGAAGACTAAAACACTGGGTCGAATGGCCATAGCCCATCTAACCAGCTCCGGCTCCAGAATAGACTGAACAGCATTAGCCCCTGAAACGGGGTGAACATAGGTCTCTACCTCTTCCATCTTACACTCTCTTTGAGAATGAACCAAAGGAGCTGAACCTGCTGCCAAGCTCCAGAAATGAATGCTGCCAGGGGCGTGCACTGGTACCCTTATCAGTCGGCCCCTTATTTTGAACAACTGGTCAGAAAAAGAGCCAGGTTCGGCACTGGCAAATTCAATCATTCTGGGTAACACTGTATCTGCCTGCAGAGTTCTAGGGGCCAATTCAGGAAATAGACTGCAGACCCATGCATTGAAGAAATGAAAGGGGCCCACGGTCCTCAAAGAGCGGGGAGTCCGATGCTTGTACAAATCCCCCAAAGATTTATAGATTAAACACAAGGCCACTGGGCAAAGTGACAGCCTCATTCCCCAGGCCATCTGGCATGCCGAGTATATGGCTTCGGGCCGAATGATTGTCTCGTCCCCTTGAGGGAGAGCGAAAGTGCACAACCAGAATGTGAAGTAAGCCGCATAATGTGTGATAGGGTCCACCCCTGCTGGATTTGGACCACCATCGCCTACACGGCGCAATGAAGATGGCAACGCTGACTTATAGCGAGGAGCCCTTATCTGCTTGCTGGCAGTCGGACCCATGGAAGGGAAGTCTGCATATTTTAAGGGACTGTCAAAGAAATACTGAATCCACTGCCCTATCCGGACCCTCAGCTTGCTGCCTTTCCCTCGAGGATGGTAACCCTTGGAGGATCCTCTACTATGTGCCAGACAGATGGAGCGATAGGCCTTCATTAAATACCGGTAGGAATAGCCAAGTGAATACTTGCCTTCGCCATCTGAGCTATCCTTCTCGGAATCCGCCAAGCAGACCTCTTCATACGGCTCGCCGTCAATAGGCATACCAGAAAGCTGTGACAAACTCCAGAGGTCGAGAGATGTTTCGCCCTCTGCTGTGTAAAATATGTTGAATAAAGGGCAGAATACTTCAAACATTCCACAGCATAACCCTCGGGATATGGGATAGCGTAATCTATAAGCAAAGACACTATGATATACCCCGGCTCTGATCAGCAGAGGGGCGTATTCCTTTAAAACAAACTCGGTGAACTCCACCGCTCCCACCCGGAACAGGTGGGCGTCAGTGATCTTGGTATCTCCAAACCAATCGGCAGCCAGATGATACTTGAACTGGACGGCCGAACAATTCAACACAAAGGGCTCTTCGCGGTACCCCCATTTTATCGGTGCCAGGAATAGACCATAGCCAGGTTTCTCCCTATGAACTCGGCCACTAGCATTATCCCACCGGGCAGGTGTAAATTCCGGGGCCCGGGTCAACATTTTCTTCTCCGGCTCTAGCTCTGATATACCGAGGACTGCGTCCCAGTCGCGCTTCTCCCCGGGAAGATAGATGGCCTTGTGGCGGTACACCGACTCCTTCAGACTATCTTGTTCGGCAAGGATGGCAGCCTCGACAGCACGGGCTACTCGATAGTCTCGCATGCCACCCACTGTGAAAGTTCGGATGAACGGCATTAGGTGGCGGTCCTTCGGAAGATCCGGCCGATAGTCTTTGCCCCGTCTGAAGCATGTCTCCATTGCAGTGGAATATACCCTCGATGTTGATACTGTATCGGTCTCAGAATCAGACGATTCGTCAACGGCAGCAACTTTGTCATACCCGAAGTCTAGGCTATGCACGTTCAGCCAATTTACTACAGCCCGTGATATATCTAGCTGCGCTGACGAGTTCGCCCCAACAGCTCCAGAAGATGTAGCAGCAGAGCTGGAAGCCATTGCAATGTCTGCAGTCAGAGAAAATATGTGAATGAAAGTCGTAAAATAAGAAACCATCTTATAAAGATTATAGTGTGAAGCCATGTGAAAATTTCGGCAGCATCTCCCCTTATTCAGGGTCTGCCCAAAGAAGATAGGGAGTCACCCACCAAGAGGGAGTGATCCCGGAAGTAAAAGGGATTTAATCCCCAAAATAACATCCTACCCGGGTGAAATCTAATGAAACGGGAAGGAAGCTGGATGGCTGAGGGGAAGAGCTCGCCACCACCGCCGAGAGGGTGAAGAGAGAGAAGAGGGAGTGAAGAATGAGGAGAAACCAGGCTCCCGACTCCTCAAATAGCGGAAGCAGAAGAGAGGTTCTCGGCGCGGCCTTTAGTGCGCCGAGAACCCCCCCTAATTCGAAAAAGCCCGCCAGAAAAGGGCAGGCCGAGAGCCCCCCATATGCCAAAAGGCGCGCCGAGAACCCCTGGGACCGGGCGCGCGATAAGCCCTGCCGAAAGCCATGCGCCGAGAGCCAACGCGCAGAGAAGGCTGTGCCTAAAGGCCGTGCGCCGAGAAGCTCACGCCAAGGGTGTTCAAGGCAAAGAAATTGAGAGAAATCAAAAGAAATGCCAAAGTAATGATGCTTCCAAGCTGCAAAATGAAAGATGACTAGAAATGCCAAGCTGATAAATGGGTTCAGATGTTGAATGATATATGCACCTGCAGGCACCGTGTCACTTATCCTGCATTCCCGCCACCTGCAAGTGGGGGGCATTTGTTGACACCTGAAATATAACTAAGAATAAAGATGAGACCAAAGAGAAAATTGAACCATACATGAAACTCTCAGAGATTCCTGCAGAGCCAAAAAAAAAGTTATCACCCAGCTGAAGTCCTTCCCGGCCAAGCTGATATCCGGTGTTGTCATCGCTCAGATGACAGTGCTGATAAAGAATTGCAGTCTATTGACTGATGAAAACCTCCAGAAGCATTCTGATGAAACTATATCAACTCACCAACGAAGGGGCCTTCGCCTATTCTGACAGGCTCAGAAGGGTTAGCAAATGAAAAGACTTTTTTCAGGCTGGATAGCTTTGACAGCTTATGCCCGCTGATAAGAAGAATTAAAAACATTGAAAGCCCTAAATGGGCCCACGAGTGTGGCGCCGGGAGCTCCTCACCAAAGCCCAAAGCCCATGAGGGTGGCGCCGGGAAGCTCCCCATCCGAACTAAGGCGCGCCGGGAAGGTGCGAAAAATGCACCGAAGTTGATCAGGCCGAGAAGGGGGGGTGCTGTTCCTATAAAAACCCCCATTTCCTCCACTTACAAAAGAGAAAAAAAAAGAGGGCAGATAGATAGAGACTTCGAAGAGAGGTCGAAGAGAAGCTAAAAAGCAAAAGAGAGATATATATATAGATAGCCAGAAGAACAGGGAGAGAGAGCCTCCTCCACTGAGAAAAGAGAGAAGAGATCAATCCCAAGAGAAAGAGAAGGAGAAGAAGCTCCAGGTGGGCAGCTGGGGAGGGAGAGGAGTCAATGCTCTGCCCTCCCCCATGTTTTCTTTTCTTCTTCATGTAATCTTATGAGTTTTCTCTCGATTCATCGTATGTAACCGGGATATCCCGGCCTCTGTTTCATCTCCCTTTCCCCATTCTCTCCTTGTGATTGGTGTGAGTCTTAGGATGATGTGATGAAATGAAATGCTACCATGGCCCGTTTGGGTGCTGGGTAATTGAGATATCGGCCGTCTATCTTTCCATCTGCTGCTATGTCTTTCCCTCATGCATTTTCGTTCTTAGCTCAATTGAAGCGCACCTGATTCTCCGATGGGTCTTCGGGCTCAGTTGTCTTCAATGGAATAAATGTGGCTCTGGATATACCGATGTCCCTCGCCGTTCGTCGTTGTTTGCATAAAGCCGCCCAGGCTTGCCCCAGGGCCAGAGACAGACCATCTCTTGGCTTCTAGGGCAGTCTGCTACTGATATTGGCAATAACCCTAACGGCCTGCTCGAGATCCCCTTTCCACAGGAATAAGTAAGCTACTTCGATGGATTGATACCGAGGGTTTCTAATCCGATTCCAGTATAAACAGTTCCATCAGGGTCGTCCCTGGGGCCAGAGACGGCCATCTCTTGGCTCCTAGGGCGACCAAAGATGCCAGCAAATGATCTCCTAAGGGTCAATAACATATGCCGACTCAAAACCCCCCCAGTAATTGGCTTCTCCGATTCCCGTCGAGCCCAGCCCATCTTTGGCAAATTAAACCCATGCCCAAGTAACCCAACCGGAATCCCAGCCTGAAAACCCCCAAAATTCCCTCTAATCAGGACTAAAATCCAAGAGAACCCCAGAACAGAGTATCGTCGAACCTCCTCAAGCCTTTTCGGAGCCATGAAAAGCTCCCGGCGCGGGCCGCGCCGGGAACCTCACGCTGAGAGCCCCTCCTCCTTCTTTAAAACCATGCTGAGAGCCCTGGGTCGCGCCGAGAAGCCCCTCGCGCCGGGAACCCCCTTTGCCTCCCAACTGCGCCGATAACCAAGTTTCTACCCTTTATTTTCCCCTTGATCGCTTCGTCCACGTACCCTGAGACGTTCTTGAGTCGTCATGTACACCCTCGGAGATAAATTAACAGGGGATTGACCTCCCCTACATTCCTATATCCTGAATGGGATTCACATGCAACCTCGCGGGTCTGATGGACCTTGTCTTTACAAGGGCTTCGTCGGTCTCCGAGAAGGGAAATAGTGACCGATGCTAGAGACATGTATAGTCTCCTTGAGCCTTAGTGCTCCCTCACTTTCCGGCTTTCATCCCGGCACTCCGTGGATGTCAGCCTATATCACTCCCTAGCAAATGCTCGGTCCGGGGGCGGTGCTGCCAAAATTCTCCCAGGAGCTGGCTATGAAAGATGCATGACAGCATCGAAACACAAAAAAAAATGTAAAAAAAATAAAATAAATAATAATAATAATAATAATAATAATAAATGTTTGCATTGGCCCTGTATGCCTCCGTGCATGTCTGGCCCTTCGTGAGCCCCTTGCACGTTTCTTCATTTTGAGGTTTGTGCATGGCATCGTATACTTCGTGCATCTTTCTCTCCGCGAAGCTAGTGCATGTTGTGCCCCGGTGCACATTTTAGCTCTTTCAGGACCGTGCACCTTTCTGACCGGAGCTCATAGCTTGTGTAGGCTTTTTCTTGTTTACAAGGCGCTATGCGTATCTATCTACGGAGGAGGGGTTCCTGGTGCGCAAACTTGCGTACCGAGATCCTTCCTTCACACCATACTGTGTGGGGCGCCGAGAAGGCCACCACCCTTGTTCCCATCTTCCTGCATTTCGTGCATGACTCATGAAACCTAGCGCACATTTGGTGCACTGATGCATCCGTGAACCCCATGCATGTTTTATGCATCGACATTTCCATGAATCCCGCGCATATTTTCTGCATTGATGCTTCCGCATCCATACACCTCTTTGCATCTACGTGATTCGCCAGTGCATATTTTTCTCACATATAGACGTGTTTCATACGTGATTATCCTTGCATTCACATATATACCATGCATACATAATCAAAATGAAAAGAATAATAAAACATAATAAAACACAATAAGCCATATGCCTGGGGGAGTTCACGGACTTCCCATCTCTCTCGTACCCTGCAAAGGTGATAGATCTATAAAGTCCCTGTAGCTGTGTCTGGACTCCAGGGGATCATCCCTATCATGGCCACGGCTCAGTCTGCCTGTGACTGAAATTTTTCCTTCCCCCTTTAGCCCGGTCTTTGAACCGCTGACTTAACGATATCGTTTGTTTCGATAGTTAATGTTATTATCTTGCCCACCTTCCTGGCTCTGGTATGAAATTCAAACTGCGCACATGAATATTTGACTGCCTTCTGAGGCCTCCTATTTTGGCGTTTAATCAAGGGTTGTCCTTCTTAGGAAGGGCGTAATTATCGTCATAGTCTTTATGGTATGGTGGACTTTCGGTCCTGACTCGGACTTCACAATCGACTGATCAAGTCAAGTCGAGCGCACAATGAAATCGTCACACATGTGACTGGCACGCCTAATAAACTAAATAAATAAAATAAATAATAATAATAAAAATAAATAATAATAAAATAATAAGAGGAATAAAAATCCCGCGTCCACAAGTCTGGTACGCCCGGTGGGACCGAGTCTCCCTTCATCTCTATGCCAAGATAGGAGGCCCTGTCGGCCCCCCCTCAAATTTCTGATTTTGTGTGCTTTCTCTATTTTCAGGAAGCTACGATGACGGCTGGAATCATGTCTGTACACTTTGATCAACAAGCGGTCGATGTGCATGTTCGAGAAGGCTACCTGGCGGTACCTCTTTTGTTCGGATCGATGCCGCCTGATGTCGGGATGCCCAACTGCCTGGGCCTCATCTTCACTGACTTGCTCGAGATTGACAACCAGGAGCAAAAGACTGTTGTCGAGACATTACCGCAAGCTACCAGCCCCAAAATGAGCCAGGTGATGCAAGATACTCCTGAGGTCGTGGCCTGCTTCGTCCATCACGAGGCGAGAAGGGGCACGTCCTCTGCTGCTGGAAAAAGGAGGAGATCCGACAGGAGAGCCCGATCCACTGCTGCGGGTCGTCGGATATCCAACTCAGGAAAGACAATGCTGATTGGAGATGTCCGGGTAAACCTCAGTGGTTGCCCAAGGGCGGTCAAGCCAGACGTGATCGTCCCGACGGTGCCTACTACCAACAGGTTCCGGGTACTAGCCGCCAGGAGGGCCGACATGAAAGAGGAGGATAGAAGGCCACTGGCGCCGAAGCCGCCCAAGTTCAGGCAGATCTGGCGGCCGAAGAAGATCCAGAGCTGGGTCCCAGCTCGAGAGGAAGAAAACATTGTTGATACCACTGTTGCCCGCTTCAGGGCAGGAAGCAGAAGAGAAGAAGGAAGAGACATAAGAAATGCTGTTGCTGTTCACCCCAGGGCTCGGGGTAAGAGAGATGAGGAAAAGAATGAAGGAAGAAATCTGACTACTATTCGCCCCAGGATGAGCGGCAGAAGATATGAGCAGAAGGAAGACCTAACGGTCACCAACCCCATGGCTGGGGGCAAAAGATGGGAAAGAAGGAATTATGCTGCTACTGCCAACTGCTGCCAAGATGGGAGTAGAAGGTTCAGGGAGGAAGAGGAAATGAGAATAAGTGAACCAGTCGCTACTGCCACTCTAAGAAGACCAAGAGCCTGTGCCAGACAGGCCGATATATTCAAATACTGTAGAGCCGAGCACTTGACTGCTCAGGTGGAGAGACTGGCTTATCAGCAGAAGAGCCAGGAAAGATTGATGCTCCAACCAAAGCCATGAAGGCACAATCAAGAGGAGATGAAACAAGTGGCTCAAGACTACTTTCACTACCTAGGGAACTCCGCCCTCGGGCAGCAAAGATTATCCCGTGCTTTGGGCACCATGGATAAAGAAGAAGAAGAAACCCTTCAAGAAGTGATGCTCGGAGTCTCCTCCTCCGATTCCAATGATTATGAAGAAGGCCACAGAGCCGGGTATGGGAAAGAAGACCTGTATAGGGAAGAAGCTAGAGAAAGAATATCAGTCTTTGACCGGCTCGAATACCCCGATCAGGTGAGAAGGAAAGTCTACAGGCAGAGGGGAAAGATGCAGATCTTTGCCTGCAATATGGCCGGGCTTGTCGAAGGGCAGGATATGTTACCAACACAGCCAGATGAACTGCTCAGGCTAGCAACCAGACCAGGCCCCGTCACAAGAAGAGGCCAGGCGGCAAAAGATAAGGTGAAGACCAATGATGAAGTCCGCAAGATCACCACTATGACAGTTAATGTGGTGACAGCCGAAGATGAAGATAATCCCTTCGTCGATGATGCGGAAGGGACTTCAGAAGATCTACAGATCCCGTCAACCCTGGATCCCATGATCCAGATGATGTTTAGAAGATATCAACAAGAGATCAATGCTCTCAGAAGACAGCTAAATGAGAGGCATGAAGTTACACCGATCTCCAAGCAAGCCGAGCCAGTGGGGCAGACTGCCAGCTCAACAGAAATGGCTATCCCAGCTAATCCTCTCCCAGCTGATAAGGGCAAAGCACCAAGCTAACCCGTTCTGCAGCAGACGGTGGCTCAGCCCTCTATATCTCAGACGCAGCCTGCCGCGCCGGCCTTGCGCGCAACTGTGATGACAACTCCTTACGGTCAGCAACAAGCTCACTTCTTCCCAGAAAACATAGATCCAGCCATAGCCCAGAAGCTGATGATTGAAAGGATTGTGGAGATGAAGCTATCTGAAAAGACTGGTGATGATGCTAGTACCTACGATGTGTACAAGGTACCATATCCTCCCCAGTATGCTGCTAAGAGACTACCTCCAGGCGTTAGTAAGCCGCCGAAGTTTGAAAATTTTAATGGCCAGGGCTCTCCCAGGGAGCACATAGCTTACTATACCACAATCATGGGTGACTTGGCAGCTGATGAAGCTTATCTGCTTAAGTTCTTCGGCTCATCCCTCACCGGGATTGCCTTTGAATGGTATTCAAGCCTGCCGGCTGGGTCAGTGACCGATTGGCATGATATGCAAAGAAAGTTCCGTGACAGATTTCACTTGACGGAAAGAGAGATTACAATAGCAGAACTATATGCAACCAGGCAAGAGCAAGATGAAACAGCACTAGATTACATCAAAAGGTGGAGAACTTAGCTATGAGATGCAGAAGACCTCCTCATCAAGAAGATGCATTGCAGATATGTAAGCAGAGCCTCGGAGAGAGGTACTGGAAAAGATGATTGGTGCAGATGTCAGAACATTTGACCGGCTGAACAATATAGTGGCGGAGGTTGAGACGTTCCTGTCTAAGCGTCCGACGGCCAATGCTCCAACTGTGCCGAAAGGGAAATCTAATGATCGACGACCATCGCACTCTGAGGCCAACACCGTCGATTTCAGAACCTTCGAGCAACAGAAAGGGAAAAAGGGGGCAGATGAAACTCCCCCGCCGGCAGACACAGCAGAAAGAAAAGATAAGGTCTCTCTGAGAAACAAAATGAGAAAGCCGTACTCATTCCCGAAAGATAAGACAGTCGCACTATTCAAATGGGCATACAAGTTCAACAAGGTAACATTGCCTGAACCAAAGAGACCCGATGACGCGGCAAAGAAAGGTGATCCGCTGTTCTGTCCATATCACCGTGGGCTGGGGCACGCAATTGAAGATTGCTACGTCTTCAAAGATATTATGGAAGGCATGGTAAAAAAGGGCGAGCTACAGCTGGGAGATTACCAGGTAGAGCCACCTCGTCCACATGAGCCTTCGGCATTAAAAATGGCCGCCAATATGATTTTAATCTACCAGCAGCTGCCTAAGGAGGCCGTTGAAGAATGTACCAGGCATACTTATGAAGCTTGCTTCCTCACCCCGCTGAAGGATCAGGAAGGATGGCAGATGAAACCCATAAAGAATAGAAAGAAGACTCCCGCAGCCAATACCAATGGAGCAGTCATCCGCGGTGTCACACCAAGACCTGAGCCACCTCCAGTAAAGCCAGTATGGCGCACAGCTGAGACAGGGCCAGTCATCCGAATCCCCACTCATAACCGGAGAAGACAGGTCCCCCTACCTACACACAAGGAAGTAAGTCCTGCAGCCATGCGTTTACAACAATATATTAATGGGCTCGATGAATATGAACAGAAAAAGCCCGGGCACCTGCTGGTGAAAGACTGCATACTCTGGGAACAGCTCGAAGAATTGAAAATAAAAGAGCAGTCAGAGGCAGAACAAGAAAAAGCTGAGACTGAACCCTTCTGGGGGCAGGGGCCAATAAAGCCAAATTCCCAGAAAAAGAAGAGACGGCCCAAGTCTAAGAAGGGAAAGAGGGTCGTGACAGTACAATGTAACACCCTGTCGGCACTCTTTACCTCACCCGGGGAGAATGATGAGGACGAAACGTCAAATGCCCCGCTAGAAGCCAACCATGCCGAGGCCTCAACCTCAGCACATGCAACCCGCTCCGGAAGAAGGTGGGGGCGCCCACCACCAGCCAATCATAACATTATGTTCAGAGGGGAACAGCCCTACCAGATTCCTGAACCAGAGGTGCGGGGTGTCCAGATTCCGCCCCCTGCCAGCTTATACCAAGAAGAAAAGAAGGGAGGTCAAATTCCAACATTTCTGGAATTTCTATCCAGTCTAGACAATGGGCAATCGATACAGGCTGGGCCGGATAAAGGAAAGAGACCTCAGCAGTCTGCATCTGTAGCCCACAAGCAAAATGAGAAAGAGGAGGATAACTCTCCGACAGCACCAGGGGCCGTTGCTATAGAAGAAGCCCCCCAAGAAATCAGTCCAGAGGTTGAAGCCAGCACTGGTCAGCAGAGGCCACGGGCACCACATGAACCTCCTAAACCCCGATGGGCTGAAGAAATGAGACTGTCTAATGTCAGGGTGGGCAGCCGGATCATGAAAATGCTAAAGAAGCTCCCTACCAGATTATCCATCTGGGAGATTCTCTCTCTGAGTGAAGAGGCTCGCCAAGAAATTGTTGATGCCTTGCAGTCGCCAGCTCAATATGAAGCACTCTTGACAGAAGTGAATTCTGGGCCGTCAGTTACATTCACAGAGGATGACATGCTGATTCCAAATTTCGGCCATAACAGACCGCTGTATATGAGGGGCTCCCTGAACTGTCAGCCACTGAACAGGATACTGATAGATCCCGGGGCTACCGTGAACATTCTCCCATACCGCATCTACCAAAAATATTACTTTGATCTTCAGCTTACCAAGGTCAGAGACATGAAAATTGCGGGATTCAACCAGAAATGTGAGACGCCCCTTGGGGTGGCTGATTTTAACCTCACATTGGGGGATCTCACTACCGTGGTATGATTCTATGTAATCGACTCCAACACCACATATAAGGCCCTGTTGGGGAGACCGTGGCTGCATGAATATCAGATAGTGCCGTCCACGATGCATCAGTGCATTAAATACTGCCATGAAGGAAAAGAAGAGAGGGTGTTTGCAGATCTGCATCCCTTCGAAGTATTCGAGTGCCATATGCTCGATGCATCCTACTACGCGGAGGTGTCGCAAAAGGGTGAAGAGAAAGAGGCTGTGGTCAGCCAGAAAAAGTCGGCGACGAAGGCAAGAAACTGGTCTCCCCCGCCACCAAAGGGCTATGTTAAAAAGCATGAGGTATCTCACATCTCTTATGCTGGTGACTTTGCTCAGATCACCCCTCCTAGCATTCACCCGGATGATATCAATGAAGAAATGAAAGAAAAGTACACACAGGTAGAGGTTCCGCAGGGTTTAATTAAGCCCATCGCCAGCCTAGAATACCAAACGGTGCTACCACTGAAGACTATGGAAGTCCCTCGCTTCTGCGAGCCTCCTACAATATTCTACACCGGGGAGTCAGTCGAAGACGATGATCAAGACTGCATGGTCCCTGAAGAATCTGCAAATCGGATGGTACCGATCACGGGCTTGGACTATACTACTCAGCGGGTTTGGCAGATGTTCTCTAAAATGCAGATGCCATCACTACAACCTGTTGCCCAAAAGAAGGCGTTCCAGGAGCTATGGAATCCGCCCCGGGATGATAAAGAACTGAGGAAGATCACTCAGCACCCGGGATTGGGTTATACCCTTCAAGAATACTATGAAGCTGAAGTGGACATCATTTCTGTCTCCTACCAGCATGAAGACCCTCCCGAGGTGGGATATGACAAGTACCCCTCGGAAGATGAAGAAATCATTTATCAATCCATAATGAACAA
This sequence comes from Amorphophallus konjac, assembly GCA_022559845.1. NCBI lineage: Eukaryota > Viridiplantae > Streptophyta > Magnoliopsida > Alismatales > Araceae > Amorphophallus > Amorphophallus konjac. Next base: position 101,427,846 of record CM040125.1, on the reverse strand, counting down.
TGAAGCCCCAGACAGTCAGCCGGAGACGGGGACATCTGATGAAACAAAGAAAGATTGGTGCTGGGAAGACCTACATTGTGAAGAGGATCTGTTCTATGCTGAAGCAAAGTTTGACACGGGAATCCCGGATGAAGACCAAGTAGCCAAAGAGCTGAGGGAATGCCTGGAGTTTGAGCGCATCCTGGAAGAAGTCCGGGCTCTACAAAATGATGATCTCTCAAGGGAGTCTGCATCAGAAGAGCCTCTAAGGGCGGAAGACTCCATCTTTGAGTTTCCTGCAGATCCAGTCACGTCCTCGGGGCAGACTGAACAGAATACAACAATATTGGCCGTATATGATGAGCCAACACCCGCTGATGACCAGTATGATGAAACAGAAAATCACGAAACTGAAGAAGATTATATCCCGGGAGGCTTCATTGACTTGCAAGAAGCCCCGCCCGAGGTCGAAGATGGAGGTCAGGCCACCGTCGATGAGCTTGTCGAAATAAATCTGGGGACCGCAGATGAGCCAAGGCCGACATTCCTCAGTGCACTGCTGGAGCCCGCTGCCAGGGAACAGTATATACAGTTCTTGAAAGAATTCCGAGACTGCTTTGCATGGACATATGATGAAATTCCGGGACTGAGTTCTGATGTGGCACAGTACCGATTGGCAATAAACCTAGAGGCTAGCCCTGTAAAGCAGCCTTCCAGGAGAATGCGCCCTGAATTAATAAATCAGATTAACAAAGAGGTTGACAAGCTGATTGGTGTAGGCTTTGTTGAAGAAAATCAGTATACTACATGGCTAGCCAACATAGTGCCTGTAAAAAAGAAAAATGGGCAGATCAGAATATGTGTTGATTTCCGGGACCTTAATAAGGCTTGCCCGAAAGATGACTTCCCAGTACCAATCACTGAAGTGATGATCGATGCGACTACTGGTCATGAGGCCCTATCATTTATGGATGGGTCATCCGGATATAACCAGATCTGGATTGCTAAAGAAGATAGAGTGCACACTGCGTTCCGCACTCCGAAGGGGATATTCCACTACAAAAGGATGCCGTTTGGTCTTAAGAATGCCGGCGCTACCTACCAAAGAGCTATGACCAAGATCTTTGATGATTTGCTCTTCAAGAAAGTAGAGTGCTACATTGATTTCTTCATCTTCCGAGGGGTACTTGTCATATCCCACCTCGGTAGGGTCTTCATGCTGGTAGGAGACAAAAATGACGTCCACTTCAGCTTCATAGTATTCTTGAAGGGTATAACCCAATCCCGGGTGCTGAGTGATCTTCCTCAGTTCTTTATCATCCCGGGGCGGCTCCCATAGCTCCTGGAACGCCTTCTTTTGGGCAACAGGTTGTAGTGATGGCATCTGCATTTTAGAGAACATCTGTGAAACCCGCTGGGTAGTATAGTCCAAGCCCGTGATCGGCACCATCCGGTTTGCAGATTCTTCAGGGACCATGCAGTCTTGATCATCGTCTTCGACTGACTCCCCGGTGTAGAATTTTTATTCCCGGTGAGTCCGCGTCCACTACCGACTGACTCCCCGGTGTAAAGTCTGAAATCACCACATTAGCATGGAACAGATCCTCTTCGCAATGTAGGTCTTCCCAGCACCAATCCGTCTTTGTTTCATCAGATGTACCCTTATCAGTCGGCCCCTTATTTTGAACAACTGGTCAGAAAAAGAGCCAGGTTCGGCACTGGCAAATTCAATCATTCTGGGTAACACTGTATCTGCCTGCAGAGTTCTAGGGGCCAATTCAGGAAATAGACTGCAGACCCAGGCATTGAAGAAATGAAAGGGGCCCACGGTCCTCAAAGAGCGGGGAGTCCGATGCTTGTACAAATCCCCCAAAGAGTTGTAGATTAAACACAAGGCCACTGGGCAAAGTGACAGCCTCATTCCCCAGGCCATCTGGCATGCCGGGTATATGGCTTCGGGCAGAATGATTGTCTCGTCCCCTTGAGGGAGAGCGAAAGTGCACAACCAGAATGTGAAGTAAGCCGCGCAATGTGTGATAGGGTCCACCCCTGCTGGATTTGGACCACCATCGCCTACACAGCGCAATGAAGATGGCAACGCTGAATTATAGCGAGGAGCCCTTATCTGCTTGCTGGCAGTCGGACCCATGGAAGGGAAGTCTGCATATTTTAAGGGACCGTCAAAGAAATACTGAATCCACTGCCCTATCCGGACCCTCAGCTTGCTGCCTTTCCCTCGAGGATGGTAACCCTTGGAGGATCCTCTACTATGTGCCAGACAGATGGAGCGATAGGCCTTCATTAAATACCTATAGGAATAGCCAAGTGAATACTTGCCTTCGCCATCTGAGCTATCCTTCTCGGAATCCGCCAAGCAGACCTCTTCATACGGCTCGCCATCAATAGGCAGACCAGAAAGCTGTGACAAACTCCAGAGGTCGAGAGATGTTTCGCCCTCTGCTGTATAAAATATGTTGAATGAAGGGCAGAATACTTCAAACATTCCACAGCATAACCCTCGGGATATGGGATAGTGGAATCTAGAAGCAAAGACACTGTGATATACCCCGGCTCTGATCAGTAGAGGGGCGTATTCCTTTAAAACAAACTCGGTGAACTCCACCGCTCCCACCCGGAACAGGTGGGCGTCAGTGATCTTGGTATCTCCAAACCAACTGACAGCCAGATGATACTTGAACTGGACGGCCGAATAATTCAACACAAAGGGCTATTCGCGGTACCCCCATTTTATCGGTGCCAGGAATAGACCATAGCAAGGTTTCTCCCTATGAACTCGGCCACTAGCATTATCCCACCGGGCAGGTGTAAATTCCGGGGCCCGGGTCAACATTTTCTTCTCCGGCACCAGCTCTGATATACCGAGGACTGCGTCCCAGTCGCGCTTCTCCCCGGGAAGATAGATGGCCTTGTGGCGGTACACCGACTCCTTCAAACTATCTCGTTCGGCAAGGATGGCAGCCTCGACAGCACGGGCTACCCGATAGTCTCGCATGCCACCCACTATGAAAGTTCGGATGAACGGCATTAAGTGGCGGTCCTTCGGAAGATCCGGCCGATAGTCTTTGCCCCGTCTGAAGCATGTCTCCATTACAGTGGAATATACCCTCGATGTTGATACTGTATCCGTCTCAGAATCAGACGATTCGTCAACGGCAACAACTTTGTCATACCCGAAGTCTAGGCTATGCACGTTCAGCCAATTTACTACAGCCCGTGATATATCTGGCTGCGCTGACGAGCTCGCCCCAACAGCTCCAGAAGATGTAGCAGCAGAGCTGGAAGCCATTGCAATGTCTGCAGTCAGAGAAAAGATGTGAATGAAAGTCCTAAAATAAGAAACCGTCTTATAAAGATTATAGTGTGAAGCCATGTGAAAATTTCGGCAGCATCTCCCCTTATTCAGGGTCGGCCCAAAGAAGATAGGGAGTCACCCACCAAGAGGGAGTGATCCCGGAAGTAAAAGGGATTTAATCCCCAAAATAGCATCCTACCCGGGCGAAATCTAATGAAACGGGAAGGAAGCTGGATGGCTGAGGGGAAGAGCTCGCCACCACCGCCGAGAGGGTGAAGAGAGAGAAGAGGGAGTGAAGAATGAGGAGAAACCAGGCTCCTGGTGCCTCAAATAGCGGAAGCAGAAGAGAGGTTCTCGGCGCGGCCTTTAGCGCGCCGAGAACCCCCCCTAATTTGAAAAAGCCCGCCAGAAAAGTGCAGGCCGAGAGCCCCCCATATGCCAAAAGGCGCGCCGAGAACCCCTGGGACCGGGCGCACCGATAAGCCCTGCCGAAAGCCATGCGCCGAGAGCCAACGCGCCGAGAAGGCTGTGCCTAAAGGCCGTGCGCCGAGAAGCTCGCGCCAAGGGCGTTCAAGGCAAAGAAATTGAGAGAAATCAAAAGAAATGCCAAAGTAATGATGCTTCCAAGCTGCAAAATGAAAGATGACTAGCAATGCCAAGCTGGTAAATGGGTTCAGATGCTGAATGATATATGCACCTGCAGGCACCGTGTCACTTATCCTGCATTCCCGCCACCTGCAAGTGGGGGGCATTTGTTGACACCTAAAATATAACTAAGAATAAATATGAGACCAAAGAGAAAATTGAACCATACATGAAACTCTCAGAGATTCCTGCAGAGCCAAAAAAAAAGTTATCACCCGGCTGAAGTCCTTCCCGGCCAAGCTGATATCCGGTGTTGTCGTCGCTCAGATGACAGTGCTGGTAAAGAATTGCAGTCTATTGACTGATGAAAACCTCCAGAAGCGTTCTGATGAAACTATATCAACTCACCAACGAAGGGGCCTTCGCCTGTTCTGACAGGCTCAGAAGGGTTAGCAAATGAAAAGACTTTTTTCAGGCTGGATAGCTTTGACAGCTTATGCCCGCTGATAAGTAGAATTAAAAACATCGAAAGCCCTAAATGGACCCACGAGTGTGGCGCCGGGAGCTCCTCACCAAAGCCCAAAGCCCATGAGGGTGGCGTCGGGAAGCTCCCCATCCGAACTAAGGCGCGCCGGGAAGGTGCGAAAAATGCACCGAAGTTGATCAGGTCGAGAAGGGGGGGTGCTGTTCCTATAAAAAACCCCATTTCCTCCACTTACAAAAGAGAGAAAAAAAAAAGAGGGCAGATAGATAGACTTCGAAGAGAGGTCGAATAGAAGCTAAAAAGCAAAAGAGAGATATATATACAGATAGCCATAAGAACAGGGAGAGAGAGCCTCCTCCACTGAGAAAAGAGAGAAGAGATCAATCCCAAGAGAAAGAGAAGGAGAAGAAGCTCCAGGTGGGCAGCTGGGGAGGCAGAGGAGTCAATGCTCCGCCCTCCCCCATGTTTTCTTTTCTTCTTCATGTAATCTTATGAGTTTTCTCTCGATTCATCGTATGTAACCGAGATATCCCGGCCTCTGTTTCATCTCCCTTTCCCCATTCTCTCCTTGTGATTGGTGTGAGTCTTGGAATGATGTGATGAAATGAAATGCTACCATGGCCCGTTTGGGTGCTGGGTAATTGAGATATCGGCCGTCTATCTTTCCATCTGCTGCTATGTCTTTCCCTCATGTGTTTTCGTTCTTAGCTCAATTGAAGCGCACCTGATTCTCCGATGGGTCTTCGGGCTCAGTTGTCCTCAATGGAATAAATGTGGCTCTGGATATACTGATGTCCCTCGCCGTTCGTCATTGTTCGCATAAAGCCTCCCAGGCTTGCCCCAGGGCCAGAGACAGACCATCTCTTGGCTTCTGGGGCAGTCTGCTACTGATATTGGAAATAACCCTAACGGCCTGCTCAAGATCCCCTTTCCACAGGAATAAGTAAGCTACTTCGATGGATTGATACCGAGGGTTTCTAATCCGATTCCAGTATAAACAGTTCCATCAGGGTCGTCCCTGGGGCCAGAGACGACCATCTCTTGGCTCCCAGGGCGACCAAAGATGCCAGCAAATGATCTCCTAAGGGTCAATAACATATGACGACTCAAAACCCCCCCCAGTAATTGGCTTCTCCGATTCCCGTCGAGCCCAGCCCATCTTTGGCAAATTAAACCCATGCCCAAGTAACCCAACCGGAATCCCAGCCTGAAAACCCCCAAAATTCCCTCTAATCAGGACTGAAATCCAAGAGAACCCCAGAACAGAGTATCGTCGAACCTCCTCAAGCCTTTCCGGCGCCATGAATAGCTCCCGGCGCGGGGGCGTCGGGAACCTCACGCCGAGAGCCCCTCCTCCTTCTTTAAAACCATGCCGAGAGCCCTGGGTTACGCCGAGAAGCCCCTCGCGTCGGGAACCCCCTTTGCCTCCCAACTGTGCCGATAACCAAGTTTCTACCCTTTGTTTCCCCTTGATCGCTTCGTCCACGTACCCTGAGACGTTCTTGAGTCGTCATATACACCCTCGGAGATAAATTAATAGGGGGATTGACCTCCCCTACATTCCTATTTTCTGAATGGGATTCACATGCAACCTCGCGGGTCCGATGGACCTTGTCTTTACAAGGGCTTCGTCGGTCTCCGAGAAGGGGAATAGTGACCGATGCTAGAGACATGTATAGTCTCCTTGAGCCTTAGTGCTCCCTCACTTTCTGGCTTTCATCCCGGCACTCCGTGGATGTCAGCCTATATCACTCCCTGGCAAATGCTCGGTCCGGGGGAGGTGCTGCCAAAATTCTCCCAGGAGCTGGCTATGAAACATGCATGACAGCATCGAAACACAAAAATATATATATATATAAATAATAATAATAATAATAAATGTTTGCATTGGCCCTGTATGCCTCCGTGCATGTCTGGCCCTTCGTGAGCCCCTTGCACGTTTCTTCGTTTTGAGGTTTGTGCATGGCATCGTATACTTCGTGCATCTTTCTCTACGCGAAGCTAGTGCATGTTGTGCCCCGGTGCACATTTTAGCTCTTTCAGGACCGTGCACCTTTCTGACCGGAGCTCATAGCTTGTGTAGGCTTTTTCTTGTTTACAAGGCGCTATGCGTATCTATCTGCGGAGTTGGGGTTCCTGGTGCGCAAACTTGCGTGTCGAGATCCTTCCTTCACATCATACTGTGTGGGGCGCCGAGAAGGCCACCACCCTTGTTCCCATCTTCCTGCATTTCGTGCATGACTTATGAAACCTAGCGCACATTTGGCGCACGGATGCATCCGTGAACCCCATGCATGTTTTATGCATTGACATTTCCATGAATCCCGCGCATATTTCCTGCGTTGATGCTTCCGCATTCATACACCTCTTTGCATCTACGTGATTCGCCAGTGCATATTTTTCTCACATATAGATGTGTTCCATACGTGATTCTCCTTGCATTCACATATATACCATGCATACATAGTCAAAATGAAAAGAATAATAAAACACAATAAGCCATACGCCTGGGGGAGTTCACGGACTTCCCATCTCTCTCGTACCCTGCAAAGGTGATAGATCTATAAAGTCCCTGTAGCTGTGTCTGGACTCCAGGGGATCATCCCTATCATGGCCACGGCTCAGTCTGCCTGTGACTGAAATTTTTCCTTCCCCCTTTAGCCCGGTCTTTGAACCGCTGACTTAACGATATCGTTTGTTTCGATAGTTAATGTTATTATCTTGCCCACCTTCCTGGCTCTGGTATGAAATTCAAACTGCGCACATGAATATTTGACTGCCTTCTGAGGCCTCCTATTTTGGCGTTTAATCAAGGGTTGTCCTTCTTAGGAAGGGCGTAATTAACGTCATAGCCTTTATGGTATGGCGGACTTTTGGTCCCGACTCGGACTTCACAATCGACTGATCAAGTCAAGTCGAGCGCACAATGAAATCGTCACACATGTGACTGGCACGCCTAATAAACCAAATAAATAAAATAAATAATAATAATAAAAAATAAAATAATAAGAGGAATAAAAATCCCGCGTCCACAGGCGTCTAGGTGTTTCCCATGCCACCAACCTCCGGTTGCATAACATGCATGCATGGCACATATTCGGGTGTCCTGGTCCACCATCGCCTATGCGTAGGTCGGACTAACATTAGGCTTGTTTAGGGTCATTGTGAGTCCTTGTTTCGTTTGTCTGTCGTGTGTATGTGCATACATCAAGTCGATTCAGTTTTGTACGCTCGCGTTGTTAGTCCCTTTCGAGTATGAGACTTGTCGGACTTTGGTATCGGTTCTATTTCACATATCGGATCTAGTCACATAAGGGACAAGCGATGATTCCTAGTGAGCCTTTGAGCCACTTCCCTCCTTTGAGAGTGACCCCACCCCGGAGTGTCCACCTCTAGCCTCCTCCCAGCAGCGTGTGCATATAAATTCTATATGGAATGAGCAGGTGTCGATTACTTGGAGTGGAGCGTACTCCACGCTTCCAGGTTCGGTGACGCATCCGCCGGAGCTACTCGAGCAGCCGCACCCCTGTTGACACCCGAAAATGAACAAGGGTGGAAGCATAATTGAAAAGAAGATCTGACCAACAGCGAAAGACTAAGGATGAAGCTTATCAACCTTTCACCCGGCTAAAGCCCTTGTCGGCCAAAGCTGATGCCCGGTGCCAATGTCACTCAGACGGCAGCACTGATAAAGCAGCAGTCACTCGACTAATGAGATCTTCCAGCCCTTTAAGAAGAGCTGTACTACTGCTTCATCCAAGAAGTCACAGACGATATGTCAGGGTAAGTCAGATGTCGGCTTACTGACGGGAGTAATATGAGATAAAGATGAAGCCAGCACCGGCAGATGAAGATGATAAAGGCTCCTGAGAAGATAGAGCAGAAGAAGAATCGTCTCCACAGATTATGCACCCGGCTGAGGTCTTCCCAGACTAAGGCTGATGTCCGAGCTCGTCATCATTCGAGTGACGATATTGATAAGATGAAATCCCTGTCTACGGACTGATGAGAACCCTATCTACGGACTGATGAAACCCTGTCTACGGACTGATGAAACCCTATCTACGGACTGATGAAATCCCTGTCTACGGACTGATGAAATCCCTGTCTACGGACTGATGAAACCCTATCTACGGACTGATGAAATCCCTGTCTACGGACTGATAAAACCCTATCTACGGACTGATGAAATCCCTGTCTACGGACTGATAAAACCCTGTCTGCGGACTGATGAAATCCCTGTCTACGGACTGATAAAACCCCTGTCTACGGACTGATAAAACCCCGACTGCGGACTGATGAAAATTGCAATCATGATTTCAATACAAGATGTTTCATAGAAGATAGACCCTTTGGGGTGATGATACACTTAAAGAAACCCCAAGTGGGCCTACATGAAGGTGCCGCCGAAAGCCCATGTCGAAGCCCAGATACTGGCGCCGAGAGACCAAATTCGAGCGCGCCGGGAAGCTTACCTCAAGCGCGCCGTGAAGGTGACTGCCGAGAAGGAAGAGGAAAAGGGTTATAAAACCCCCTCCCTTCGAAGAAAGAAGAGAGAGGAGGCGGCTGAGAAGAAGTAGGGGGAAGAAGAAGAGAAAAAGCCAAGCCAGATAGAAAATGGGGATCGAGAGAAAAAGGGGATCGATCGGAAGAAAGAAAAAGAAAAGATAGAGCAATAGAAAGATAGAGAGGGAGTCCCGTTCGGAGAGCAAGAGCCACCCCCCCTTTCAACCAACAGAGAAGAGAAGAAGAAGGAAAGCTCCAGGTGGGCACTGGGGAGGGAGAGGAGTCAATGCTCCACCCTCCCCTCCTCCATGTTTTTCTTTTATCTGATGTAATATAGCGAGTCCTTTCTCGATTTATCAACTGTAGCCGGAGAGTTCCGGCCTTGATTTTTACCTTTCTGTCTTGCATTTCTCTTTCATGATCAGTGTAAGATTTTTATGCAATGCAATGAAACATCGATATGGCCCGCCTGGGCACTGATTGATCAAGATATCCGATCTCTGTCTCTCTATGTATATGGTCTTTGTCTGAAAGAAATATAGATTAGACTCCTTGGGTTTCAGAGCCGATCGTATGGGTTTGTTCTTCGAAGAGGGACGAGGATAGGACTCCTACCCCCATCTAATGGGTTATTGAGTTTTGTTCTCTCCTTCCCTCTCCGATCTCAATGGATGTTTCCCTATATATAATCTGAGTTTTCTGACGAGCCCCCTTATGCGGTTTAGGAACCAGAGATATCAGTCTCTTGGTTTCCTGGACTGTCCAGCTCTCATAAATGATGATCTGATCCCAGGGTCCTCCATTCTAAGTATTGAATGCTTAGGGCCTGAAGTTTCTGCGTTGAGAGTCCCTCCTTCTCCGGTTTTCAATGTCACTGGGCTCGTCTGGAGGGGTCGGAGGACAGTCATCTCTTGACTCCCCCAAATGGCCTGCAATAGATAGATAAAACCCTCCACAGGATCAGGTGATGGTCTGATTTCTTTCATTGATTCCATCGTCCAATTCCCTTGGCACCCTTCTAATAGAAACATCCATGAGTCTCCCCTTTTGCACTCCTGGCTTGGCATCAATTCGAGCTTGAAATCCCAGAAAACATCTAAACAGAGCATCGTTTTTGAGCTCTGAAACCCTGAAATCCTTCTGCATTTCATCTTCTCGGCGTGCGAGTTTCCCCGCCGAGAACCATAAGGCCGAGAGGCCTTCTCCTTCTTTTAGCTAAACGACAAACCAGTCTGTTACAGCACTTTCCACATGACTCCCTGTGCAAGGCTCCCGGCGGCAGATATTTCAGCTCTGAAACCCTAAAATCCTTCTGCATTTCATCTTCTCGGCGTGCGAGTTTCCCCGCCGAAAGCTCCTCTGCCGAGAGAGCTGTCCCCTTTGCTAAACGACAACCCAGTATGTTACAAATACTTTCCACGTGAGGCTATGTGCAAGGCTCCCGGCGGCAGACTCCCGACGCGGCCAGGAGCGCGCCGGGAAACCCTCTGCCAAGAGCCCCTCTGCCTTCGCAGCCATTCACACCCCTTTTTCCCAAAACTTGATGATGCCCCTCTCGGCGCCCCCCTTTCCGGCGCGCCCAGGAGCCCGCCGAGAAGCTCCAGGCCGAGAGGCCTCCCTCCCTCTCTTGGCCGGATAGAACCCTGGCCGAGACCCCTTGTTGGTCGCCGAAAACCCCTGGCCGAGACCCTTCTTTGGCCGCCAAAAGCCCCTGGCCTTCCTCCCTCTTTTGGCCGGCCAAACCCCTGGCCGAGCCTCTTTTGCCCGCCGAAAACCCCTGGCCGAGACCTATTTTTGGCCGCCGAAAGCCTCCAGGCCGGGACCCCTCCTTGGCCAATATCAAAGCCACGCCGAGAGCCCCTTCTTGCCAATCGAAAGCCACGCCGAGATCCCTCCTTCAGTCAATGAAATCCACTCCGAGGCCCATCCCTGCACCATCTTTCTTCAAACTTCTAAATCTCCCCCTACATCTGTTCAAGGGGATACTCACAGACCATCACTTGTGTCTTGATGAGATACAATAATGGGGAAGATCTCCCCTACAGCTCTCACCCCGAATCTGGATTTCACCGCTGCCTTATGAACCCAAAGAACCATGTCATTACATGTGTTCTGATGGGTTCCAAGGGAATATTGATCAATGATATGAAGGCAAGAGATGTCCCTGGGCCTGGTGCCCATCTTTGTTCGGTCGTTGTCCCGGCTCTCCGTGGATGATGACCTATCCTCCCTTGGCACAATCCAGGTTGAGGGAACATGCTGCCAAAATTTACATATACCCCACCAATCGAGTGTGGTACTCTCTTCCAACCCCGCTGGCCCACGGAGTTATGCCCTTGCATGATCTCCGATGGTCCTCCAAGGGGGATATTAATAAGACATCGCACTCGTACCGGGTGTGTTACATCAGGTCGGTCCCCATCCGGATTCCGGGTTATGTGTATACACCCGATCTTTTATGGATCCCACCCTGCCGCTGCATGGGTGGTTTCCTATTCCCCACTTGGCATCATCCAAGATGGTGGGAATATGCCGTCGGGTTTCTCCCGTAATTAACAAACCCCTGCTCTGTTCAAATACATTTAACGTCTTGCAAACATATGAATTTTGTCTCCTTTGAGCATACGGCTTTACCGCTGTCTTCCTCCTACCTCTAGCGTTTAATCAAGGGTTGTCTTCCTTAGGGAGGACGTAATTAACGTCATAGCGTTCAGGGTATGACGGACTTCTAGTCCAGACACGATCACTCACAATCGACTGACCATGTCAGATCGAGCGCACAATAAGAATCGTCACCACGGTGACTGGCACGCCAATGAACCAATAAATCAATAAATAATAAATCAATCCAATAAATTAAATTAAATAAATAAATAAAGATACCACCATAAAAAAAATCGCGTCCACAAGTCTGGCACGCCCGGTGGGACTTAGTCTCCCTTCATCTTTACGCTAAGGTAGGAGGCCCAGCGGGCCCCCCTCAAATTTCTGATTCAGTGTGTCTCCTTGTTTCCAGGAAACTACGATGACAACACAAATCGCGTCTGTATGCTTCGACAAGCAACCGGTGAACATGCACGTCCAGGAGGGGTACCTGGCGGTACCACTGGCGTTCGGTTCGTTTCCCCCAGCTGTCGGGCTGCCCAACTGCTTGGGTGTTGTCTACACCGACCTTCTACAGGTCGATAACGAGGAGCAAGGCGCTGCTGCAAACGCCCCAGTGGAGGCCGCTGATCACAAGGATGGCTTACCGAAGAAAACGGCCCCCACGGCCGTCGCCTGCTACGTCCATCATGTCCAGAAAAGGGACATGGTCCCCACTGCTGCCCAGAAGGGGAAGAAAACCAACCGGAGGAGCCGGTCTACTGCTGTTGATCGTCGCCTTTCCAATTCCGGAAAGACGATAATGATGGGTGCTATTAGGGCAAACCTCGATGGTCGCCCCAGGGGAGTCCGACCGGACAGAATCGTCCCGACCATCCCAACTGACAACAAGTTCCAGGTTTTGGCCGCTAGGAGGGCCAACTGGAAAGCTGCTGAAAAGAAGCCGCTGGCGCCCAAGCCAGCAAAATACAAACAGGTCTGGCGACCGAAGAGGATCCAAAGCTGGGCCTCAGCTGAAGACAGAGAGAACCTCACTGATATCACTGTTACCCGCCTCAGAGCAGGGGGCAGAAGGGAGATGAAGAAAGATGAAAGAAATGCTACTGCTGCCTACCCCAGGACCCGGGGGAAGAGAGATGAGATTGAGGGTCAAGAAAGAAATATGATTGCTGTTCGTCCCATGATGAGGGGCGGAAGATATGAGACTAGGGAAAACTTCACCAACACCCATCCCATGGCCAGGGGCAAGAGATGGGAAGAGAAGAGCTACAATGCTGCTGCCAACCGCTGCCAAGTTGGCGATATGAGAAGAAGTGAACCAGTCACTATGCTTACTGCAAGAAGATCAGGAGCCTGTGCCAGACAGGCTGATATCTTCAAATATCCCAGGGCCGAACATCTGAATTCTCGGGTGACAAGACTGGCCTGGCAGCAAAAGGGCCAGGACAGACTGATGCTCCGACCTGAGCCGAAAAGGCGCGACCCAGAGGAGACTAAGCAAGTAGTCCAAGATTACTTCCACTACCTAGGGAGCTCTGCCCTAGGCCAGCAAAGACTATCCCGTGCCTTGGGCATCAGGGATGATGAAGAAGAAGAAACCTTCCAAGAAATGATGATCGAAGCCTCTTCCTCCAATTCAAATGACTATGAAGAAGGCCCCAGGGTCGGATATAATGAAGAAGACATGTACGAGGAAGAAGCCAAAGAAAGAATATCGGTCTTTGACCGGCTCAGATATCCTAGTCAAATAAAAAGAAAGGTCTACAGGCGGAAAGGAAAGATGCAAATCTTCGCCTGCAATATGGCTGGACTGGCCAGGGGGCAGGATATACTACCAACTCAGCCAGAGGAATTGCTCAGGCTGGCAACTAGACCTGGTCCTGTCACAAGAAGAGGCCAGGCAGCAAAAGATAAAATCAAAATTGATGATGAAGCCCGCAGGGTTACCACTATGACAGTTAATGTGGTAACAGCGGAAGATGGAGATAACCCCTTCGTTGATGATGCTGAAGGGACTTCTGAAGATATACAAATTCCATCAACCATGGATCCCATGATCCAGATGATGTTCAGAAGATACCAACAGGAGATCAATGCTCTCCGAAGACAGCTCAATGAGAGACAGGAAGCTGCATCAGTCTCGAAGCAAGCTGAACCTGCGGGGCAGACATCCAGCTCCACAGAAACAACTATCCTGGCTAATCCTCTCTTAGCTGATAAGGGCAAAGCACCAAGTCAACCTGTTCCACAGCAAACAGTAGCTCAGCCCTCTGTGTCTCAGACACAGCCTACCGCGCCCATTTTGCGCGCCACTATGATGACAACTCCTCACAGCCAGCAACAAGCCCACTTCTTTCCAGAAGATATAGATCCAGCTGTAGCCCACAAGCAGATGATTGAAAGAATTGTGGAAATGAAGCTGTCAGAGAAGACTGGAGATGATACTAGTGCCTATGATGTGTACAAGGTACCGTATCCCCCCCAGTATGCTGCCAAAAGACTACCTCCAGGCGTCAGCAAGCCACCAAAGTTTGAGAAATTCAATGGCCAGGGCTCCCCCAGGGAGCATATAGCCTACTATACTACAATCATGGGCGACCTAGCAGTCGATGAAGCCTATCTGCTCAAGTTCTTTGGCTCGTCCCTCACTGGGTTGGCCTTTGAATGGTATTCAAGCTTGTCAACAGGATCAGTGGTTGATTGGCCCGATATGCAGAGAAAATTCCGCGACAGGTTTCATGTCACGGAGAGGGAAATCACAATAGCAGAACTGTATGCTACCAGGCAGAAACAGGATGAAACTGCACTGGAGTACATCAAAAGATGGAGAAATCTAGCCATGAGATGCAGAAGACCTCCTCATCAGGAGGATGCAGTGCAGATATGCAAGCAGAACCTCAGGAGGGAGGTACTAGAAAAAATGATCGGTGCAGATGTCAAAACATTTGACCGACTGAACAATATAGTGGCGGAGTTCGAGGCGTTCTTGTCCAAACGTCCGACCGTCAATGCTCCCGCCATGCCAAAAGGTAAATCCAATGATCGGCGGCCGTCACACTCTGAGGCCAACACCGTCGATTTTAGAACCTTTGAGCAACAAAAAGGGAAGAAAGGGGCAGATGAAGCTCCCCCGATGGCAGATACAGCAGAAAGAAGAGACAAAGTCTCTCTGAGGGACAGGATGAGAAGGGCTTACTCTTTTCCCAAGGATAAGACTGCAGCATTATTTAACTGGGCATATAAGTTCAATAAGGTAACATTGCCTGAACCAAAGAAGCCCGAAGACGCAGAAAAGAAAGATGATCCGATGTTCTGTCCATTTCACCGGGTGTTGGGGCACGCAATTGAGGACTGTTATGTCTTCAAAGATATCATGGAAGGAATGGTCAAGAAGGGTGAACTGCAGCTGGGAGATTACCAGGTGAAGCCGCCTCGGCCACATGAGCTTCCGCCCTGGAGGGTGGTCGCTAATATGATCTCAATCTATCAACAGCTACCTAAGGAAGCCATTGAAGAGTGCACCAGGCACACCTATGAAGCCTGCCTCCTCACCCCATTGAGAGATCAGGAAGGATGGCAGACGGTACCCACAAAAAGCAGAAAGAAGACTCCCGCAGCTAAAACCAACGGAGCAGTTATCCGGGGTGTCACCCCAAGGCCTGAGTCGCCTCCAATAAAGCCAATATGGCCTACAGTTGAGACCGGACCAGTCATCCGGATCCATACTCGCAACCGGAGGAGACAAACTCCCCTCCCTGCACATAAAGAAGAAAGTCCTGCAACCAGGCGTCTGCAGCAATATATTAATGAGCTTGATGAGTATGAGCAGAAAAAGCCGAAACACCTGTTGGTGAGACTGTATACTCTGGGAGCAGCTCGAAGAATTGAAAATTGAAGAGCAGCCGGAGGCAGAACAAAGAAAAGATGAGACTGAGTCCTTCTGGGGGCAGGAACTAGCAAAGCCAACTTCCCAGAAAAAGAAGAGACGGCCTAAGGCCAAAAAGGGAAAGAAGGTCACGACAGTACAATGCAATACTCTGTCGGTACTCTTTTCTCTGCCCGGGGAGGATGATGAACAAGAAGCATCAGATGCCCCGCTAGAAGCCAATCATGCTGAGGCCTCTACCTCAGCCCATGCAACACGTTCTGGGAGAAAATGGGGGCGTCCGCCACCAGCTAACCATAGTATTATGTTCAGAGGGGAGCAACCCTATCAGATCCCGAAACCAGAGGTGCGCGGTGTCCAGGTTCCTCCCCCTGCCAGCTTGTACCAAGGAAAAGATAAAGCCGAAGGAGCCCCTTCATTCCTGGAGTTCCTGTCCAGCTTAGAAAACGAGCAGCCGTCTCATACTGCTCCAGCTAAAAGCGATAAATGCCAGCAGACAGCAACTGGAAAGCAGAAACAGCATGAAGAAAATGAAGAAAATAGCCCTCTAGCAAAGCCAGGGGCAGTCATTACAGAAGAAGCCCTCCGGGAGACCGATGAAGAAAATGAAACTGGGACTGGGCAGCAAAGGCCACAGGCACCACATGAACCTCCAAGACCCCGGTGGGCAGAGGAGATGAGGATGTCTAATGTTCGGGTTGGCAGTCGAATCATGAAAATGTTGAAGAAGCTCCCCACCAGATTCTCCATCTGGGAGATACTCTCTCTGAGTGAAGAGGCCCGCCAAGCAATTGTGGATGCCCTGCAGTCGCCGGCACAATATGAAGCACTCTTGGCAGAAGTGAATGCTGGACCATCAGTCACGTTCACAGAAGATGATATGCTGATCCCAAATGCCAGTCACAACAGACCGTTGTATATGAGGGGCTCCCTGAACTGTCAGTCGCTGAGCAGGATACTGATAGATCCCGGGGCTGCTGTAAATATTCTCCCGTATCGCATCTATCAGAAATACTACTTTGATCTGTAGCTTACCAAGGTCAGAGACATGAAGATTGCTGGGTTCAACCAGAAATGTGAAACACCTCTCGGGGTGGCTGATTTCAACCTCACATTGGGCGACCTCACTACCGTGGTACGATTCTATGTGATCGACTCCAACACCACGTATAAGGCCCTGTTGGGGAGACCGTGGCTGCATGAATATCAGATAGTGCCATCCACGCTACACCAATGCATAAAATACTGCCATGAAGGAAAGGAAGAAAGGGTGTTTGCAGACCTACATCCCTTTGAAGTGTTCGAATGCCATATGCTCGATGCCTCCTACTACACCGAGGTGTCACAAAAGGATGAAAAGAAAGAGGCTGTGATCAGCCAGAAGAAGCCGGCGACGAAGGCAAAAGCTTGGTCTCCACCGCCACCCAGGGGCTATGTTGAAAAGCATGAAGTAGCTCACATCTCTTATGCTGATGATTTTGCTCGGATCACCCCTCCTAGCATCCATCCAGATAGCACTGATCAAGAAATGAAAGAAAGGTGCATACAGGTGAAGGTCCCACGAGGTTTAATCAAACCCGTCGCCAGCCTAGAATACCAAACAGTGCTGCCACTGAAGACTATGGAAATCCCTCACTTCTGCGAGCCACCTACCATATTCTACACCGGGGAGGCAGTCGAAGAAGATGATCAAGACTGCATGGTCCCTGAAGAAGCCGCAAATCGGATGGTGCCGATTACAGGCCTGGAGTATACTACCCAGCAGGTTTCACAGATGTTCTCCAAGATGCAAATGCCATCACTACAATCTGCAACCCAGAAGAAAGCATTCAGGGAGCTATGGGATCCGCCTCGAGATAATAAGGAACTGAGGAAGATCACACAGCATCCGGGATTGGGTTATACCCTTCAAGAATATTATGAAGCCGAGGTGGATGTCATCTCTACCTTCTACCAGCATGGAGACTCCCCTGGGATAGGATATGATCAATATCCCTTTGAGGATGAAGTGGTTATGTATCAAACCATAACAGACAATGAAGCCCAAGATGACCAGCCAGAAGCAGGGATGTCTGATAAAACTGAGAGGGGTCGGTGTTGGAAGGACCCGTCCTGCAAGGAGGATCTATTCCAGGCCGAAGCACAATTTGATACGGGAACCCCGGATGAAGACCAGATGGCCAAAGAACTGAGAGAATGCCTGGAATTTGAGCGCATTCTGGAAGAAGTCCGGGCTCTACAGAAAGATGACCTTTCAGGGGAGCCTGCAACAGAAAGATCCCTAAGAGCGGAAGATTCCACTTTTGAATTCTCTTCTGAACCAGTCTCGTCCTCGGGGCAGACTGAACAGAATCCGATGGTATCGGCCTTATATGATAAGCCGACATCCGCTGATGAGCAGGATGACGATACAGAAGAACATGAAACTGAAGAGAATTATATCCCGGGAGGCTTTATTGATTTGCAAGAAGCCCCACCCGAAGTAGAGGACGGAGGCCAGGCCACCGTCGATGAGCTGATAGAAGTGAATCTGGGGTCAGCGGATGAGCCAAAGCTGACATTCCTCAGTGCACTGCTAGAACCAGCTGCCAGAGAACAGTACATACAGTTTCTGAAAGAGTTCCGAGACTGCTTTGCATGGACATATGATGAGATGCCGGGACTGAGCTCTGATGTGGCACAGCACCGATTGGCGATAAACCCGGGGGCAAGCCCTGTAGAGCAGCCTTCAAGGAGAATGCGTCCCGAACTGATAAATCAGATCAACAAAGAAGTCGACAAGCTGATCAATGTGGGCTTTGTTGAAGAGAACCAATATACTACATGGCTGGCCAATATAGTGCCCGTGAAGAAAAAAAATGGGCAGATCAGAATATGTGTAGATTTCAGGGACCTGAATAAGGCTTGCCCGAAGGATGATTTCTCAGTGCCAATTACTGAAGTAATGATCGATGCAACCATTGGCCATGAAGCCCTGTCATTCATGGATGGGTCATCCGGATATAACCAGATCTGGATCGCTGAAGAAGACAGAGTGCACACTGCATTCCGCACTCCGAAGGGGATATTCCACTATAAAAGGATGTCGTTCGGCCTCAAGAATGCCGGCGCTACTTACCAAAGAGCTATGACAAAGATCTTTGGTGATTTGCTCTTCAAAAAGGTAGAGTGCTACATTGATGACCTGGTGGTGAAAACCAGCAGAAAAGAAGACCATTTGCAGGATCTAAGAGTAGTGTTCCAGAGGCTGCGCAAATATGAGCTCAAAATGAACCCTATGAAATGTGCCTTCGGCGTGTCCAGTGGAAAATTCCTTGGGTTCATCATCCGTCATAGGGGCATTGAGATTGACCCATCCAAGATTAAAGCTATCCAGGAGCTCCCTCCACCAAGGAATCTCCACGAGCTGAGATCTCTACAAGGGCGTTTGGCCTACATCCGACGATTCATATCAAATCTGTCGGGGAGATGCCACCCTTTTCACAAGCTCATGATGAAAGATGTGCCGTTCCTCTGGGACGATGGCTGTCAGGAGGCCTTTGAGAAGCTGAAAGAATATCTCAAAACCCCTCCAGTGCTAGGGGCACCTATTAAGGGCAAACCCCTGATACTGTACATTGCAGCCACACACTGTTCCCTGGGGGCAATGCTAGCACAGATAAATGAAGAAGGCAAAGAGCAGGCTCTATACTACCTGAGTAGGAGGCTGATCAGAACTGAAGAAAGTTACACCTATATAGAGAAGACATGCTTGGCACTAGTCTTT
Organism: Amorphophallus konjac; assembly: GCA_022559845.1. NCBI lineage: Eukaryota > Viridiplantae > Streptophyta > Magnoliopsida > Alismatales > Araceae > Amorphophallus > Amorphophallus konjac. Next base: position 101,408,723 of record CM040125.1, on the reverse strand, counting down.
GCCGTTAAAAAGCTCCGGCACTATATGCTGTCACATGAAGTCAGATTGATATCTGCAGCAGATCCACTCAAATACATACTGACTCAACCAGTACTGAAAGGCCGGTTGGGCAAATGGGCAGTAATTCTGATGGAATTCGATATCACATATATACCCCAGAGGGCAATAAAAGGACAGGCTGTGGCCGATTTCTTCGCAGAACATCCTGTGCCAGAGAATGATATGTTGGGGACTGAGTTACCCGATGATGAGACACTAGAAGCCTGCCAGGCTCAGTCAACTATGTGGTGTTAGGTTCGGTGCAGTATTCAGAGGGGGGGGTGAATGAATATAACCCTTTAAAAACCTTTACCCAATTAAAAGGTTATGATGCTCACTAACTATCTAGAGTGCTAACTAGACAGATGTATCAAATCTGAAAGACTAATTAGCAGTAGCACCATTCTTCCACTCAAATAAACTTTCGCTCACTCAACGGATTAAACACTCAGAACAAGATCTGATCAACCACTTGGAGCGCCCCTATGCAAACATCTAGCGGAAGCAAAACATATAGAGAAATCAGACCACTGCACAGAGGATTTTTAGGTGGTTCGGTCCTCCAGACCTACATCCACCCCACACTCAAACCGAGTGTGGCTTCCACTAGCTCACGCTAGAAACAGCAGACTCAGTCTGCAACAAATGCTGCCAAACAGCTTGACCAGGGGAACAGCCTCCCCTCTTCCTCCAGACCAGGAGGGAACCAACCGGTGACTTCCAGTCACCAGCAAACCAGAGGTCGAAGACCTCTCTTCCTCCAACCGGAGGGACCCCTGGACTTGAATCCACAAGCCCAGAACCGGAGACAAGTCTCCCTTCCTCCAAACCGGAGGGAACCCACAAGTAGCTCCCAACTACTTGCAACTGGAGATCAGATCTCCCTTCTCCTGATCCACAGGAGGAACCCCGACCTCTCTACAGAGTATCGGAAAGCACAGCAAACCAGAAAACAAAGGAAAAATAATAAACGAAAATAACTTCAGCAGACAGAAAGCTGAAACACAAAATGCACAATGTGGCTCTCAACGGAGCTGACTGGCCTGGATTTGATCCACGGTCCAGTAGACAGATCTTCAGGTAAGCTTTTCTTCCTCTTCTCTTCTCTTCTTCTTCTTCTCTTTCACTCTCTCGATCTCTGCTCCTCTATACTCTTCGGCTCACACTTCTATCTCTCTCTTTCTCTTTCTTCTGCTCTCCTAATCTCTCACTCTCTGCTCTTCTCTTCTTTCTCTTTTCTTTTTCTATCAGGATCGTGGCTCTCTGTATGGACTCTTCTTCTCGCCAACTCGATCGGCCTTCATCTGTGGACGAAGGCTTCCTTATATAGCATCAGCAGCAGGTGGATAGGGCACAAGACGCGTGTGCCTCCCACGCTTGATCCAGCACTTTCTTGCCACGTGCCTTCATTGCATTTTTGTTCCTCTTGTCTTGGATCACGTGCAGCCCAGGTGTCTGAAATGTTCTTCCTCGGACCTGTAATGAGATTAACACCATTAGTCAATCAGAGTTCGCTGCATGCTTATTTAAAGCTAAGGCGCACGAGGTATGTAATGTCAACACAGGGTGACTACTTCACGAGGTTGGAAGTGAACGAACTGTGATACAATGAACAAGGCTAACACAACAAGGAAGATGACACGAGATGCAACTAGAGGACAGAGAGAAGCGACACGAGGTTCACACAGAAAATGACACGAGGTATACTGTGACAGAACAGACACAATGAAGAGAGTGACACAAGGTCGTGGCACAGAAAGCAACACGAGGTGCTGCAATGTTCTGCACGCAGTGGAACAAAAACGACACGAAGACATGGAGACAACAGTAACCGACACGAGGTGAGGTTACTAAAGCGACAACGACACGCGGTGTGGAAAACACGACACGAAGACCTGAAAAGGAAAATGACATGAAGACAGCACAGACACGTGCTTGACTTTGAGAAAAGTTCACGAAGTAAACTCAACACGAAGATAGAGACACTAAGGCAACACGGAGACACGAGTACACGGGAAACACGAAGACAACTTTGAGTATAAAGCTGCTCGAACATCCGAACGACTCGAAGACAAGGACGACACGGGGTGACAATAACTCGAAGATGACAACAGGAATTGACACGGAGTATGACCAAGGCGAGAGGGACAGAAACAGCACGAAGACTCAAACGCAGAAATAACACGAAGACGTAAACACTAAAATAACACGAAGATGAAGACACTAAAACAACACGAGGACACGAAGACAAAACCAACACGAAGACACGACAAGGAAAACGACACGAAGTCTAACCTCATACAAGTTATCCTGTCACGCATGGAAATCAACACGAAGTGTTATAACCTCAGACGACACGAAATCTTTTCGTGTTAGTGAGGGGAAACAACACGAGGTGAGACTTCACGCTGTACAGAACTTGAAAGACCAGTGTTGAATGAGTAGACGTGTAGTATATCATGAAAGAAGGCCAGTGTACAGACTTGGAGGCCTGAAGGCGATGTGAGTAACAATCCAATGTATGGACTTTGACTCTAAATGAGACTGACAGTGTATACACTTAGCCAAGGCAATGCACTGTATGGACTTCCATGAGACGCTCAATGTGCAGACTTACTGCCAATCAATGTATAGACTCTGTAAATGCATATGAAAGCTTTATGCAGCAGAAAATAGTCTGAAACTTCAATTACAATGATTCACAGTGTAAACAAATAAACTGACTGAGCATATGAAAGCCTGAATGAACATTTCAACAGGATGAATCACAGTGACTCACATCAAACACCAATCATCAAAACCAAATCAATCATTAAAACCACAGCAATGAATGCTTTATGCATCAGTTTAACATGTAGCATGACCTCAGATCAAATATGTTAATCTAAACTGAGCAGCAGGATGACTGAACATTTGATTAACTTACATCAACAATCAATCAACAAAACCATCATCAAAACCACAGGGGCACAACAATCTCCCCCTTTTTGATGATGGCAACACTTTCAATATATTGAGTCATTCTGATGATGTGAGGCATTCTGAAGACTCAAATTATTCTCCCCCTTTGACTTCATCAAAAAGAAAATAATTTGAGAAGTTAAAGCATGTTTAAAAGTTCAGTCAAATTCTCTCCCTTGCAAGAACATGATTCTCCCCCGTTAATAGTTTCAGCAAAAACATGAGTTAGAGAAGAGCAAGGTAATGGGAAGGGTGAAATGTAAAAATGCAGATGCAACATTAAATGCAATACTCCCTCCCGAGTATATGAATGCAAGGTCACAAATGATATGAACATAATTCAGCATGACAAGGAATGCTCCCCCTGAAGAGATGCCAATTGATATGTAAGTGATGCATGACATGGAAGCTCCCCCTCAATAAGTGGACTCTTATGAGATAAGTGAGAGGGATACCACAGGGGCAAACAGGAAGAGGTTCAGGTTAATGAGTCAATACCATGAGCAGAAGAGTTTCAATTAACAGATTTTTCAAGGATGTTCCAAACACAAGAAGTTCAGCCTGATTTTCAAAGAGATATCAATCTCATAAATCTAAAGCATAAGTTTTCAAAGTCTTCTATCATAAGGGCTTATGAATGACATTTATTGAACATCATGGTTTAAACGTGATGTATGCAGAGTTTATCAATAAAATTCTGTAATGATATCTAAAACCATGGTTTAATAAAAATGAACCAAGCCCTCATATTTATCTTGATTATCCTCCCTTTGTCTTACACAATCAAATCTATTGACTTCTTTCAGAATTACATGTACTAGTATTGAAATCAAGCAATTATGAAGTCATATGATTTTGTCTAGGGTTGTAGCAATTTGATTTTTGGCATCAATATTCAGATATTTCAATTTATTCAACAATTTTCCTTGCTACAAATTTTACGTGCTTTCTAGTTTAGTACACACCTTGTAACTAGAGGATATACCTTGATCAGAGGCCAATATCCCTAAGCCCTTAGTGTGACTAACTGTCATGCCTTATGTAAACAGAGTTAGCATTTACACATCATGACACACTACAGCTCAATTTTTAATGAGTGAATTGTATTTCTCAGTGTGCATGCCATTGCTCTGCCTGATTTTCAATGAATTCTCATTTTACAGAGTTAACTAAGGCACCTCATGACACAGTCCTTTGGACTTGTGTTTCTCAGTGACCAATGTCATTGCTCTGACAGATATTACCCTTTAGACATTTCAGAAACATTCATTTGCTTCAAAACAATATTAATCTCATGTACTTAACCAATTAAAGTTATGTATTCAAAAGTGCAGATTTCAGGAGTTTTCACAAGACATAGCATGAAACAGATGGTTAAGGTTTATTAAACATGCTTCAGATGTTTTTAAGAGATTTTAAAGCCAAACTCATTGAATACATTAAACTTAAACCACATGAGTTGTTTCAGTCATTCATAAAAACGTATAATAGAAGATTTCTAGTTCAAGATTTTCAGATTTATGATCGAGATAGCCCATTGAAATCTTCATGAAAGACTGATAGAATTCTGAAGCCAAATGATACCAATTGATAGGAGAATTACCAATTGTTAAGAGAGATTTTGAAGCATAAAGTTTTGAGAATATGATCAAGGTTTGTCAACAAAATCAATAAGAAAGGATATGCTATGAAATTTGACAAATGTATGCATTTGACAACCTATATGCAATGCATTGACTCCCCCTTACAATATGCATTTAAACATACATGCAAATCACATATATGCACTTCAGATGAGTAGAGTTCAGAGGTATCAATTCAGACAATGCTGATGAGGAATGATTATGCAAACACAGAATTAACTTGCTATGCAACATACTGTCCTACATGCAGACTATGCACCAAGGATACATTAAACAAGTATGCAATCAATTCAAGTTTATGCATCCAATTCATGAGCATTTTTATCCTTTTTCAGATTTTTCAACATATGATGCAGTTCATTGTTTTACATGAAGACTAGACCCATGGTACTAGGCGGAGGACTTGGTCCAAGGACCACCTCACACATGTCAGTAGCATCCAGACATACTCCATATGCCCTTCAACTTGTCCCATTTAATATACCAGGGTTAACAAGGACAATGCAACATAAAGCAGTCCTTCATGCATTGAACAGCATCATTGACACATGCAATGACAATCAGTCTATACACAATCAGTCCAAGTATGCATTCAATAATAAGCATGCAATGCATTAACACAAAACACATGCATGGACACAGAGTCTATATAGTGCATCAACTGTATACACTAAAGAAGCATTCAGATTCAGTTCAACATATAGCAAGAGAAGAGCATCAGATATGCAGAATTGAATTCAATAGTTGAGTCTGGAATGCAGACTGATCAGCTAGACATGAAGAGTAAAAAAAAAAAATCAACCAAGCAAATCAACATGAAACTCACAATTTTCATGCTCACAATTTCAGATAATGGAATTTAAAACAGATTTCAGAACTGACCTGAATTGAATCATGGGGTTTTCTTTTTGAGTGCCTTGGTTGACCCCTTTTATTTCTCCTTCCAAGGCACATCTGCAGCAAGTCAATCAAGTTGATCCTGCATAGACCCAAGCAGTCTTGGGTCCTGCACTACCCCTATCAGGTGTTCTAAACAGTTTCTTAGCAACATGGTCATCAAATTTCATCAGAAAACAATTGTTCATAGAGTGACCAAGTTTACCACAATATCTACATGAAACAGCAGATTTTCTGGTCCTATGATGCATATCAACAACAGCATGAGACCTATGATAATGAGCATGAATTGTTCTGTTGTAAGCATGAATTTTTGATTTACCATTACCTGCCCACCAGCATTCAGAAGCTCGGTGGCCAGGTTTTCCACATTCATAACAACCAAGAGTCTTTTCTTTAAGACCAGCTTTATTTCTGCCCAAAAAATTTTTGTTTGGAGGGAATCTTACAAATTTGGAATTAAAATGATTTCCCTGAACAAACCAGCAGTCATTGACTGCATGCCCATACTTGCCACATTCAATGCACCTTGGGTGCTTGCCTTTGGAGCTAATGTCATTTCTATCAAGAATATTTTTGTTGACATAGAAATTAACAGGTTTAGAATTGAATCTCTTTCCCTGAGTATGCCAGCAATTTTTAACCATGTGGCCCAATTTTCCACAATGAAAACATTGAATGTTCTTTTTATGAAATGCATGATTTTTAGCATGGAACAGTTTATCATGCATTTTAACAGCAGATAGATCATCTAATTTCATTTCTCTCTCTACAGAGTATCGAAAAGCACAGCAAACCAGAAAACAAAGGAAAAATAATAACGAAAATAACTTCAGCAGACAGAAAGCTGAAACACAAAATGCACAATGTGGCTCTCAACGGAGCTGACTGACCTGGATTTGATCCACGGTCCAGTAGACAGATCTTCAGGTAAGCTTTTCTTCCTCTTCTCTTCTCTTCTTCTTCTTCTCTTTCACTCTCTCGATCTCTGCTCCTCTATACTCTTCGGCTCACACTTCTATCTCTCTCTTTCTCTTTCTTCTGCTCTCCTAATCTCTCACTCTCTGCTCTTCTCTTCTTTCTCTTTTCTTTTTCTATCAGGATCGTGGCTCTCTGTATGGACTCTTCTTCTCGCCAACTCGATCGGCCTTCATCTGTGGACGAAGGCTTCCTTATATAGCATCAGCAGCAGGTGGATAGGGCACAAGACGCGTGTGCCTCCCACGCTTGATCCAGAACTTTCTTGCCACGTGCCTTCATTGCATTTTGTTCCTCTTGTCTTGGATCACGTGCAGCCCAGGTGTCTGAAATGTTCTTCCTCGGACCTGTAATGAGATTAACACCATTAGTCAATCAGAGTTCGCTGCATGCTTATTTAAAGCTAAGGCGCACGAGGTATGTAATGTCAACACAGGGTGACTACTTCACGAGGTTGGAAGTGAACGAACTGTGATACAATGAACAAGGCTAACACAACAAGGAAGATGACACGAGATGCAACTAGAGGACAGAGAGAAGCGACACGAGGTTCACACAGAAAACGACACGAGGTATACTGTGACAGAACAGACACAATGAAGAGAGTGACACAAGGTGGTGGCACAGAAAGCAACACGAGGTGCTGCAATGTTCTGCACGCAGTGGAACAAAAATGACACGAAGACATGGAGACAACAGTAACCGACACGAGGTGAGGTTACTAAAGCGACAACGACACGCGGTGTGGAAAACACGACACGAAGACCTGAAAAGGAAAATGACATGAAGACAGCACAGACACGTGCTTGACTTTGAGAAAAGTTCACGAAGTAAACTCAACACGAAGATAGAGACACTAAGGCAACACGGAGACACGAGTACACGGGAAACACGAAGACAACTTTGAGTATAAAGCTGCTCGAACATCCGAACGACTCGAAGACAAGGACGACACGGGGTGACAATAACTCGAAGATGACAACAGGAATTGACACGGAGTATGACCAAGGCGAGAGGGACAGAAACAGCACGAAGACTCAAACGCAGAAATAACACGAAGACGTAAACACTAAAATAACACGAAGATGAAGACACTAAAACAACACGAGGACACGAAGACAAAACCAACACGAAGACACGACAAGGAAAACGACACGAAGTCTAACCTCATACAAGTTATCCTGTCACGCATGGAAATCAACACGAAGTGTTATAACCTCAGACGACACGAAATCTTTTCGTGTTAGTGAGGGGAAACAACACGAGGTGAGACTTCACGCTGTACAGAACTTGAAAGACCAGTGTTGAATGAGTAGACGTGTAGTATATCATGAAAGAAGGCCAGTGTACAGACTTGGAGGCCTGAAGGCGATGTGAGTAACAATCCAATGTATGGACTTTGACTCTAAATGAGACTGACAGTGTATACACTTAGCCAAGGTAATGCACTGTATGGACTTCCATGAGACGCTCAATGTGCAGACTTACTGCCAATCAATGTATAGACTCTGTAAATGCATATGAAAGCTTTATGCAACAGAAAATAGTCTGAAACTTCAATTACAATGATTCACAGTGTAAACAAATAAACTGACTGAGCATATGAAAGCCTGAATGAACATTTCAACAGGATGAATCACAGTGACTCACATCAAACACCAATAATCAAAACCAAATCAATCATTAAAACCACAGCAATGAATGCTTTATGCATCAGTTTAACATGTAGCATGACCTCAGATCAAATATGTTAATCTAAACTGAGCAACAGGATGACTGAACATTTGATTAACTTACATCAACAATCAATCAACAAAACCATCATCAAAACCACAGGGGCACAACATGTGGCAGCTATTCTTTGATGGAGCATCTAGAACAGAGACGGACTCCGATGGAAAGACCAGAATACGGGCCGGAGCCGGTATTGTGCTGAAATTACCGGAAGGGGAGGTTGTGCATACTTCCTGTTCTATAAACAAGCCCTGCACTAATAATGAAGCCGAGTATGAAGCTCTGATAATCGGACTGCATATAAGCCTCAACATGGGTATCCAGATGCTTCAGGTATTCGGGGATTCAATGTTGATAATAAAGCAAATCCAAGGTGAGTTCGAAGTGCGAAAGCCGGAGTTGAACCCCTACCACCAGAAAGCTGTGCGCCTCATGGCAAAATTCTATCATATTGAGCTCAGGCATGTGGGCCGTGCACATAATGCCCAGGCTGATGCATTGGCAAAGCTAGCCAGCTCAATAGCAGTCCCACCAGATGAGACACTGAACATTGTTGTCATAAATCGGCGGCAAGTCCCCAGCATGCTAGAAGGCTGCCCCGAAGAAAATGAAGTTGCCACGATCAGTACAGAACATGCATCTGATTGGAGACAACACCTGCTACAATGGTTTTTACACCAACAGCTGCCGCAGAAAAGAGAAGAAAAGATGAAACTCTTGCGAATCAAAGATTCTTATGAATTCAGGAATGGGACTCTGTTCCGAATAATGGCAGATGCACGCAAGAAGATTCTGCTCCGCTGCTTGTCCACTGAAGAAGCTTGGCAAGCGATGAAAGAAGTACATGCTGGGACAGCAGGTGCCCACCAGGCTGGCCCCAAGATGAAGATAGAAATCAAGAAGCTGGGTTACTATTGGCCCACTATGTTTGAAGACTGCTGCACATTTGCAAAGTCATGCCAGAAGTGTCAGGAGCATGCTGTTGTGCCTAGAAGGCCACCTACGATTCTGCACCCTACGGTCCCTAGCTGGCCGTTTGCACAATGGGGAACTGATGTAGTCGGTCCACTACCGACTTCCTCGGCCGGGCATAAGTATATACTGGCCATAACAGATTACTTCTCCCGATGGGCAGAGGCTATAGCACTAAGAGAAGTCACTGGTGAGCTGGTCGCCAGATTCATCAAGCAAAACATCATCTTCCGGTTTGGGATCCCCAGCCGAATAATATCTGACAATGGGAGTCATTTCAGAAATCAGAAAATCTATCGGCTTGCCGAGAAATATAAGATCGAATGGAGGACTTCCACTCCTTACAATCCACAGGCAAATGGATTGGCAGAAGCTTTCAATAAGACTTTGTGCACCCTGCTGGCCAAAGTCGTCAGTGCCAATAAGAAGGATTGGGAAGAAAAGATGTATGAAGCTCTATGGGCATATCGCACCGTCTTCAAAACACCTATAGGGTGCTCGCCATACTCCTTGGTATACGGCTCAGAGGCAGTAGTCCCACTAGAGCTGGAAGTCCCGTCACTCAGAGTGGCAGTCCAATACGACCTAGCCCATGGCGAACAAACCAATGCAGAAAGAAGATTAGAAGAATTGGCTGAATTGGAAGGGAAGCACCTCCAAGCTCAGAAGAATATCCAAATGTATCAGGTCCGCATGGCCACTGCATTTAACAAACTCGTAAAAGGATGAGAATTTAAGAAAGGTGACCTCGTCATGGTCAAGAAAAAAGAAGTCATGGCGTCCAACCCAAAGGGAAAGCTAAATCCCAATTGGGAAGGTCCATATGTGATACAAAGGGTCTACGAAAGAGGGGCCTACATAGTTGTTAATCATCGAGGGGAGATCCAATTCTCACCACTCAACGGTAAACACCTAAAGTTGTATCATGCTGCACAGCTGATATTCCCCGAGTAATCGGGCAAGAGATACCTTTTTCTTGGTCTAGCGGCACTACGCCCTAGCCGAGATACCCTTTCCTTGGCTTAGCGGCACTCCGCCCTAGCCAAGATATCCTTTCCTTGGCCTAGCGGCACTCCGCCCTAGCCGAGATACCCTTTCCTTGGCCTAGCGGCACTCCGCCCTAGTCAAGATACCTTTTCCTTGGCCTAGCAGCACTCCGCCCTAGCCAGGATACCTTTTTCTTGGTTTAGCGGCACTCCGCCCTAGCCGAGCTACCCTTCCTTGGTCTAGTGGCACTCCGCCCTAGCCGAGCTACCCTTCCTTGGTCTAGTGGCACTCCGCCCTAGCCGAGATACCCTCTCCCTGGCCTAGTGGCACTCCGCCCTAGTCAAGATACATTTTCCTTGGCCTAATGGCACTCCGCCCTAGCCGAGATACCCTTTCCTTGGCCTAGCGGCACTCCGCCCTAGTCAAGATACCTTTTCCTTGGCCTAGCGGCACTCCGCCCTAGCCGGGATACCTTTTTCTTGGTTTAGCGGCACTCCGCCCTAGCCGAGATACCCTTTCCCTGGCCTAGTGGCACTCCGCCCTAGTCAAGATACCTTTTCCTTGTCCTAATGGCACTCCGCCCTAGCCGAGATACCCTTTCCTTGGCCTAGCGGCACTCTGCCCTAGTCAAGATACCTTTTCCTTGGCCTAGCGGCACTCCGCCCTAGCCGGGATACCTTTTTCTTGGTTTAGCGGCACTCCGCCCTAGTCGAGCTACCCTTCCTTGGTCTAGTAGCACTCCGCCCTAGCCGAGCTACCATTCCTTGGTCTAGTGGCACTCCGCCCTAGCCGAGATACCCTTTCCCTGGCCTAGTGGCACTCCGCCCTAGTCAAGATACCTTTTCCTTGGCCTAATGGCACTCCGCCCTAGCCAAGATATCCTTTCCTTGGTATAGTGACACTCCGTCCTAACCAGGCTACCACTTATCGTGATCTTGTGTCGTCACGATCTGACACCCTCTAAACAGGAAGGGGGGGGGTAGAAGAAAATAAAAAAAACATATATATATATAAAATGGGGTTAAAAATAGAGATACCCCGCGAGTCTTGTTCGGACATTCTGAACAAGGGCAAAAATGGCTAAAACCCAGCTGTGGTGAAAACCCGAAAGGGCACTGCAGGCAAAATCGGGTATCCCGCCACGTGAAAATCCGAAAGGACGCGTGGGCAAAAGCAAGAGGGGGCTGGCTCTGGTGAAAACCCGAAAGGGCACTTGGGTCGGTAATGTGGTAACCACGAAGAAACCCGCGTATCTCTTTACGTCCCGCCGTGATAAAACCCATCCAGTTTGGACCTTACGTCTATCCTGGTGAAATTTATAAAAAAAATTTCCTTGCATTGGTATAAACCCAATACCGATGATGAAACCCGTTGCTGATTGATTGGCGCATTGTCCGATCAGCGATGAAACCTATCCAGTTTAGACCTTACGTCTACCCTGATCAAACCTATAAAAATCCTTGCATTGGTATAAACCCAATACCGATGATGAAACCCGTTACTGATTGATTGGCGCACTGCCCGATCAGCGATGAAACCTGTCCAGTTTAGACCTTACGTCTATCCTGACGAAACCTATAAAAAATCCTTGCATTGGTATAAACCCAATACCGATGATGAAACTCGTTGCTGATTGATTGGCGCATTGCCCGATCAGCGATGAAACCTGTCCAGTTTAGACCTTACGTCTGTCCTGATCAAACCTATAAAAATCCTTGCATTGGTATAAACCCAATACCAACGATGAAACCCGTTGCTGATTGATTGGCGCATTGCCCGATCAGCGATGAAACCTGTCCAGTTTAGACCTTACGTCTATCCTGATGAGACCTATGAAACCCTTGCATTGATGTTAGCACCCACATCAATGATGACATATGCATAAGCTGCGCCCATCAGTTATAGAATCAAAGTTTCAATAAAAAAAAAGGGAAGAAAAGAAGAGACAAAATGGGGTTAAAAATAGAGATACCCCGCCAGTCTTGTTCAGGCATTCTGAACGAGGGCAAAAATGACTAAAACCCAGCTGTGGTGAAAACCCGAAAGGGCACTGCAGGCAAAATCGGGTACCCCGCCACGTGAAAATCCGAAAGGACGCGTGGGCAAAAGCAAGAGGGGGCTGGCTCTGGTGTAAACCCGAAAGGGCACTTGGGTCAGTAATATGGTAATTCAAAAAGTTCCGTGCCAACCGGCACAATACCTTCATCTGCCTTCATCGGTAAAACCTTCCGTCGGTCATATGGCTCCATGCCCCACCGATGATAAAGCCTTTCTGGGACAGACCTTACGTTTGCCCTGATAAAATCCACATACCCCCATTCGCAAATCCCACCAACAATGAAGCCCATCACCGTTTTGCTAAAGCCTATCCAGCTCAGACCTTACGTCTGCCCTGATAAAACCTACGCATTTCTTGGCAAAGTCCCACCTGCGATAAACCCTACTCAGTTTAGACCTTTCGTCTATTCTGAGGAAACTTATAAATCCTTTTTGCATCGATATAAATCCAATATCGATGATGAAATCAGCTGTTGATCGATTGGCACCTCGCCCGATCAATGATGAAACCCTACTCAGTTTAGACCTTTCGTCTATTCTGAGGAAACTTATAAATCCTTTTTGCATCGATATAAATCCAATATCGATGATGAAATCAGCTGTTGATCGATTGGCACCTCACCCGATCAATGATGAAACCCTACTCAGTTTAGACCTTTCGTCTATTCTGAGGAAACTTATAAATCCTTTTTGCATCGATATAAATCCAATATCGACGATGAAATCAGCTGTTGATCGATTGGCACCTCGCCCGATCAATGATGAAACCCTACTCAGTTTAGACCTTTCGTCTATTCTGAGGAAACTTATAAATCCTTTTTGCATCGATATAAATCCAATATCGATGATGAAATCAACTGTTGATCGCTTGGCACCTCGCCCGATCAATGATGAAACCCTATTCAGTTTAGATGTCACGCCCCGAACAAGGCGGAAATATCGGGACGTACAGTTAGGGACACGCTGGCATGAGAGAGAACTAATCTAAAATAATACACAAGTGCTACAAGATGGAAATACTAAATGATCATTAACAAACCACAACTGATACAATAACCTCAAGTTCAACTTAATACAACTGGAATAATCAACCACTAAAACTCAAAGACATAACTGAAACTAAATGCTCTCCAAAACACAACTATAACTGATACACTCAAGACATCACTCCTGCCCTTCCCCATCGGTAAGCGCATCACCTGAAAAGTTTGGAAAGGGGGGAAAACACAACTATGAGTTGACGCTCAGTAGGAAATAACAGACAGGTATAAGTGATTAACAGTTTAATTACATTTTAAAATGTCATGCTACGAATGATAAAACACTAAAAAGATAACGATGATAACACGAAACAAAATTCGAAGATCTTGCAAGGTCAAGACATATAATGAATAGAATAGTAAGACAAGAATTTACTACAGGAGATAACGATAAGAAGTTGGCCATATCAAGTCAATTCAAGTCATGTCAAGCACGCATGTAATTTCATTTCCACGTCCAAGTAATAAGCCAGTAAAGTAACCACAAGTAGAGTATAGAACAGTGAAGAGTGGAAAGTGAAAAGTAGTATAAAGTAATGTAGAGAGTAGTGGAGAGAGTAGTGACAGTCCTAGATTTAACACATGTCATAGTACTGGTGTCAAATGTCACACCTAGTCATTCACCTCCCCGGGGGTACACGTAGTGTTCGGGCGCTCTTCCCAGGACCAGACCGAGCCCTTAATTGTTTGCCAGGCATTGATTTCTTTGGATCAAAGATCCCACGAATCTAGACTTCCACAGTTTATGGCCAGAATTCCAAGGTTTAAACTAAGTAGCAATAACAACTTCAAGTAGGAAAGAGATTCATTTCCAGAATTTCAAGGTAAGTATAATCATCAAGGAGATCGAAACCAAGTCATAACAAGAGTTAATCGTGCTGCGCTACTGTAAAACAGCAGCAATCAAACAAGCTAATCAACATATTAATCCTAATCACCAAGTTAAGATATCATGATTAACCATTATCATTTGCATTAAGACAATTGCCAAGAAGCTGATTCAAGATGATAAGTAAAGAACAAGCTCACAGGAATGAAATAGCATGTATTAACAGAGATTTAGTTACACCATTAACCACTAATTATGTGGGTTTCTATTTAATCTTGTATGCATTGCAATGAACATGACAAACGATGTGTTTTTGTACTATGTTTGCAAGAAAAGACCAATGCAAAATTTGAAATCAAGAGGGGTACAAGAATAGGTCAATTGTTCTTCAAAAATATAATTTCAGTGGGTCTAAATTAAATGGGTTGATTCCCCACTGACTCGGATCCATCTCGGGTCGCAAAACGATGAAAAACTGGTTTTCTGGTGTATGGGTCGACCCTTGGGGTCGACCCCTTCAGAAATGGGGTCTGCCAGTTGGATGGGTCGACCCCTGGGGTCGACCCCCACCTTTCTGGCTGTATGGGTCGACCCCTGTCGACCCCTGGGGTCGACCCTCGCACCTGGGCCAAATGGGTCGACCCCAGGGGTCGACCCTCGGGCCTGCCTGGGCTGCCAGATGATGGGTCGACCCCTGGGGTCGACCCCTGCAAGAACAGCAACGGCTGTTGCTTCCGGAAAACGTGAAATCTCACCCAATTGAAGTCCAATTGAGTTGAAATTAAAGCCATATGATCTAGGAATGTTAATGGACATTCTAGGGTCATAAAACTACAATTTTGAACCACGAATTGTTACAGAAATTGATTGAATCTCAACTTATATATGATAAATTCATGAAAACCCTAGTTCTTGACCTACTTCTACTAAATCATGCAATTCTCTTAACATACTCAACGGAATTTAGGGATTTTGGTGTCAAAAGAAAGCTAACTTGATCATGAATCCAACCATATATGATATGCAACATGAAGATCAAGTTACAGGGCTCAAAAGTAGCCCGAAATCAAGCTTTGGCCTAAAGGAAACTATATGAAACATGTTCTAGATATGCTCTTACAAAAATTCGAAATTCACGATGCATGCTCAATGGAATTTGGGGCTTTCTGAGTTAAATGAAAGATAATAACATGCTGATTACTTCATGTGAATTAATTAAAGTTTGGTTGTTAGATCCTACCTCAAATCGGAGAGAGAAAACTCAAACCCTAGGATGAAGAACACTTGGACAGCACCTTACAAAAAGCTCGATTTCTCCACGGATACCTAATGAAAATTGGGGCTTTTGCCACCAATGGATAGAGCTCGATGAGAGGAACAATTTTCTATACTCATGATCAAGATTTGGTTGAGAATTCCTACCTCAATCGATGGATCAAAGAAGGATGAAGGGAAGCCAACGGCCTGCTGACCCACCTCCACAAATCGAGCTAGATCTCTCCAGATCCGAAATTTCAGCGAACCCCACAGCAGCCAAATGAAAGAAGACTCGTAGGGCTTCATTTTGATAGCTCATAGAGCTTCTGGAGCCTTCGGAATTGGGAGTATTCGCTGCTGCAAGCTACGTGTTTAGAAATGGCGCCGAAATCCTTGACTTGACCAAACTATGTCGGCAGCACGTTTTGGGGCTAAGTTTACCTCAAATTAATTGAGGGTAAATGTTCCTTACATTGTGGCCTTCCAATTGCCCTTGATTTCAGATCATTTGGTTGAGAATTGAGGTCGAATTTCGTGTTTTAATCTAAGGGTTAGGTATGGGTCAAAAGTGTGCACTTTTGTGTTTAAACTCTAAATAGATCTTACCACGGATTTACAATGGCTTAATGCCAGAAGGAAAAGTTGTTATCTACCTCGACCTTAATCTGTTTACTATTTTTACAAATTTTTCTAAGGTAGTCAGATTTTTACTTATACTATTCCGTAAATAGTTAAATGTTAAGTTCGGCAAACTAAGTTCACTAATTCGGCATAATAAATGATTTTCTTAGGCTAAATGTAGAAGATAAAGTTGCTAAACAAAATTAATTCTACAAGATGTGATTTTTGGGGATTTTTAGAAAATAGTTGAAAAATGACTTATTCTATTAATTAATTAATTAATCTAATTAATTTGGATAATTCTCATTAATTCGAATAACTTCAAATAAATTCTGAATAATTACAAATAACTTACTAAATAAATTTCTAAAGAATTTGGGGTCTTACACCCTCCCCTACTTAAAGGAATTTGGTCCTCCAAATTCACTGCACTAAAACTGAGAGTAGAAAAAGATCGCTCACCTAGAATAGATCGGGATACTGCTTTCGCATAGTCTCTTCAGACTCCCATGTAGCTTCTTCGGTCCCACGCCGACTCCACTGAATCTTGACCATCGGTATCGAACGATTCCGGAGTTGTTGTTGCTTCCGGTCTAGAATCTTGACAGGTCTTTCCTCATAGGTCAAATCTTCCTTCAGTTCAAAATCCACCTGCTGAATGATATGAGTGGGATCGTACACATATTTCCGCAACATAGACACATGGAAAACATTATGTACGCCAGACAAATGCGGTGGTAAAGCCAGTCTGTATGCCACCTCTCCCACTCTATCTAGAATCTCGAATGGACCAATGTACCTCGGATTCCGCTTGCCATGGATGCCAAATCTTCGGATCCCTCTCGTCGGAGAGACCTTTAAGAACACATGCTCGCCAACCTAAAATTCCAATGCTCTCCTTCTGTTGTCGGCATAACTCTTCTGTCTCGACTGGGCTACTTGTAACCTGTCTCGGATAACATGGATGTTCTGTGATGATTCCGAAACAAGATCTGGTCCAAGCCACTGTTTCTCACCTACCTCGTCCCAACACAATAGGGAACGACAACTTCTACCATATAGTGCTTCAAAAGGAGCCATCTGAATGCTAGACTGATAGCTGTTATTGTAAGCGAATTCAATTAATGCCAAATGCTCACTCCAATTACCACCGAAATCAATCATGCAAGCTCGCAGCATATCTTCCACTATCTGATTGGTTCTTTCAGTCTGTCCATCTATCTGTGGATGAAAAGCAGTACTGAAATTCAGACGAGTACCCAAAGACTCTTGCAGTCCCTTCCAGAAATGTGAAGTAAATCTGGGGTCTCGATCAGATACTATATTCACTGGAATACCATGCAATCTCACCACTGCCTTTATATACAAAGCAGCCAATACATCAATCGTCCACTTGGACTTAATTGGTAAGAAATGAGCCGACTTTGTCAATCGATCGACAATCACCCATATCGCATCAAATCCACCACGAGTCCTAGGTAGACCCATAATGAAATCCATGCCAATACTTTCCCACTTCCATTGGGGTATGTCGAGTGGTTTCAATTTCCCTGCTGGTCTGAAATGTTCGGCCTTAACTTGCTGGCATACCAAATATCTGCTCACAAAATCTGTAACTTCTCTTTTCATATTCGGCCACCAAAAGGACCTTTTTAAATCTCGGCACATCTTAGTGCCTCTAGGATGAATGGTATATCTGGATCTATGAGCTTCCTCAAGAATCTTGTTCTTTATTGTAGCCTCATCCGGAACACAAGTTCTGCCTTTAAATAATAATCTACCATCATCGGCCAACATGAAGTCAGGTCTGCTGCTCAAGTTTCCCTTGATCTCTACTAACTCGGGATCATTATCTTGCAAGGACTTGATCTCAATCAATAATTCAGGCTTAAGTTGAATCTGAGCAATCAAGATCCGATCGTTGTCAATATTGAGATCCAGACTAGATAATTATTCCAACAATCTCCATTCTTGTAACATGAGACTTGACAGTCTAGCTACCGGCTTCCGGCTTAATGCATCTGCCACAACATTACCTTTGCCAGGATGATACTCAATCGAGAAGTCGAAGTCTTTCAAGTACTCCAACCATCTCCGCTGCCTCATGTTGAGTTCCTTTTGAGAAAATAAATACTTCAAACTCTTATGATCCGAAAACACTGTAAAGGTTTCTCCATACAAGTAATGCCTCCATATCTTCAAAGCAAACACGACTGCAGCAAGTTCCAAATCATGAACAGGATAATTATCTTCGTGCTTCCTCAACTGCCTAGAGGAATAGGCAATCACCTTCCCATGTTGCATGAGTACATAGCCTAAGCCAATACCTGAAGCATCAGTATAAACAACAAATCCTCCTTCACCAGAAGGTAAGGCCAAAACAGGTGCAGTAGTCAAACACTCCTTCAGAGTCTGAAAGCTTTGCTGACAATCATCTGACCAATCAAACTTATTCTCCTTGCGGGTTAATCTTGTCATAGGTACTGCAATCTTAGAGAAGTCTTGAATAAATCTTCGATAATAACCTGCCAGGCCTAGAAAACTTCTAACTTCTGTCACACTGGTAGGCTGTTCCCAATTCTTCACTACCTCGACCTTCGAGGGATCAACAAAAATACCGTTCTTCGTAATAATATGTCCTAGAAAGGACACCTCTTGCAGCCAGAATTCACACTTACTGAACTTAGCATATAGTTGATGATCTCTCAATAATTGCAATGCCATTCTCAGATGTTCAGCATGTTCCTCCTCATTCTTTGAATAAATCAGGATGTCATCAATAAAGACCACGACCCATTGATCAAGATAGGGCCGAAATGCATCGTTCATTAACTGCATGAAAGCTGCTGGAGCATTCGTTAGACCGAAAGGCATAACGACAAATTCAAAATGACCATACCTGCTGCGGAAAGCTGTTTTATAAATATCCTCTTCCTTAATCCGCAACTGGTGATATCCAGATCGAAGATCGATCTTAGAAAAATATTGAGCTCCTGCTATCTGGTCAAATAACTCGTCAATCCTCGGCAAGGGATATTTGTTCTTGACAGTCTGCTGGTTTATTTGCCGATAGTCAATGCACAACCTCATCGAACCATCTTTCTTCCTGACGAATAACACAGGGGCTCCCCACGGAGAAGTACTAGGATGAATAAAACCCTTCTCAAGTAATTCCATCAGTTGCTGCTTCAGTTCCCTCAGTTCCGTAGGAGACATACGATAAGGAGCCTTAGAAATAGGAGCTGTGCCAGGAATAAGATCAATAGAAAAGATAACTTCCCGCTCAGGCGGAAGTCCAGGTAGTTCTTCTGGAAAGACATCAGGAAAATCTCGGACAACAGGAATGTCCTTGATCTCCATCTGTTGCTCAGGAGTTGCACAAACAAAGGCTAGAAAAGCCTCACACCCATGCCTCAAAAGCTTATCAGCTCGAAGAGCCGAGATGAGCGGTACAGAGTTATGGTGCTTGACTCCCGTAAAAGATAAACCAGAATGTCCAGTAAAAGTCACTGAGCTAGAACTACAATGAACATTGGCCTCATACTTGGCCAACCAATCTGCTCCTAGGATTACATCATAATCCTTCATATCTATGCAGACTAAATCTGCTGGTAAGTTCTGTTCACCAATCATAACCTTACTAGAAGGATAGAAATACTGGATTGTTGATCTAGTGCCAATAGGGGTTGAAATCTCTAACGGAGTATTCATCAAAACAGGTTCCACAGCTAATAACTTAGCAAATCTCCGTGAAATAAAAGAATGTGTTGCACCAGTATCAAAGAGAGCAAATGCGGGCTTATCGATTATAGTACCTTCGACGAGTCCGCCATCATCAGAAATCCCAGTTTCCTCTGCATGTAAAGCTTGAAGCTTGCCTTGTGGTTTCTTGAAGACTAGAGGTTTTGCCGGTGTAGCTTGCTCCGATATGAGAGGACAATTGGGGATACGGTGCTCCTTGCTTCCACATCGTAAACATGCGCCTTGCTTGCACCAGCACTCCTCTATCTTGTGACCCGGACGATCACAATAGTTGCACACGCCCTTGAATGGAACAATAGGGCCAGGCTTCTTGTCTTCATGCCTCGGCATCTTGCCCTTCCATGATCCGGACCCGCTCCACGAACCAGGTCCACTAACAGGTCTCTTCTTGGTATACCCGGGTTTGACACTCCCGGAACCCGTAGGTAATTCTTTCTTGGTGTCTTTCCCACGGATTCTCTCCGTCATTTCAAGAGTATCCTCCAGAACTTGCGCTTTCCTTACCATCTCAGAATAAGTGGAAATCTCCATCGGTGCCAATTGGTTGATATAATGAAGCTTCAATCCATTGAGAAAGCGCTTCGCCTTCATCTTCTCGGTGTAAATGAGATGTGTAGCATATCGAGAAAGCCGTGCAAATTGAGCCTCATACTCTACCACGGACAAACCTCGCTGTTTCAAGGCCGCGAACTCTGCCGCTTTCTTCTCTTGCACTCTATCAGAAAAATACTTGCTGTTGAAGAATTCCTCGAACTCTTCCCACATAACTTGCCGATCACCGAGAGTTGCCTTGATAGAATCCCACCAAGTACGTGCATCATGTTCCAGTTGAAATGTGGACAAAAGGACACGCTCCTGGTTGGTGCATTGCATAACTTCAAAGATTCTCCCCATCTCGTCTAGCCAGTGCTCGGCTTGGTCGGGGTCAGTCGAACCAGCGAATCTAGGCGGATTCATTCCGCGGAAGTTCCGTTATAGATCACCGGTGCCATGTGGTGCTGCTCCTGCCTGAGCTACTTGCTGAAGGGCCTGAGTAAGGCCTTGAACTGTACGCTGCAGGTTCCTCCATTCAGCACGATCAGCTGCCATCTACACGAGAAATAGATTACTTAGGTTTAATCAAGATAAATAATTACACGATTAAGAAACGAACTTAACCCAAGTTCTACCCAATCTCACAGGTCAGGTCTTAGACTTTTACAAGGTTAGGGATCTAATGCACCTAGACACGACCAAAAACTCGGTACCTGGCGGAGGTAATCGGTCCGAAGACCACTCGCGCAAGTGTGCGACCTTCCCGATAGGCATAGCCTAACGTTCGGACAACACCTTTTGATATACCGATTATTGAGATGCAATGCAAGAAACCTACAACTTAGGAAACCTAGGAATGTGAAACCTAGGCTCTGATACCAACTAAACTGTCACGCCCCGAACAAGGCGGAAATATCGGGACGTACAGTTAGGGACACGCTAGCATGAGAGAGAACTAATCTAAAATAATACACAAGTGCTACAAGATGGAAATACTAAATGATCATTAACAAACCACAACTGATACAATAACATCAAGTTCAACTTAATACAACTGGAATAATCAACCACTAAAACTCAAAGACATAACTGAAACTAAATGCTCTCCAAAACACAACTATAACTGATACACTCAAGACATCACTCCTGCCCTTCCCCATCGGTAAGCGCGTCACCTGAAAAGCCTGGAAAGGGCGAAAAACACAACTATGAGCTGACGCTCAGTAGGAAATAACAGACAGGTATAAGTGATTAACAGTTTAATTACATTTTAAAATGTCATGCTACGAATGATAAAACACTAAAAAGATAACGATGATAACACGAAACAAAATTCGAAGATCTTGCAAGGTCAAGAAATATAATGAATAGAATAGTAAGATAAGAATTTACTACAGGAGATAACGATAAGAAGTTGGCCATATCAAGTCAATTCAAGTCATGTCAAGCACGCATGTAATTTCATTTCCACGTCCAAATAATAAGCCAGTGAAGTAACCACAAGTAGAGTATAGAACAGTGAAGAGTGGAAAGTGAAAAGTAGTAGAAAGTAATGTAGAGAGTAGTGGAGAGAGTAGTGGACAGTCCTAGATTTAACACATGTCATAGTACTGGTGCCAAATGCCACACCTAGTCATTCACCTCCCCGGGGGTACACGTAGTGTTCGGGCGCTCTTCCCAGGACCAGACCGAGCCCTTAATTGTTTGCCAGGCATTGATTTCTTTGGATCAAAGATCCCACGAATCTAGACTTCCACAGTTTATGGCCAGAATTCCAAGGTTTAAACTAAGTAGCAATAACAACTTCAAGTAGGAAAGAGATTCATTTCCAGAATTTCAAGGTAAGTATAATCATCAAGGAGATCGAAACCAAGTCATAACAAGAGTTAATCGTGCTGCGCTACTGTAAAACAGCAGCAGTCAAACAAGCTAATCAACATATTAATCCTAATCACCAAGTTAAGATATCATGATTAACCATTATCATTTGCATTAAGATAATTGCCAAGAAGCTGATTCAAGATGATAAGTAAAGAACAAGCTCACAGGAATGAAATAGCATGTATTAACAGAGATTTAGTTACACTATTAACCACTAATTATGTGGGTTTCTATTTAATCTTGTATGCATTGCAATGAAGATGATAAACGGTGTGTTTTTGTACTATGTTTGCAAGAAAAGACCAATGCAAAGTTTGAAATCAAGAGGGGTACAAGAATATGTCAATTGTTCTTCAAAAATATAATTTCAGTGGGTCTAAATTAAATGGGTTGATTCCCCACTGACTCGGATCCATCTCGGGTCGCAAAACGATGAAAAACTAGTTTTCTGGTGTATGGGTCGACCCTTGGGGTCGACCCCTTCAGAAATGGGGTCTGCCAGTTGGATGGGTCGACCCCTGGGGTCGACCCCCACCTTTCTGGCTGTATGGGTCGACCCCTGGGGTCGACCCCTACACTCTGGCTGCATGGGTCGACCCCTGGGGTCGACCCTCGCACCTAGGCCAAATGGGTCGACCCCAGGGGTCGACCCTCGGGCCTGCCTGGGCTGCCAGATGATGGGTCGACCCCTGGGGTCGACCCCTGCAAGAATAGCAACGGCTGTTGCTTCCGGAAAACGTGAAATCTCACCCAATTGAAGTCCAATTGAGTTGAAATTAAAGCCATATGATCTAGGAATGTTAATGGACATTCTAGGGTCATAAAACTACAATTTTGAACCACGAATTGTTACAGAAATTGATTGAATCTCAACTTATATATGATAAATTCATGAAAACCCTAGTTCTTGACCTACTTCTACTAAATCATGCAATTCTCTTAACATACTCAACGGAATTTAGGGATTTTGGTGTCAAAAGAAAGCTAACTCGATCATGAATCCAACCATATATGATATTCAACATGAAGATCAAGTTACAGGGCTCAAAAGTAGCCCGAAATCAAGCTCTGGCCTAAAGGAAACTATATGAAACATGTTCTAGATATGCTCTTACAAAAATTCAAAATTCACGATGCATGCTCAATGGAATTTGGGGCTTTCTGAGTTAAATGAAAGATAATAACATGCTGATTACTTCATGTGAATTAATTAAAGTTTGGTTGTTAGATCCTACCTCAAATCGGAGAGAGAAAACTCAAACCCTAGGATGAAGAACACTTGGACAGCACCTTACAA
This sequence comes from Amorphophallus konjac, assembly GCA_022559845.1. NCBI lineage: Eukaryota > Viridiplantae > Streptophyta > Magnoliopsida > Alismatales > Araceae > Amorphophallus > Amorphophallus konjac. The sequence continues at coordinate 101,385,233 of CM040125.1, read as the reverse complement.
AAAGCTCGATTTCTCCACGGATACCTAATGAAAATTGGGGCTTTTGCCACCAATGGATAGAGCTCGATGAGAGGAACAATTTGCTATACTCATGATCAAGATTTGGTTGAGAATTCCTACCTCAATCGATGGATCAAAGAAGGATGAAGGGAAGCCAATGGCCTGCTGACCCACCTCCACAAATCGAGCTAGATCTCTCCAGATCTGAAATTTCAGCGAACCCCACAGCAGCCAAATGAAAGAAGACTCGTAGGGCTTCATTTTGATAGCTCATAGAGCTTCTGGAGCCTTCGGAATTGGGAGTATTCGCTGCTGCAAGCTACATGTTTAGAAACGGCGCTGAAATCCTTGACTTGACCAAACTATGTCGGCAGCACGTTTTGGGGCTAAGTTTACCTCAAATTGATTGAGGGTAAATGTTCCTTACATTGTGGCCTTCCAATTGCCCTTGATTTCAGATCATTTGGTTGAGAATTGAGGTCGAATTTCGTGTTTTAATCTAAGGGTTAGGTATGGGTCAAAAGTGTGCACTTTTTGGTTTAAACTCTAAATAGATCTTACCATGGATTTACAATGGCTTAATGCCAGAAGGAAAAGTTGTTATCTACCTCGACCTTAATCTGTTTACTATTTTTACAAATTTTTCTAAGGTAGTCAGATTTTTACTTATACTATTCCGTAAATAGTTAAATGTTAAGTTCGGCAAACTAAGTTCACTAATTCGGCATAATAAATGATTTTCTTAGGCTTAAATGTAGAAGACAAAGTTGCTAAACAAAATTAATTCTACAAGATGTGATTTTTGGGGATTTTTAGAAAATAGTTGAAAAATGACTTATTCTATTAATTAATTAATTAATCTAATTAATTTGGATAATTCTCATTAATTCGAATAACTTCAAATAAATTCCGAATAATTACAAATAACTTACTAAATAAATTTCTAAAGAATTTGGGATCTTACATTAGACCTTTCGTCTATTCTAAGGAAACTTATAAATCCTTTTTGCATCGATATAAATCCAATATCGATGATGAAATCAACTGTTGATCGATTGGCACCTCGTCCGATCAATGATGAAACCCTACTCAGCTTAGACCTCTCGTCTATCCTGAGGAAACTTATAAATCCTTTTTGCATCGATATAAATCCAATATCGATGATGAAATCAACTGTTGATCGATTGGCACCTCGCCCGATCAATGATGAAACCCTACTCGGTGTAGACCTTTCGTCTATTCTGGCGAAACTTATGAACTCTTCTTGCATCGATATAAACCCAATATCGATGATGAAACCAGCTGTTGATCGACTGGCATTTCGCCCGATCAATGATAAAACTCTATTCAGTTCAGACCCTACGTTTGTCTTGATGAAAACCACATATCCTGTAATCGTCCCACCTGCTATAACCTCTACCCAGTCTAGACTTTCCGTCTATTCTGATAAGGCCCTTTCTTTCACATTCCTGCAAATTGTCTCCCTCACAGCACATATTGCCAAGAGGGACGTTTGCCGCTACCAACAGAATCCGGTTTAAGCACCTCTTCGGATGCCGTCACGCGGTGGAGCGAGTTCCCCATCCTTTCTCTGAAAGGGTGGACGCTCTCCTGCCAGATACGAGCCATTCGCATGAGGGGTTGCTAAAACCACTACCCCACTTCCCTGAAGTGATAAAACCACATGGAAAAGAAGGCGGATACACATAAAGCAAAATTTTTCTTTTCATTAAGAAGTGAGTACATGAAGGGCCCCGAGGGGACATTGTATCACAAAAGAGCACCAAAAAAAAGAGAGAAGAAGAAAAGAAAAAGGAAATGATTCATGGCTGCCGGAAGATATCCTCGAATGCCAGAAGACCCACAGAAGGGGCGGGTCCTAGTTCATGAAGCCGAGCCTCCTCTTCCTGCAGTCGAACAGACTGGTCTCGAAAGGATGCCACCTGCCCCTCTAATAAAGCTGCTTCTTCCTCGAGCTGCGGTCGAGAAGTTGTTAGCTGTGGCAGCTCAGCTCGGAGATCAGACAGTTCAGCTTCCAGGATAGTTATCCGGTCGCGCACGAAATGCTCCAGCTCCGCCAAAGACTGCATTTGACGCTGTCGCTCCTGAAGGATAGAGTTCATCTTTGCCAGCTCGGACTTGCACTCCATTCTTTGCAACTTCAAGGCTGCCAATCTGTCCGACATGATGTGTGTCAAGAAATCCCGACGATGAACAAATTTTAACAACAAAAGAACCCGCTAGACCCATATTTCTGTGGGACATCCCATCGCCTGTAAGTCGGCGGTGAAGCGCCCGGCTATCTCCTTCAACTGTGAATAAGTTAGTCCAGGTTGGGACTCCACCAGTTGACGCAGCATGCCCAGATGTTGCCAGACAAAACTTTCAGGGGAAGTGAAGCCAGGCGAAGGAAGAGGAGCTACTTCAAAATTTACTTCACTGTCTATATCCGCCCATAGGGTGATACCCGGCTGCGAAGAAGAAGACGGCAGGTCTGCCGAAGCCACCAACTAAGCTCTGCCCGTAACCTCTGACGTGGCCGAGAGATCTTCCACCTCCATCTCCTCGGAGGCGGCCGTCGGAACACTCCCGGATGCAACTTCAGGCATCTCCTCCTCAGATTCTAAAAATACGGAAGCAGATTCCGTGGCCGTTATAGGCGATACTCCCAGTTCTGCAACAGATACCTCTCCTTCTTCCATTTCGGTGCCTAGCCCCTGCAATGTCAAGGCTGCGGGGGCCACGGTCTGAAGAGGCAAAGGTTCGCTCTCCGTGACTGATACTATGGGAACTGTTGATTCTGGAGCGATGGTCATCACTGCAGCTGGTATAAAGGCAGAACCCCTGGCTGGGTCCATTTCAGCTCTGAAATCCAAAGCCTTGATGAGAGCCGGGCCTTCCCCTGCATTCCGCAGGTCCAATGATGCTAAGTCTGTGGAGGACTGCACCCTCACGGGCACAGGGCGAATTATCTCAAGAACGGCTGCCGAAGCAGGAACAATAGCCAGGGTGCCAGATAAAGTGGCTTCAACGGCTGCACTCGTAGCCGGGAGGGCAACAGGGGATTCCTGTGAACGAATCAATGCAGCGTCAAGCAGCAGATAAAGATGGGGAAAAGGAAACCATAAAGGGAAAAGACTCACTTCTAAAGTGATGCCAATATCCTCAAAAGACTGCAGGGAAGAAGAAAGCCCCGCTGATGAGACCACAAAAGGAGGAGTTATATCTGCCTCGGTATCCAGAGCGGCGAACTCTTCTGGTAATTCTTCTCCAGAAAATGGCACCACCAGCTTGGGGGGTGTAAATGATAAAACAATGGCAGTACATACGGATGGGGCCTCTGGTTTGGAGGCACCCTCCGTGTCGCTCCCGCTGAGATCTGTTTCTTCTCCACCTGCCTCAGAAACGGCCGCAGAGCTACCGGAAGAGATTTCTACTCTGTCCATGGGCGGGGCCATCAATTCTAACATCTGCTTGGAGGAAGACTGGGTAACTATGCGCCTTCCGGGAGCGGGGCCCCATTTCGCCTGGGTCTTATGACCCTCCCGCGGCTGAGTAATATCGCCAGCCGCTCCTGTAATCTCAGTCTCCTCCCCGGCCATCACTATAAAGAAAAGCCTGTGAGAGGGACGATGAAAAGTAGCTGAAATGAACAGAAAAAGATGAAAAGGGCATGCTTACCCTCTGCCTCACTAGTCGGCGTGGGAGAGGGCAACCTGGTCCCCACCTCGGAGGGCGCCGCGACTGGCTCTTGGGCTGTGCAAGAAGGAATGGTCAGATTTAAACACTCCTCTGAAACCCAGCAAGATAGAATGAAGAATGCAATGGCAGAATATTAATGTTACGCTGAACTGATGCCTGAGCAGCCTCCCTCTGAGTTTCGAACTCGTCAAATGAGGGATTGTCAGGGAGAGGGGTCCCGGTGTCCATCACTACCGAAGCCGATTGTTGAGCCTGAGCTTTCTTGGCCTTCCTGGCCTTCCCAACTGCAGCCTTGACTGCAGAAGCCTTCCTCTTCTTGCCAGGAGGCAGGGGAGTAGTGGTCGGTGCTGCAGCAGGAACTTCAAAATAAGTGGGCTTCTCAGCCTACGCAATAATCTTCTTGTAGAGCCCCTGCCGCTTTATATCGGGCCGGTCTGTTAAGAACGGCAGAAAGATGAGGGGATCAATAGATGCAAAATTCAGATGCTAAACAGAAGACACTGCAGTCAGAAAGGAAAAGATTATACCTGCTGGTCCATCATAAAATACAGAGAGCGGCCAGTACAGATAAGCCACTTCTTTGGAGCGGGAAGCAGCCTCCTTGATAAGCCAGCAAACATCGCCGAATATCTGGCATTTCTCCTCTAAAGCTGCCAGGTCATTATGGCCGCGAGAGTCAAGGCAGCGAAACAAGTCAAGATGGTCCATGCCCCAGCCATCGACATAATGAAATGATATAAACAGTGGCTTGTTCAAAATGCCAGCTATCGGGCTTTCCGCAGATAATCCATGCAAACTCAGCAGAATGAACAGCCAGGACGTTTGCTTATAGTACGTCTGAGTTCTATCTTCCCGGCGTACAAACATCCTATACGGATGAAATTTATCAACTGGACCCCTCCAATGAGCTACTGCCGGGAGCGGCTCTTCAACAGGAAATGGATATTGTTGTGCCTCCAAGCGATCATCTCCTATATGGCACAAATGTTTCAGGGTCTTTACGAAATTGTCTTCGTTAATAGCGGCAAAGACAGGATCGGGCGGCTCAGAATTCTTTTCCTTTAGAGCTCGACGCTGGGCCAGATAGTTCTCTGCCTCCCTCTGGTTCTGCGAATAAAGCTTTCTCAGATGGGCCTCGGGGATTTCAAACACCGGCCCAGGCTGCTGTTTCAGAAAAGAGCGCTCTGCTACATCCCAGAAAGCACCCCTGCCATCCCTGAAAAAGCCGGTCCGAATGTTCCACCATTTAATATATTCTGATGTTACCCGGGGAACACGGTTGGAGACGGTGGGCACCCTGAAGATTGCATCGTCCTGACGATGATAGAAATCCCACCACAACCGGCCGTCGCCGACAATGGTGGACCCATGCTTGGCCCTGCTATCCAGGGGAAATTGAGCAGCTGATGTAGGGATGTGCTGGTCATAACCGAAGTTCCGCCCAAATCGGAACGGATAGTATGGCTCCAACAGAAGCAGGCCACCCTTTCTGTAAACCAAAACACTGGGCCGAATTGCCATGGCCCATCTCACCAGCTCCGGTTCCAAGATTGGCCGAGCAGTGTTGACCCCTGAGACAGGGTGGATATATGTCTCTATCTCCTCTAGCTTGCACTCTCTTTGAGGATCAATCAAAGGAGCTGAACCTGCTGCCAAGCTCCAGAAATGTATGCTGCCAGGGGCGTCCACTGGTACTTTTATCAGTCGGCCCCTTATTTTAAATAGCTGATCATAAAAGGGACCAGGCTCAGCGCTGGCAAATTCAATCATCCTGGGTGACACTGTATCTGCCTGCAAGGTTCTCGGAGCTAATTCAGGGAATATACTGCAGACCCAGGCATTGAAGAAATGAAAAGGACCCACAGTCCTCAAAGAACGGGGAGTCCGATGCTTGTGCAGGTCCCCCAAAGATTTATAAATCAAACACAGGGCCACTGGGCAGAGCGACAGCTTCATCCCCCAGGCCATCTGACAAGCTGGATATATGGCCTCTGGCCGAATGACTGTCTCGTCCCCTTGTGGAAGAGCAAAAGTACACAGCCAGAATGTGAAATAAGCTGCACAGTGTGTGATGGGATCTACCCCTACCGGGTTGGGACTACCTTTGCCCGCATGGCGCAATGAAGATGGCAGTGCCGATTTATGGCGGGGAGCTCTTATCTGCTTGCTCGCAACAGGACCCATAGAGGGGAAATCTGCATATTTCAGGGGACCGTCGAAGAAGTACTGGAGCCACTGCCCGATCCGGACCCTCAGTTTGCTACCTTTCTCTCGGGGATGATAGCCTTTGGAGGATCCTCTACTATATGCCAGACAAATGGAGCGATAGACCTTCATCAGATATCGGTAAGAGAAGCCAAGGGAATACTTGCCTTCCCCATCAGAGCTGTCTTTCTCGGAGTCTGCCAAGCAGACTTCTTCATACGGTTCACAGTCAATAGGCAGACCGGAGAGCCGTGATAAACTCCAGAGGTCTAGGGATGTCTCACCCTCTGCTGTATAAAAAGTGTTGAACAAAGGACAGAACACTTCAAACATCCCACAGCATAACCCCCTGGAGATGGGATATCGGAATCTGGAAGCAAAAACACTGTGGTATACTCCCGCTCTGATCAGCAGAGGGGCATATTCCGTCAGAACAAACTCGGTAAATTCTACTGCCCCTACTCGGAATAGATGGGAGTCAGTGATCTTGCAGTCTCCGAACCAACCAGCCGACAAATGGTACTTGAACTGAATGGCCGAACAATTTAGCACGAAGGGCTCTTCGCGATATCCCCACTTTATAGGTGCCAAGAACATACCATAGCCGGGCTTCTCCCTATGAACTCGGCCGCCAGCATTGTCCCACCGAGCAGGTGTAAATTCCGGTGCCCGGGTCAGCATCTTCTTCTCCGGTTCTAGTTCCGATATTCCAAGGACTGCATCCCAGTCCCGCTTCTCCCCAAGAAGATATATGGCCTTGCTGCGATACACTGATTCCTTCAGGCTATCTCGCTCGGCAAGGATGGCAGCTTCAACTACGCGAGCTATCCGATAATCTCGCAAGCCACCCACTGTGAAGGTCCGGATGAACGGCATCAAGTGGCGATCCTTCGGGAAGTCTGGCCGGTAGTTATTATCCCGCCTGAAGCATGTCTCGGTCGCTGTGGAGTATACCCGGGCCGTCGACACTATGTCAGTTTCAGAATCAGACGATTCGTCAACTGAAGCTATTCTATCATATCCAACATCCAAGCTGTGCACGTTCAACCAATTTACTGTGGCCCGAGATATGTCTGGTTGGGCCGATGAACTAACTCCAACAGCTCCGGAAGATGCAGCAGCAGAGCCAGAAGCCATTGCTATATCTGTAAACAAAAGGAGAAATGTGGATTAAAAGTCAGTCTTATAAGGATTGCAACATGAGATTCTATAAAAAATTTCGGCAGCATCTCCCCTTATTCGGGATCTGCCCAAAAAGAATAGGGAGTCACCAACCAAGAGGGGGTGATCCCGGAAGGGAAGGGATTGAATCCCCAAAAGACGTCACCCAGGACGGAAGGACTCGCGGCCACCGCCGAGAGAATGAAGACGGCTCGCGCCGAAGAGAGGAAATGGAGAAAAGCTGAAGAAAGAGAAAGAATGGTGAAGAATGAAGAAAAACAGGCCGTCGGCACCCTGTTTAAATTCCCGAGGCCGCGGCGAGTCACTTCCCCAATGGCCGTTTAAATTCCCGTTCTTTATATTCTCCGTATATTCTGTTATATTCTTATCTGCTCATATTCTCGAGGCCGCGGCGAGTCACTTCCCCAATGGCCATTTTAATTCTTGCTATTTGATTTCTGCACCATTCCCGTCCCCCCGAGGCCGCGGCGAGTCACTTCCCACTATGGCCGTTTAACCCCCATATCTTGCTATATTGCATTTGTCCCACTCGCCCCGCCGGAGCAATCTCCTGTGGTGGCCCCTTCTCTTTTCTCTTATTTATGTGTTGTAGCAAATAAAAAGGAGCCCGCACGCTCCGCGTTTTCTTCGCTCCCCGAACCGCGTGACGTCGCTCACACCCACCAAGCCCAATCTCGATACACCCACACCCGGCTCTCCCAGCCCTCTCAAGTCTCCCAATTCCAAAGGGCCGTCCATGCATGACTGGGTCATGCTTGGGCGTTGTTGACACCTGAAATATAACTAAGAATAAAGATGAGACCAAAGAGAAAATTGAATCATACATGAAACTCTCAGAGATTCCTACAGAGCCAAAAAAAAAGTTATCACCCAGCTGGAGTCCTTCCCGGCCAAGCTGATATCCGGTGTTGTCGTCGCTCAGATTATAGTGTTGATAAAGAATTGCAGTCTATTGACTGATGAAAACCTCCAGAAGCGTTCTGATGAAACTATATCAACTCACCAACGAAGGGGCCTTCGCCTGTTCTGACAGGCTCAGAAGGGTTAGCAAATGAAAAGACTTTTTTCAGGCTGGATAGCTTTGACAGCTTATGCCCGCTGATAAGAAGAATAAAAAACATCGAAAGCCCTAAATGGGCCCACGAGTGTGGCACCGGGAGCTCCTCACCAAAGCCCAAAGCCCATGAGGGTGGCGCCGGGAAGCTCCCCATCCTAACTAAGGCGCGCCAGGAAGGTGCGAAAAACGCACCGAAGTTGATCAGGTCGAGAAGGGGGGGGGTGCTGTTCCTATAAAACCCCCCATTTCCTCCACTTACAAAAGAGAAAAAAAAAAGAGGGCAGATAGATAGAGACTTCGAAGAGAGGTCGAAGAGAAGCTAAAAAGCAAAAGAGAGAGATATATACAGATAGCCAGAAGAATAGGGAGAGAGAGCCTCCTCCACTGAGAAAAGAGAGAAGAGATCAATCCCAAGAGAAAGAGAAGGAGAAGAAGCTCCAGGTGGGCAGCTGGGGAGGGAGAGGAGTCAATGCTCCACCCTCCCCCATGTTTTCTTTCCTTCTTCATGTAATCTTATGAGTTTTCTCTCGATTCATCGTATGTAACCGGGATATCCCGGCCTCTATTTCATCTCCCTTTCCCCATTCTCTCCTTGTGATTGGTGAGTCTTGGAATGATGTGATGAAATGAAATGCTACCATGGCCCGTTTGGGTGCTGGGTAATTGAGATATCGGCCGTCTATCTTTCCATCTGCTGCTATGTCTTTCCCTCATGCGTTTTCGTTCTTAGCTCAATTGAAGCGCACCTGATTCTCCGATGGGTCTTCGGGCTCAGTTGTCTTCAATGGAATAAATGTGGCTCTGGATATACCGATGTCCCTCGCCGTTCGTCGTTGTTTGCATAAAGCCTCCCAGGCTTGCCCCAGGGCCAGAGACAGACCATCTCTTGGCTTCTGGGGCAGTCTGCTACTGATATTGGCAATAACCCTAACGGCCTGCTCGAGATCCCCTTTCCACAGGAATAAGTAAGCTACTTCGATGGATTGATACCGAGGGTTTCTAATCCGATTCCAGTATAAACAGTTCCATCAGGGTCGTCCCTGGGGCCAGAGACGGTCATCTCTTGGCTACCAGGGCGACCAAAGATGCCAGCAAATGATCTCCGAAGGGTCAATAACATATGACGACTCAAAACCCCCCCCAGTAATTGGCTTCTCCGATTCCCATCGAGCCCAGCCCATCTTTGGCAAATTAAACCCATGCCCAAGTAACCCAACCGGAATCCCAGCCTAAAAACCCCCAAAATTCCCTCTAATCAGGACTGAAATCCAAGAGAACCCCAGAACAGAGTATCATCGAACCTCCTCAAGCCTTTCCGGCGCCATGAAATGCTCCCGACGCGGCCCGCGCCGGGAACCTCACGCCGAGAGACCCTCCTCCTTCTTTAAAACCATGCTGAGAGCCCTAGGTCGCGCCGAGAAGCCCCTCGCGCAGGGAACCCCTTTTGCCTCCCAACTGCGCCGTAACCAAGTTTCTACCCTTTGTTTTCCCCTTGATCGCTTCGTCCACGTACCCTGAGACGTTCTTGAGTCGTCATATACACCCTCGGAGATAAATTAACAGGGGGATTGACCTCCCCTACATTCCTATATCCTGAATGGGATTCACATGCAACCTCGCGGGTCCGATGGACCTTGTCTTTACAAGGGCTTCGTCGGTCTCCGAGAAGGGGAATAGTGACTGATGCTAGAGACATGTATAGTCTCCTTGAGCCTTAGTGCTCCCTCACTTTCCGGCTTTCATCCCGGCACTCCGTGGATGTCAGCCTATATCACTCCCTGGCAAATGCTCGGTCCGGGGGAGGTGCTGCCAAAATTCTCCCAGGAGCGGGCTATGAAAGATGCATGACAGCATCGAAACACAAAAAAAAATATATATATAAAACAAAATAATAATAATAATAATAAATGTTTGCATTGGCCCTGTATGCCTCCGTGCATGTCTGGCCCTTCGTGAGCCCCTTGCACGTTTCTTCGTTTTGAGGTTTGTGCATGGCATCGTATACTTCGTGCATCTTTCTCTCCGCGAAGCTAGTGCATGTTGTGCCCCGGTGCACATTTTAGCTCTTTCAGGACCGTGCACCTTTCTGACCGGAGCTCATAGCTTGTGTAGGCTTTTTCTTGTTTACAAGGAGCTATGCGTATCTATCTGCAGAGGAGGGGTTCCTGGTGCGCAAACTTGCGTGCCGAGATCCTTCCTTCACATCATACCGTGTGGGGCGCAGAGAAGGCCACCACCCTTGTTCCCATCTTTTTGCATTTCGTGGATGACTCATGAAACCTAGCGCACATTTGGCGCACTGATGCATCCGTGAACCCCATGCATGTTTTATGCATTGACATTTCCATGAATCCCGCGCATATTTCCTGCATTGATGCTTCTGCATCCATACACCTCTTTGCATCTACGTGATTCGCCAGTGCATATTTTTCTCACATATAGACGCGTTTCATACGTGATTCTCCTTGCATTCACATATATACCATGCATACATAATCAAAATGAAAAGAATAATATAACATAATAAAACACAATAAGCCATACGCCTGGGGGAGTTCACGGACTTCCCATCTCTCTCGTACCCTGCAAAGGGGATAGATCTATAAAGTCCCTGTAGCTGTGTCTGGACTCTAGGGGATCATCCCTATCATGGCCATGGCTCAGTCTGCCTGTGACTGAAAATTTTCCTTCCCCCTTTAGCCCGGTCTTTGAACCGCTGACTTAACGATATCGTTTGTTTCGATAGTTAATGTTATTATCTTGCCCACCTTCCTGGCTCTGGTATGAAATTCAAACTGCGCACATGAATATTTGACTGCCTTCTGAGGCCTCCTATTTTGGCGTTTAATCAATGGTTGTCCTTCTTAGGAAGGGCATAATTAACGTCATAGCCTTTATGGTTTGGCGGACTTTTGGTCCCGACTCGGACTTCACAATCGACTGATCAAGTCAAGTCGAGCGCATAATGAAATCGTCACACATGTGACTGGCACGCCTAATAAACCAAATAAATAAAATAAATAATAATAATAAAAAAAATAAAATAATAAGAGGAATAAAAATCCCGCGTCCACAAGTCTGGCACGCCCGATGGGACCAAGTCTCCCTTCATCTCTACGCCAAAATAGGAGGCCATGTGGGCCCCCCCTCAAATTTCTGATTTTGTGTGCTTTCTCTATTTTCAGGAAGCTACGATGACGGCTGGAATCATGTCTGCACACTTTGATCAACAAGCGGTCGATGTGCATGTTCGAGAAGGCTACCTGGCGGTACCTCTTTCGTTCGGATCGATGCCGCCTGCTGTCGGGATGCCCAACTACCTGGGCCTCATCTTCACTGACTTGCTCGAGATTGACAACCAGGAGCAAAAGACTGTTGTCGAGACATTGCCGCAAGCTACCAGCCCCAAAATGAGCCAGGTGATGCAAGATACTCCTGAGGTCGTGGCCTGCTTCGTCCATCACGAGGCGAGAAGGGGCACGTCCTCTGCTGCTGGAAAAAGGAGGAGATCCGACAGGAGAGCCCGATCCACTGCTGCGGGTCGTCGGATATCCAACTCAGGAAAGACAATGCTGATTGGAGATGTCCGGGTAAACCTCAGTGGTTGCCCAAAGGCGGTCAAGCCAGACGTGATCATCCCGACGGTGCCTACTACCAACAGGTTCCGGGTACTAGCCGCCAGGAGGGCCGACATGAAAGAGGAGGAAAGAAGGCCACTGGCGCCGAAGCCGCCCAAGTTCAGGCAGATCTGGCGGCCGAAGAAGATCCAGAGCTGGGTCCCAGCCCGAGAGGAAGAAAACATTGTTGATACCACTGTTGCCCGCTTCAGGGCAGGAAGCAGAAGAGAAGAAGGAAGAGACATAAGAAATGTTGTTGCTGTTCACCCCAGGGCTCGGGGTAGGAGAGATGAGGAAAAGAATGAAGGAAGAAATCTGACTACTATTCACCCCAGGATGAGGGGCAGAAGATATGAGCAGAAGGAAGACCTAATGGTCACCAACCCCATGGCTGGGGGCAAAAGATGGGAAAGAAAGAATTATGTTGCTACTGCCAACTGCTGCCAAGAGGGGAGTAGAAGGTTCAGGGAGGAAGACGAAATGAGAATTAGCGAACCAGTCGCTGCTGCCACTCCAAGAAGACCAAGAGCCTGTGCCAGGCAGGCTGATATATTCAAATACTGCAGAGCCGAGCACTTGACTGCTCAGGTGGAGAGACTGGCTTATCAGCAGAAGAGTCAGGAAAGATTGATGCTCCGACAAAAGCCACGAAGGCACAATCAAGAGGAGATGAAACAAGTGGCTCAAGACTACTTTCACTACCTAGGGAACTCCGCCCTCGGGCAGCAAAGATTATCTCGTGCTTTGGGCACCATGGATGAAGAAGAAGAAACCCTTCAAGAAGTGATGCTCGGAGTCTCCTCCTCCGATTCCAATGATTATGAAGAAGGCCGCAGAGCCGGGTATGGGAAAGAAGACCTGCACAGGGAAGGAGCTAGAGAAAGAATATCAGTCTTTGACCGGCTCGAATAACCTGATCAGGTGAGAAGGAAAGTCTACAGGCAGAGGGAAAAGATGCATATCTTTGCCTGCAATACGGCCGGGCTTGTCGAAGGGCAGGATATGTTACCAACACAGCCAGATGAACTGCTCAGGCTAGCAACCAGACCAGGCCCCGTCACAAGAAGAGGTCAGGCGGCAAAAGATAAGGTGAAGACTAATGATGAAGTCCGCAAGATCACCACTATGACAATTAATGTGGTGACAGCCGAAGATGAAGATAATCCCTTCGTCGATGATGCGGAAGGGACTTCAGAAGATCTACAGATCCCGTCAACCCTGGATCCCATGATCCATATGATGTTTAGAAGATATCAACAAGAGATCAATGCTCTCAGAAGACAGCTAAATGAGAGGCATGAAGTTACACCAGTCTCCAAGCAAGCTGAGCCTGTGGGGCAGACTGCCAGCTCAACAGAAATGGCTATCCCAGCTAATCCTCTCCCGGTTGATAAGGGCAAAGCACCAAGCCAAACCGTTCTGCAGCAGACAGTAGCTCAGCCCTCTGTATCTCAGACGCAGCCTGCCGCGCCAGCCTTGCGCGAAACTGTGATGACAACTCCTTACGGTCAGCAACAAGCTCACTTCTTCCCAGAAAACATAGATCCAGCCATAGCCCAGAAGCTGATGATTGAAAAGATTATGGAGATGAAGCTGTCTGAAAAGACTGGTGATGATGCTAGTACCTACGATGTGTACAGGGTACCGTATCCTCCCCAGTATACTGCTAAGAGACTATCGCCAGGCATCAGTAAGCCGTCGAAGTTTGAAAAATTTAATGGCCAGGGCTCTCCCAGGGAGCACATAGCTTACTATACCACAATCATGGGTGACTTGGCAGCTGATGAAGCTTATCTGCTTAAATTCTTCAGCTCATCCCTCACCGGGATAGCCTTTGAATGGTATTCAAGCCTGCCGGCTGGGTCAGTGACCGATTGGCCTGATATGCAAAGAAAGTTCCACGACAGATTTCACGTCACGGAAAGAGAGATTACAATAGCAGAACTATATGCAACCAGACAAAAGGAAGATGAAACAGCACTGGATTACATCAAAAGGTGGAGAAACTTAGCTATGAGATGCAGAAGACCTCCTCATCAAGAAGATGCAGTGCAAATATGTAAGCAGAGCCTCAGAAGAGAGGTACTGGAAAAGATGATTGGTGCAGATGTCAGAACATTTGACCGGCTGAACAATATAGTGGCGGAGGTCGAGACGTTCCTATCTAAGCGTCCGACGGCCAATGCTCCAACTGTGCCGAAAGGGAAATCTAATGATCGACGACCATCGCACTCTGAGGCCAACACCGTCGGTTTCAGAACCTTCGAGCAACAGAAAGGGAAGAAGGGGGCAGATGAAACTCCCTCGCCAGCAGACACAGCAGAAAGAAAAGATAAGGTCTCTCTGAGAAATAAAATGAGAAAGCCGTACTCATTCCCAAAAGATAAGACAGCCGCACTATTCAACTGGGCATACAAGTTCAACAAGGTAACATTGCCTGAACCAAAGAGACCCGATGACGTGGCAAAGAAAGGCGATCCGCTGTTCTGTCCATATCACCATGCGCTGGGGCACGCAATTGAAGATTGCTACGTCTTCAAAGATATTATGGAAGGCATGGTAAAAAAGGGCGAGCTACAGCTGGGAGATTACCAGGTAGAGCCACCTCGTCCACATGAGCCACCGGCATTAAAAATGGCTGCCAATATGATTTCAATCTACCAGCAGTTGCCTAAGGAGGCCGTTGAAGAATGTACCAGGCATACTTATGAAGCTTGCTTCCTCACCCCGCTGAAGGATCAGGAAGGATGGCAGATGAAACCCATAAAGAACATAAAGAAGACTCCCGCAGCCAATACCAATGGAGCAGTCATCCGCGGTGTCACACCAAGACCTGAGCCACCTCCAGTAAAGCCAGTATGGCGCACAGCTGAGACAGGGCCAGTCATCTGAATCCCCACTCATAACCGGAGAAGACAGGTCCCCCTACCTACACATAAGGAAGTAAGTCCTGCAGCCAGGCGTTTACAGCAATATATTAATGGGCTCGATGAATATGAACAGAAAAAGCCCGGGCACCTGCTGGTGAAAGACTGTATACTCTGGGAACAGCTCGAAGAATTGAAAAATTAAAGAGCAGTCCGAGGCAGAACAAGAAAAAGCTGAGACTGAACCCTTCTGGGGGCAGGGGCCAATAAAGCCAAATTCCCAGAAAAAGAAGAGACGGCCTAAGTCCAAGAAGGGAAAGAGGGTCGTGACAGTACAATGTAACACCCTGTCGGCACTCTTTACCTCGCCCGGGGAGAATGATGAGGATGAAACGTCAAATGCCCCGCTAGAAGCCAACCATGCCGAGGCCTCAACCTCAGCACATGCAACCCGCTCCGGAAGAAGGTGGGGGCGCCCACCACCAGCCAATCATAACATTATGTTTAGAGGGGAACAGCCCTACTAGATTCCTGAACCAGAGGTGCGGGGTGTCCAGATTCCGCCCCCTGCCAGCTTATACCAGGAAGAAAAGAAGGGAGGTCAAATTCCAACATTTCTGGAATTTCTATCCAGTCTAGACAATGGGCAATCGATACAGGCTGGGCCGGATAAAGGCAAGAGACCTCAGCAGTCCGAATCTGTAGCCCACAAGCAGAATGAGAAAGAGGAGGATAACTCTCCGACAGCACCAGGGGCCGTTGCTATAGAAGAAGCCCCCCAAGAAATCAGTCCAGAGGTTGAAGCCAGCACTGGTCAGCAGAGGCCACGGGCACCACATGAACCTCCTAAACCCCGATGGGCTGAAGAAATGAGACTGTCTAATGTCAGGGTGGGCAGCCGGATCATGAACATGCTAAAGAAGCTCCCTACCAGATTCTCCATCTGGGAGATTCTCTCTCTGAGTGAAGAGGCTCGCCAAGCAATTGTTGATGCCTTGCAGTCGCCAGCTCAATATGAAGCACTCTTGATAGAAGTGAATTCTGGGCCGTCAGTTACATTCACAGAGGATGACATGCTGATTCCAAATTCCGGCCATAACAGACCGTTGTATATGAGGGGCTCCCTGAACTGTCAGCCACTGAACAGGATACTGATAGATCCTGGGGCTGCCGTGAACATTCTCCCATACCGCATCTACCAAAAATATTACTTTGATCTTTAGCTTACCAAGGTCCGAGACATGAAAATTGCGGGATTCAACCAGAAATGTGAGACGCCCCTTGGGGTGGCTGATTTTAACCTCACATTGGGGGATCTCACTACCTTGGTACGATTCTATGTAATCGACTCCAACACCACATATAAGGCCCTGCTGGGGAGACCGTGGCTGCATGAATATCAGATAGTGCCGTCCACGCTACATCAGTGCATTAAATACTGCCATGAAGGAAAAGAAGAGAGGGTGTTTGCAGATCTGCATCCCTTCGAAGTATTCGAGTGCCATATGCTCGATGCATCCTACTACGCAGAGGTGTCGCAAAAGGGTGAAGAGAAAGAGGCTGTGGTCAGCCAGAAAAAGCCGGCGACGAAGGTAAGAAAATGGTCTCCCCCGCCACCAAAGGGCTATGTTAAAAAGCATGAGGTATCTCACATCTCTCATGATGGTGACTTTGCTCGGATCACCCCTCCTAGCATTCACCCGGATGATATCAATGAAGAAATGAAAGAAAAGTACACACAGGTGGAGGTTCCGCAAGATTAAGTTAAACCCATCGCCAGCCTAGAATACCAAACGGTGCTACCACTGAAGACTATGGAAATCCTTCGCTTCTGCGAGCCTCCTACAATATTCTACACCCGGGAGTCAGTCGAAGACGATGATCAAGACTGCATGGTCCCTGAAGAATCTGCAAACCGGATGGTGCCAATCACGGGCTTGGACTATACTACCCAGCGGGTTTCGCAGATGTTCTCTAAAATGCAGATGCCATCACTACAACCTGTTGCCCAAAAGAAGGCGTTCCAGGAGCTATGGGATCCGCCCCGGGATGATAAAGAACTGAGGAAGATCACTCAGCACCGGGGATTGGGTTATACCCTTCAAGAATACTATGAAGCTGAAGTGGACGTCATTTCTGTCTCCTACCAGCATGAAGACCCTCCCGAGGTGGGATATGACAAGTACCCCTCGGAAGATGAAGAAATCATTTATCAATCCATAATGAACAATGAAGCCCCAGACAGTCAGCCGGAGACGGGGACATCTGATGAAACAAAGAAAGATTGGTGCTGGGAAGACCTACATTGCGAAGAGGATCTGTTCCATGCTGAAGCAAAGTTTGACACGGGAATCCCGGATGAAGACCAAGTAGCCAAAGAGCTGAGGGAATGCCTGGAGTTTGAGCGCATCCTGGAAGAAGTCCGGGCTCTACAAAATGATGATCTCTCAAAGGAGTCTGCATCAGAAGAGCCTCTAAGGGCGGAAGACTCCATCTTTGAGTTTCCTGCTGATCCAGTTACATCCTCGGGGCAGACTGAACAGAATACGACAATATTGGCCGTATATGATGAGCCAACACCCGCTGATGACCAGTATGATGAAACAGAAAATCATGAAACTGAAGAAGATTATATCCCGGGAGGCTTCATTAACTTGCAAGAAGCCCCGCCCGAGGTCGAAGATGGAGGTCAGGCCACCGTGGATGAGCTTGTGGAAATAAATCTGGGGACCGCAGATGAGCCAAGGCCGACATTCCTCAGTGCACTGCTAGAGCCAGCTGCCAGGGAACAGTATATACAGTTCTTGAAAGAATTCTGAGACTACTTTGCATGGACATATGATGAAATGCCGGGACTGAGTTCTGATGTGGCACAGCACCGATTGGCAATAAACCCAGAGGCTAGCCCTGTAAAGCAGCCTTCCAGGAGAATGCGCCCTGAATTAATAAATCAGATTAACAAAGAGGTTGACAAGCTGATTGATGTAGGCTTTGTTGAAGAAAATCAGTATACTACATGGTTAGCCAACATAGTGCCTGTAAAAAAGAAAAATGGGCAGATCAGAATATGTGTTGATTTCCGGGACTTTAATAAGGCTTGCCCGAAAGATGACTTCCCAGTACCAATCACTGAAGTGATGATCGATGCGACTACTGGTCATGAGGCCCTATCATTTATGGATGGGTCATCCGGATATAACCAGATCTGGATTGCTGAAGAAGACAGAGTGCACACTGCGTTCCGCACTCCGAAGGGGGTATTCCACTACAAAAGGATGCCGTTTGATCTTAAGAATGCCGGCGCTACCTACCAAAGAGCTATGACCAAGATCTTTGATGATTTGCTCTTCAAGAAAGTAGAGTGCTACATTGATGATTTGGTAGTGAAAACTAAAAGAAGAGAAGACCATTTGCAAGACCTGAGGGTAGTATTCCAGAGGCTGCGCAAATATGAACTCAAGATGAATCCCATGAAATGCGCCTTCGGCGTGTCCAGTGGAAAATTCCTCGGGTTTATTGTCCGTCATAGGGGCATTGAAATTGACCCATCCAAGATTAAGGCTATCCAGGAGCTCCCTCCACCAAGGAATCTGTCCGAGCTGAGATCTCTGCAAGGGCGTCTGGCCTATATCCGACGATTTATATCAAATCTATCGGGAAGATGCCACCCCTTTCACAAGCTCATGATGAAAGATGTGTCGTTCCTCTGGGACGATGGCTATCAGGAAGCCTTTGAGAAGCTGAAAGAATATCTCAAGACCCCTCCGGTGCTGGGGGCACCAATTAAGGGCAGGCCCTTAATACTATACATCGCAGCCACATACTGTTCTCTGGGGGCAATGCTGGCACAGATAAATGAAGAAGGCAAAGAACAAGCCTTGTACTACCTAAGTAGAAGGCTGATTAGAACTGAAGAAAGCTACAGCTACATAGAAAAGACCTGCTTGGCACTAGTCTTTGCTATCAAAAAGCTCCGACACTATATGTTGTCACATGAAGTCAGATTGATATCTGCAGCAGATCCGCTCAAATACATATTGACTCAGCCAGTACTAAAGGGCCGATTGGGCAAATGGGCAGTGATCCTGATGGAATTCAATATTACCTATACACCCCAGCGGGTGATAAAAGGACAGGCCGTGGCTGATTTCTTCGCAGAGCATCCTATGCCGGAAAATGACATGCTAGGGACTGAGTTACCCGATGATGAGACACTCGAGGCCTGCCAGACCCAGTCAGTTATGTGGCAACTATTCTTTGGTGGAGCATCCAGAACAGAGACAGACTCCGATGGAAAGACCAGAATACGGGCTGGAGCCGGTATTGTGCTGAAATCACCAGAAGGGGAGGTCGTGCATACTTCCTGCTCTATAAACAAGCCCTGCACCAATAATGAGGCCGAGTATGAAGCTCTGATAATCAGGCTATATATAAGCCTCAACATGGGTATCCAAATGCTTCAAGTATTCGGTGATTCGATGCTGATAATAAAACAGATCCAAGGGGAGTTCGAAGTACGGAAGCCAGAACTGAATCCCTACCACCAAAAAGCTGTGCGCCTCATGGCGAAATTCTACCATATTGAGCTCAAGCATGTGGGCCGTGGACACAATGCCCAGGCTGATGCACTGGCAAAGCTGGCCAGCTCACTAGCAGTCCCACCAAATAAGACACTGAACATTGTCGTTATGAACCGGCGGCAAGTCCCCAGTATGCTAGAAGAGTGCCCCGAAGGAGACGAGGTTGCCACCGTTAGCACAGAACAAGCATCTGATTGGAGACAATACTTGCTGCAGTGGTTTCTACACCAACAACTGCCGCAGAAAAGAGAAGAAAAGATGAAACTCCTAAGAATCAAAGATTCTTATGAACTCAGGAATGGAATTTTGTTCCGAATAATGGCAGATGCACGCAAGAAGATTCTACTCCGCTGTCTGTCCACTGAGGAAGCCTGGCAAGCAATGAAAGAAACACATGCTGGGACAGCAGGTGCCCACCAGGCTGGCCCCAAGATGAAGATAGAAATCAAGAAGCTGGGCTACTATTGGCCCACCATGTTTGAAGACTGCTGTAAATTTGCAAAATCATGCCAGAAATGCCAGGAGCATGCTACTGTGCCTAGAAGGCCTCCTACGACTCTACACCCTACAGTTCCCAGTTGGCCATTTGCACAATGGGGAACAGATGTAGTCGGGCCACTGCCGACTTCCTCGGCCGGACATAAGTATATACTGGCCATAACAGATTACTTCTCCCGATGGGCAGAGGCTATAGCATTAAGAGAAGTGACTGGTGAATTGGTCGCCAGATTCATCAAACAGAACATTATCTTCCGGTTCGGGATCCCCAGCCGAATAATATCCGACAATGGAAGTCATTTCAGAAATCAGAAGGTCTATCGACTTGTTGAGAAATATAAGATCGAATGGAGGGCCTCCACTCCTTACAATCCACAGGCAAACGGATTGGCAGAAGCTTTTAACAAGACTCTCTGCACCTTGCTGGCCAAGGTCTTCAGTTCTAATAAGAAGGACTGGGAAGAGAAAATATATGAAGCTCTGTGGGCATACCGCACTGTCTTCAAGACACCTACAGGGTGCTCGCCATACTCGCTGGTATACGGCTCAGAGGCAGTGGTTCCGCTAGAGCTGGAAGTCCCGTCACTCAGAGTGGCGGTCCAATATGGCCTGGCCCGTGGCGAACAGACCAATGCAGAAAGAAGACTAGAAGAACTGGCTGAATTGGAAGGGAAGCGCCTCCGAGCTTAGAAGAGTATCCAAATGTATCAGGCCCGCATGGCCACTGCATTCAACAAACTCGTAAAAGGATGGGAATTCAAGAAAGGTGACCTCGTCATGGTCAAGAAAAAAGAAGTCATGGCGTCCAACCCAAAAGGGAAGCTGAATGCTAATTGGGAAGGTCCTTATGTGATACAGCGGGTCTACGAAGGAGGGGCCTACGTGGTTGTTAACCATCGAGGGGAAATCCAATTCTCACCACTCAACGGAAGGCATCTGAAGCTGTATCATACAGCACAACCAACATTCCCCGAGTAATCGGGCAAAGTCTACCCTTTCTTGGTCTAGCGGCACTCCGCCCTAGCCAATGCTACCCTCATCTTGAGCTGGTGGCGTTTCGACTTGTCACCCTTGTGGACATTAAAAAAAATGTCGATGATGATCATACGGCATGCACGTCTCGACACTCGAGAGTGAGCCGAAGACGGAAATGCCGAATAAACCTCATGCCTCGCCCGATCAGGATGAGGACTCGCTTGGTGGTCTGCTAGCCGATGAGGGAGCCCCCCAGGTGGAAGATACGGCCACAACTCTATAGCCGGCCATGCCGAGAGCCGAATCGAAGAAGAGTCGGGAACTCCAACACAGCCCGACGTGCACCGAAAGTCACACAGAGTCTGGGACCGAGCCCCAAAGGCTGCGAACGGAACATTGTAGAGGTCATACATAGCAACCGGAACCTTCTGGGAATGTCGACATTCACGTAAAAAGGCCGCGACTTCGAGAAGAATCCGTTTAGTGCCTAAAACAGCACGAAGGGGCCTTAAAACGGCGCGCCTTAAAACGGCGCGCCCCCCTCTTAAAATGGTGCGCCCCTCTTCTTTTGTTTAGCTACACGGCGCGCTAGAAGGGCCTTCATCTTTGCTTAAAATGGCGCCCCTTTGAATATGGCGCCGTTTTAACCCCTGAACATATTCTCTGAGCGCTTCCGGCGTGCAGTGAAGCCATCCCGTCATCAATACGGTCCCCTGTTTCCTACGAACAGCACGTCGACAAATTGCTTAAAATGGCAAAAGGTCTGCTTCGATCCGTTGGGCATCCAAGCATGTTCTTCAAATGGAAACTCTCGAGCCCTGCACCGTCGAACGCTCACTTCATCCGTCGGCCGCCCATTCTCCTGCAAATGATGAAAGCGGCGTGTCTCACGATGGATATGCCATCAGAGGAGGAGGCCATGCCTCTGCCCCCCTCCCGGTCACACTGTAGCCTCAGCGGAGGTGACGTCCACGACAACGGCACTCGACACGGTGACACGGTAGAGGCGTTGCAGGCGAAGCAAGATGGAAAGAAGAAGAAATAAAGAGAAATAAGGGGGGGGGCTCTCCCTTCGACAGGGCCACTGGCCCCTATAAAAAGCCCACCACGGGGAACTTTGATCGGTTGGAGAAGAGGGACGACTCTTGGAAGCTTGAAAGGCAGAAGCTTTTCTTCTGAGAGAAACCCCTTGAAGCCCGAAGCCTGTGTGAAGAAGAAGAGAAAAAGAGTGGGAGAGAGAGGGGAGGAAGAGTGAGAGTCATCCGTGTGAGGGTGGGTCATTGTCTTTCTCCTCTTCCCTTGTATTCTGCTCGGCGACGTCCAACCCCGATGTAGCTCTTCTGTTTAAATGGAAATGAAGCATGGGGCCTTCAACCCCGATCCTCACTTATCTCCCTCATGAAACCCGATTTTGATGCTCGCTCATCCCATCCCTTTTGCAAGTCCATATGTTTTCGTCGGATCATATATGAATAGATATGTACATATGTATCTGTAGATAGATATGTACGTATGCATGCATTCACTTCTCTTTACTGCTATCCCCTGGATCTCCCCTCCGCCATGTTCATGTGTCGGCTTCGGCTCTCACGCTGTGTTCGGCCACGATTGGATGACTCCTGGGTCACCAGAATCCCTTGTAGGCTTGCCCTCAGGACCTCCGGCCCCATACGAGAGAAGTCTACATGATCGCAACAACCCATGGGTCACCGGTTTCCCTTGTAGGCTAGCCCTCGGGATCTCCGGCCCCAAATGGGGTAATTTTACTGGTGTCGTTGCTTATGCACACACCGGGATGTTTCGGGGCCGTCGGAGTTCTCTCCGCATGGCGCGCCCCTTTTTTCCCCCAGACCCTTCCGATCTAGGGGAGGTGCTGCCCGATTCTCGCCAGGGCCAAGAACAAGTGAACAAATTGAGCCACTCAAGAACGAACTGAGTTTTAATCCAATACACAGTAAACTCTGTGAACTGAACCCCCCTGAACGAACACTTAAGCATCCACGCTAATCCACCTGAATAAACAATTAAAACACTTAAATCTTCTTTCCGTAAACATAATCTATCCATAAGATGAACAACTAATCAATAGACCAACTTACAGTTTAAAGAAACAAGAAACAGAGCATAAAAGGGTTGAAATAAAACCTCTTTGAAGCTGTCTCGGCGTGGCCTAATCTGGCACGGTCACCCCTCACCGCGCCGATTTAACACCATTCTTGTAGCCCCATCTCCTTCTTTGGATGCTAAACGGCGTCCCCCCCCCCCTCCATCTCCATTTCCATCTTAAACCGGCGCTCCTCTCCCCCATGGGAGCCTCTCTACCCGGCGCGCCCTTCTACCTTGTTTAACCATTAAAACGGCGCGCCCCCGTGGAAGCCTCTACCCAGCGCGCCCCATGGCACCTCCCCCCTTGTTCAACCCTTAAAACGGCGTGGCCACAAAACCGGCGCCCCCCCCCCCCTTAACGTCCTTAAAACGGCGCGCCTCCTCTCCATCTCTTTCACTGTTCACCTTAAAACGGCGCCCCCATTTGCTCCCTTGGACCCTAAAACGGCGCCCTCCTCTTGATACTAATCCGGCGCGCCCCGTCCCCGTTGCTTCCTTAAACCGGCATGCCTGAAAGGGAGAAAATGCTTAATCAAATGAGAGAAAAGAATTAAAGCCAATGAATAAAACTAATCAAAAGTTTCTCCCTCTACTATAATCCAAATTTTGTTCCGGGGGCGCTGCCCCCCTGACCGCGCAGTTCGATCCATGTGCGAGGGCGCACGTTGTCGAGTTTTGGCTTTACACTTAACAACCCGCTCCCCCGGACTGTGTAATGATGCCCCGTGGTGTTGGACGTGGACCTCGGGATCCCCGACATGGTCATGATCCGTGCACCTCTTGGGCCGATAGTTCATCAGCTTGACCCACTTCTTCCGGGATCCGATCCCACACCCACATGAAACGCGCCGTACCTACGGCAGATATCCGAACGTCTTTGTTGTTACCTTCGATGCTTCGAATATGGACTCTCGACCGAATACTGGATGATCCGTTAGTGACTGATATATATATATATACCGGGATCTAATCCCGCACTTGCATTAAATTTGCCGCACTCGCAGCAAGTATTCATATGGTTTTGAACATCATTTTGCATACCGATGCGGAGGGTTTAAATCATGTCAACCTAACTCGCATGCTTTAATGAAGAATGATCTTTAGGTCATTTGGCCCCTTTTCTTGGCGATTAATCAGAGGTCTTCCCCTCTTCGAGGGGATGTAATTAACGTCGTGGCCTTTATGGCGCGGCGGGTCTCCAGTCCCGACCCGATACCTACAATCGTCTGATTAGTCAGACGGAGCGCACCCCGGGCTTCGGACCACTCCAGTCTTGAAGCCCGAACACATTGTCACCTAGGTGACTGGCACGCCCTCGCACTAGATAAACCGATAAACCGATAAACCGATAAAAAGAACACCCCGATATCTTTCACGAACACGAAATCCAGTGCGTTCCACAAGTTGGCACGCCCGGTGGGAGAGATGATCTCGAATCGATATAACCACCAATATCCCAATATTTTCATCCAACGAAATCCAGTGTGTCCCACAACCCTCTAAAAAAAAGGGAAAAAGGAAGGAAGAAGAAAGAACAAAAAAAAAAGAAAGTAAAAAATGGGGTTAAAAATAGAGATACCCCGCCAGACTTGCTCCTATATGAGGGACAAGTGCAAAAATGGCCCAAAACCCAGCTGTGGTGAAAACCCGAAAGGGCACTGCAGGCAAAATCGGGTACCCCGCCACGTGAAAACCCGAAAGGGTGCGTGGGCAAAAGTAAGAGGGGGCTGGCTCCGATGAAAACCCGAAAGGGCGCTTGGGTCGGTAATGTGGTGATTCCAAAGAAAGCCTCACCTCCCACCATAAAGCTCCTCGTCGATCGACCGGCGCTTTGCCCGATCAACGATTAAACCCATCCGGAATGGACCTTACGTCTATTCTGTTGAAGCCTTCATGCATTGCTCAAGAAAAATTCCCTCGATAATAAGCCCACCTCGGGATAGACCTTCCGTCTGTTCTGATAAAACACTTCCACTTGTTTTTGTCTGAGACCCACCACGGTAGAACCGGCCCGGTTTAGACCTTACGTCTATCCCGCTGAAACCTATCTTACGTCCCACCGTGATGAAACCTACTGTTGATCGATTGGCACACTGCCCGATCAACAATAAAACCTGTCTGGTTTAGACCTTACGTCTATCCCGATGAAACCTATGAAGTCCTTGCATTGGTACAAACCCAATACCGATGATGAAACCTGCTGTTGATCGATTGGCACACTGCCCGATCAACAATGAAACCTGTCTGGTTTAAACCTTACGTCTATCCCGATGAAACCTATGAAATCCTCGCATTGGTACAAACCCAATACCGATGATGAAACCCGCCATTGATCGATCGGCATCTCGCCCAATATCAATGATGAAAACCCTATCCAGTTTGGACCCTACGTCTATCCTGATGAAACATATGAAATCCTTGCATTGGTATGAGCCAATACCAATGATGAAACCTGCTATCGATCGGTTGGCACATTGCTTGATCGACGCTAAAACCCATCCAGGGTAGACCTTCCGTCCACTCTGACATAGCACAACACTGCTCTTTGAATTGATTCAGACCCTCCGTCTGGATAGAGCATGAAACTTTGTTCCTTTGCGTTAATGTTAAACCCCACATTAATGATGAAACTCATATTTTCAGCAAACGGCCTCGTGCCCGAGCTGCTATCTATATCCTCTAAATCAATTCGGACCTTTCGTCTGGATAGATCATGAAACCCTACTTCCCTTTGCATTGATGTTGATACCCACATCAATGATCGTGTGTCCACAATAAACATATGGCGCCATGGTCCATAGGATGAAAGTTCCGGTCTTAGAAAAGACAATGAAAAAGGAAAAGAGAAAGAAAACGACAAAAAGTATATAAAAAAATGGGGTTGAAAATAGAGATACCCCGCCAGACTTGTTCAGGCATTCTGGACAAGGGCAAAAATGGCTAAAACCCAGCTGTGGCGAAAACCCGAAAGGGCACTACAGGCAAAATCGGGTACCCCGCCACGTGAAAATCCGAAAGGACGCGTGGGCAAAAGCAAGAGGGGGCTGGCTCCGGCGAAAACCTGAAAGGGCGCTTGGGTCGGTAATGTGGTAATTCAGAAGTTCCATGCCAACCGGCACGTTGCCTTCACCTCCCCTTCACTGATGAGGCCTTCCGTCGGTCATCTGGCTCTATGCCCCACCGATGATGAAGCCTTTCCGGGGTAGATCTTACGTCTACCCTGATGAAATCTACATACCCTCTCTTCACATGTCCCACCAACAATAAAACCGGTCACCAGTCTGATAAAGCCTGGCCGGTTCAGACCTTACGTCTGTCCTGATCAAACTTTTAAACCTTCCCTTGATCGATCGGCTCCTTACCCGGTCAATGATGAAACCCTACCAGGATAGACCCTACGCCTAGCCTGATGAAACCCACGTATTTCTTGGCAAAGTCCCACCCGCCATAAAACCTACTGGAATAGACCTTACGTCTGTCCTAACGGGACCTACACCTCTATGTACGTCCCACCGTTGATCGACCGGCACCTCGCCCAATCAATGATAAAATCCTATGGCCGGTTTAGACCTTACGTCTATACTGATGAAACCTATGAAACTCCTTGCGTCGATATAAGCCCCATATCAACGATGAAACCAACCACTGATCGACTGGCACCTCGCCCAATCAGTGATGAAACCATGCCCAATTAAAACCCTGCCAGTTTAGGCCTTTTGTCTATTCTGATGAAACTTATAACACTTTCTTTGCATCGATATAAACCCAATATGGATAATAGAATTAGCTATTGATCGACCGGCACCTCGCCCGATCAATGATGAAATCCTATCTAGTTCAGACCCTACGTCTGTCCTGATGAAAAACACACACCCTTCAATGTCCCGCCTGCGTTAACCTCTATCCAGTCTAGACCTTACATCTACTCTGATGAAACTTGTAAAACTCCTTTGCATCGATACAAACCCAATATTGATGATGAAACCAGCTATTGATCGACCGGCACATTGCCCGATCAATGATGAAACCCTATCCAGTTTAGACCTTACGTCTATCCCGATGAACCCTATGAAATTCCTTTGCATCGATACAAACCCCATATCGATGATGAAGCCAACCATTGGTCGATCGGTACATTGCCCGGCCAATGATGAAACCTGTTCAGTTCAGACTTTACGTCCATTCTGACGGGAACCACATACCCTTTTTTTTTACGTCCCACCTGTGATCAAGTCTACCCAGTCTAGACCTTATGTCTATTCTGATGAAACCTATTAAACTTATTTGCGTCGATATAAACCTCATATCGATGATAAAATCCGTCACTGGTCGGTTGGCACATCGCCCCGGCCAGCTTTGAAACCTGTCCGAGATGAACCATCCGTTTGTTCCAGACGATGTTCTAAACCTCTTTTATTCAGCTACCCCCAGGATTGGGTTTAAGCACCCTCCGGATACCATCGCGCGGTGGAGCGAGTTCCCCATCCTTTCTTTGAAGGGGTGGACGCTCTCCTGCTAGGTACGGGCTATTCCCATAGGGACCGCTGAAACCGCTGCCCAATCGTCGTGAAATATTGACGGTGCGATAAGTTAAGAACAAACCACATATGAGACTGGTATAAAGATTCCTTTCCATTGAATAAAAAAGGGAATACAAGAAGGGCCCCTGAGGGGGAATTGTGTTACAAAAAGGGGAAAACAGATATTCACGGGCGCCGGAATATGTCTTCGAAGGCCAGAAGCCCTACATACGGGGCAGCCCCCAGCTCATGAAGTCGAGCCTCCTCCGCCTGCAGCCGAGCAGACTCATCCTGAAAGGACGCCACCTGCCCCTCCAATAGGGCTACCTCCTCCGCAAGCTGCGGCCGAGAAGTTGTTATCTGCGGCAGTTCAGCCCGGAGGTCAAACAGTTCAGCCTCCAGGATGGTTATCAGGCTGCGCACGAACTGCTCCCGCTGCGCCAGAGATTGCAGTTGGCATTGGCACTCCTGGAGAACAGAGCCCACCTTCTCCAGCTCAGATTTGCACTCCTTCCTTTGCAACTTCAAAGCTGCCAGTCTATCAGACATAATGTGTGCCAAGAAGTCCCGGCGATGTATAAGCTTCAACAACAATAGAACCCGCTGGGCCCATATTTCCATGGGACAGCCCATCGCCTGTAGACCGGCGGTGAAACGCTCGGCTATCTCCTTCAGCCGCAGATAAGTCAGTCCAGGCTGGGACTCCACCAGCTGGCGCAGCATGTCAAGATTTTGCCAGACAAAACTCTCAGAAGAAGCGAAGCCAGGAGAAGGAATTGGAGCTACTTCGAAAGTCACCTCACTGTCAATGTCCGCCCATGGTGTAACATCAGGCTGGGAAGAGGAAGACGGGAGGTCTGCGAAAGGTGCCAACTGAGCTCTCTCTGCAACCCCTGACGAAACCAAGAGGCCTTCCACCTCCATCTCCTCGGGAGTTGCTATTTGAATGCTCGTAGGGGCAACTTTAATAAGTGCTGGAGCGGCTGCTTCCTGGGTCCCCAATATGATACCCGCATCTTCAGCACCCTCTTCTTGGGGCACCTCCTCCTCAGATTCCGAAAGCAAGGAGATCGATTCTGGGTCAGTTATGGACAATACTCCGATCTCTGTGGCAGCTACCTCCCCTTCTTCCATCCCCGCTTCAGCGGCCAGTTCCTTCAATGACAAGGCGGCAGGGGCTACGGACTGTAGAGGCAAAAATTCAGTTTCCATAATTACTGTTACGGAAATTGCTAACTCCGGCGCAATGGTCATCACTGCGGCTGGTATAAAGGCAGAACCCCTAACGGGGTCCGTCTCAGCTCTGAAATCCAAGACCCGGATGAGGGCCGAACTCTCCCCCGAGGTCCTCAAGTCCAGCAATGCTAAGTCTGTAGAAGACTGTACCCTCACCGGCACAGGGCGGATTATCTCAGAAGCGCCTGCGCAGGTGGCTGACGAAGCAGGAACAATAGCCAAGGTGTCAGATAGAGTGGCTTCAAAGGCTGCAGTCGCTACCGGGCTAGCAACAGGGGATTCCTGTGAATAGATCAATGCAACATCAAGCAGCAGATAACAAAAAATAATAATAACAATAATGAGGAAAAGGAGAGAGACCCACTTCTAATGTGATGTCGATATCCTCAAAGGAGTGCAAGGAAGAGGAAAGCTCCGCTGCTGAAGCAGCAAAGGGTGGAGTTATATCTGCCTCGGTGTCCAAGCCAGCAAATTCTTCCGATAGTTCCTCCTCAGAAGATGGCACCAGCAGTTTGGAGGGGGTGAACAGTGGGACAATGGCAGTACATACGAATGGGGCCTCTGATTGGGAGATACCCTCCGTCTCGCTCTCGCTGAAATCTGCTCCTTCTCCCTCTGCCTCGGAAGCGGTCGCGGAGGTGCTAGAAGAGATTTCCACACTATCCACGGGCGGGACTTGCGTCCCTAACGTCTGCCTAGATGAAGACCGGGTAACTATGCGCCTCATAGGGACAAGGCCCCGTTTCATCTGGGTCTTATGGCCCTCCTGTGGCTGAGTTACATCGCCAGCTGCTCCTGTAACTGCAGCCCCCTCACCGGCCATCATTGCAGGGAAAGGCTCGTGAGAAAGACAATAAACAGATAACCAAAATGTGCAAAAGAAGATGAAAAAGCACACTTACCCTCCACCTCACTAGCCGACGCGGGGGAAGGCAATCTGGTCTCCACCACGGAAGGTGTCACAACTGGCTCTTGGGCTGCGCAAAAAGGGGGGGGGGTCAAATTCAAAGATTTCTGTAAAATTCAGCAAAAGACGATGAAAGATACAACTGCAGGCTGTTGATGTTACCCTTGACTGACGTCTGGGCGCCCTCCCTTTGAGATTCAAACTCATCAAAGGAGGGGATATCAAGAAAAGGGGTCCAAGGGTCTGTCACTGCTGAAGCCGACTGCCGAGCATGGGCCTTCTTAGCCTTCCTGGCCTTCCCAACTGCAGTCTTCACTGCAGAAATCTTTCTCTTCTTGCCCGGAGGCAGGGGAGTGGTCATCGGTGCTGCTGCAGGGACTTCGAAATAAGCAGGCTTCTCAGCTTGCGTAATGATTTTTCTGTAAAGCCCCTGTCGCTTTATATCTGGCCTATCTGTTGAAGACATCAAAGAAGCAATGAGACCAGTAGATGCAGAGTTTAAATAACAAACAGAAAGCACTACAGTCAGAAAGGAAAGATCATACCTGCTGGGCCGTCATAAAAGATAGAAAGCGGCCAGTACAGATAAGCTACCTCCTTGGAGCGGAGAGCAGCCTCCTTGACAAGCCAACAGACATCACCAAAGGTCTGGCACTTCTCCACTAAGGATGCCAGATCGCTATGACCATGAAAATCAAGACATCGAAATAAGTCGAGGTGATCCATGCCCCAGCCATCGACATAATGAAAAGAGATAAACAATGGCTTATTCAATATGCCGGCTATCGGACTCTCTGCAGATAACCCATGCACATTCAGCAGAATAAACAGCCAAGACGTGTGCTTGTAGTACGTCTGAGTCCTATCCTCCCTGCGCACAAACGTCCTATAGGGATGAAATCTATCTGTCGGACCCTTCCAGGGGACGACTGTCAGGAGCGGCTCTTCAACAGGGAAAGGGTACTGTTGCACCTCCAAACGAGCGCCTCCTACGTGGCACAGATGTTTCAAGTTCTTCATAAAAGTATCTTCGTTAATGGCAGCGAAGACAGGAGCGGGCGGCTCGGAGCCTTCTTCTTTCAGAACTCGACGCTGAGCCAGATAGTTCTCGGCCTCCCTCGGATGTTGTGAATAAATCCTTTTTAGGTGGGCCTCGGGGATATCAAATACCGGCCCGGGCTGTTGTTTCAGGAAAGAACGCTCGGCCACGTCCCAGAATGCACCCCTGCCATCCCTGTAAAAGCTGGTCCGAATGTTCCACCATTTGATATACTCTGATGTGACACGGGGAACACGGTTGGAAATAGTGGGAACTCTGAAAACTACGCCATCAAGGCGATGATAGAAATCCCACCACAACCTGCCATCGCCGACAATGGCGGATCCGTGCTTGGCCCGGCTATCCAGGGGAAACTGGGCAACTGATGTAGGGATATGCTGGTCATAGCCAAAGTTCCGCCCGAAGCGGAATGGATAATATGGTTCCAGAAGAAGCAGACCACCCTTCCTGAAGACTAAAACACTGGGTCGAATGGCCATAGCCCATCTAACCAGCTCCGGCTCCAGAATAGACCGAACAGCATTAGCCCCTGAAACGGGGTGAACATAGGTCTCTACCTCTTCCATCTTACACTCTCTTTGAGAATGAACCAAAGGAGCTGAACCTGCTGCCAAGCTCCAGAAATGAATGCTGCCAGGGGCGTCCACTGGTACCCTTATCAGTTGGCCCCTTATTTTGAACAACTGGTCAGAAAAAGAGCCAGGTTCGGCACTGGCAAATTCAATCATTCTGGGTAACACTGTATCTGCCTGCAGAGTTCTAGGGGCCAATTCAGGAAATAGACTGCAGACCCATGCATTGAAGAAATGAAAGGGGCCCACGGTCCTCAAAGAGCGGGGAGTCCGATGCTTGTACAAATCCCCCAAAGATTTATAGATTAAACACAAGGCCACTGGGCAAAGTGACAGCCTCATTCCCCAGGCCATCTGGCATGCCGAGTATATGGCTTCGGGCCGAATGATTGTCTCGTCCCCTTGAGGGAGAGCGAAAGTGCACAACCAGAATGTGAAGTAAGCCGCATAATGTGTGATAGGGTCCACCCCTGCTGGATTTGGACCACCATCGCCTACACGGCGCAATGAAGATGGCAACGCTGACTTATAGCGAGGAGCCCTTATCTGCTTGCTGGCAGTCGGACCCATGGAAGGGAAGTCTGCATATTTTAAGGGACTGTCAAAGAAATACTGAATCCACTGCCCTATCCGGACCCTCAGCTTGCTGCCTTTCCCTCGAGGATGGTAACCCTTGGAGGATCCTCTACTATGTGCCAGACAGATGGAGCGATAGGCCTTCATTAAATACCGGTAGGAATAGCCAAGTGAATACTTGCCTTCGCCATCTGAGCTATCCTTCTCGGAATCCGCCAAGCAGACCTCTTCATACGGCTCGCCGTCAATAGGCATACCAGAAAGCTGTGACAAACTCCAGAGGTCGAGAGATGTTTCGCCCTCTGCTGTGTAAAATATGTTGAATAAAGGGCAGAATACTTCAAACATTCCACAGCATAACCCTCGGGATATGGGATAGCGTAATCTATAAGCAAAGACACTATGATATACCCCGGCTCTGATCAGCAGAGGGGCGTATTCCTTTAAAACAAACTCGGTGAACTCCACCGCTCCCACCCGGAACAGGTGGGCGTCAGTGATCTTGGTATCTCCAAACCAATCGGCAGCCAGATGATACTCGAACTGGACGGCCGAACAATTCAACACAAAGGGCTCTTCGCGGTACCCCCATTTTATCGGTGCCAGGAATAGACCATAGCCAGGTTTCTCCCTATGAACTCGGCCACTAGCATTATCCCACCGGGCAGGTGTAAATTCCGGGGCCCGGGTCAACATTTTCTTCTCCGGCTCTAGCTCTGATATACCGAGGACTGCGTCCCAGTCGCGCTTCTCCCCGGGAAGATAGATGGCCTTGTGGCGGTACACCGACTCCTTCAGACTATCTTGTTCGGCAAGGATGGCAGCCTCGACAGCACGGGCTACACGATAGTCTCGCATGCCACCCACTGTGAAAGTTCGGATGAACGGCATTAGGTGGCGGTCCTTCGGAAGATCCGGCCGATAGTCTTTGCCCCGTCTGAAGCATGTCTCCATTGCAGTGGAATATACCCTCGATGTTGATACTGTATCGGTCTCAGAATCAGACGATTCGTCAACGGCAGCAACTTTGTCATACCCGAAGTCTAGGCTATGCACGTTCAACCAATTTACTACAGCCCGT
This sequence comes from Amorphophallus konjac, assembly GCA_022559845.1. NCBI lineage: Eukaryota > Viridiplantae > Streptophyta > Magnoliopsida > Alismatales > Araceae > Amorphophallus > Amorphophallus konjac. Next base: position 101,352,492 of record CM040125.1, on the reverse strand, counting down.
GATATATCTAGCTGCGCTGACGAGTTCGCCCCAACAGCTCCAGAAGATGTAGCAGCAGAGCTGGAAGCCATTGCAATGTCTGCAGTCAGAGAAAATATGTGAATGAAAGTCCTAAAATAAGAAACCATCTTATAAAGATTATAGTGTGAAGCCATGTGAAAATTTTGGCAGCATCTCCCCTTATTCAGGGTCTGCCCAAAGAAGATAGGGAGTCACCCACCAAGAGGGAGTGATCCCGGAAGTAAAAGGGATTTAATCCCCAAAATAACATCCTACCCGGGTGAAATCTAATGAAACGAGAAGGAAGCTGGATGGCTGAGGGGAAGAGCTCGCCACCACCGCCGAGAGGGTGAAGAGAGAGAAGAGGGAGTGAAGAATGAGGAGAAACCAGGCTCCCGGCTCCTCAAATAGCGGAAGCAGAAGAGAGGTTCTCGGCACGGCCTTTAGTCCGCCGAGAACCCCCCCTAATTCGAAAAAGCCCGCCAGAAAAGGGCAGGCCGAGAGCCCCCCATATGCCAAAAGGCGCGCCGAGAACCCCTGGGACCGGGCGCGCGATAAGCCCTGCCGAAAGCCATGCGCCGAGAGCCAACGCGCAGAGAAGGCTGTGCCTAAAGGCCGTGCGCCGAGAAGCTCACGCCAAGGGCATTCAAGGCAAAGAAATTGAGAGAAATCAAAAGAAATGCCAAAGTAATGATGCTTCCAAGCTGCAAAATGAAAGATGACTAGAAATGCCAAGCTGATAAATGGGTTCAGATGTTGAATGATATATGCACCTGCAGGCACCATGTCACTTATCCTGCATTCCCGCCACCTGCAAGTGGGGGGCATTTGCTGACACCTGAAATATAACTAAGAATAAAGATGAGACCAAAGAGAAAATTGAACCATACATGAAACTCTCAGAGATTCCTGCAGAGCCAAAAAAAAAGTTATCACCCAGCTGAAGTCCTTCCCGGCCAAGCTGATATCCGGTGTTGTCATCGCTCAGATGACAGTGCTGATAAAGAATTGCAGTCTATTGACTGATGAAAACCTCCAGAAGCATTCTGATGAAACTATATCAACTCACCAACGAAGGGGCCTTCGCCTGTTCTGACAGGCTCAGAAGGGTTAGCAAATGAAAAGACTTTTTTCAGGCTGGATAGCTTTGACAGCTTATGCCCGCTGATAAGAAGAATTAAAAACATTGAAAGCCCTAAATGGGCCCACGAGTGTGGCGCCGGGAGCTCCTCACCAAAGCCCAAAGCCCATGAGGGTGGCGCCGGGAAGCTCCCCATCCGAACTAAGGCGCGCCGGGAAGGTGCGAAAAATGCACCGAAGTTGATCAGGCCGAGAAGGGGGGGTGCTGTTCCTATAAAAACCCCCATTTCCTCCACTTACAAAAGAGAAAAAAAAAGAGGGCAGATAGATAGAGACTTCGAAGAGAGGTCGAAGAGAAGCTAAAAAGCAAAAGAGAGATATATATATAGATAGCCAGAAGAACAGAGAGAGAGAGCCTCCTCCACTGAGAAAAGAGAGAAGAGATCAATCCCAAGAGAAAGAGAAGGAGAAGAAGCTCCAGGTGGGCAGCTGGGGAGGGAGAGGAGTCAATGCTCCGCCCTCCCCCATGTTTTCTTTTCTTCTTCATGTAATCTTATGAGTTTTCTCTCGATTCATCGTATGTAACCGGGATATCCCGGCCTCTGTTTCATCTCCCTTTCCCCATTCTCTCCTTGTGATTGGTGTGAGTCTTAGGATGATGTGATGAAATGAAATGCTACCATGGCCCGTTTGGGTGCTGGGTAATTGAGATATTGGCCGTCTATCTTTCCATCTGCTGCTATGTCTTTCCCTCATGCGTTTTCGTTCTTAGCTCAATTGAAGCGCACCTGATTCTCCGATGGGTCTTCGGGCTCAGTTGTCTTCAATGGAATAAATGTGGCTCTGGATATACCGATGTCCCTCGCCGTTCATCGTTGTTTGCATAAAGCCGCCCAGGCTTGCCCCAGGGCCAGAGACAGACCATCTCTTGGCTTCTGGGGCAGTCTGCTACTGATATTGGCAATAACCCTAACGGCCTGCTCGAGATCCCCTTTCCACAGGAATAAGTAAGCTACTTCGATGGATTGATACCGAGGGTTTCTAATCCGATTCCAGTATAAACAGTTCCATCAGGGTCGTCCCTGGGGCCAGAGACTGCCATCTCTTGGCTCCTAGGGCGACCAAAGATGCCAGCAAATGATCTCCTAAGGGTCAATAACATATGCCGACTCAAAACCCCCCCAGTAATTGGCTTCTCCGATTCCCGTCGAGCCCAGCCCATCTTTGGCAAATTAAACCCATGCCCAAGTAACCCAACCGGAATCCCAGCCTGAAAACCCCCAAAATTCCCTCTAATCAGGACTAAAATCCAAGAGAACCCCAGAACAGAGTATCGTCGAACCTCCTCAAGCCTTTCCGGCGCCATGAAAAGCTCCCGGCGCGGCCCGCGCCGGGAACCTCACGCCGAGAGCCCCTCCTCCTTCTTTAAAACCATGCTGAGAGCCCTGGGTCGCGCCGAGAAGCCCCTCGCGCCGGGAACCCCCTTTGCCTCCCAACTGCGCCGATAACCAAGTTTCTACCCTTTATTTTCCCCTTGATCGCTTCGTCCACGTACCCTAAGACGTTCTTGAGTCGTCATGTACACCCTCGGAGATAAATTAACAGGGGATTGACCTCCCCTACATTCCTATATCCTGAATGGGATTCACATGCAACCTCGCGGGTCTGATGGACCTTGTCTTTACAAGGGCTTCGTCGGTCTCCGAGAAGGGAAATAGTGACCGATGCTAGAGACATGTATAGTCTCCTTGAGCCTTAGTGCTCCCTCACTTTCCGGCTTTCATCCCGGCACTCCGTGGATGTCAGCCTATATCACTCCCTGGCAAATGCTCGGTCCGGGGGCGGTGCTGCCAAAATTCTCCCAGGAGCTGGCTATGAAAGATGCATGACAGCATCGAAACACAAAAAAAAATGTAAAAAAAAATAAAATAAATAATAATAATAATAATAATAATAAATGTTTGCATTGGCCCTGTATGCCTCCGTGCATGTCTGGCCCTTCGTGAGCCCCTTGCACGTTTCTTCATTTTGAGGTTTGTGCATGGCATCGTATACTTCGTGCATCTTTCTCTCCGCGAAGCTAGTGCATGTTGTGCCCCGGTGCACATTTTAGCTCTTTCAGGACCGTGCACCTTTCTGACCGGAGCTCATAGCTTGTGTAGGCTTTTTCTTGTTTACAAGGCGCTATGCGTATCTATCTACGGAGGAGGGGTTCCTGGTGCGCAAACTTGCGTACCGAGATCCTTCCTTCACACCATACTGTGTGGGGCGCCGAGAAGGCCACCACCCTTGTTCCCATCTTCCTGCATTTCGTGCATGACTCATGAAACCTAGCGCACATTTGGTGCACTGATGCATCCGTGAACCCCATGCATGTTTTATGCATCGACATTTCCATGAATCCCGCGCATATTTCCTGCATTGATGCTTCCGCATCCATACACCTCTTTGCATCTACGTGATTCGCCAGTGCATATTTTTCTCACATATAGACGTGTTTCATACGTGATTCTCCTTGCATTCACATATATACCATGCATACATAATCAAAATGAAAAGAATAATAAAACATAATAAAACACAATAAGCCATATGCCTGGGGGAGTTCACGGACTTCCCATCTCTCTCGTACCCTGCAAAGGTGATAGATCTATAAAGTCCCTGTAGCTGTGTCTGGACTCCAGGGGATCATCCCTATCATGGCCACGGCTCAGTCTGCCTGTGACTGAAATTTTTCCTTCCCCCTTTAGCCCGGTCTTTGAACCGCTGACTTAACGATATCGTTTGTTTCGATAGTTAATGTTATTATCTTGCCCACCTTCCTGGCTCTGGTATGAAATTCAAACTGCGCACATGAATATTTGACTGCCTTCTGAGGCCTCCTATTTTGGCGTTTAATCAAGGGTTGTCCTTCTTAGGAAGGGCGTAATTATCGTCATAGTCTTTATGGTATGGTGGACTTTCGGTCCCGACTCGGACTTCACAATCGACTGATCAAGTCAAGTCGAGCGCACAATGAAATCGTCACACATGTGACTGGCACGCCTAATAAACTAAATAAATAAAATAAATAATAATAATAAAATAAATAATAATAAAATAATAAGAGGAATAAAAATCCCGCGTCCACAAGTCTGGCACGCCCGGTGGGACCGAGTCTCCCTTCATCTCTATGCCAAGATAGGAGGCCCTGTCGGCCCCCCCTCAAATTTCTGATTTTGTGTGCTTTCTCTATTTTCAGGAAGCTACGATGACGGCTGGAATCATGTCTGTACACTTTGATCAACAAGCGGTCGATGTGCATGTTCGAGAAGGCTACCTGGCGGTACCTCTTTTGTTCGGATCGATGCCGCCTGATGTCGGGATGCCCAACTGCCTGGGCCTCATCTTCACTAACTTGCTCGAGATTGACAACCAGGAGCAAAAGACTGTTGTCGAGACATTACCGCAAGCTACCAGCCCCAAAATGAGCCAGGTGATGCAAGATACTCCTGAGGTTGTGGCCTGCTTCGTCCATCACGAGGCGAGAAGGGGCACGTCCTCTGCTGCTGGAAAAAGGAGGAGATCCGACAGGAGAGCCCGATCCACTGCTGCGGGTCGTCGGATATCCAACTCAGGAAAGACAATGCTGATTGGAGATGTCCGGGTAAACCTCAGTGGTTGCCCAAGGGCGGTCAAGCCAGACGTGATCGTCCCGACGGTGCCTACTACCAACAGGTTCCGGGTACTAGCCGCCAGGAGGGCCGACATGAAAGAGGAGGATAGAAGGCCACTGGCGCCGAAGCCGCCCAAGTTCAGGCAGATCTGGCGGCCGAAGAAGATCCAGAGCTGGGTCCCAGCTCGAGAGGAAGAAAACATTGTTGATACCACTGTTGCCCGCTTCAGGGCAGGAAGCAGAAGAGAAGAAGGAAGAGACATAAGAAATGCTGTTGTTGTTCACCCCAGGGCTCGGGGTAAGAGAGATGAGGAAAAGAATGAAGGAAGAAATCTGACTACTATTCGCCCCAGGATGAGCGGCAGAAGATATGAGCAGAAGGAAGACCTAACGGTCACCAACCCCATGGCTGGGGGTAAAAGATGGGAAAGAAAGAATTATGCTGCTACTGCCAACTGCTGCCAAGATGGGAGTAGAAGGTTCAGGGAGGAAGAGGAAATGAGAATAAGTGAACCAGTCGCTACTGCCACTCTAAGAAGACCAAGAGCCTGTGCCAGACAGGCCGATATATTCAAATACTGTAGAGCCGAGCACCTGACTGCTCAGGTGGAGAGACTGGCTTATCAGCAGAAGAGCCAGGAAAGATTGATGCTCCAACCAAAGCCATGAAGGCACAATCAAGAGGAGATGAAACAAGTGGCTCAAGACTACTTTCACTACCTAGGGAACTCCGCCCTCGGGCAGCAAAGATTATCCCGTGCTTTGGGCACCATGGATAAAGAAGAAGAAGAAACCCTTCAAGAAGTGATGCTCGGAGTCTCCTCCTCCGATTCCAATGATTATGAAGAAGGCCACAGAGCCGGGTATGGGAAAGAAGACCTGTATAGGGAAGAAGCTAGAGAAAGAATATCAGTCTTTGACCGGCTCAAATACCCCGATCAGGTGAGAAGGAAAGTCTACAGGCAGAGGGGAAAGATGCAGATCTTTGCCTGCAATATGGCCGGGCTTGTCGAAGGGCAGGATATGTTACCAACACAGCCAGATGAACTGCTCAGGCTAGCAACCAGACCAGGCCCCGTCACAAGAAGAGGCCAGGCGGCAAAAGATAAGGTGAAGACCAATGATGAAGTCCGCAAGATCACCACTATGACAGTTAATGTGGTGACAGCCGAAGATGAAGATAATCCCTTCGTCGATGATGCGGAAGGGACTTCAGAAGATCTACAGATCCCGTCAACCCTGGATCCCATGATCCAGATGATGTTTAGAAGATATCAACAAGAGATCAATGCTCTCAGAAGATAGCTAAATGAGAGGCATGAAGTTACACCGATCTCCAAGCAAGCCGAGCCAGTGGGGCAGACTGCCAGCTCAACAGAAATGGCTATCCCAGCTAATCCTCTCCCGACTGATAAGGGCAAAGCACCAAGCTAACCCGTTCTACAGCAGACGGTGGCTCAGCCCTCTATATCTCAGACGCAGCCTGCCGCGCCGGCCTTGCGCGCAACTGTGATGACAACTCCTTACGGTCAGCAACAAGCTCACTTCTTCCCAGAAAACATAGATCCAGCCATAGCCCAGAAGCTGATGATTGAAAGGATTGTGGAGATGAAGCTATCTGAAAAGACTGGTGATGATGCTAGTACCTACGATGTGTACAAGGTACCATATCCTCCCCAGTATGCTGCTAAGAGACTACCTCCAGGCGTTAGTAAGCCGCCGAAGTTTGAAAAATTTAATGGCCAGGGCTCTCCCAGGGAGCACATAGCTTACTATACCACAATCATGGGTGACTTGGCAGCTGATGAAGCTTATCTGCTTAAGTTCTTCGGCTCATCCCTCACCGGGATTGCCTTTGAATGGTATTCAAGCCTACCGGCTGGGTCAGTGACCGATTGGCCTGATATGCAAAGAAAGTTCCGTGACAGATTTCACTTCACGGAAAGAGAGATTACAATAGCAGAACTATATGCAACCAGGCAAAAGCAAGATGAAACAGCACTAGATTACATCAAAAGGTGGAGGAACTTAGCTATGAGATGCAGAAGACCTCCTCATCAAGAAGATGCATTGCAGATATGTAAGCAGAGCCTCCGGAGAGAGGTACTGGAAAAGATGATTGGTGCAGATGTCAGAACATTTGACCGGCTGAACAATATAGTGGCGGAGGTTGAGACGTTCCTGTCTAAGCGTCCGACGGCCAATGCTCCAACTGTGCCGAAAGGGAAATCTAATGATCGACGACCATCGCACTATGAGGCCAACACCGTCGATTTCAGAACCTTCGAGCAACATAAAGGGAAAAAGGGGGCAGATGAAACTCCCCCGCCGGTAGACACAGCAGAAAGAAAAGATAAGGTCTCTCTGAGAAACAAAATGAGAAAGCCGTACTCATTCCCGAAAGATAAGACAGTCGCACTATTCAACTGGGCATACAAGTTCAACAAGGTAACATTGCTTGAACCAAAGAGACCCGATGACGCAGCAAAGAAAGGTGATCCGCTGTTCTGTCCATATCACCGTGGGCTGGGGCACGCAATTGAAGATTGCTACGTCTTCAAAGATATTATGGAAGGCATGGTAAAAAAGGGCGAGCTACAGCTGGGAGATTACCAGGTAGAGCCACCTCGTCCACATGAGCCTCCGGCATTAAAAATGGCCGCCAATATGATTTTAATCTACCAGCAGCTGCCTAAGGAGGCCGTTGAAGAATGTACCAGGCATACTTATGAAGCTTGCTTCCTCACCCCACTGAAGGATCAGGAAGGATGGCAGATGAAACCCATAAAGAATAGAAAGAAGACTCCCGCAGCCAATACCAATGGAGCAGTCATCCGCGGTGTCACACCAAGACCTGAGCCACCTCCAGTAAAGCCAGTATGGCGCACAGCTGAGACAGGGCCAGTCATCCGAATCCCCACTCATAACCGGAGAAGACAGGTCCCCCTACCTACACACAAGGAAGTAAGTCCTGCAGCCATGCGTTTACATCAATATATTAATGGGCTCGATGAATATGAACAGAAAAAGCCCGGGCACCTGCTGGTGAAAGACTGCATACTCTGGGAACAGCTCGAAGAATTGAAAATAAAAGAGCAGTCAGAGGCAGAACAAGAAAAAGCTGAGACTGAACCCTTCTGGGGGCAGGGGCCAATAAAGCCAAATTCCCAGAAAAAGAAGAGACGGCCCAAGTCTAAGAAGGGAAAGAGGGTCGTGACAGTACAATGTAACACCCTGTCGGCACTCTTTACCTCACCCGGGGAGAATGATGAGGACGAAACGTCAAATGCCCCGCTAGAAGCCAACCATGCCGAGGCCTCAACCTCAGCACATGCAACCCGCTCCGGAAGAAGGTGGGGGCACCCACCACCATCCAATCATAACATTATGTTCAGAGGGGAACAGCCCTACCAGATTCCTGAACCAGAGGTGCGGGGTGTCCAGATTCCGCCCCCTGCCAGCTTATACCAAGAAGAAAAGAAGGGAGGTCAAATTCCAACATTTCTGGAATTTCTATCCAGTCTAGACAATGGGCAATCGATACAGGCTGGGCCGGATAAAGGAAAGAGACCTCAGCAGTCTGCATCTGTAGCCCACAAGCAAAATGAGAAAGAGGAGGATAACTCTCCGACAGCACCAGGGGCCGTTGCTATAGAAGAAGCCCCCCAAGAAATCAGTCCAGAGGTTGAAGCCAGCACTGGTCAGCAGAGGCCACGGGCACCACATGAACCTCCTAAACCCCGATGGGCTGAAGAAATGAGACTGTCTAATGTCAGGGTGGGCAGCCGGATCATGAAAATGCTAAAGAAGCTCCCAACCAGATTCTCCATCTGGGAGATTCTCTCTCTGAGTGAAGAGGCTCGCCAAGCAATTGTTGATGCCTTGCAGTCGCCAGCTCAATATGAAGCACTCTTGACAGAAGTGAATTCTGGGCCGTCAGTTACATTCACAGAGGATGACATGCTGATTCCGAATTTCGGCCATAACAGACCGCTGTATATGAGGGGCTCCCTGAACTGTCAGCCACTGAACAGGATACTGATAGATCCCGGGGCTACCGTGAACATTCTCCCATACCGCATCTACCAAAAATATTACTTTGATCTTCAGCTTACCAAGGTCAGAGACATGAAAATTGCGGGATTCAACCAGAAATGTGAGACGCCCCTTGGGGTGGCTGATTTTAACCTCACATTGGGGGATCTCACTACCGTGGTATGATTCTATGTAATCGACTCCAACACCACATATAAGGCCCTGCTGGGGAGACCGTGGCTGCATGAATATCAGATAGTGCCGTCCACGATGCATCAGTGCATTAAATACTGCCATGAAGGAAAAGAAGAGAGGGTGTTTGCAGATCTGCATCCCTTCGAAGTATTCGAGTGCCATATGCTCGATGCATCCTACTACGCGGAGGTGTCGCAAAAGGGTGAAGAGAAAGAGGCTGTGGTCAGCCAGAAAAAGTCGGCGACGAAGGCAAGAAACTGGTCTCCCCCGCCACCAAAGGGCTATGTTAAAAAGCATGAGGTATCTCACATCTCTTATGCTGGTGACTTTGCTCGGATCACCCCTCCTAGCATTCACCCGGATGATATCAATGAAGAAATGAAAGAAAAGTACACACAGGTAGAGGTTCCGCAGGGTTTAATTAAGCCCATCGCCAGCCTAGAATACCAAACGGTGCTACCACTGAAGACTATGGAAGTCCCTCGCTTCTGCGAGCCTCCTACAATATTCTACACCGGGGAGTCAGTCGAAGACGATGATCACGACTGCATGGTCCCTGAAGAATCTGCAAATCGGATGGTACCGATCACGGGCTTGGACTATACTACTCAGCGGGTTTGGCAGATGTTCTCTAAAATGCAGATGCCATCACTACAACCTGTTGCCCAAAAGAAGGCGTTCCAGGAGCTATGGGATCCGCCCCGGGATGATAAAGAACTGAGGAAGATCACTCAGCACCCGGGATTGGGTTATACCCTTCAAGAATACTATGAAGCTGAAGTGGACGTCATTTCTGTCTCCTACCAGCATGAAGACCCTCCCGAGGTGGGATATGACAAGTACCCCTCGGAAGATGAAGAAATCATTTATCAATCCATAATGAACAATGAAGCCCCAGACAGTCAGCCGGAGACGGGGACATCTGATGAAACAAAGAAAGATTGGTGCTGGGAAGACCTACATTGCGAAGAGGATCTGTTCCATGCTGAAGCAAAGTTTGACACGGGAATCCCGGATGAAGACCAAGTAGCCAAAGAGCTGAGGGAATGCCTGGAGTTTGAGCGCATCCTGGAAGAAGTCCGGGCTCTACAAAATGATGATCTCTCAAGGGAGTCTGCATCAGAAGAGCCTCTAAGGGCGGAAGACTCCATCTTTGAGTTTCCTGCAGATCCAGTCACGTCCTCGGGGCAGACTGAACAGAATACAACAATATTGGCCGTATATGATGAGCCAACACCCGCTGATGACCAGTATGATGAAACAGAAAATCATGAAACTGAAGAAGATTATATCCCGGGAGGCTTCATTGACTTGCAAGAAGCCCCGCCCGAGGTCGAAGATGGAGGTCAGGCCACCGTCGATGAGCTTGTCGAAATAAATCTGGGGACCGCAGATGAGCCAAGGCCGACATTCCTCAGTGCACTGCTGGAGCCAGCTGCCAGGGAACAGTATATACAGTTCTTGAAAGAATTCCGAGACTACTTTGCATGGACATATGATGAAATTCCGGGACTGAGTTCTGATGTGGCACAGTACCGATTGGCAATAAACCTAGAGGCTAGCCCTGTAAAGCAGCCTTCCAAGAGAATGCGCCCTGAATTAATAAATCAGATTAACAAAGAGGTTGACAAGCTGATTGGTGTAGGCTTTGTTGAAGAAAATCAGTATACTACATGGTTAGCCAACATAGTGCCTGTAAAAAAGAAAAATGGGCAGATCAGAATATGTGTTGATTTCCGGGACCTTAATAAGGCTTGCCCGAAAGATGACTTCCCGGTACCAATCACTGAAGTGATGATCGATGCGACTACTGGTCATGAGGCCCTATCATTTATGGATGGGTCATCCGGATATAACCAGATCTGGATTGCTAAAGAAGATAGAGTGCACACTACGTTCCGCACTCCGAAGGGGATATTCCACTACAAAAGGATGCCGTTTGGTCTTAAGAATGCCGGCGCTACCTACCAAAGAGCTATGACCAAGATCTTTGATGATTTGCTCTTCAAGAAAGTAGAGTGCTACATTGATTTCTTCATCTTCCGAGGGGTACTTGTCATATCCCACCTCGGGAGGGTCTTCATGCTGGTAGGAGACAAAAATGACGTCCACTTCAGCTTCATAGTATTCTTGAAGGGTATAACCCAATCCCGGGTGCTGAGTGATCTTCCTCAGTTCTTTATCATCCCGGGGCGGATCCCATAGCTCCTGGAACGCCTTCTTTTGGGCAACAGGTTGTAGTGATGGCATCTGCATTTTAGAGAACATCTGTGAAACCCGCTGGGTAGTATAGTCCAAGCCCGTGATCGGCACCATCCGGTTTGCAGATTCTTCAGGGACCATGCAGTCTTGATCATCGTCTTCGACTGACTCCCCAGTGTAGAATTTTTATTCCCGGTGAGTCCGTGTCCACTGCCGACTGACTCCCCGGTGTAAAGTCTGAAATCACCACATTAGCATGGAACAGATTCTCTTCGCAATGTAGGTCTTCCCAGCACCAATCTGTCTTTGTTTCATCAGATGTACCCTTATCAGTCGGCCCCTTATTTTGAACAACTGGTCAGAAAAAGAGCCAGGTTCGGCACTGGCAAATTCAATCATTCTGGGTAACACTGTATCTGCCTGCAGAGTTCTAGGGGCCAATTCAGGAAATAGACTGCAGACCCATGCATTGAAGAAATGAAAGGGGCCCACGGTCCTCAAAGAGCGGGGAGTCCGATGCTTGTACAAATCCCCCAAAGATTTGTAGATTAAACACAAGGCCACTGGGCAAAGTGACAGCCTCATTCCCCAGGCCATCTGGCATGCCGGGTATATGGCTTCGGGCTGAATGATTGTCTCGTCCCCTTGAGGGAGAGCGAAAGTGCACAACCAGAATGTGAAGTAAGCCGCGCAGTGTGTGATAGGGTCCACCCCTGCTGGATTTGGACCACCATCACACCTGGATTTGGACCACCGCGCAGGAGTCAATGCTCCGCCCTCCCCCATGTTTTCTTTTCTTCTTCATGTAATCTTATGAGTTTTCTCTCGATTCATCGTATGTAACCGGGATATCCCGGCCTCTGTTTCATCTCCCTTTCCCCATTCTCTCCTTGTGATTGGTGTGAGTCTTGGAATGATGTGATGAAATGAAATGCTACCATGGCCCGTTTGGGTGTTGGGTAATTGAGATATCGGCCGTCTATCTTTCCATCTGCTGCTATGTCTTTCCCTCATGTGTTTTCGTTCTTAGCTCAATTGAAGCGCACCTGATTCTCCGATGGGTCTTCGGGCTCAGTTGTCCTCAATGGAATAAATGTGGCTCTGGATATACCGATGTCCCTCGCCGTTCGTCATTGTTCGCATAAAGCCTCCTAGGCTTGCCCCAGGGCCAGAGACAGACCATCTCTTGGCTTCTGGGGCAGTCTGCTACTGATATTGGCAATAACCCTAACGGCCTGCTCAAGATCCCCTTTCCACAGGAATAAGTAAGCTACTTCGATGGATTGATACCGAGGGTTTCTAATCCGATTCCAGTATAAACAGTTCCATCAGGGTCGTCCCTGGGGCCAGAGATGACCATCTCTTGGCTACCAGGGCGACCAAAGATGCCAGCAAATGATCTCCTAAGGGTCAATAACATATGACGACTCAAAACCCCCCCCAGTAATTGGCTTCTCCGATTCCCGTCGAGCCCAGCCCATCTTTGGCAAATTAAACCCATGCCCAAGTAACCCAACCAGAATCCCAGCCTGAAAACCCCCAAAATTCCCTCTAATCAGGACTGAAATCCAAGAGAACCCTAGAACAGAGTATCGTCGAACCTCCTCAAGCCTTTCCGGCGCCATGAATAGCTCCCGGCGCGGGGGCGTCGGGAACCTCACACCGAGAGCCCCTCCTCCTTCTTTAAAACCATGCCGAGAGCCCTGGGTTGCGCCGAGAAGCCCCTCGCGTTGGGAACCCCCTTTGCCTCCCAACTGTGCCGATAACCAAGTTTCTACCCTTTGTTTTCCCCTTGATCGCTTCGTCCACGTACCCTGAGATGTTCTTGAGTCGTCATATACACCCTCAGAGATAAATTAACAGGGGGATTGACCTCCCCTACATTCCTATTTTCTGAATGGGATTCACATGCAACCTCGCGGGTCCGATGGACCTTGTCTTTACAAGGGCTTCGTCGGTCTCCGAGAAGGGGAATAGTGACCGATGCTAGAGACATGTATAGTCTCCTTGAGCCTTAGTGCTCCCTCACTTTCTGGCTTTCATCCCGGCACTCCGTGGATGTCAGCCTATATCACTCCCTGGCAAATGCTCGGTCCGGGGGAGGTGCTGCCAAAATTCTCCCAGGAGCTGGCTATGAAAGATGCATGACAGCATCGAAACACAAAAATATATATATATATAAATAATAATAATAATAATAAATGTTTGCATTGGCCCTGTATGCCTCCGTGCATGTCTGGCCCTTCGTGAGCCCCTTGCACGTTTCTTCGTTTTGAGGTTTGTGCATGGCATCGTATACTTCGTGCATCTTTCTCTCCGCGAAGCTAGTGCATGTTGTGCCCCGGTGCACATTTTAGCTCTTTCAGGACCGTGCACCTTTCTGACCGGAGCTCATAGCTTGTGTAGGCTTTTTCTTGTTTACAAGGCGCTATGCGTATCTATCTGCGGAGTTGGGGTTCCTGGTGCGCAAACTTGCGTGTCGAGATCCTTCCTTCACATCATATTGTGTGGGGCGCCGAGAAGGCCACCACCCTTGTTCCCATCTTCCTGCATTTCGTGCATGACTCATGAAACCTAGCGCACATTTGGCGCACGGATGCATCCGTGAACCCCATGCATGTTTTGTGCATTGACATTTCCATGAATCCCGCGCATATTTCCTGCATTGATGCTTCCGCATTCATACACCTCTTTGCATCTACGTGATTCGCCAGTGCATATTTTTCTCACATATAGATGTGTTCCATACGTGATTCTCCTTGCATTCACATATATACCATGCATACATAGTCAAAATGAAAAGAATAATAAAACACAATAAGCCATACGCCTGGGGGAGTTCACGGACTTCCCATCTCTCTCGTACCCTGCAAAGGGGATAGATCTATAAAGTCCCTGTAGCTGTGTCTGGACTCTAGGGGATCATCCCTATCATGGCCACGGCTCAGTCTGCCTGTGACTGAAATTTTTCCTTCCCCCTTTAGCCCGGTCTTTGAACCGCTAACTTAACGATATCGTTTGTTTCGATAGTTAATGTTATTATCTTGCCCACCTTCCTGGCTCTGGTATGAAATTCAAACTGCGCACATGAATATTTGACTGCCTTCTGAGGCCTCCTATTTTGGCGTTTAATCAAGGGTTCCTTCTTAGGAAGGGCGTAATTAACGTCATAGCCTTTATGGTATGGCGGACTTTTGGTCCCGACTCGGGCTTCACAATCGACTGATCAAGTCAAGTCGAGCGCACAATGAAATCGTCACACATGTGACTGGCACGCCTAATAAACCCAATAAATAAAATAAATAATAATAATAAAAAATAAAATAATAAGAGGAATAAAAATCCCGCGTCCACAGGCGTCTAGGTGTTTCCCATGCCACCAACCTCCGGTTGCATAACATGCATGCATGGCACATATTCGGGTGTCCTGGTCCACCATCGCCTATGCGTAGGTCGGACTAACATTAGGCTTGTTTAGGGTCATTGTGAGTCCTTGTTTCGTTTGTCTGTCGTGTGTATGTGCATACATCAAGTCGATTCAGTTTTGTACGCTCGCGTTGTTAGTCCCTTTCGAGTATGAGACTTGTCGGACTTTGGTATCGGTTCTATTTCACATATCGGATCTAGTCACATAAGGGACAAGCGATGATTCCTAGTGAGCCTTTGAGCCACTTCCCTCCTTTGAGAGTGACCCCACCCCGGAGTGTCCACCTCTAGCCTCCTCCCAGCAGCGTGTGCATATAAATTCTATATGGAATGAGCAGGTGTCGATTACTTGGAGTGGAGCGTACTCCACGCTTCCAGGTTCGGTGACGCATCCGCCGGAGCTACTCGAGCAGCCGCACCCCTGTTGACACCCGGAAAATGAACAAGGGTGGAAGCATAATTGAAAAGAAGATCTGACCAACAGCGAAAGACTAAGGATGAAGCTTATCAACCTTTCACCCGGCTAAAGCCCTTGTCGGCCAAAGCTGATGCCCGGTGCCAATGTCACTCAGACGGTAGCACTGATAAAGCAGCAGTCACTCGACTAATGAGATCTTCCAGCCCTTTAAGAAGAGCTATACTACTGCTTCGTCCAAGAAGTCATAAACGATATGTCAGGGTAAGTCAGATGTCGGCTTACTGACGGGAGTAATATGAGATAAAGATGAAGCCAGCACCGGCAGATGAAGATGATAAAGGCTCCTGAGAAGATAGAGCAGAAGAAGAATCGTCTCCACAGATTATGCACCCGGCTAAGGTCTTCCCAGACTAAGGCTGATGTCCGAGCTCGTCGTCATTCGAGTGATGAAATTGATAAGATGAATTCCCTGTCTACGGACTGATGAGAACCCTATCTACGGACTGATGAAACCCTGTCTACGGACTGATGAAACCCTATCTACGGACTGATGAAATCCCTGTCTACGGACTGATGAAATCCCTGTCTACGGACTGATGAAACCCTATCTACGGACTGATGAAATCCCTGTCTACGGACTGATAAAACCCTGTCTACGGACTGATGAAATCTCTGTCTACGGACTGATAAAACCCTGTCTGCGGACTGATGAAATCCCTGTCTACGGACTGATAAAACCCCTGTCTACGGACTGATAAAACCCCTGTCTACGGACTGATAAAACCCCGACTGCGGACTGATGAAAATTGCAATCATGATTTCAATACAAGATGTTTCATAGAGGATAGACCCTTTGGGGTGATGATACACTTAAAGAAACCCCAAGTGGGCCTACATGAAGGTGCCGCCGAAAGCCCATGTCGAAGCCCAGATACTGGCGCCGAGAGACCAAATTCGAGCGCGCCGGGAAGCTTACCTCAAGCGCGCCGTGAAGGTGACTGCCGAGAAGGAAGAGGAAAAGGGTTATAAAACCCCCTCCCTTCGAAGAAAGAAGAGAGAGGAGGCGGCTGAGAAGAAGTAGGGGGAAGAAGAAGAGAAAAAGCCAAGCCAGATAGAAAAAGGGGATCGAGAGAAAAAGGGGATCGATCGGAAGAAAGAAAAAGAAAAGATAGAGCAATAGAAAGATAGAGAGGGAGTCCCGTTCGGAGAGCAAGAGCCACCCCCCCTTTCAACCAACAGAGAAGATAAGAAGAAGGAAAGCTCCAGGTGGGCACTGGGGAGGGAGAGGAGTCAATGCTCCACCCTCCCCTCCTCCATGTTTTTCTTTTATCTGATGTAATATAGCGAGTCCTTTCTCGATTTATCAACTGTAGCCGGAGAGTTCCGGCCTTGATTTTTACCTTTCTGTCTTGCATTTCTCTTTCATGATCAGTGTAAGATTTTTATGCAATGCAATGAAACATCGATATGGCCCGCCTGGGCACTGATTGATCAAGATATCCGATCTCTGTCTCTCTATGTATATGGTCTTTGTCTGAAAGAAATATAGATTAGACTCCTTGGGTTTCAGAGCCGATCGTATGGGTTTGTTCTTCGAAGAGGGACGAGGATAGGACTCCTACCCCCATCTAATGGGTTATTGAGTTTTGTTCTCTCCTTCCCTCTCCGATCTCAATGGATGTTTCCCTATATATAATCTGAGTTTTCTGACGAGCCCCCTTATGCGGTTTAGGAACCAGAGATATCAGTCTCTTGGTTTCCTGGACTGTCCAGCTCTCATAAATGATGATCTGATCCCAGGGTCCTCCATTCTAAGTATTGAATGCTTAGGGCCTGAAGTTTCTGCGTTGAGAGTCCCTCCTTCTCAGGTTTTCAATGTCACTGGGCTCGTCTGGAGGGGTCGGAGGACAGTCATCTCTTGACTCCCCCAAATGGCCTGCAATAGATAGATAAAACCCTCCACAGGATCAGGTGATGGTCTGATTTCTTTCATTGATTCCATCGTCCAAGTCCCTTGGCACCCTTCTAATAGAAACATCCATGAGTCTCCCCTTTTGCACTCCTGGCTTGGCATCAATTCGAGCTTGAAATCCCAGAAAACATCTAAACAGAGCATCGTTTTTGAGCTCTGAAACCCTGAAATCCTTCTGCATTTCATCTTCTCGGCGTGCGAGTTTCCCCGCCGAGAACCATAAGGCCGAGAGGCCTTCTCCTTCTTTTAGCTAAACGACAAACCAGTCTGTTACAGCAGTTTCCACATGACTCCCGGTGCAAGGCTCTCGGCGGCAGATATTTCAGCTCTGAAACCCTAAAATCCTTCTGCATTTCATCTTCTCGGCGTGCGAGTTTCCCCGCCGAAAGCTCCTCTGCCGAGAGAGCTGTCCCCTTTGCTAAACGACAACCCAGTATGTTACAAATACTTTCCACGTGAGGCTATGTGCAAGGCTCCCGGCGGTAGACTCCCGGCGCGGCCAGGAGCGCGCCGGGAAACCCTCTGCCAAGAGAAAAAAACCCTCTGCCAAGAGCCCCTCTGCCTTCGCAGCCATTCACACCCCTTTTTCCCAAAACTTGATGATGCCCCTCTCGGCGCCCCCCTTTCCGGCGCGCCCAGGAGCCCGCCGAGAAGCTCCAGGCCGAGAGGCCTCCCTCCCTCTCTTGGCCGGATAGAACCCTGGCCGAGACCCCTTGTTGGTCGCCGAAAACCCCTGGCCGAGACCCTTCTTTGGCCGCCGAAAGCCCCTGGCCTTCCTCCCTCTTTTGGCCGGCCAAACCCCTGGCCGAGCCTCTTTTGCCCGCCGAAAACCCCTGGCCGAGACCTATTTTTGGCCGCCGAAAGCCTCCAGGCCGGGACCCCTCCTTGGCCAATATCAAAGCCACGCCGAGAGCCCCTTCTTGCCAATCGAAAGCCACGCCGAGATCCCTCCTTCAGTCAATGAAATCCACTCCGAGGCCCATCCCTGCACCATCTTTCTTCAAACTTCTAAATCTCCCCCTACATCTGTTCAAGGGGATACTCACAGACCATCACTTGTGTCTTGATGAGATACAATAATGGGGAAGATCTCCCCTACAGCTCTCGCCCCGAATCCGGATTTCACCGCTGCCTTATGAACCCAAAGAACCATGTCATTACATGTGTTCTGATGGGTTCCAAGGGAATATTGATCAATGATATGAAGGCAAGAGATGTCCCTGGGCCTGCTGCCCATCTTTGTTCGGTCGTTGTCCCGGCTCTCCGTGGATGATGACCTATCCTCCCTTGGCACAATCCAGGTTGAGGGAACATGCTGCCAAAATTTACATATACCCCACCAATCGAGTGTGGTACTCTCTTCCAACCCCGCTGGCCCACGGAGTTATGCCCTTGCGTGATCTCCGATGGTCCTCCGAAGGGGGATATTAATAAGAAATCGCACTCGTACCGGGTGTGTTACATCAGGCCGGTCCCCATCCGGATTCCGGGTTATGTGTATACACCCGATCTTTTATGGATCCCACCCTGCCGCTGCATGGGTGGTTTCCTATTCCCCACTTGGCATCATCCAAGATGGTGGGAATATGCCGTCGGGTTTCTCCCGTAATTAACAAACCCCTGCTCTGTTCAAATACATTTAACGTCTTGCAAACATATGAATTTTGTCTCCTTTGAGCATACGGCTTTACCGCTGTCTTCCTCATACCTCTAGCGTTTAATCAAGGGTTGTCTTCCTTAGGGAGGACGTAATTAACGTCATAGCGTTCAGGGTATGACGGACTTCTAGTCCAGACACGATCACTCACAATCGACTGACCATGTCAGATCGAGCGCACAATAAGAATCGTCACCACGGTGACTGGCACGCCAATGAACCAATAAATCAATAAATAATAAATCAATCCAATAAATTAAATTAAATAAATAAATAAAGATACCACCATAAAAAAAATCGCGTCCACAAGTCTGGCACGCCCGGTGGGACTTAGTCTCCCTTCATCTTTACGCTAAGGTAGGAGGCCCAGCGGGCCCCCCTCAAATTTCTGATTCCGTGTGTTTCCTTGTTTCCAGGAAACTACGATGACAACACAAATCGCGTCTGTATGCTTCGACAAGCAACCGGTGAACATGCACGTCCAGGAGGGGTACCTGGCGGTACCACTGGCGTTCGGTTCGTTTCCCCCAGCTGTCGGGCTGCCCAACTGCTTGGGTGTTGTCTACACCGACCTTCTACAGGTCGATAATGAGGAGCAAGGCGCTGCTGCAAACGCCCCAGTGGAGGCCGCTGATCGCAAGGATGGCTTACCGAAGAAAACGGCCCCCACGGCCGTCGCCTGCTACGTCCATCATGTCCAGAAAAGGGACATGGTCCTCACTGCTGCCCAGAAGGGGAAGAAAACCAACCAGAGGAGCCGGTCTACTGCTGTTGATCGTCGCCTTTCCAATTCCAGAAAGACGATAATGATGGGTGCTATTAGGGTGAACCTCGATGGTCGCCCCAGGGGAGTCCGGCCGGACAGAATCGTCCCGACCATCCCAACTGACAACAAGTTCCAGGTTTTGGCCGCTAGGAGGGCCAACTGGGAAGCTGCTGAAAAGAAGCCGCTGGCACCCAAGCCAGCAAAATACAAACAGGTCTGGCGACCGAAGAGGATCCAAAGCTGGGCCTCAGCTGAAGACAGAGAGAACCTCACTGATATCACTGTTACCCGCCTCAGAGCAGGGGGCAGAAGGGAGATGAAGAAAGATGAAAGAAATGCTACTGCTGCCTACCCCAGGACCCGGGGGAAGAGAGATGAGATTGAGGGTCAAGAAAGAAATATGATTGCTGTTCGTCCCATGATGAGGGGCGGAAGATATGAGACTAGGGAAAACTTCACCAACACCCATCACATGGCCAAGGGCAAGAGATGGGAAGAGAAGAGCTACAATGCTGCTGCCAACCGCTGCCAAGTTGGCGATATGAGAAGAAGTGAACCAGTCACTATGCTTACTGCAAGAAGATCAGGAGCCTGTGCCAGACAGGCTGATATCTTCAAATATCCCAGGGCCGAACATCTGAATGCTCGGGTGACAAGACTGGCCTGGCAGCAAAAGGGCCAGGACAGACTGATGCTCCGACCTGAGCCGAAAAGGCGCGACCCATAGGAGACTAAGCAAGTAGTCCAAGATTACTTCCACTACCTAGGGAGCTCTGCCCTAGGCCAGCAAAGACTATCCCGTGCCTTGGGCATCAGGGATGATGAAGAAGAAGAAACCTTCCAAGAAATGATGATCGAAGCCTCTTCCTCCGATTCAAATGACTATGAAGAAGGCCCCAGGGTCGGATATAATGAAGAAGACATGTACGAGGAAGAAGCCAAAGAAAGAATATCGGTCTTTGACCGGCTCAGATATCCTAGTCAAATAAAAAGAAAGGTCTACAGGCGGAAAGGAAAGATGCAAATCTTCGCCTGCAATATGGCTGGACTGGCCAGGGGGCAGGATATACTACCAACTCAGCCAAAGGAATTGCTCAGGCTGGCAACTAGACCTGGTCCTGTCACAAGAAGAGGCCAGGCAGCAAAAGATAAAATCAAAATTGATGATGAAGCCCGCAGGGTTACCACTATGACAGTTAATGTGGTAACAGCGGAAGATGGAGATAACCCCTTCGTTGATGATGCTGAAGGGACTTCTGAAGATATACAAATTCCATCAACCATGGATCCCATGATCCAGATGATGTTCAGAAGATACCAACAGGAGATCAATGCTCTCCGAAGACAGCTCAATGAGAGACAGGAAGTTGCATCAGTCTCGAAGCAAGCTGAACCTGCGGGGCAGACATC
The DNA here is from genome assembly GCA_022559845.1 of Amorphophallus konjac. Classification (NCBI taxonomy): domain Eukaryota; kingdom Viridiplantae; phylum Streptophyta; class Magnoliopsida; order Alismatales; family Araceae; genus Amorphophallus; species Amorphophallus konjac. The sequence continues at coordinate 101,331,676 of CM040125.1, read as the reverse complement.
CAGCTCCACAGAAACAACTATCCTGGCTAATCCTCTCTTAGCTGATAAGGGCAAAGCACCAAGTCAACCTATTCCACAGCAAACAGTAGCTCAGCCCTCTGTGTCTCAGACACAGCCTACCGCGCCCATTTTGCGCGCCACTGTGATGATAACTCCTCACAGCCAGCAACAAGCCCACTTCTTTCCAGAAGATATAGATCCAGCTGTAGCCCACAAGCAGATGATTGAAAGAATTGTGGAAATGAAGCTGTCAGAGAAGACTGGAGATGATACTAGTGCCTATGATGTGTACAAGGTACCGTATCCCCCCCAGTATGCTGCCAAAAGACTACCTCCAGGCGTCAGCAAGCCGCCAAAGTTTGAGAAATTCAATGGCCAGGGCTCCCCCAGGGAGCATATAGCCTACTATACTACAATCATGGGCGACCTAGCAGTCAATGAAGCCTATCTGCTCAAGTTCTTTGGCTCGTCCCTCACTGGGTTGGCCTTTGAATGGTATTCAAGCTTGTCAGCAGGATCAGTGGTTGATTGGCCCGATATGCAGAGAAAATTCCGCGACAGGTTTCATGTCACGGAGAGGGAAATCACAATAGCAGAACTGTATGCTACCAGGCAGAAACAGGATGAAACTGCACTGGAGTACATCAAAAGATGGAGAAATCTAGCCATGAGATGCAGAAGACCTCCTCATCAGGAGGATGCAGTGCAGATATGCAAGCAGAACCTCAGGAGGGAGGTACTAGAAAAAATGATCGGTGCAGATGTCAAAACATTTGACCGACTGAACAATATAGTGGCGGAGGTCGAGGCGTTCTTGTCCAAACGTCCGACCGTCAATGCTCCCGCCATGCCAAAAGGTAAATCCAATGATCGGCGGCCGTCACACTCTGAGGCCAACACCGTCGATTTTAGAACCTTTGAGCAACAAAAAGGGAAGAAAGGGGCAGATGAAGCTCCCCCGATGGCAGATACAGCAGAAAAAAGAGACAAAGTCTCTCTGAGGGACAGGATGAGAAGGGCTTACTCTTTTCCCAAGGATAAGACTGCAGCATTATTTAACTGGGCATATAAGTTCAATAAGGTAACATTGCCTGAACCAAAGAAGCCCGAAGACGCAGAAAAGAAAGATGATCCGATGTTCTGTCCATTTCACCGGGTGTTGGGGCAAGCAATTGAGGACTGTTATGTCTTCAAAGATATCATGGAAGGAATGGTCAAGAAGGGTGAACTGCAGCTGGGAGATTACCAGGTGAAGCCGCCTCGGCCACATGAGCTTCCGCCCTGGAGGGTGGTCGCTAATATGATCTCAATCTATCAACAGCTACCTAAGGAAGCCATTGAAGAATGCACCAGGCACACCTATGAAGCCTGCCTCCTCACCACATTGAGAGATCAGGAAGGATGGCAGACGGTACCCACAAAAAGCAGAAAGAAGACTCCCGCAGCTAAAACCAACGGAGCAGTTATCCGGGGTGTCACCCCAAGGCCTGAGTCGCCTCCAATAAAGCCAATATGGCCTACAGTTGAGACCGGACTAGTCATCCGGATCCATACTCGCAACCGGAGGAGACAAACTCCCCTCCCTGCACATAAAGAAGAAAGTCCTGCAACCAGGCATCTGCAGCAATATATTAATGAGCTTGATGAGTATGAGCAGAAAAAGCCGAAACACCTGTTGGTGAAAGACTGTATACTCTGGGAGCAGCTCGAAGAATTGAAAATTGAAGAGCAGCCGGAGGCAGAACAAAGAAAAGATGAGACTGAGTCCTTCTGGGGGCAGGAACTAGCAAAGCCAACTTCCCAGAAAAAGAAGAGACGGCCTAAGGCCAAAAAGGGAAAGAAGGTCACGACAGTACAATGCAATACTCTGTCGGTACTCTTTTCTCTGCCCGGGGAGGATGATGAACAAGAAGCATCAGATGCCCCGCTAGAAGCCAATCATGCTGAGGCCTCTACCTCAGCCCATGCAACACGTTCTGGGAGAAAATGGGGGCATCCGCCACCAGCTAACCATAATATTATGTTCAGAGGGGAGCAACCCTATCAGATCCCGAAACCAGAGGTGCGCGGTGTCCAGGTTCCTCCCCCTGCCAGCTTGTACCAAGGAAAAGATAAAGCAGAAGGAGCCCCTTCATTCCTGGAGTTCCTGTCCAGCATAGAAAACGAGCAGCCGTCTCATACTGCTCCAGCTAAAAGCGATAAATGCCAGCAGATAGCAACTGGAAAGCAGAAACAGCATGAAGAAAATGAAGAAAATAGCCCTCTAGCAAAGCCAGGGGCAGTCATTACAGAAGAAGCCCTCCGGGAGACCGATGAAGAAAATGAAATTGGGACTGGGCAGCAAAGGCCACAGGCACCACATGAACCTCCAAGACCCCGGTGGGCAGAGGAGATGAGGATGTCTAATGTTCGGGTTGGCAGTCGAATCATGAAAATGTTGAAGAAGCTCCCCACCAGATTCTCCATCTGGGAGATACTCTCTCTGAGTGAAGAGGCCCGCCAAGCAATTATGGATGCCCTGCAGTCGCCGGCACAATATGAAGCACTCTTGGTAGAAGTGAATGCTGGACCATCAGTCACGTTCACAGAAGATGATATGCTGATCCCAAATGCCAGTCACAACAGACCGTTGTATATGAGGGGCTCCCTGAACTGTCAGTCGCTGAGCAGGATACTGATAGATCCCGGGGCTGCTGTAAATATTCTCCCGTATCGCATCTATCAGAAATACTACTTTGATCTGTAGCTTACCAAGGTCAGAGACATGAAGATTGCTGGGTTCAACCAGAAATGTGAAACACCTCTCGGGGTGGCTGATTTCAACCTCACATTGGGCGACCTCACTACCGTGGTACGATTCTATGTGATCGACTCCAACACCACGTATAAGGCCCTGTTGGGGAGACCGTGGCTGCATGAATATCAGATAGTGCCATCCACGCTACACCAATGCATAAAATACTGCCATGAAGGAAAGGAAGAAAGGGTGTTTGCAGACCTACATCCCTTTGAAGTGTTCGAATGCCATATGCTCGATGCCTCCTACTACACCGAGGTGTCACAAAAGGATGAAAAGAAAGAGGCTGTGATCAGCCAGAAGAAGCCGGCGACGAAGGCAAAAGCTTGGTCTCCACCGCCACCCAGGGGCTATGTTGAAAAGCATGAAGTAGCTCACATCTCTTATGCTGATGATTTTGCTCGGATCACCCCTCCTAGCATCCATCCAGATAGCACTGATCAAGAAATGAAAGAAAGGTGCATACAGGTGAAGGTCCCACGAGGTTTAATCAAACCCGTCGCCAGCCTAGAATACCAAACAGTGCTGCCACTGAAGACTATGGAAATCCCTCGCTTCTGCGAGCCACCTACCATATTCTACACCGGGGAGGCAGTCGAAGAAGATGATCAAGACTGCATGGTCCCTGAAGAAGCCGCAAATCGGATGGTGCCGATTACAGGCCTGGAGTATACTACCCAGCAGGTTTCACAGATGTTCTCCAAGATGCAAATGCCATCACTACAATCTGCAACCCAGAAGAAAGCATTCAGGGAGCTATGGGATCCGCCTCGAGATAATAAGGAACTGAGGAAGATCACACAGCATCCGGGATTGGGTTATACCCTTCAAGAATATTATGAAGCCGAGGTGGATGTCATCTCTACCTTCTACCAGCATGGAGACTCCCCTGGGATAGGATATGATCAATATCCCTTTGAGGATGAAGAGGTTATGTATCAAACCATAACAGACAATGAAGCCCAAGATGACCAGCCAGAAGCAGGGATGTCTGATAAAACTGAGAGGGGTCGGTGCTGGAAGGACCCGTCCTGCAAGGAGGATCTATTCCAGGCCGAAGCACAATTTGATACGGGAACCCCGGATGAAGACCAGATGGCGAAAGAACTGAGAGAATGCCTGGAATTTGAGCGCATTCTGGAAGAAGTCCGGGCTCTACAGAAAGATGACCTTTCAAGGGAGCCTGCAACAGAAAGATCCCTAAGAGCGGAAGATTCCACTTTTGAATTCTCTTCTGAACCAGTCTCGTCCTCGGGGCAGACTGAACAGAATCCGATGGTATCGGCCTTATATGATAAGCCGACATCCGCTGATGAGCAGGATGACGATACAGAAGAACATGAAACTGAAGAGAATTATATCCCGGGAGGCTTTATTGATTTGCAAGAAGCCCCACCCGAAGTTGAGGACGGAGGCCAGGCCACCGTCGATGAGCTGATAGAAGTGAATCTGGGGTCAGCGGATGAGCCAAAGCCGACATTCCTCAGTGCACTGCTAGAACCAGCTGCCAGAGAACAGTACATACAGTTTCTGAAAGAGTTCCGAGACTGCTTTGCATGGACATATGATGAGATGCCGGGACTGAGCTCTGATGTGGCACAGCACCGATTGGCGATAAACCCAGGGGCAAGCCCTGTAGAGCAGCCTTCAAGGAGAATGCGTCCCGAACTGATAAATCAGATCAACAAAGAAGTCGACAAGCTGATCAATGTGGGCTTTGTTGAAGAGAACCAATATACTACATGGCTGGCCAATATAGTGCCCGTGAAGAAGAAAAATGGGCAGATCAGAATATGTGTAGATTTCAGGGACCTGAATAAGGCTTGCCCGAAGGATGATTTCTCAGTGCCAATTACTGAAGTAATGATCGATGCAACCATTGGCCATGAAGCCCTGTCATTCATGGATGGGTCATCCGGATATAACCAGATCTGGATCGCTGAAGAAGACAGAGTGCACACTGCATTCCGCACTCCGAAGGGGATATTCCACTATAAAAGGATGCCGTTCGGCCTCAAGAATGCCGGCGCTACTTACCAAAGAGCTATGACAAAGATCTTTGGTGATTTGCTCTTCAAAAAGGTAGAGTGCTACATTGATGACCTGGTGGTGAAAACCAGCAGAAAAGAAGACCATTTGCAGGATCTGAGAGTAGTGTTCCAGAGGCTGCGCAAATATGAGCTCAAAATGAACCCTATGAAATGTGCCTTCGGCGTGTCCAGTGGAAAATTCCTTGGGTTCATCGTCCGTCATAGGGGCATTGAGATTGACCCATCCAAGATTAAAGCTATCCAGGAGCTCCCTCCACCAAGGAATCTCCACGAGCTGAGATCTCTACAAGGGCGTTTGGCCTACATCCGACGATTCATATCAAATCTGTCGGGGAGATGCCACCCTTTTCACAAGCTCATGATGAAAGATGTGCCGTTCCTCTGGGACGATGGCTGTCAGGAGGCCTTTGAGAAGCTGAAAGAATATCTCAAAACCCCTCCAGTGCTAGGGGCACCTATTAAGGGCAAACCCCTGATACTGTACATTGCAGCCACACACTGTTCCCTGGGGGCAATGCTAGCACAGATAAATGAAGAAGGCAAAGAGCAGGCTCTATACTACCTGAGTAGGAGGCTGATCAGAACTGAAGAAAGTTACACCTATATAGAGAAGACATGCTTGGCACTAGTCTTTGCCGTTAAAAAGCTCCGGCACTATATGCTGTCACATGAAGTCAGATTGATATCTGCAGCAGATCCACTCAAATACATACTGACTCAACCAGTACTGAAAGGCCGGTTGGGCAAATGGGCAGTAATTCTGATGGAATTCGATATCACATATATACCCCAGAGGGCAATAAAAGGACAGGCTGTGGCCGATTTCTTCGCAGAACATCCTGTGCCAGAGAATGATATGTTGGGGACTGAGTTACCCGATGATGAGACACTAGAAGCCTGCCAGGCTCAGTCAACTATGTGGCAGCTATTCTTTGATGGAGCATCTAGAACAGAGACGGACTCCGATGGAAAGACCAGAATACGGGCCGGAGCCGGTATTGTGCTGAAATCGCCGGAAGGGGATGTTGTGCATACTTCCTGTTCTATAAACAAGCCCTGCACTAATAATGAAGCCGAGTATGAAGCTCTGATAATCGGACTGCATATAAGCCTCAACATGGGTATCCAGATGCTTCAGGTATTCGGGGATTCAATGTTGATAATAAAGCAAATCCAAGGTGAGTTCGAAGTGCGAAAGCCGGAGTTGAACCCCTACCACCAGAAAGCTGTGCGCCTCATGGCAAAATTATATCATATTGAGCTCAGGCATGTGGGCCGTGCACATAATGCCCAGGCTGATGCATTGGCAAAGCTAGCCAGCTCAATAGCAGTCCCACCAGATGAGACACTGAACATTGTTGTCATAAATCGGCGGCAAGTCCCCAGCATGCTAGAAGGCTGCCCCGAAGAAAATGAAGTCGCCACGATCAGTACAGAACAGGCATCTGATTGGAGACAACACCTGCTACAATGGTTTTTACACCAACAGCTGCCGCAGAAAAGAGAAGAAAAGATGAAACTCTTGCGAATCAAAGATTCTTATGAATTCAGGAATGGGACTCTGTTCCGAATAATGGCAGATGCACGCAAGAAGATTTTGCTCCGCTGCTTGTCCACTGAAGAAGCTTGGCAAGCGATGAAAGAAGTACATGCTGGGATAGCAGGTGCCCACCAGGCTGGCCCCAAGATGAAGATAGAAATCAAGAAGCTGGGTTACTATTGGCCCACTATGTTTGAAGACTGCTGCACATTTGTAAAGTCATGCCAGAAGTGTCAGGAGCATGCTGTTGTGCCTAGAAGGCCACCTACGATTCTGCACCCTACGGTCCCTAGCTGGCCGTTTGCACAATGGGGAACTGATGTAGTCGGTCCACTACCGACTTCCTCGGCCGGGCATAAGTATATACTGGCCATAACAGATTACTTCTCCCGATGGGCAGAGGCTATAGCACTAAGAGAAGTCACTGGTGAGCTGGTCGCCAGATTCATCAAGCAAAACATCATCTTCCGGTTTGGGATCCCCAGCCGAATAATATCTGACAATGGGAGTCATTTCAGAAATCAGAAAATCTATCGGCTTGCCGAGAAATATAAGATCGAATGGAGGACTTCCACTCCTTACAATCCACAGGCAAATGGATTGGCAGAAGCTTTCAATAAGACTTTGTGCACCCTGCTGGCCAAAGTCGTCAGTGCCAATAAGAAGGATTGGGAAGAAAAGATGTATGAAGCTCTATGGGCGTATCGCACCGTCTTCAAAACACCTATGGGGTGCTCGCCATACTCCTTGGTATACGGCTCAGAGGCAGTAGTCCCACTAGAGCTGGAAGTCCCGTCACTCAGAGTGGCAGTCCAATACGACCTAGCCCATGGCGAACAAACCAATGCAGAAAGAAGATTAGAAGAATTGGCTGAATTGGAAGGGAAGCACCTCCAAGCTCAGAAGAATATCCAAATGTATCAGGTCCGCATGGCCACTGCATTTAACAAACTCGTAAAAGGATGAGAATTTAAGAAAGGTGACCTTGTCATGGTCAAGAAAAAAGAAGTCATGGCGTCCAACCCGAAGGGAAAGCTAAATCCCAATTGGGAAGGTCCATATGTGATACAAAGGGTCTACGAAAGAGGGGCCTACATAGTTGCTAATCATCGAGGGGAGATCCAATTCTCACCACTCAACGGTAAACACCTAAAGTTGTATCATGCTGCACAGCTGATATTCCCCGAGTAATCGGGCAAGAGATACCTTTTTCTTGGTCTAGCGGCACTACGCCCTAGCCGAGATACCCTTTCCTTGGCTTAGCAGCACTCCTCCCTAGCCAAGATATCCTTTCCTTGGCCTAGCGGCACTCCGCCCTAGCCGAGATACCCTTTCCTTGGCCTAGCGGCACTCCGCCCTAGTCAAGATACCTTTTCCTTGGCCTAGCAGCACTCCGCCCTAGCCGGGATACCTTTTTCTTGGTTTAGCGGCACTCCGCCCTAGCCGAGCGACCCTTCCTTGGTCTAGTGGCACTCCGCCCTAGCCGAGCTACCCTTCCTTGGTCTAGTGGCACTCCGCCCTAGCCGAGATACCCTCTCCCTGGCCTAGTGGCACTCCGCCCTAGTCAAGATACATTTTCCTTGGCCTAATGGCACTCCGCCCTAGCTACCCTTTCCTTGGCCTAGCGGCACTCCGCCCTAGTCAAGATACCTTTTCCTTGGCCTAGCGGCACTCCGCCCTAGCCGGGATACCTTTTTCTTGGTTTAGCAGCACTCTGCCCTAGCCGAGATACCCTTTCCCTGGCCTAGTGGCACTCCGCCCTAGTCAAGATACCTTTTCCTTGTCCTAATGGCACTCCGCCCTAGCCGAGATACCCTTTCCTTGGCCTAGCGGCACTCTGCCCTAGTCAAGATACCTTTTCCTTGGCCTAGCGGCACTCCGCCCTAGCCGGGATACCTTTTTCTTGGTTTAGCGGCACTCCGCCCTAGTCGAGCTACCCTTCCTTGGTCTAGTGGCACTCCGCCCTAGCCGAGCTACCCTTCCTTGGTCTAGTGGCACTCCGCCCTAGCCGAGATACCCTTTCCCTGGCCTAGTGGCACTCCGCCCTAGCCAAGATACCTTTTCCTTGGCCTAATGGCACTCCGCCCTAGCCAAGATATCCTTTCCTTGGTATAGTGACACTCCGTCCTAACCAGGCTACCACTTATCGTGATCTTGTGTCGTCATGATCTGACACCCTCTAAACAGGAAGGGGGGGGATAGAAGAAAATAAAAAAATATATATATAAAAAAATGGGGTTAAAAATAGAGATACCCCGCCAGTCTTGTTCGGACATTCTGAACAAGGGCAAAAATGGCTAAAACCCAGCTGTGGTGAAAACCCGAAAGGGCACTGCAGGCAAAATCGGGTATCCCGCCACGTGAAAATCCGAAAGGACGCGTGGGCAAAAGCAAGAGGGGGCTGGCTCTGGTGAAAACCCGAAAGGGCACTTGGGTCGGTAATGTGGTAACCACGAAGAAACCCGCGTATCTCTTTACGTCCCGCCGTGATAAAACCCATCCAGTTTGGACCTTACGTCTATCCTGGTGAAATTTATAAAAAAAATTTCCTTGCATTGGTATAAACCCAATACCGATGATGAAACCCGTTGCTGATTGATTGGCGCATTGCCCGATCAGCGATGAAACCTGTCCAGTTTAGACCTTACGTCTACCCTGATCAAACCTATAAAAATCCTTGCATTGGTATAAACCCAATACCGATGATGAAACCCGTTACTGATTGATTGGTGCACTGCCCGATCAGCGATGAAACCTGTCCAGTTTAGACCTTACGTCTATCCTGACGAAACCTATAAAAAATCCTTGCATTGGTATAAACCCAATACCGATGATGAAACTCGTTGCTGATTGATTGGCGCATTGCCCGATCAGCGATGAAACCTATCCAGTTTAGACCTTACGTCTATCCTGATCAAACCTATAAAAATCCTTGCATTGGTATAAACCCAATACCAACGATGAAACCCGTTGCTGATTGATTGGCGCATTGCCCCATCAGCGATGAAACTTGTCCAGTTTAGACCTTACGTCTATCCTGATGAGACCTATGAAACCCTTGCATTGATGTTAGCACCCACATCAATGATGACATATGCATAAGCTGCGCCCATCAGTTATAGAATCAAAGTTTCAATAAAAAAAAAGGGAAGAAAAGAAGAGACAAAATGGGGTTAAAAATAGAGATACCCCGCCAGTCTTGTTCAGGCATTCTGAACGAGGGCAAAAATGACTAAAACCCAGCTGTGGTGAAAATCCGAAAGGGCACTGCAGGCAAAATCGGGTACCCCGCCACGTGAAAATCCGAAAGGACGCGTGGGTAAAAGCAAGAGGGGGCTGGCTCTGGTGAAAACCCGAAAGGGCACTTGGGTCAGTAATATGGTAATTCAAAAAGTTCCGTGCCAACCGGCACAATACCTTCATCTGCCTTCATCGGTAAAACCTTCCGTCGGTCATATGGCTCCATGCCCCACCGATGATAAAGCCTTTCTGGGACAGACCTTACGTTTGCCCTGATAAAATCCACATACCCCCATTCGCAAATCCCACCAACAATGAAGCCCATCACCGTTTTGCTAAAGCCTATCCAGCTCAGACCTTACGTCTGCCCTGATAAAACCTACGCATTTCTTGGCAAAGTCCCACCTGCGATAAACCCTACTCAGTTTAGACCTTTCGTCTATTCTGAGGAAACTTATAAATCCTTTTTGCATCGATATAAATCCAATAACGATGATAAAATCAGCTGTTGATCGATTGGCACCTCGCTCGATCAATGATGAAACCCTACTCAGTTTAGACCTTTCGTCTATTCTGAGGAAACTTATAAATCCTTTTTGCATCGATATAAATCTAATATTGATGATGAAATCAGCTGTTGATCGATTGGCACCTCACCCGATCAATGATGAAACCCTACACAGTTTAGACCTTTCGTCTATTCTGAGGAAACTTATAAATCCTTTTTGCATCGATATAAATCCAATATCGACGATGAAATCAGCTGTTGATCGATTGGCACCTCGCCCGATCAATGATGAAACCCTACTCAGTTTAGACCTTTCGTCTATTCTGAGGAAACTTATAAATCCTTTTTGCATCGATATAAATCCAATATCGATGATGAAATCAACTGTTGATCGATTGGCACCTCGCCCGATCAATGATGAAACCCTATTCAGTTTAGATGTCACGCCCCGAACAAGGCGAAAATATCGGGACGTACAGTTAGGGACACGCTGGCATGAGAGAGAACTAATCTAAAATAATACACAAGTGCTACAAGATGGAAATACTAAATGATCATTAACAAACCACAACTGATACAATAACCTCAAGTTCAACTTAATACAACTGGAATAATCAACCACTAAAACTCAAAGACATAACTGAAACTAAATGCTCTCCAAAACACAACTATAACTGATACACTCAAGACATCACTCCTGCCCTTCCCCATCGGTAAGCGCATCCTGAAAAGTTTGGAAAGGGGGGAAAACGCAACTATGAGCTGACGCTCAGTAGGAAATAACAGACAGGTATAAGTGATTAACAGTTTAATTACATTTTAAAATGTCATGCTACGAATGATAAAACACTAAAAAGATAACGATGATAACACGAAACAAAATTCGAAGATCTTGCAAGGTCAAGACATATAATGAATAGAATAGTAAGACAAGAATTTACTACAGGAGATAACGATAAGAAGTTGGCCATATCAAGTCAATTCAAGTCATGTCAAGCACGCATGTAATTTCATTTCCACGTCCAAGTAATAAGCCAGTAAAGTAACCACAAGTAGAGTATAGAACAGTGAAGAGTGGAAAGTGAAAAGTAGTATAAAGTAATGTAGAGAGTAGTGGAGAGAGTAGTGACAGTCCTAGATTTAACACATGTCATAGTACTGGTGTCAAATGTCACACCTAGTCATTCACCTCCCCGGGGGTACACGTAGTGTTCGGGCGCTCTTCCCAGGACCAGACCGAGCCCTTAATTGTTTGCCAGGCATTGATTTCTTTGGATCAAAGATCCCACGAATCTAGACTTCCACAGTTTATGGCCAGAATTCCAAGGTTTAAACTAAGTAGCAATAACAACTTCAAGTAGGAAAGAGATTCATTTCCAGAATTTCAAGGTAAGTATAATCATCAAGGAGATCGAAACCAAGTCATAACAAGAGTTAATCGTGATGCGCTACTGTAAAACAGCAGCAATCAAACAAGCTAATCAACATATTAATCCTAATCACCAAGTTAAGATATCATGATTAACCATTATCATTTGCATTAAGACAATTGCCAAGAAGCTGATTCAAGATGATAAGTAAAGAACAAGCTCACAGGAATGAAATAGCATGTATTAACAAAGATTTAGTTACACCATTAACCACTAATTATGTGGGTTTCTATTTAATCTTGTATGCATTGCAATGAAGATGACAAACGGTGTGTTTTTGTACTATGTTTGCAAGAAAAGACCAATGCAAAATTTGAAATCAAGAGGGGTACAAGAATAGGTCAATTGTTCTTCAAAAATATAATTTCAGTGGGTCTAAATTAAATGGGTTGATTCCCCACTGACTCGGATCCATCTCGGGTCGCAAAACGATGAAAAACTGGTTTTCTGGTGTATGGGTCGACCCTTGGGGTCGACCCCTTCAGAAATGGGGTCTGCCAGTTGGATGGGTCGACCCCTGGGGTCGACCCCCACCTTTCTGGCTGTATGGGTCGACCCCTGTCGACCCCTGGGGTCGACCCTCGCGCCTGGGCCAAATGGGTCGACCCCAGGGGTCGACCCTCGGGCCTGCCTGGGCTGCCAGATGATGGGTCGACCCCTGGGGTCGACCCCTGCAAGAACAGCAACGGCTGTTGCTTCCGGAAAACGTGAAATCTCACCCAATTGAAGTCCAATTGAGTTGAAATTAAAGCCATATGATCTAGGAATGTTAATGGACATTCTAGGGTCATAAAACTACAATTTTGAACCACGAATTGTTACAGAAATTGATTGAATCTCAACTTATATATGATAAATTCATGAAAACCCTAGTTCTTGACCTACTTCTACTAAATCATGCAATTCTCTTAACATACTCAACGGAATTTAGGGATTTTGGTGTCAAAAGAAAGCTAACTTGATCATGAATCCAACCATATATGATATGCAACATGAAGATCAAGTTACAGGGCTCAAAAGTAGCCCGAAATCAAGCTTTGGCCTAAAGGAAACTATATGAAACATGTTCTAGATATGCTCTTACAAAAATTCGAAATTCACGATGCATGCTCAATGGAATTTGGGGCTTTCTGAGTTAAATGAAAGATAATAACATGCTGATTACTTCATGTGAATTAATTAAAGTTTGGTTGTTAGATCCTACCTCAAATCGGAGAGAGAAAACTCAAACCCTAGGATGAAGAACACTTGGACAGCACCTTACAAAAAGCTCGATTTCTCCACGGATACCTAATGAAAATTGGGGCTTTTGCCACCAATGGATAAAGCTCGATGAGAGGAACAATTTGCTATACTCATGATCAAGATTTGGTTGAGAATTCCTACCTCAATCGATGGATCAAAGAAGGATGAAGGGAAGCCAACGGCCTGCTGACCCACCTCCACAAATCGAGCTAGATCTCTCCAGATCCGAAATTTCAGCGAACTCCACAGCAGCCAAATGAAAGAAGACTCGTAGGGCTTCATTTTGATAGCTCATAGAGCTTCTGGAGCCTTCGGAATTGGGAGTATTCGCTGCTGCAAGCTACGTGTTTAGAAACGGCGCCGAAATCCTTGACTTGACCAAACTATGTCGGCAGCACGTTTTGGGGCTAAGTTTACCTCAAATTGATTGAGGGTAAATGTTCCTTACATTGTGGCCTTCCAATTGCCCTTGATTTCAGATCATTTGGTTGAGAATTGAGGTCGAATTTCGTGTTTTAATCTAAGGGTTAGGTATGGGTCAAAAGTGTGCACTTTTGGGTTTAAACTCTAAATAGATCTTACCACGGATTTACAATGGCTTAATGCCAGAAGGAAAAGTTGTTATCTACCTCGACCTTAATCTGTTTACTATTTTTACAAATTTTTCTAAGGTAGTCAGATTTTTACTTATACTATTCCGTAAATAGTTAAATGTTAAGTTCGGCAAACTAAGTTCACTAATTCGGCATAATAAATGATTTTCTTAGGCTTAAATGTAGAAGACAAAGTTGCTAAACAAAATTAATTCTACAAGATTTTTAGAAAATAGTTGAAAAATGACTTATTCTATTAATTAATTAATTAATCTAATTAATTTAGATAATTCTCATTAATTCGAATAACTTCAAATAAATTCTGAATAATTACAAATAACTTACTAAATAAATTTCTAAAGAATTTGGGGTCTTACACCCTCCCCTACTTAAAGGAATTTGGTCCTCCAAATTCACTGCACTAAAACTGAGAGTAGAAAAAGATCGCTCACCTAGAATAGATCGGGATACTGCTTTCGCATAGTCTCTTCAGACTCCCATGTAGCTTCTTCGGTCCCACGCCGACTCCACTGAATCTTGACCATCGGTATCGAACGATTCCGGAGTTGTTGTTGCTTCCGGTCTAGAATCTTGACAGGTCTTTCCTCATAGGTCAAATCTTCCTTCAGTTCAAAATCCACCTGCTGAATGATATGAGTGGGATCGTACACATATTTCCGCAACATAGACACATGGAAAACATTATGTACGCCAGACAAATGCGATGGTAAAGCCAGTCTGTATGCCACCTCTCCCACTCTATCTAGAATCTCGAATGGACCAATGTACCTCGGATTCCGCTTGCCATGGATGCCAAATCTTCGGATCCCTCTCGTCGGAGAGACCTTTAAGAACACATGCTCGCCAACCTAAAATTCCAATGCTCTCCTTCTGTTGTCGGCATAACTCTTCTGTCTCGACTGGGCTACTTGTAACCTGTCTCGGATAACATGGATGTTCTGTGATGATTCCGAAACAAGATCTGGTCCAAGCCACTGTTTCTCACCTACCTCGTCCCAACACAACAGGGAACGACAACTTCTACCATATAGTGCTTCAAAAGGAGCCATCTGAAAGCTAGACTGATAGCTGCTATTGTAAGCGAATTCAATTAATGCCAAATGCTCACTCCAATTACCACCGAAATCAATCATGCAAGCTCGCAGCATATCTTCCACTATCTGATTGGTTCTTTCAGTCTGTCCATCTGTCTGTGGATGAAAAGCAGTACTGAAATTCAGACGAGTACCCAAAGACTCTTGCAGTCCCTTCCAGAAATGTGAAGTAAATCTGGGGTCTCGATCAGATACTATATTCACTGGAATACCATGCAATCTCACCACTTCCTTTATATACAAAGCAGCCAATACATCAATCGTCCACTTGGACTTAATTGGTAAGAAATGAGCCGACTTTGTCAATCGATCGACAATCACCCATATCGCATCAAATCCACCACGAGTCCTAGGTAGACCCATAATGAAATCCATGCCAATACTTTCCCACTTCCATTGGGGTATGTCGAGTGGTTTCAATTTCCCTGCTAGTCTGAAATGTTCGGCCTTAACTTGCTGACATACCAAATATCTGCTCACAAAATCTGTAACTTCTCTTTTCATATTCGGCCACCAAAAGGACCTTTTTAAATCTCGGTACATCTTAGTGCCTCTAGGATGAATGGTATATCTGGATCTATGAGCTTCCTCAAGAATCTTGTTCTTTATTGTAGCCTCATCCGGAACACAAGTTCTGCCTTTAAATAATAATCTACCATCATCGGCCAACATCAAGTCAGGTCTGCTGCTCAAGTTTCCCTTGATCTCTACTAACTCGGGATCATTATCTTGCAAGGACTTGATCTCAATCAATAATTCAGGCTTAAGTTGAATCTGAGCAATCAAGATCCGATCGTTGTCAATATTGAGATCCAGACTAGATAATTGTTCCAACAATCTCCATTCTTGTAACATGAGACTTGACAGTCTAGCTACCGGCTTCCGGCTTAATGCATCTGCCACAACATTACCTTTGCCAGGATGATACTCAATCGAGAAGTCGAAGTCTTTCAAGTACTCCAACCATCTCCGCTGCCTCATGTTGAGTTCCTTTTGAGAAAATAAATACTTCAAACTCTTATGATCCGAAAACACTGTAAAGGTTTCTCCATACAAGTAATGCCTCCATATCTTCAAAGCAAACACGACTGCAGCAAGTTCCAAATCATGAACAGGATAATTATCTTCGTGCTTCCTCAACTGCCTAGAGGAATAGGCAATCACCTTCCCATGTTGCATGAGTACACAGCCTAAGCCAATACCTGAAGCATCAGTATAAACAACAAATCCTCCTTCACCAGAAGGTAAGGCCAAAACAGGTGCAGTAGTCAAACACTCCTTCAGAGTCTGAAAGCTTTGCTGACAATCATCTGACCAATCAAACTTATTCTCCTTGCGGGTTAATCTTGTCATAGGTACTGCAATCTTAGAGAAGTCTTGAATAAATCTTCGATAATAACCTGCCAGGCCTAGAAAACTTCTAACTTCTGTCACACTGGTAGGCTGTTCCCAATTCTTCACTGCCTCGACCTTCGAGGGATCAACAGAAATACCGTTCTTCGTAATAATATGTCCTAGAAAGGACACCTCTTGCAGCCAGAATTCACACTTACTGAACTTAGCATATAGTTGATGATCTCTCAATAATTGCAATGCCATTCTCAGATGTTCAGCATGTTCCTCCTCATTCTTTGAATAAATCAGGATGTCATCAATAAAGACCACGACCCATTGATCAAGATAGGGCCGAAATGCATCGTTCATTAACTGCATGAAAGCTGCTGGAGCATTCGTTAGACCGAAAGGCATAACGACAAATTCAAAATGACCATACCTGCTGCGGAAAGCTGTTTTATAAATATCCTCTTCCTTAATCCGCAACTGGTGATATCCAGATCGAAGATCGATCTTAGAAAAATATTGAGCTCCTGCTATCTGGTCAAATAACTCGTCAATCCTCGGCAAGGGATATTTGTTCTTGACAGTCTGCTGGTTTATTTGCCGATAGTCAATGCACAACCTCATCGAACCATCTTTCTTCCTGACGAATAACACAGGGGCTCCCCACGGAGAAGTACTAGGACGAATAAAACCCTTCTCAAGTAATTCCATCAGTTGCTGCTTCAGTTCCCTCAGTTCCGCAGGAGACATACGATAAGGAGCCTTAGAAATAGGAGCTGTGCCAGGAATAAGATCAATAGAAAAGATAACTTCCCGCTCAGGCGGAAGTCCTGGTAGTTCTTCTGGAAAGACATCAGGAAAATCTCGGACAACAGGAATGTCCTTGATCTCCATCTGCTGCTCAGGAGTTGCACAAACAAAGGCTAGAAAAGCCTCACACCCATGCCTCAAAAGCTTATCAGCTCGAAGAGCCGAGATGAGCGGTACAGAGTTATGGTGCTTGACTCCCGTAAAAGATAAACCAGAATGTCCAGTAAAAGTCACTGAGCTAGAACTACAATGAACATTGGCCTCATACTTGGCCAACCAATCTGCTCCTAGGATTACATCATAATCCTTCATATCTATGCAGACTAAATCTGCTGGTAAGTTCTGTTCACCAATCATAACCTTACTAGAAGGATAGAAATACTGGATTGTTGATCTAGTGCCAATAGGGGTTGAAATCTCTAACGGAGTATTCATCAAAACAGGTTCCACAGCTAATAACTTAGCAAATCTCCGTGAAATAAAAGAATGTGTTGCACCAGTATCAAAGAGAGCAAATGCGGGCTTATCGATTATAGTAAGGGTACCTTCGACGAGTCCGCCATCATCAGAAATCCCAGTTTCCTCTGCATGTAAAGCTTGAAGCTTGCCTTGTGGTTTCTTGAAGACTAGAGGTTTTGCCGGTGTAGCTTGCTCCGATATGAGAGGACAATTGGGGATACGGTGCTCCTTGCTTCCACATCGTAAACATGCGCCTTGCTTGCACCAGCACTCCTCTATCTTGTGACCCGGACGATCATAATAGTTGCACACGCCCTTGAATGGAACAATAGGGCCAGGCTTCTTGTCTTCATGCCTCGGCATCTTGCCCTTCCATGATCCAAACCCGCTCCACGAACCAGGTCCACTAACAGGTCTCTTCTTGGTATACCTGGGTTTGACACTCCCGGAACCCGTAGGTAATTCTTTCTTGGTGTCTTTCCCACGGATTCTCTCCGTCATTTCAAGAGTATCCTCCAGAACTTGCGCTTTCCTTACCATCTCAGAATAAGTGGAAATCTCCATCGGTGCCAATTGGTTGATATAATGAAGCTTCAATCCATTGAGAAAGCGCTTCACCTTCATATTCTCGGTGTAAATGAGATGTGTAGCATATCGAGAAAGCCGTGCAAATTGAGCCTCATACTCTGCCACGGACAAACCTCGCTGTTTCAAGGCCGCGAACTCTGCCGCTTTCTTCTCTTGCACTCTATCAGAAAAATACTTGCTGTTGAAGAATTCCTCGAACTCTTCCCACATAACTTGCCGATCACCGAGAGTTGCCTTGATAGAATCCCACCAAGTACGTGCATCATGTTCCAGTTGAAATGTGGACAAAAGACACGCTCCTGGTTGGTGCATTGCATAACTTCAAAGATTCTCCCCATCTCGTCTAGCCAGTGCTCGGCTTGGTCGGGGTCAGTCGAACCAGCGAATCTAGGCGGATTCATTCCGCGGAAGTTCCGTTATAGATCACCGGTGCCATGTGGTGCTGCTCCTGCCTGAGCTACTTGCTGAAGGGCCTGAGTAAGGCCTTGAACTGTACGCTGCAGGTTCCTCCATTCAGCACGATCAGCTGCCATCTACACGAGAAATAGATTACTTAGGTTTAATCAAGATAAATAATTACACGATTAAGAAACGAACTTAACCCAAGTTCTACCCAATCTCACAGGTCAGGTCTTAGACTTTTACAAGGTTAGGGATCTAATGCACCTAGACACGACCAAAAACTCGGTACCTGGCGGAGGTAATCGGTCCGAAGACCACTCGCGCAAGTGTGCGACCTTCCCGATAGGCATAGCCTAACGTTCGGACAACACCTTTTGATATACCGATTATTGGGATGCAATGCAACAAACCTACAACTTAGGAAACCTAGGAATGTGAAACCTAGGCTCTGATACCAACTAAACTGTCACGCCCCGAACAAGGCGGAAATATCGGGACGTACAGTTAGGGACACGCTGGCATGAGAGAGAACTAATCTAAAATAATACACAAGTGCTACAAGATGGAAATACTAAATGATCATTAACAAACCACAACTGATACAATAACCTCAAGTTCAACTTAATACAACTGGAATAATCAACCACTAAAACTCAAAGACATAACTGAAACTAAATGCTCTCCAAAACACAACTATAACTGATACACTCAAGACATCACTCCTGCCCTTCCCCATCGGTAAGCGCGTCACCTGAAAAGCCTGGAAAGGGGGGAAAACATAACTATGAGCTGACGCTCAGTAGGAAATAACAGACAGGTATAAGTGATTAACAGTTTAATTACATTTTAAAATGTCATGCTACGAATGATAAAACACTAAAAAGATAACGATGATAACACGAAACAAAATTCGAAGATCTTGCAAGGTCAAGAAATATAATGAATAGAATAGTAAGACAAGAATTTACTACAGGAGATAACGATAAGAAGTTGGCCATATCAAGTCAATTCAAGTCATGTCAAGCACGCATGTAATTTCATTTCCACGTCCAAGTAATAAGCCAGTAAAGTAACCACAAGTAGAGTATAGAACAGTGAAGAGTGGAAAGTGAAAAGTAGTAGAAAGTAATGTAGAGAGTAGTGGAGAGAGTAGTGGACAGTCCTAGATTTAACACATGTCATAGTACTGGTGCCAAATGCCACACCTAGTCATTCACCTCCCCGGGGGTACACGTAGTGTTCGGGCGCTCTTCCTAGGACCAGACCGAGCCCTTAATTGTTTGCCAGGCATTGATTTCTTTGGATCAAAGATCCCACGAATCTAGACTTCCACAGTTTATGGCCAGAATTCCAAGGTTTAAACTAAGTAGCAATAACAACTTCAAGTAGGAAAGAGATTCATTTCCAGAATTTTAAGGTAAGTATAATCATCAAGGAGATCGAAACCAAGTCATAACAAGAGTTAATCGTGTTGCGCTACTGTAAAACAGCAGCAATCAAACAAGCTAATCAACATATTAATCCTAATTACCAAGTTAAGATATCATGATTAACCATTATCATTTGCATTAAGATAAGTGCCAAGAAGCTGATTCAAGATGATAAGTAAAGAACAAGCTCACAGGAATGAAATAGCATGTATTAACAGAGATTTAGTTACACTATTAACCACTAATTATGTGGGTTTCTATTTAATCTTGTATGCATTGCAATGAAGATGATAAACGGTGTGTTTTTGTACTATGTTTGCAAGAAAAGACCAATGTAAAATTTGAAATCAAGAGGGGTACAAGAATATGTCAATTGTTCTTCAAAAATATAATTTCAGTGGGTCTAAATTAAATGGGTTGATTCCCCACTGACTCGGATCCATCTCGGGTCGCAAAACGATGAAAAACTAGTTTTCTGGTGTATGGGTCGACCCTTGGGGTCGACCCCTTCAGAAATGGGGTCTGCCAGTTGGATGGGTCGACCCCTGGGGTCGACCCCCACCTTTCTGGCTGTATGGGTCGACCCCTGGGGTCGACCCCTACACTCTGGCTGCATGGGTCGACCCCTGGGGTCGACCCTCGCGCCTAGGCCAAATGGGTCGACCCCAGGGGTCGACCCTCGGGCCTGCCTGGGCTGCCAGATGATGGGTCGACCCCTGGGGTCGACCCCTGCAAGAACAGCAACGGCTGTTGCTTCCGGAAAACGTGAAATCTCACCCAATTGAAGTCCAATTGAGTTGAAATTAAAGCCATATGATCTAGGAATGTTAATGGACATTCTAGGGTCACAAAACTACAATTTTGAACCACGAATTGTTATAGAAATTGATTGAATCTCAACTTATATATGATAAATTCATGAAAACCCTAGTTCTTGACCTACTTCTACTAAATCATGCAATTCTCTTAACATACTCAACGGAATTTAGGGATTTTGGTGTCAAAAGAAAGCTAACTCGATCATGAATCCAACCATATATGATATGCAACATGAAGATCAAGTTACAGGGCTCAAAAGTAGCCCGAAATCAAGCTCTGGCCTAAAGGAAACTATATGAAACATATTCTAGATATGCTCTTACAAAAATTCGAAATTCACGATGCATGCTCAATGGAATTTGGGGCTTTCTGAGTTAAATGAAAGATAATAACATGTTGATTACTTCATGTGAATTAATTAAAGTTTGGTTGTTAGATCCTACCTCAAATCGGAGAGAGAAAACTCAAACCCTAGGATGAAGAACACTTGGACAGCACCTTACAAAAAGCTCGATTTCTCCACGGATACCTAATGAAAATTGGGGCTTTTGCCACCAATGGATAGAGCTCGATGAGAGGAACAATTTGCTATACTCATGATCAAGATTTGGTTGAGAATTCCTACCTCAATCGATGGATCAAAGAAGGATGAAGGGAAGCCAATGGCCTGCTGACCCACCTCCACAAATCGAGCTAGATCTCTCCAGATCCGAAATTTCAGCGAACCCCACGGCAGCCAAATGAAAGAAGACTCGTAGGGCTTCATTTTGATAGCTCATAGAGCTTCTGGAGCCTTCGGAATTGGGAGTATTCGCTGCTGCAAGCTACATGTTTAGAAACGGCACCGAAATCCTTGACTTGACCAAACTATGTCGGCAGCACGTTTTGGGGCTAAGTTTACCTCAAATTGATTGAGGGTAAATGTTCCTTACATTGTGGCCTTCCAATTGCCCTTGATTTCAGATCATTTGGTTGAGAATTGAGGTCGAATTTCGTGTTTTAATCTAAGGGTTAGGTATGGGTCAAAAGTGTGCACTTTTGGGTTTAAACTCTAAATAGATCTTACCATGGATTTACAATGGCTTAATGCCAGAAGGAAAAGTTGTTATCTACCTCGACCTTAATCTGTTTACTATTTTTACAAATTTTTCTAAGGTAGTCAGATTTTTACTTATACTATTCCGTAAATAGTTAAATGTTAAGTTCGGCAAACTAAGTTCACTAATTCGGCATAATAAATGATTTTCTTAGGCTTAAATGTAGAAGACAAAGTTGCTAAACAAAATTAATTCTACAAGATGTGATTTTTGGGGATTTTTAGAAAATAGTTGAAAAATGACTTATTCTATTAATTAATTAATTAATCTAATTAATTTGGATAATTCTCATTAATTCGAATAACTTCAAATAAATTCCGAATAATTACAAATAACTTACTAAATAAATTTCTAAAGAATTTGGGATCTTACATTAGACCTTTCGTCTATTCTAAGGAAACTTATAAATCCTTTTTGCATCGATATAAATCCAATATCGATGATGAAATCAACTGTTGATCGATTGGCACCTCGTCCGATCAATGATGAAACCCTACTCAGCTTAGACCTCTCGTCTATCCTGAGGAAACTTATAAATCCTTTTTGCATCGATATAAATCCAATATCGATGATGAAATCAACTGTTGATCGATTGGCACCTCGCCCGATCAATGATGAAACCCTACTCGGTGTAGACCTTTCGTTTATTCTGGCGAAACTTATGAACTCTTCTTGCATCGATATAAACCCAATATCGATGATGAAACCAGCTGTTGATCGACTGGCATTTCACCCGATCAATGATAAAACCCTATTCAGTTCAGACCCTACGTTTGTCTTGATGAAAACCACATATCCTGTAATCGTCCCACCTGCTATAACCTCTACCCAGTCTAGACTTTCCGTCTATTCTGATAAGGCCCTTTCTTTCACATTCCTGCAAATTGTCTCCCTCACAGCACATATTGCCAAGAGGGACGTTTGCCGCTACCAACAGAATCCGGTTTAAGCACCTCTTCGGATGCCGTCACGCGGTGGAGCGAGTTCCCCATCCTTTCTCTGAAAGGGTGGACGCTCTCCTGCCAGATACGAGCCATTCGCATGAGGGGTTGCTAAAACCACTACCCCACTTTCCTGAAGTGATAAAACCACATGGAAAAGAAGGCGGATACACATAAAGCAAAATTTTTCTTTTCATTAAGAAGTGAGTACATGAAGGGCCCCGAGGGGACATTGTATCACAAAAGAGCACCAAAAAAAAGAGAGAAGAAGAAAAGAAAAAGGAAATGATTCATGGCTGCCGGAAGATATCCTCGAATGCCAGAAGACCCACAGAAGGGGCGGGTCCTAGTTCATGAAGCCGAGCCTCCTCTTCCTGCAGTCGAACAGACTGGTCTCGAAAGGATGCCACCTGCCCCTCTAATAAAGCTGCTTCTTCCTCGAGCTGCGGTCGAGAAGTTGTTAGCTGTGGCAGCTCAGCTCGGAGATCAGACAGTTCAGCTTCCAGGATAGTTATCCGGTCGCGCACGAAATGCTCCCGCTCCGCCAAAGACTGCATTTGACGCTGTCACTCCTGAAGGATAGAGTTCATCTTTGCCAGCTCGGACTTGCACTCCATTCTTTGCAACTTCAAGGCTGCCAATCTGTCCGACATGATGTGTGTCAAGAAATCCCGACGATGAACAAATTTTAACAACAAAAGAACCCGCTGGACCCATATTTCTGTGGGACATCCCATCGCCTGTAAGCCGGCGGTGAAGCGCCCGGCTATCTCCTTCAACTGTGAATAAGTTAGTCCAGGTTGGGACTCCACCAGTTGACGCAGCATGCCCAGATGTTGCCAGACAAAACTTTCAGGGGAAGTGAAGCCAGGCGAAGGAAGAGGAGCTACTTCAAAAGTTACTTCACTGTCTATATCCACCCATAGGGTGATATCCGGCTGCGAAGAAGAAGACGGCAGGTCTGCCGAAGCCACCAACTGAGCTCTGCCCGTAACCTCTGACGTGGCCGAGAGATCTTCCACCTCCATCTCCTCGGAGGCGGCCGTCGGAACACTCCCGGATGCAACTTCAGGCATCTCCTCCTCAGATTCTAAAAATACGGAAGCAGATTCCGTGGCCGTTATAGGCGATACTCCCAGTTCTGCAACAGATACCTCTCCTTCTTCCATTTCGGTGCCTAGCCCCTGCAATGTCAAGGCTGCGGGGGCCACGGTCTGAAGAGGCAAAGGTTCGCTCTCCGTGACTGATACTATGGGAACTGTTGATTCTGGAGCGATGGTCATCACTGCAGCTGGTATAAAGGCAGAACCCCTGGCTGGGTCCATTTCAGCTCTGAAATCCAAAGCCTTGATGAGAGCCGGGCCTTCCCCTGCATTCCGCAGGTCCAATGATGCTAAGTCTGTGGAGGACTGCACCCTCACGGGCACAGGGCGAATTATCTCAAGAACGGCTGCCGAAGCAGGAACAATAGCCAGGGTGCCAGATAAAGTGGCTTCAACGGCTGCACTCGTAGCCGGGAGGGCAACATGGGATTCCTATGAACGAATCAATGCAGCGTCAAGCAGCAGATAAAGATGGGGAAAAAGAAACCATAAAGGGAAAAGGCTCACTTCTAAAGTGATGCCAATATCCTCAAAAGACTGCAGGGAAGAAGAAAGCCCCGCTGATGAGACCACAAAAGGAGGAGTTATATCTGCCTCGGTATCCAGAGCGGCGAACTCTTCTGGTAATTCTTCTCCAGAAAATGGCACCACCAGCTTGGGGGGTGTAAATGATAAAACAATGGCAGTACATACGGATGGGGCCTCTGGTTTGGAGGCACCCTCCGTGTCGCTCCCGCTGAGATCTGTTTCTTCTCCACCTGCCTCAGAAACGGCCGCAGAGCTACCGGAAGAGATTTCTACTCTGTCCATGGGCGGGGCCATCAATTCTAACATCTGCTTGGAGGAAGACCGGGTAACTATGCGCCTTCCGGGAGCGGGGCCCCATTTCGCCTGGGTCTTGTGACCCTCCCGCAGCTGAGTAATATCGCCAGCCGCTCCTGTAATCTCAGTCTCCTCCCCGGCCATCACTATAAAGAAAAGCCTGTGAGAGGGACGATGAAAAGTAGCTGAAATGAACAGAAAAAGATGAAAAGGGCATGCTTACCCTCTGCCTCACTAGTCGGCGTGGGAGAGGGCAACCTGGTCCCCACCTCGGAGGGCGCCGCGACTGGCTCTTGGGCTGTGCAAGAAGGAGTGGTCAGATTTAAACACTCCTCTGAAACCCAGCAAGATAGAATGAAGAATGCAATGGCAGAATATTAATGTTACCCTAAACTGATGCCTGAGCAGCCTCCCTCTGAGTTTCGAACTCGTCAAATGAGGGAATGTCAGGGAGAGGGGTCCCGGTGTCCATCACTACCGAAGCCGATTGTTGAGCCTGAGCTTTCTTGGCCTTCCTGGCCTTCCCAACTGCAGCCTTGACTACAGAAGCCTTCCTCTTCTTGCCAGGAGGCAGGGGAGTAGTGGTCGGTGCTGCAGCAGGAACTTCAAAATAAGTGGGCTTCTCAGCCTGCACAATAATCTTCCTGTAGAGCCCCTGCCGCTTTATATCGGGCCGGTCTGTTAAGAACGGCAGAAAGATGAGGGGATCAATAGATGCAAAATTCAGATGCTAAACAGAAGACACTGCAGTCAGAAAGGAAAAGATTATACCTGCTGGTCCATCATAAAATACAGAGAGCGGCCATTACAGATAAGCCACTTCTTTGGAGCAGGAAGCAGCCTCCTTGATAAGCCAGCAAACATCGCCGAATATCTGGCATTTCTCCACTAAAGCTGCCAGGTCATTATGGCCGCGAGAGTCAAGGCAGCGAAACAAGTCAAGATGGTCCATGCCCCAGCCATCGACATAATGAAATGATATAAACAGTGGCTTGTTCAAAATGCCAGCTATCGGGCTTTCCGCAGATAATCCATGCAAACTCAGCAGAATGAACAGCCAGGACGTTTGCTTATAGTACGTCTGAGTTCTATCTTCCCGACGTACAAACGTCCTATACGGATGAAATTTATCAACTGGACCCCTCCAATGAGCTACTGCCGGGAGCGGCTCTTCAACAGGAAATGGATACTGTTGTGCCTCCAAGCGATCATCTCCTATATGGCACAAATGTTTCAGGGTCTTTACGAAATTGTCTTCGTTAATAGCGGCAAAGATAGGATCGGGCGGCTCAGAATTCTTTTCCTTTAGAGCTCGACGCTGGGCCAGATAGTTCTCTGCCTCCCTCTGGTTCTGCGAATAAAGCTTTCTCAGATGGGCCTCGGGGATTTCAAACACCGGCCCAGGCTGCTGTTTCAGAAAAGAGCGCTTTGCTACATCCCAGAAAGCACCCCTGCCATCCCTGAAAAAGCCGGTCCGAATGTTCCACCATTTAATATATTCTGATGTTACCCGGGGAACACGGTTGGAGACGGTGGGCACCCTGAAGATTGCATCGTCCTGACGATGATAGAAATCCCACCACAACCGGCCGTCGCCGACAATGGTGGACCCATGCTTGGCCCTGCTATCTAGGGGA
This sequence comes from Amorphophallus konjac, assembly GCA_022559845.1. NCBI lineage: Eukaryota > Viridiplantae > Streptophyta > Magnoliopsida > Alismatales > Araceae > Amorphophallus > Amorphophallus konjac. The sequence continues at coordinate 101,305,708 of CM040125.1, read as the reverse complement.
AATTGAGCAGCTGATGTAGGGATGTGCTGGTCATAACCGAAGTTCCGCCCAAATCGGAACGGATAGTATGGCTCCAACAGAAGCAGGCCACCCTTTCTGTAAACCAAAACACTGGGCCGAATTGCCATGGCCCATCTCACCAGCTCCGGTTCCAAGATTGGCCGAGCAGTGTTGACCCCTGAGACAGGGTGGATATATGTCTCTATCTCCTCCAGCTTGCACTCTCTTTGAGGATCAATCAAAGGAGCTGAACCTGCTACCAAGCTCCAGAAATGTATGCTGCCAGGGGCGTCCACTGGTACTTTTATCAGTCGGCCCCTTATTTTAAATAGCTGATCATAAAAGGGACCAGGCTCAGCGCTGGCAAATTCAATCATCCTGGGTGACACTGTATCCGCCTGCAAGGTTCTCGGAGCTAATTCAGGGAATATACTGCAGACCCAGGCATTGAAGAAATGAAAAGGACCCACGGTCCTCAAAGAACGGGGAGTCCGATGCTTGTGCAGGTCCCCCAAAGATTTATAAATCAAACACAGGGCCACTGGGCAGAGCGACAGCTTCATCCCCCAGGCCATCTGACAAGCTGGATATATGGCCTCTGGCCGAATGACTGTCTCGTCCCCTTGTGGAAGAGCAAAAGTACACAGCCAGAATGTGAAATAAGCTGCACAGTGTGTGATGGGATCTACCCCTGCCGGGTTGGGACTACCTTTGCCCGCATGGCGCAATGAAGATGGCAGTGCCGATTTATGGCGGGGAGCTCTTATCTGCTTGCTCGCAACAGGACCCATAGAGGGGAAATCTGCATATTTCAGGGGACCGTCGAATAAGTACTGGAGCCACTGCCCGATCCGGACCCTCAGTTTGCTACCTTTCTCTCGGGGATGATAGCCTTTGGAGGATCCTCTACTATATGCCAGACAAATGGAGCGATAGACCTTCATCAGATATCGGTAAGAGAAGCCAAGGGAATACTTTCCTTCCCCATCAGAGCTGTCTTTCTCGGAGTCTGCCAAGCAGACTTCTTCATACGGTTCACAGTCAATAGGCAGACCGGAGAGCCGTGATAAACTCCAGAGGTCTAGGGATGTCTCACCCTCTGCTGTATAAAAAGTGTTGAACAAAGGACAGAACACTTCAAACATCCCACAGCATAACCCCCTGGAGATGGGATATCGGAATCTGGAAGCAAAAACACTGTGGTATACTCCCGCTCTGATCAGCAGAGGGGCATATTCCGTCAGAACAAACTCGGTAAATTCTACTGCCCCTACTCGGAATAGATGGGAGTCAGTGATCTTGCAGTCTCCGAACCAACCAGCCGACAAATGGTACTTGAACTGAATGGCCGAACAATTTAGCACGAAGGGCTCTTCGCGATATCCCCACTTTATAGGTGCCAAGAACATACCATAGCCGGGCTTCTCCCTATGAACTCGGCCGCCAGCATTGTCCCACCGAGCAGGTGTAAATTCCGGTGCCCGGGTCAGCATCTTCTTCTCCGGTTCTAGTTCCGATATTCCAAGGACTGCATCCCAGTCCCGCTTCTCCCCAAGAAGATATATGGCCTTGCTGCGATACACTGATTCCTTCAGGCTATCTCGCTCGGCAAGGATGGCAGCTTCAACTACGCGAGCTATCCGATAATCTCGCAAGCCACCCACTGTGAAGGTCCGGATGAACCGCATCAAGTGGCGATCCTTCGGGAAGTCTGGCCGGTAGTTATTATCCCGCCTGAAGCATGTCTCGGTCGCTGTGGAGTATACCCGGGCCGTCGACACTGTGTCAGTTTCAGAATCAGACGATTTGTCAACTGAAGCTATTCTATCATATCCAACATCCAAGCTGTGCACGTTCAACCAATTTACTGTGGCCCGAGATATGTCTGGTTGGGCCGATGAACTAACTCCAACAGCTCTGGAAGATGCAGCAGCAGAGCCAGAAGCCATTGCTATATCTGTAAACAAAAGGAGAAATGTGGATTAAAAGTCAGTCTTAGAAGGATTGCAACATGAGATTCTATAAAAAATTTCGGCAGCATCTCCCCTTATTCGGGATCTGCCCAAAAAGAATAGGGAGTCACCAACCAAGAGGGGGTGATCCCGGAAGGGAAGGGATTGAATCCCCAAAAGACGTCACCCAGGACGAAGGACTCGCGGCCACCGCCGAGAGGATGAAGACGGCTCGCGCCGAAGAGAGGAAATGGAGAAAAGCTGAAGAAAGAGAAAGAATGGTGAAGAATGAAGAAAAACAGGCCGTCGGCGCCCTAAATAGGGGCCCAGGCGACCAGGGTCTCGGCGCGGTGAAACGCGCGCCGAGAACCTCCAGGCCGAGAGCCCCCGGCGGCCAGAAGGCGTGCCGAGAAGACCACGCGCCGAGAAGGCTCCCAGGCCGAGAAGACCCCAGGCCGAGAAGCCCCCCAGGCCGAGGCCCCTCTGCGGCCAGGGCGCGCCGAGAAGGCTCCCAGGCCGAGAACACCCCAGGCCGAGACCCCCTGCGCCAGGGCGCGCCGAGAGGGTCCAGGCCGAGAGCCTAGCCAATCAGGCTGCGCCGAGAAGCTTCGCGCCGGGAGGTCCTGCAGGCCGAAAAGCCCCAAATGCTGAAAATAATGACAGAAAATATGAAGAGAAGAAACATCGATGTGCAGAATACTGTTACAGCGAGATGATCAGGTCTGAGAACTGAATTGAAGATAAATTGAGGAAGATACCCTCCAATAGTAAAAGACACCTGCAACCCCCGTGGCGCTTATTCTGCGCTTACGCCGCCCGCAGGTGGGGGGCATTTGTTGACACCCGAAAAATGAACAAGGGTGGAAGCATAATTGAAAAGAAGATCTGACCAACAGCGAAAGACTAAGGATGAAGCTTATCAACCTTTCACCCGGCTAAAGCCCTTGTCGGCCAAAGCTGATGCCCGGTGCCAATGTCACTCAGACGGCAGCACTAATAAAGCAGCAGTCACTCGACTAATGAGATCTTCCAGCCCTTTAAGAAGAGCTGTACTACTGCTTCGTCCAAGAAGTCACAGATGATATGTCAGGGTAAGTCAGATGTCGGCTTACTGATGGGAGTAATATGAGATAAAGATGAAGCGAGCACCGACAGATGAAGATGATAAAGGCTCCTGAGAAGATAGAGCAGAAGAAGAATCGTCTCCACAGATTATGCACCCGGCTGAGGTCTTCCTAGACTAAGGCTGATGTCCGAGCTCGTCATCATTCTAGTGACGATATTGATAAGATGAAATCCCTGTCTACGGACTGATGAGAACCATGTTGTTGGGTCCCGTAGTGCAGGAACACGGATCTAGAGGGGGGGTGAATAGATCCTATTGCTAAAAACTATGTCCAATTAAAACACAACTAGCACACAGCGGAATATAAAAGATTGAGTAGATTGATCTAAACAGGTTTAAACTAGATTCACTCAATTCTCACCGAGCTCACACGATTGCACAAACAGATAGGATAGTGAACATACAATCACAAGAAACAAACCACAAGACACGGGGATTTTTAAGGTGGTTCGGGACCTCGACGGGCTCCCTACGTCCACCCCTCACCAAACCGGTGAGGCTTCACTACACGCTACAAAATGTAGCAACACGGGGACGAACCCCAACACACACACACGCTGCTTTCGTAGCAAACAAAACACACGAGGCCTTGCCTCAACCTGCTACCACAGCAGCACACACATACACTCACACACACAAACACTGGGGAACACACCTCGAACCAATTCCTCACACGGAGTCACAACTCCGACCACACACACGTAGGCACTGCCTACACAACTACACGGGAGTAAACTCCCAATCACACACGCTGATATACTCCGCACAATCAGCACACATATATCGACACACACACTCGGAGACCCCCTTCTCCGAACACCCACACCAAATATTCTGTCAAATGTATATGAATCAACAACACATATATGCTATGACCCCCAAACAAATTATAGAGATGAAAACTATAAAGTTGCATCAAGAGTAAGAATCCCCCTTCTTCAACAAAATCTGATTCTTCTAGGCTCTTTGATGGATGATCATGGTCTTGACATCATCTTCTTCCACTCCTCTATCCGCTTCTCTTTTCCTTATTCCAATCTCCTCTCTTCACCTGAAAGAGTAGATAGACATAATGAGTTCAATCTTTAAGCTAATCTCAAACAAGAATATAGACATGAATGGTTTAGAGATTCCCCTCTTCTTCACCTATACAAAAGAATACATGAGCATTAGAGATGTTGTATCACAAAGATTGTAGCTCATATATATAAGCAAGAGAGAGTGAACAAAGAACATGTAAATGATTATTACACTCCTTAGATGCCCATTCAAAACCTTGAACAATCTCAAACAAAAGATATAGAAGTGAAGGATCAAGATTACTCCCTCATGAAATGCTTCTACAGGATGAAGAACGTTCTTGAAGCAATTTTGAAGAGATGCAACACGAACAGAGGTTGGATCTTGATTTCGGATGCCCCTTTCAGTTGTATATGATCTTGGGCCTTGATTCAAGCTTCTTCCCTTCAATTTCAGCTTTAGAACGAGGTGGAAGAGGGCTTGGGAGCTTCAACTCCGAACCTGCACATACAAGGGTTAGAAGAAGACAATTTTTAGATCTAGCATCCTCTTCCTCAGGGTTTACAACCCAAGAGTTGTATATAAGTGTTTAGAATGGTCAAGGAACAGCTTGGAGACCAGATCCACGAATTAGGGAGACATATAGGGCATTAGGAATTGATTGGTAGGACTTTTGGGGCAAGAAAACGGTGGTCAAACATGGTGGCTGGGCGTCCAACCGGAAGGGGTCGACCCCAGGGTCGACCCTTTCAATGGGTCGACCCCAGGGGTCGACCCTTGCGCTTCCAGACCCAAACAGAACCTGTTTTAAGGTTCTGGGTTACAGGGGTCGACCCCAGGGTCGACCCCTTTCAGCAGGTTTCAAAAAAAAACAGCTTTGAGTGCTCCGGCGACAGGAATTAATTCTCCTAGCTCCGAACTCCGATCGAAGCGAGACCAGAGGCGTTGGAAAGAGGACTCACAGAGCTACAACATATAAATTTTATGGGGAGATCCAACGGTTGGATTGAAAGTGGTGAAGACTGTAAGATAGTTTGAGTTTGAAAAATAACTAAAACCTCCATCAAACCAAAGGGAAATAATTGATTAAATGTTACCATAATCCCATTAAGATCAACCATGATTTTTCATCCTGAAAAACATGATAAAGCAAGGTGTTAGTTGACAATTAAGATCTTTACATCAAGCATTAATACTATGACCAAGTTCACAGTAAATTACTTTTCCAAGAGTGAATGATGAACGAGATGTTCATTTAAATCCACATAACAACACTTACCTCATTGTTTTACCTGAATTCACATTTCTTGTTGATTGGTTGAATCATTCATACACATAGTCATGAAATTCAAAATCGCATTCTCCATTGACTGATGGTATGTGTGGAATTCAAAGAGTAAGGAGCCAAGCCACATAGAACAATATTGAGTCACATTCAATTTGATCATCATCCAAGCTTTTAAACCACAGATCATTACCTTGGGGGAAAGTAATGATATTTGCATCTCAATCATTCATTTAGCATTTCCAAAGTACACATTCATGATATGAGGCTCAATATGACATGATGCTAAATATGAGAGACTCAATATGACATGATGCTCAAAAAGACATTTATCCAAGTATGTTTTTCAAAACAATCTCACCAAGTGTAGAGATAATGTATATGCAATTATTTGTGCTAACCTCAAAGCACATATGCATCCACATGATGATAAGCCTTGTAGAATTACAATTCATCCACATGATGATAATCCTTTTAGAATTACAATGCATCCACATGATGATATCCCAATAGAGATAGTTTATGATCATTTCCACAACCAGTTCAAGTGAAGAGCATTCACGCATAAGGCTAAGCAACAAAGGCATTTTGTAATAATCAAAATTACATACACAACAATCTCCCCCATTTTGATGATGACAAAATATTATGCTATAATGCTCTCTCCCCCTTTCACATAATCAGAAATGGGGATCATGATGGGGAATCCAGAATGGCAAGAACCTTTGGACGACTGGAGTATGAAGAGAACCAATGAGCACAATATGCATGAACGAATTGCAGAACTGTGGGATACCAAATGTGGAAATGAACCTCTTATACCAATTGTCTGATACCAATTGTGGAAAGTGGAAATGCAAAGGTGCACGAGTTACATCAATTGGAATGGTGTATGGCATGAACTATGATGAGCAAGCAAACAAGCACTCAAACACCCTTAGAAGGGTATGGACTCATGCACGTCCTGATGACTTAAGCAGAAAAGATCTCATGCAAAGCTCCCCCTTAGACATAGACACATTTGAAGACTATTTTTGATATTCAAATTTTTGATTTTTAGTTTTCTTGTGAGATGCATGAAACATGATATATGAAAATGATGAGACATGAAAAGCATACAATGTAATCAAGCAGATATCTATAGATACATGCAACATAACTCCTTCACAAGAAGTGATACCAATTGATATTCAGTGAGGGGATAGGTGTAAGAAAACTGCAAATGAGTCATTAAGTTCAGAATGCTCATGGTGACACCTAGAGGATTGTGCAGATAAATAGGAGAAGATGTACAGCAGGTCATTGCAATTAATCAAATTTTCAGAATACATATCAAATCAAATTACCATGTGCAAGTGAGTAACGTGAGAATGAAGTTTAGCCATATGGATAACTAGATTTTCAAGTAAACACAATAGTAACTGTACAGACTACATTTCAATGTAGAGAACAGCGTATTGGAGGCTTCACTCTACCTCAATCGAATATATCACCAGAAATTTTCATACTGACAATCTGAATTTTTCTAAGAAGGATCAGGTTCAACTTAATTCCTTTTTACGTGAGGAGACACATGGAGCTCATGCCAGAATCCCCGGTTACACAGAATACTGAACCTTGTCACCTCATTTGAACAGAGATACTGTAGTCAACACTTTTCAGAAATGAACCACATCACGTCTCAGGTGACATGTGCCCAGTTTACTCAGTGAGACTTAGCATTGCTCTGCCTTTTATTTCAACCATTTTTTTTATGTGGAGGTAGGCAGCTTTTTCCTCAACTGTCTCTTACCATCCATGCAGCAAGTTGAATTACTTCAGAGTGTTAAAATGAAATTCCTATATCCTTATGAATAACACTCAATTTCACAAAAAAGTGCATGAAGTGTACGAATTTGATTTAGCATGTATGGAGAAAATTTAACTCATAACAAGATAGTGTAGCTCCCCCTATGTAAATGCAATAAGCATGAAATGCTCCCCATAAGAGTTTGACATTAAGCACACTTGTTAAGACTCAGATGCAACATTATTTAACAATGGAGTAAACGGTCTTAGAAGTTTCAAGGAAGGGGTTGAATAGCATATAATAACATGCAAGCATACAATGGAGATATTCATATGCAATGCAAAATGAAAAGATAGGCACTATATGCATGCTAGGAATGTCAACTATGCAACACAACACACGATGGGCTTCATCTCCCAAAAATATATGTGAATGATATGCATAGAATGATATGAAAAAATACAATGTGATGCACGATTCCAGATTTCACATGACACTCCATATGCACCTAATGCAACTGATGCAGGACATGCATTACCAAATGTTAACATGTGAGGACACACTTTTATTCTGAAAAGAGAATTCAGAAAATTCATGCAAAGCATCAAAATCTTCACATGTGAGCATTTCTTGAAAACATTTGTGCTTATATCCAAAAAGATGAGTGGCACATTAGTAAAGACCATGGATCATTGATCAACTTCAGTTCTTAAGATGTTCAGCCACAACCACAATATCATCACGTTGAGAGAATGGAAAAATATTATCTTCAAAATTTTCAGCATGCAAAACTCCCCCATAATCATTGCATGATTTCAAAAAATTCATTTAAGTTGGATGCCATGTGCATAGATGATTCATGGTACCGGGCGGAGGAATGTTCTCACGCATGGTGATAGCTTTCAGACAGGCTTGACCTGCCCTTCCACATGTCACCATTTTATATACCATGTAATCATTGAAATGATGATCAGAAAAATACAATACATTCTCATATGACATCGGGGGTTTAGCAAAAGACATTCAATGGCTACACTCTCATATATACTGCTTAGATGTTTCAATACCATTCAGCCAAACATTCATTTTCTCACCTTTACCTTTATTTACACTTTCAGATTCTTTGCTTTATTTCGCTTGTTGTCATCTTCATCAACAAGCTCCTTTCTTTCTATCCTACAAGAATTAGGATGATATCAGCCAAAGGAGTTTCATTGAGATCCCAAATTCACATCTTATAGATAGCAGCATGTAAGGTTACCAAAAAGACGAAGAACCCCATGCCAAAACCCTTCCAAAACTCCTTAGGATAAGAAGAGAAACTCTAAGGGTAATGGGGTTAAAACTCAAACCAATCGGACCTCAAGATGGGTATTTCAAAACCCAAAGTGTAGACCTATTCTAGATCTAGGCACATGATGATACATTCAATCGTTTGAATTCTTACCATGATTTCAAGGGTTGATGGTCATAATCAAACCTGCACTGTAAAGAGCTCAATTCATGTCAATAGTAAGCCAATGCATATGAAGAAACTAACTGCAAGGCTTTTCATCACATATGACTCTCTCTCTCTCTCAACCTGTAATATTAGAGACTCAATTGCATGTCAATTTCAATTCAATACAAGTGAGAAGCCCAATTTCAGTGCTTTTCTTCCACAAGACAATCTCTTCAAACAAATCAGTGTGAAATCAAGGACAAACCCATGTTTACCAAAGTATTACACCAAAGACTGGTCAAGTCGACTTAGGCCTCAACAAATGTCGACTTGAAGCACCTAAGACCACGGATTGGCCTTACGGCATTCCCCTATCAAAGTTCTCATATTACAGACTTGAGTATCCAAGCTTCCTTAGATCTTTGGAGTTTGGCAACACTTGAAGAAGAGCATTCCATGGCAATTCATTTTCTGTACTTGTGTCTTGACCATCCATCATCTTCCAAGCCTTCCACTTGGCCTCAAGACAATCCTGCAACAAGGTTCTCATTTGGTTGCTTTGGGTACCCAAACCTTCTTGGGTCCCGGATGATTAGTTGCACCTCTAGTGGGTGTCTTCCACAGTTTTTGGGCATGCATATCATCAAAATACATTAAGGAGCAAACATTCATGGTATGCCCAAACTCACCACAATAATGACAACAACCAAGAGACTTCATAGAATTCTCATAAACATGACAATCAAATTTCTGTGATTTGGCATGAATGTTATCATTATTAGCATGGAAATTTTTCTTCTTCACAACAGGATGAGCATGAAGTTTTTGTGGGTTTGTAAAAGTATAATTATTTTTGACTTTAAAATTCTTTCTTTCATTTGCTTGCCAACACTGTGACACATGGTGTCCTAGCTTTCCACATGTAAAATAACCACCCCTTTTTCTTTTGGAAACAAGTTCATTTTTGCATGCTTTCAAATCATCTGATTTCATCAAAAAGCACTCATGCATCATATGACCAAGTTCACCACAATAAAAACATGAGATTTTCTTTGTGGATGCATGTGTATGTGCAACAAGATTTTTCATGGCATTCATCTTGACACCAACAACATTTTTAGCCTTTTGATGCAAGTTTTGTTTCTTTTTTAGACTTTCATTTGATTGCTTTGTTGTTTGAGGAACAGATCGATTTGGAGACCCATTTGATGTGCTGGCTATATTTGAACTATGGACAAAAGATGTGTAGATTTTATTTTTAAAGTTCTTTTTGTTCACAGGATTATAGCCCAACCCCTCTTTTTAGAAATTCACCTTAGTCCCCAATATCTTGTTCAGATTTTCTTCCCCATTCACAAACTTACACAAGGAAGTATTCAGATCAAGAATTTTTTTTTCAAGTGATGAAATATGCAATTCATAGGAAATGATCTCATTTTCACAAGAAATGACTTTTTCATTCAATTGAGCATTGATGGTTTGGTAGCTTTCCATCTTTTGTTCAAGCACATGCATCTTTTCACAATCATCAATTGCCAAACTTTCCCCTTTTTCAAAAGTAAGTAATTTTTTAGACATGGTTGTGTTTTGATGTTTCAAATTTTCATTTTCAGATTTTAACAAATCATTTTCTTTTTCAAGAAACTTCATGCTACATTCAACCAGAGATGTCTGAATTAATATAGCAATGTTATCCTTTTTGAGTTCTTCATTCTCATTTGCAAGTTTATCATTCATAATCAATTCATTGCAAATATCATGATCAATAGAGTTTGACTCCATTTTGTTTCTTAGATCTTTTTCAGTTTTCTCCAATTGATCAATTGTGTTTTTGAGGGCAACATTTTCATTTCTCAAACATGCAATGGTTTCTTTGTGACATTCAACATCATGCTCTAAAAGTTCATTGAAATTAACAAGCTCAGAACATTTATCACAGGAACCATTTTCATGGAGCATGTTTTCAGATTTCTTTTTCAATTTTCTATTTTCTGACTTGATTTTCTTATATTACTTTTCCAACTCATCATAAGCTTCAACAAGATCATCAAGAGTAAATTCTTCAGAATCAGAATTTACCTCCTCTGTATTTTTGTCACTTTGTTGATCAGCATCATCGGCTATGAGACATTTTTGTCTTTCCTTTTCTTGAGCTTTGATCAACCGGTCCATTAACTCCTTCGCCGTCCTACAAGAAGATGTAAATGGATACTTGTTACTACTTACAGAAGCTTTCAATAAACTCAAAGCAGCAACATTATCATGGTGCATCATTTTATCCTGATTAGACCACTTGGTCTCATCTAGAGGTAATATGTGTGGACCATGATAAATCAATTTCCAAAGACTAGGATTAATAGAATTGATCACCATACACAGTTTGCCTAGCCATGAATCAAAATCCGAACCAATGAAGATTGGCAAACAATTCATTGAGATATGTTCAGAAAAATTCATGATTGTAGAATGCACTAGGATCACTCTGTAGATCGCAAGATCTAGGGACAACAGAGCCTCGCTCTGATACTAATTGTTGGGTCCCGTAGTGCAGGAACACGGATCTAGAGGGGGGGTGAATAGATCCTACTGCTAAAAACTATGTCCAATTAAAACACAACTAGCACACAGCGGAATATAAAAGATTGAGTAGATTGATCTAAACAGGTTTAAACTAGATTCACTCAATTCTCACCGAGCTCACACGATTGCACAAACAGATAGGATAGTGAACATACAATCACAAGAAACAAACCACAAGACACGGGGATTTTTAAGGTGGTTCGGGACCTCGACGGGCTCCCTACGTCCACCCCTCACCAAACCGGTGAGGCTTCACTACACGCTACAAAATGTAGCAACACGGGGACTAACCCCAACACACACACACGCTGCTTTCGTAGCAAACAAAACACACGAGGCCTTGCCTCAACCTGCTACCATAGCAGCACACACACACACTCACACACACAAACACTGGGGAACACACCTCGAACCAATTCCTCACACGGAGTCACAACTCTGACCACACACACGTAGGCACTGCCTACACAACTACACGGGAGTAAACTCCCAATCACACACGCGGATATACTCCGCACAATCAGCACACATATATCGACACACACACTCGGAGACCCCCTTCTCCGAACACCCACACCAAATATTCTGTCAAATGTATATGAATCAACAACACATATATGCTATGACCCCCAAACAAATTATAGAGATGAAAACTATAAAGTTGCATCAAGAGTAAGAATCCCCCTTCTTCAACAAAATCTGATTCTTCTAGGCTCTTTGATGGATGATCATGGTCTTGACATCATCTTCTTCCACTCCTCTATCCGCTTCTCTTTTCCTTATTCCAATCTCCTCTCTTCACCTGAAAGAGTAGATAGACATAATGAGTTCAATCTTTAAGCTAATCTCAAACAAGAATATAGACATGAATGGTTTAGAGATTCCCCTCTTCTTCACCTATACAAAAGAATACATGAGCATTAGAGATGTTGTATCACAAAGATTGTAGCTCATATATATAAGCAAGAGAGAGTGAACAAAGAACATGTAAATGATTATTACACTTCTTAGATGCCCATTCAAAATCTTGAACAATCTCAAACAAAAGATATAGAAGTGAAGGATCAAGATTACTCCCTCATGAAATGCTTCTACAGGATGAAGAACGTTCTTGAAGCAATTTTGAAGAGATGCAACACGAACAGAGGTCGGATCTTGATTTCGGATGCCCCTTTCAGTTGTATATGATCTTGGGCCTTGATTCAAGCTTCTTCCCTTCAATTTCAGCTTTAGAACGAGGTGGAAGAGGGCTTGGGAGCTTCAACTCCGAACCTGCACATACAAGGGTTAGAAGAAGACAATTTTTAGATCTAGCATCCTCTTCCTCAGGGTTTACAACCCAAGAGTTGTATATAAGTGTTTAGAATGGTCAAGGAACAGCTTGGAGACCAGATCCACGAATTAGGGAGACATATAGGGCATTAGGAATTGATTGGTAGGACTTTTGGGGCAAGAAAACGGTGGTCAAACATGGTGGCTGGACGTCCAACCGGAAGGGGTCGACCCCAGGGTCGACCCTCGGGCACACCGAAGCCAAACAGAACCAAAAATGTGGTTCTGGGTCACATGGGTCGACCCCAGGGTCGACCCTTTCAATGGGTCGACCCCAGGGGTCGACCCTTGTGCTTCCAGACCCAAACAGAACATGTTTTAAGGTTCTGGGTTACAGGGGTCGACCCACGGGTCGACCCCTTTCAGCAGGTTTCAAAAAAAAATAGCTTTGAGTGCTCCGGCGACAGGAATTAATTCTCCTAGCTCCGAACTCCGATCGAAGCAAGACCAGAGGCGTTGGAAAGAGGACTCACAGAGCTACAACATATAAATTTTATGGGGAGATCCAACGGTTGGATTGAAAGTGGTGAAGACTGTAAGATAGTTTGAGTTTGAAAAATAACTAAAACCTCCATCAAACCAAAGGGAAACAATTGATTAAATGTTACCATAATCCCATGAAGATCAACCATGATTTTTCATCTTGAAAAACATGATAAAGCAAGGTGTTAGTTGACAATTAAGATCTTTACATCAAGCATTAATACTATGACCAAGTTCACAGTAAATTACTTTTCCAAGAGTGAATGATGAACGAGATATTCATTTAAATCCACATAACAACACTTACCTCATTGTTTTACCTGAATTCACATTTCTTGTTGATTGGTTGAATCATTCATACACATAGTCATGAAATTCAAAATCGCATTCTCCATTGACTGATGGTATGTGTGGAATTCAAAGAGTAAGGAGCCAAGCCACATAGAACAATATTGAGTCACATTCAATTTGATCATCATCCAAGCTTTCAAACCACAGATCATTACCTTGGGGGAAAGCAATGATATTTGCATCTCAATCATTCATTTAGCATTTCCAAAGTACACATTCATGATATGAGGCTCAATATGACATGATGCTAAATATGAGAGACTCAATATGACATGATGCTCAAAACGACATTTATCCAAGTATGTTTTTCAAAACAATCTCACCAAGTGTAGAGATAATGTATATGCAATTATTTGTGCTAACCTCAAAGCACATATGCATCCACATGATGATAAGCCTTGTAGAATTACAATTCATCCACATGATGATAATCCTTTTAGAATTACAATGCATCCACATGATGATATCCCAATAGAGATAGTTTATGATCATTTCCACTACCAGTTCAAGTGAAGAGCATTCACGCATAAGGCTAAGCAACAAAGGCATTTTGTAATCATCAAAATTACATACACAACACCTGTCTACGGACTGATGAAATCCTGTCTACGGACTGATGAAATCCCTGTCTACGGACTGATGAAACCCTGTCTACGGACTGATGAAATCCCTTTCTACGGACTGATAAAACCCTGTCTACGGACTGATGAAATCCCTGTCTACGGACTGATAAAACCCTGTCTGCGGACTGATGAAATCCCTGTCTACGGACTGATAAAACCCCTGTCTACGGACTGATAAAACCACGACTGCGGACTGATGAAAATTGCAATCATGATTTCAATACAAGATGTTTCATAGAGGATAGACCCTTTGGGGTGATGATACACTTAAAGAAACCCCAAGTGGGCCTACATGAAGGTGGCGCCGAAAGCCCATGTCGAAGCCCAGATACTGGCGCCGAGAGACCAAATTCGAGCGCGCCGGGAAGCTTACCTCAAGCGCGCCGTGAAGGTGACTGCCGAGAAGGAAGAGGATAAGGGTTATAAAACCCCCTCCCTTCGAAGAAAGAAGAGAGAGGAGGCGGCTAAGAAGAAGTAGGGGGAAGAAGAAGAGAAAAAGCCAAGCCAGATAGAAAAAGGGGATCGAGAGAAAAAGGGGATCGATCGGAAGAAAGAAAAAGAAAAGATAGAGCAATAGAAAGATAGAGAGGGAGTCCCGTTCGGAGAGCAAGAGCCACCCCCCCTTTCAACCAACAGAGAAGAGAAGAAGAAGGAAAGCTCCAGGTGGGCACTGGGGAGGGAGAGGAGTCAATGCTCCACCCTCCCCTCCTCCATGTTTTTCTTTTATCTAATGTAATATAGCGAGTCCTTTCTCGATTTATCAACTGTAGCCGGAGAGTTCCGGCCTTGATTTTTACCTTTCTATCTTGCATTTCTCTTTCATGATCAGTGTAAGATTTTTATGCAATGCAATGAAACATCGATATGGCTCGCCTGGGCACTGATTGATCAAGATATCCGATCTCTGTCTCTCTATGTATATGGTCTTTGTCTGAAAGAAATATAGATTAGACTCCTTGGGTTTCAAAGCCGATCGTATGGGTTTGTTCTTCGAAGAGGGACGAGGATAGGACTCCTACCCCCATCTAATGGGTTATTGAGTTTTGTTCTCTCCTTCCCTCTCCGATCTCAATGGATGTTTCCCTATATATAATCTGAGTTTTCTGACGAGCCCCCTTATGCGGTTTAGGAACCAGAGATATCAGTCTCTTGGTTTCCTGGACTGTCCAGCTCTCATAAATGATGATCCGATCCCAGGGTCCTCCATTCTAAGTATTGAATGCTTAGGGCCTGAAGTTTCTGCGTTGAGAGTCCCTCCTTCTCCGGTTTTCAATGTCACTGGGCTCGTCTGGAGGGGTCGGAGGACATTCATCTCTTGACTCCCCCAAATGGCCTGCAACAGATAGATAAAACCCTCCACAGGATCAGGTGATGGTCTGATTTCTTTCATTGATTCCATCGTCCAATTCCCTTGGCACCCTTCTAATAGAAACATCCATGAGTCTCCCCTTTTGCACTCCTGGCTTGGCATCAATTCGAGCTTGAAATCCCAGAAAACATCTAAACAGAGCATCATTTTTGAGCTCTGAAACCCTGAAATCCTTCTGCATTTCATCTTCTCGGCGTGCGAGTTTCCCCGTCGAGAACCATAAGGCCGAGAGTCCTTCTCCTTCTTTTAGCTAAACGACAAACCAGTCTGTTACAGCACTTTCCACATGACTCCCTGTGCAAGGCTCCCGGCGGCAGATATTTTAGCTCTGAAACCCTAAAATCCTTCTGCATTTCATCTTCTCGGCGTGTGAGTTTCCCCGCCGAAAGCTCCTCTGCCGAGAGAGCTGTCCCCTTTGCTAAACGATAACCCAGTCTGTTACAAATACTTTCCACGTGAGGCTATGTGCAAGGCTCCCGGCGGCAGACTCCCGGCGCTGCCAGGAGCGCGCCAGGAAACCCTCTGCCGAGAGCCCCTCTGCCTTCGCAGCCATTCACACCCCTTTTGCCCAAAACTTGATGATGCCCCTCTCGGCGCCCCCCTTTCCGGCGCGCCCAGGAGCCCGCCGAGAAGCTCCAGGCCGAGAGGCCTCCCTCCCTCTCTTGGCCGGATAGAACCCTGGCCGAGACCCCTTGTTGGCCGCCGAAAACCCCTGGCCGAGACCCTTCTTTGGCCGCCGAAAGCCCCTGACCTTCCTCCCTCTTTTGGCCGGCCAAACCCCTGGCCGAGCCTCTTTTGCCCGCCGAAAACCCCTGGCCGAGACCTATTTTTGGCCGCTGAAAGCCTCCAGGCCGGGACCCCTCCTTGGCCAATATCAAAGCCACACCGAGAGCCCCTTCTTGCCAATCGAAAGCCACGCCGAGATCCCTCCTTCAGTCAATGAAATCCACTCCGAGGCCCATCCCTGCACCATCTTTCTTCAAACTTCTAAATCTCCCCCTACATCTGTTCAAGGGGATACTCACAGACCATCACTTGTGTCTTGATGAGATACAATAATGGGGAAGATCTCCCCTACAGCTCTCGCCCCGAATCCAGATTTCACCGCTGCCTTATGAACCCAAAGAACCATGTCATTACATGTGTTCTGATAGGTTCCAAGGGAATATTGATCAATGATATGAAGGCAAGAGATGTCCCTGGGCCTGGTGCCCATCTTTGTTCGGTCGTTGTCCCGGCTCTCCGTGGATGATGACCTATCCTCCCTTGGCACAATCCAGGTTGAGGGAACATGCTGCCAAAATTTACATATACCCCACCAATCGAGTGTGGTACTCTCTTCCAACCCCGCTGGCCCACGGAGTTATGCCCTTGCGTGATCTCCGATGGTCCTCCTAAGGGGGATATTAATAAGACATCACACTCGTACCGGGTGTGTTACATCAGGCCGGTCCCCATCCGGATTCCGGGTTATGTGTATACACCCGATCTTTTATGGATCCCACCCTGCCGCTGCATGGGTGGTTTCCTATTCCCCACTTGGCATCATCCAAGATGGTGGGAATATGCCGTCAGGTTTCTCCCGTAATTAACAAACCCCTGCTCTGTTCAAATACATTTAACGTCTTGCAAACAGATGAATTTTGTCTCCTTTGAGCATACGGCTTTACCGCTGTCTTCCTCCTACCTCTAGCGTTTAATCAAGGGTTGTCTTCCTTAGGGAGGACGTAATTAACGTCATAGCGTTCAGGGTATGACGGACTTCTAGTCCAGACACGATCACTCACAATCGACTGACCATGTCAGATCGAGCGCACAATAAGAATCGTCACCACGGTGACTGGCATGCCAATGAACCAATAAATCAATAAATAATAAATCAATCCAATAAATTAAATTAAATAAATAAATAAAGATACCACCATAAAAAAAATCGCGTCCACAACCCCTTACTCGACGGGGTCGAGTTCCTCCCACCCGGGGAGAATTGATGCGGACATCAAAGCAAGAGCACTAACATTTTATTTGCATTTGTGTCCTTTAGTTTATTTTTATATCCTTGGAAAAGCATATGTGCAATTGTAAGGATTTATAAGTCAATGTGTCATTCCCTAGGATTATTTGGATTTTTGTGCAAAATGTGAATAGGTCCAATAAGGGGGCCCTCACTCCTTTCTCATTGGTCCACCTAAGCCATAGGGGTCCATGTGGGGCTGGTCAACCATCCTAGGTGGCTTCTAGATGGTTTGACAAGTCAAGGGGGACAAGTGTTACCAAAAGTCCAAGATGCCACCTACCTTGGTCAAGGGGGTGCCCCCCCATTTAATATAGATTAATGTGGTTCCAAACCACATGGGATAAAAACTTGTGAACTCCCTCTTTTACCCCTCCCAATTCTAGATCTAGGATTATTTAGAGTCTTTTTCCATTTCTTATAAATAGCTTGTAATTCACATTTTATTAGAATTAATGAAGTGAAATTTGTGAAATTGGTTGGAATTCCCCTTGGAGGGTACGCCCCTCTCTCCTCTCTCCCTCTCGTTCTTATTCTTCCTCCAGCAATCCAGGGTGTGAGACCCATTCTACCTCCTCCTCTGATCATCTGAATTCTATTTCTGCCGCCGTCATCAACCTCGGAGTTCTGTCTACATCATGACAGAACCTCAAAGCTCAAATTTTAGATCTCCATCAGGAACTCAGATAGAGTCCAAACTTGGAGGGTGAGTCATCCACATCCACCCCAGCCTCCACAAAAAACATTCAATCATTTACCCATCGTTAAGTATTTTTCCATTTTCATGTTCTTCAGTCTTCCAGTTCTGTCTTATGTTCAGATCCTATCACAGCAACCCTGAGTTTCCACGTTTAGACCATCTTTTATTTATTTTCTTGGGTCACCAATTTTATTCGGAGTTCTTTCTATCACCCCCATGATTCACGAATTTTTTTAGAATTTCTGGAGTCATTTTTGTATTTTTAAAAATTACTGTCTTCTCCCAATTCTGTTCTGTCCTGTGCAGTTCAGATCCGACCCCCAATCAGTATAAAATCCTCAAACAATCGAAACCTCCACCAAAAGTCAAATAAACATTATCCATGTCTTCCTTGTTTCCACTTCTACAACTTTCGTGAAGAGTCCAAGTTCCAGATCTGAGGTTTGAGGCACGGTCAATGCCAACTCTAAGGAAAACTTAGTTCTATTTTAAGATTTTAGGTTCTGTCCAACAGCAGCTTGTAAAATCGATCAAGGCCATATCCAAGAAATTCAAAATTCTTTCTCTGGCCATAGATCGAGGTATTTTGAAAGAGCTTTCCAACGGTATCTCTTGTGCGTCGATCCGACATCGGGAGTAATCGCAGCAGCATATCTCACCTGGTCGCGCGCTGTAAAATAGTAGCTTCGGATCTGTGGGTAGCAAGGTCAACCAGTGAAGACCGGAGCCGACTCGCCTTCCGCGAGGTGATCCGACGTGCTGCCGTCCCAGGGAGTGCCTCTCCAGGAGCCAACGTCACAGCGGTACCACTCCGGGCCCACTCGGACCCGCCGATGAGCACGTGGGCCCACATTCGGGAATACGCGTGTCGCTGAAGCTACATCAAAACGCTACCCGTCAACCCAAGTTCTGTCCTCCCAGGCCCCATTTGTAGCTCGCTACCTCCCTGGGTGGAGTGGGCTATAGAAACTATTTCTGTAATTATTGTAATAATTCTTTAACCGGGAGTTGATGTCTTGGCCGGGATCGTCTTCCCCACGCCTGGAGCATGGAGGTAAACTCGCTCCCACTCTTTATCGCATTTTGCTTTACCTGTATATTTTTGAATGCCACTGCATGTGATAGGTTATTAGCCCGTTATATCATTTGTATCACCGCTGCGAGAGTGAGTGAGTGACCGTCCCGTGACTCAATCCGAGTTAATGCGGAAAAGTCGATACCCAAGACTCTTAGCCGGTTTCTCAACCGCGCACTGTCCCACGTCTTCCCTAGCTTAGGGGCGACTGCGAGCTAGAGTCGCTGGTCGCGTGTCCGTCCCACATCACTATGTATGTTATTAGTCGGTGCTACTTAGTGTTTCACTTTTGATTGAGTCGGTGCAAACATTGGCGCTGCACGACAGTGAGTTTGTGCAATACTTCTTCTTGCACTATCCCCTCGGTGCAGGTCCTGCTTACTCTCATAGTAAGTCGGTGCATTGGTCGTCCTGCACTATCATACTTGATGCATTATCTGTTTTCCGTCTCATTAAGTCGGTGCAATATCTGTGACTACACACGTTCAAGTCATGGAAGTGTTTTTCTGTGCATAAGTTAAAATAGGTGCACATCACTGTTGCACAGCATGGTAGGTCAGTGCATCATTCAGTCCATGCACTCTCCTCAGGCAACTCGATGCAAGTTTACTTAGACTGCATATCTGTTATCGGTGCAAGTCTTGTCTTAGGCAATAAAAGGTCGGTGCACTTTTTGTTGTTGCACGCTTGCACACATTCGGTGCAATTTCTGTCACATGACCTCGGTGCATGTTTAAGTTAGTTCATATCTAGGTCAGTGCATGTTTGTAGTCGGTGCAACCTTTGTTAATGCACACAACTAAGTCTGTGCATGTTGATCTCAAGGCATTTCAAGTCTGTGCAACGCTTGTACTCTACGTATTCATAGTCAGTGCGTCTATTGGCCATATACTGGAATCAAGTCCATGCATCAGTGTGTGCAAACACCACATTTAATCTGTGCACTTCAGCTCTGACATTATATCTACTCCGTGCAATCTCCTTACATCTTGTATAACTGTCTGAAGATGAATTTATGTCTGATGCCTTGGCAAGTGCTTTTTCGTGGAGGTTACGAAGGGCACGTGATCCAAGAATGGAGGAGGTGCCAGGATCATGACTCGTGGAAAGCAGTTGAATTGGGATGCTGCCACGTGGCCTAAGAATGTCAGATCTGGATCAGGCATTTGGGCGGGAAACATGGAGAGCGCGCGCCACACTGTCTGCTGCCAGGATAAATAGAAGATTCCTCGTTCAGAGGATGGCACTGGGAGATCGAAAAAGCTTTTGGTAGCAAAAGAAGAATTGAAGCAGACAGAGAATACGAGCGAGGTAGATCCAGCCTAAGAGAGAGCAGAGGAGAAAGAAGAGAGTTCGTGAGTTCGAGAGAGAATAGAGAAGAGTAGAGTAGAAGAGAGAGAGCAAGAGAACCCGAGGAGAAGATTAAAGCCATCATTGAAGAATAGTTTGTATTGGACCGTGGATCAAATCCAGGCCAGGGAGCTCCTGCGAGAGCCACGTCTGATTTGCAAAGTCTTATAGCTTTCTGGTGCTGCTACTTTCCATCTTTTGTTTTTGTTTTATCTTTGTTACAAGCTGTTAGTCAGCGGAGTATGCTGTGATGCTCAGCGGTGGCAGAGGATCGGTTCCTCTGTACGGCTAAGTTGTAATGCCCACCGGGTCAAGCTGTGAGTCAGCGGTTGGCGTAAGCTGTAGTGCCCAGCGGTCCAAGCTGTTAGTCAGTGGTTGTAGGCAAGCTGTGAGGCCCAACAGTTAAGCTGTGTATCAGCGGAAAGTCACACTCTGGTTTGAGTGTGGGGTGGATGTAGGTCTGCGGACCGAACCACCTAAAAACCTTCTTGTCCATCGTGGTTTGAGTGTCTATCCTGATCTGCTAGATGTATGCTTAGGTTCGATCTGAATCGTTTGTCTAGCGAAGAATTTATTTTCATCTTGTTTATTTGATATTGGTTCTGGAGAGTGTCAAATGCACTCAAGTCATCTGAGCATCTAAGTTCCATTCGTTTGCTTGATTGGGTTCAGTTAATAACGTAAGTTTGCTTAGGAGTCTACACTCTTGCAGCTCAACTGTTTGATCAAGAGAATCATTATCCTTCTTATCGTGTATAGCTTAACTAGTCTTAATTCCGCATTCGTATCTAGTTACAATTTTTAATTGGGCAATTTTAAAGAGTGATTCATTCACCCCCCCTCTGAATCCGGGCCTTGCACCCTATCACTAGGAACCTGGCGCCTATTTATGATTGTTATGTTGAGGGATTCACCTGGCGGGACCGCCAGTGAGCTTGCTAGTTTCACCAGTGCATCTGCCTGGGCGTTTTGACTTCTGCCGACATGTCCTATTTTGATGAAGTAGAATCGTCCCATGAGCTTCTTCGCCTTGGCGCAGTAAGGGATCAAATCGGGCTTCTGGACATCGAATTCTCCCTGTGCTTGCTTGACGATCAACATTGAGTCGCCGAACACCTACAGCATTCGAATCTCCATATGGAGGGCAATCTGAAGGCCAATGATCAAGGCTTCATATTATGCTTCATTATTCGTGCATGGCTTGCTGATCGAGCATGATGTATGCAGCACTTCTCCTTCTGGGGATCTGAGGACGATGCCTGCTCCAACTCTTGTCCTCGCATGCCCTGATTGGGATGTTTCCGTTCTGGATGCTCCGTCAAAGTATAATTGCCATATGGATTGGCGGACTTGGCCCACTTCTAGTGTTTCATCTTCTGGCACGTCCGTGACCAGAGGAGAATTCTCGGGCACAGGATCTGCTGCAAAGAAGTCTGCTATTGCTTGGCCTTTAATGGCCTTTTGCGGCACATATGTGACATCAAATTCATCAGAATGACGACCCATTTCCCCAGTCGCCCCCTCAGTGCTGGCTGGGACAAGAGATATTTGACCGGATCGGCCCTTGATATTAGCTGTATTTCATGCGAGAGCATGTAATTCCTCATCTTCTTGGCCGTGAAGACCAAGGCAAGGCAAACTTTCTCAATCGCGGTATATTTTGCTTCGGCCCCAACAAGTCTTTGACTGAGGTAGTAAAGCGCTTGCTTCTTCCCTTCGTCGTTGTTCTGGGCCAACATTGCCCCCAGTGAATATTCGGTGGCCGCTATGTAGAGAATTAACGGTCACCCTTTGACTGGTGCCCCCAGTATTGGTGTGGTCTTCAGGTATTCCTTCAGCTGGTCTAAAGCCTTCTGACATTCTTGATTCTAGCCGAATGTCATATCTTTCATCATCAGCTTGTGAAACGGTTGACATCGCCCCGACAGGTTGGAGATGAACCTGCGGATATAGGCCAATCGACCTTGCAAAGAATGGAGTTCTATGAAGTTCTTCAGAGGTGACAGTTCCTGAATGGCCTTTATCTTGGAGGGGTCTATTTTAATACCCCGGTATCAGACGATGAAGCCCAGAAATTTCTCACTGGAAATGCCGAAGGCGCACTTCAATGGATTCATCTTCAGCTTGTATTGCTGGAGCCTTTGGAGTATCACCCTAAGGTTATTTAGGTGGTCTTCTCTTCTCTTGGTCTTGATGACCAAATCATCAATGTAGCATTCAACTTTGTTGTAGAGCAACTCATCGAATATCTTTGTCATCTCCCTTTGGTAAGTGGCACTAGCATTCTTGAGCCCGAAGGGCATTCTTCTGTAGTGGAAAATCCCCTTGGGTGATCGGAAAGCTGTATGAATTCTATCATGCTCGGCTATCCATATCTGGTTATATCCGGACAACCCGTCCATAAAGGATAGCGCTTCATGGATAGTGGTGGCATCTATCATGACTTCAGTGACAGGCACTGGAAAGTCATCTTTCGGACATGCTTTGTTCAGGTCCCGAAAGTCCACACAAATTCGGATTTGACCGTTCTACTTTTTGACGGGCACAATGTTGGCCAGCCATGTCGTATATTGATTTTCTTCGACGAAGCCGACGTCTATGAGCTTGTCGACTTCTTTGTAGATTTGGCTGATCAGTTCCGGCCTCATTTGCCGAGGTGACTGCTTCACCGGCTCGACTTTGGGGTCGATTGTCAACATGTGTTGAGCGACTTCAGGGCCGAGGCCTGGCATCTCCTTGTAGTTCCAAGCAAAGTAGTCCCGAAACTCCTGGAGTAGTTATATATATTGTTCCTTCTCTCCCGGGAGAAGAAGAGCGCTAAGGAAGGTCGGCCTAGGCTCATCTTCTGTGCCAAGGTTTATTTCGACCAGCTCATCAACAGTGGCTTGGCCGCCATCTTTTATTTTCGGGGGAGCCGACAGCAAATCAACAAGCCTTCATCATCTTCTTCGATTTCGAGGACATCATGGGTGTCTCCTTGTCTTGTCCCGCTCAGTGGTAGAGGTTCACCAGCTTCTTTCCCTGGCTCTTGGATCGGTGCTGGCGCCGACAATGTAATTTCTGGGCGGCTCGGATGTTGGCCCGTGGGTGGATCACCCCTAGGGGGGTGGGGATCTCTTCAGCTTCTTGTCCCCATGGAGCATCGTTAGAGGTCGTGCCGATCCCTGCTTTGGTAAATTCCCAGCGTTTGCTGGGGGCCTCGGCCTATGGCCCTTCATGCTTTACTGTGTAGGGTTTTGGAGTATCTCCCGGTGCGAAGGGCCGCAGGAACTCTTCATGGTCTTCTTGATAGTTATCATAGATAGGCTTCGTGGGGCCTTCGCCCGGAGGAGTGGACGAGGATGCTTCACCTGCTTCGGGGTGTCTCCCATTAGCTAGGCTTGCGGCCTCCGTGAAGAGGGAGACCATATGGACTCCACTTTTATGGGTTCCCGCTTCATGTGGTTGCGGGGGCTTCACTTCATAATCCCCCACCTTCAATTCACCCTTCTTGATCAGGCCTTGGACAATATCCTTGAAGACATAACAATCTTCAATTGAGTGGCCCAGGATTCGGTGATAGAGGCAGAATTCGGGGTCTTCACTTCTTATGGCGTCTTCTAGCCTTTTGGGCTATGGCAAGGCGAGCTTGCCATAGTGGCAAGCCCATTTAAAGATCTCTTGAGTTTTATCCCTTGGGAAGGAATAAGGCTGGTTGGTTGAAGGACCGGCTAGTTCTTTCGACTTCCTCCTTGAGCGCAGGAAAGCACTAAAGTTGGCCCTCGGGGATTGACTCTCCCATTCTGCTGTGGTTACAGGGGAGTGTCCCGAGTTCGTGGGTTTGTCCTGCTGAGTTAGGCGGACACCCTTGGTTAGATCAGACAACAATTTGGTCGCTTCGGCCAGTTGTGCCTTTAGTATTTCAATCTCCTACTGTTGCTCATAGCATACTACGAACATAACAGGGTCGTATTGGGAGAAGTCTGGAGCACGGCTTGTACCGCTATCTTCTATTCTGACGTTAGACGAGGATGATGTTAGCTCGTCATTACTACCATTTGGGACTAGCCCCTCAGAAGAGGATGGGATCGTCCCTATATCCCTGCATGGAGGTGCGTTCGGGAGGAGCACTTCTTTATTCTTGGGCTTCGTCGGCCAGAGGCAAAGGTTGTGTCTGGCTTTCGGCTTCTTGCGCGCTTGGATCTTCTGGAGGATCATCAGCAGCCGAGGCCAAGACAGCTATCATGTTCACTTCGTAGAATTCTTCTATCGAGAAACCCAAGCCAGGGTGTTGGGTAATCTTCAGTAGTTCTTTGTCCAAGTTGGGTGGATACCACAACTTTTTGAACATTTGATTTCGGCTGGTGGCCTGGAAGAAGGGAACTTGCTACCTCCTGGCCATCTTCACTGCTTTGACGGATATGTCCGGAAGTCCCATGATTGGGGCGACCGGGTCATCAATTTTTTCAGGGAACTTGCAATCATCATCCCCTTTTACCGGCTGTTCATCAGCCGTATAGAATATCGTGGGTGGACCATCCGGGTTGGGCAGCTCCAAGATCTTCAAGAATTCGACGGTTTGACAGTTTATATCTACAAGGGGCTTCGCGATCCCTGGTGGGACCTTTACGCACCCCAACAGATCTTTGAGCTTCGGCATCTCCGGCTCGGGGTAGACATCAGATGGCATTGCTTGAACCACTCCTTGGACCTCGGAGACGTGGGATACCTCCGGCGGAGCCCCATAGTCGGGTGGCTGTTGGCACCCGAAATATGATCAATGGCAATCACGCCTGAACGACAAAAAGAATGCGGCCCGCCAAAGTGGAAAAGCCAAAGAAAATCAATACGCAAGGGTCCTCTCAGACTGCTGAAGCCTCAGGTCATCTGACGAGAGCGTCAGGGACTCCACCTCAGGACGGCCGGAAGAAATCCACAACAAACCGACAGTGCCATTCGGCCTGCCCAATGAATCGGTATCGACTCAATTGTCCCGAACAAACCCCATTTGTCATTCGATCAGGGCAAGAATGTACCTGGTGGTCCGCCACCTGACAAGAAACCCTCCTGAGGTGAAGAAATGCCTCTGACCCCTTATAACAAGGTGCCGAAGGCCATATCAGCTGAAGACCCGAGTGACCCGACGCGGATACATCTTCTTACCCGATGGGTCCTTTAGTGATCGAATAGCGGCCCAGCCATGGCGAAAGTACTCCGGGTGGTGACCCACTCCCTCGGAATGTTGCAAATATAGACAAAGCCGGCCCGGCAACACAGATCGCAGTGCCGAAGGCCATGTCAGCGAAAAACCCGAGTGACCGACTTAAGGGCACGGACAGTGCCAGAATTGGCCAGTCAGTGGCCTAAATGTTTCCCCAATACTTCTCATATCAGTCTCATAGGGCCACGATGAGATGAAAGCTCAAGACAACTCTCGGAGCCAGTCCGAGATCCGCAGGCCGAGACCGGCACAAACAAATGTAGCAAGAGGTTAATCCGACAGGCCCCTTAACCTACGCGCTCTACCTGCCATCGGCGCGCCCCTTACCCGGCGTGCTCCTTTCCATTGGTGCCATCCAAGCCCGGCGCACATAGAATCAGCCTTTAACCGGCGTGCTCTTCAAACGCTCGCGCCGGATTAAGCCACGTCGCTTGACCTATAAGAGAGAGTCATTCGCAGTAGGTAAAGAGAGACAAAGACAGATAGAGCGTGAGTGAGAAAAGAAAAGGGGGATCGGAGAGCTAAAGCTTCGGGAGAAAGAAAAGCAGAGAGAGGTTTCCCTGGGCGATCGTCGGCCATTCTTCAACAGAGAAGGGAGGTCCAGTGCGAGGAAAGAAAGCCCCGATTTCGATACTCTATTTCTGCGGTGAAGAACAGAGGTTTGGCGTTTGGCATTTCTTCTGTTAATCTCCTCCCCCTTTTCTACCTATATCCGTGTGAGGATCTATATGCAGACGGGCGATGATATGAGCCCGCAATCCCGTTTCATTTCTTTCTTCGTTTAGCCCTCGCTTCGGTGATGGATGAAAGATGTAAGGAAATGGCACTGTGCAACAACGCCAAGCCGAATGTGATATTTAGGTATCTCTTAAGCTATGTTTGAATCCCTCTCTCTCTCTCTGATTGCATTCATTTTCACGTCGCCTGCTATTGTTCTTTGATTTCTTCCATCGACGCCAAACTTGTCGTGGTTTATCCAAAGGGCTATATTAATGCCACCCCCTCCCCGGGGCTCTCTTAGTGGGTTGAGTATATCGAGTACACTGCGTGCTCGTCGTGGGTTTTACCGCTGGAGACACATGTGTATGTGCACCTTCGATTGCCTTCGGGACTGGCCTCCTCATGATTCCTCCGTTCACGATCATGAACTGGAGGGAATATGGCAATCCCTACAGCCTGGGCACAGTATCTTCAGCAGCACAGTTATATTCCTGAAGATGATGCGAGCGGATGCTCGTCGTTAAAAATATAGCGCACACAATTTCAAAATTCCGCACTCACACACAATAAAATTAAAATTTGAGCGTAATGGCAAGTACGAGTTGATCCCACGAGGAGGTTGAGTTTTGAAATTGAAAACTTTAAGTTTCTTTTAAAACAAAAATAGTGAATGTTTTGTTCTGATTTTTAAAATTTAAACTAACATGAATTAAATCTATCTAAAGAATTATGGAGGGTTAAGAAAGAGAAATTTGAAATTTTAGAGAGAGAAAATTTTAATCCAATAAAATTAAATATAAAATAGACGAAGTGTTGTGCCCCTGTGGTTTTGATGATTGGTTTTTGATGTGAGTTATTCACTGTGAGTCATCTTGCTGTGTGTGTCATCATGCTATTATTCAGTCATTCTCTGATCATAATGCTTTTCTTTTATATGCTCGATTAATTCATAGTTTATCATGTAAGTGAATGGAGTTCATATGGCTGTCAGATAACATGCTCTACTTAATTCTATCTACACTCTGTCTGCACAGTCTCCACAGCAGTGCGTCAAGCCCTTGTGCTGATGGGTCGACCCCTCAGTTCATTCATTGGAAGTCTATACACTGCTGGAGCATCGAGTCTGTACAGCCACTGGTCTAGAATCTGAGTTTGTACATCATACTGTGCCCTTAGCTTTCAACGTCAAGTCTGTATAGCGTGAACAGTGCATCACTTCTCGAACTATATACATCGGCCTCCTTGCCTAAAGTCTATACACTGGCTCAAGCTCACCTAAGTCCATACATCACAAACTCTATACATCCGATTGATGTTGTAGTGTTCACCAAGTCTATACATCGCCTTCAGACCTTCAAGTCTATACACTGCTACAGGAACCAAGTCTGTACATCGGCTTCGCACCTGCAAGTCTGTACATTGGCGTCATTTCATCAAGTCTATACACTGGACTTTGTTTCACCAAGTCTGTACACTCCACATCTTTTCCTACGCTTGGCCAAGTCTATACACTCATACCTTTTCCTACGTTTTACTGGCCAAATCTATACATCGCTAAGTCTGTACATTGTCTTCAGCTCAAGCGTTCAAAGCCTAAAGTCTGTACAGCGCAAAGTCTACACATTGGCTCAGGGTCGTCAAGTCTATACATCCACAGTGGACGTTCAAGTCTATACATTGGCCCTAATACTCAAAGTCTGTACACTCGCTGCACTGTACAAGTCTATACACTGGTAATCCTGCTGAAGTCTATACATTGGCTCTAACATTCCAAACTCTGTACAGTCACTCCCTCAGTAAGTCTATACACTGGAGTCGTCAACTGTGAGGACAGCATGTCTGTACACTGGTTCTCATGCATGTTAAACACCAAGTCTATACACTGCACTCATGCATTGTCCTTTACGGTAAAGTGTATACACTGTCCATGTGCTAATTGTTCAAATGTATATACACTCGCTGTTATAAGAGCCTGAACTAACTAAGTATATACATTCCTTTTATCTCTGTTTGCAGACGATTCGGACTGATGATTGGGCCAACACAGCGTCCAAATGCGTCAACGCAGCATGCTGAGAGTGTCGACGCAGCATGCCCATCTACTGAAGACTTGATCACTGGATCACCGATGTGTCAACGCAGCAGGCTGATGGAGTCAACGCAGCAGACTTGAGTTTTGCTGGTCGAATGTCTTTGAAGGCTGCGTCAACCCTTTGGAGCAAGTGTGTTGACGCCACCTCAACTCCAGTTGCTGAGCGTACTGATGAATGGGCACGTGACCCGAAGCTGGCACCTGACACGTGATCCAAGGTGGGTGCTGAGCACGTGATCCGAGGAGGAATCTTCTGGACGGAAGGCGTGGGAAGCTCACGCCCTAGCTGCTGCTACTGCTTATAAAAGGAAGCCTTCATCCAACAGATGAAGACTGATCGAAGTTGAGAGAAAAAGGGAAAAAGTCTATACAGTGAGAAACAAGCAGCAGAGAGTCTTCGATCCACAGAAAGAGGAAGAAAAAGAGAAGAAGAAGAAATAGAAGAAGAGTGAGCCGGCAGAATAAAAAGGAGAGAATAGCGTGAGAGAAAAGGAGAGCAGAGGAGAAAGAAAGAGAGAGAGAGAGAGAGAGAGTTCGTGGAGAAGAAGGAAGAAGCTATTGAAGATCTATCCTCTGGCGTCTGGATTAAATCCAATCCAGATCTGCTCCTTTGAGAGCTACATTCTTGTTCTTCATTTACAGCCTTCCGATCACTGTGTATTTTCCGTTTCTTATTTTTTCCTTTTCAGCTGGTTATCTTTGTTCTTCCGATCCTCTGGTCTAAGGTCGGGTTCCTCCTGTGGATTCAGGAGAAGGGAGACTTGTCTCCGGTTCTGGGCTTGTGGCTAGCAAGTCCAGGGGTCCCTCCGGTCTGGAGGAAGAGAGACTTTGGTCTCTGGTTTCCAAGTGGCTGGGAGTCACTTGGGGTGTCCCTCCGGTTGGGAGGAAGAGGGGAGGCTGTTCCCCTAGTCAAGCTGTGTGGCAGCAACTGTTCGCAGACTGAGTCTGCTTGGTTCTAGCATTGGCTAGTGAAGCCTCACTCCGGTTGGGAGTGAGGGGTGGATGTAGGTCTGGAGGACCGAACCACCTTAAAATTATTTGTGCAGTGGTTTGCCTTGCGTTAGCACCATATCTTCTACCTCCCATTCACAGGTTGTGCATGCTTGGCTAGTTGCATTATCTAGAGAGTTATTTTTGAGCATTATATTCTGCTAAGTGTGTTTGGGTTGTTTAGCTCTGCCTTCATTTCTGGTTGTTCAGGTGGCTGCAATGTTGCAGTCCAACTGTTTGTTCATTTGTTGCCTTATCATTTCATCTTGGAAAGCTCATTAGTTTTTATTCCGCATATCTGAGCTTTAGAGTTTTTAATTTCGGCTATATCTTCTAGAGGGATACATTCACCCCCCCTCTGTATCTGGGCCTAGCACCCTAATAGTTGGTATCAGAGCGGTGTCTGCATACAAGGTCCAGCGACCTGCAGATTCGATCTCTGGTTTTCGGTTCTAATTTGTTTTTAGTGCATCAATATTCCTGTTGCATTAATCTGTTGTGTTCTCATGGCTCATCCTCCACTATTCAGTAGTTCAAATATTAAATTCTGGCTATATCGTATGCATAGGCATGTTAACTCTATTAATCCACAATTGTGGAAGGTTATCTCTCACAGTCCACATGAACTTCCTAAGGATGAGTCCAAGTGGACTCATGTTCACAAGTTGAAAAATGACGATAATGTGAGAGCTCTAAATCTAATGAAGGCTGCAATCGATTCTGATGATTTTTCCTCTTTCTCAGGTTGTAGCTCGGCAAAGGAAATATTGGATGAATTACTTCGCATCCACAATGGAAAGGAAGAAGAATGTCTCATGGCAAGAAGGAGTGATCAATCAGATGAGTCCTCATCCCAAGTAAACTCTGAGACCGAGGATATTAGTCATGATGATTTAGTTGCCATGCATGAGCATCTACTGGAAAAATATGAAAGAGTTAAATCAGAAAAGAGAAAATTAAGAAAAGAGAAAAATTCTGAAGTCAGAAGTCTGAAAGCTGAAAATGAAAACTTGAAATCTGATATGATTAAAGAAAAAGATGAGTTAAACAGGTTGAAATCTGAAAATGAGAATATTAGAAACAAACTCATCGGTGAAAATAATTCTTGCAAAACATGTGCCATTCTCGAAGACATGATTAATGATTTTGATTCTGATGACAGTTTTCAAAAAGAACAAATCAAATCTTTAAAAGAAGAAAATGTCTACTTGAAAGATCAAAATAAAAAGCTAATGGTTCTTAATACTGTCTTCTCTGAAAGATGGTTGTCAATTGAAAAAGGAAAAACTGTTGTGAAGGAAAATGAGAACAACATTGAAATAATGGTTCAACAAGAAAATGAAACTCTGAAGAACCTGAATGATGCTTTGCAACAACAGCTGATTGTTTGTGAATCTGAGCTATCCAAGTATGAAGTGAGTATTGCTTCATTGAATTCTGAGATTGAAGATCTGAAAAATTCTTTGTCAAAATTCGTTAAAGGAAAAGACAATTTGAATAAGCTGCTTGGTTCTAAAGTGAATTTTCAGAAAGAAGGACTTGGGTATGTGCATGTTAATAAGAAAGTGAATGAAAAGAAGAAGTCAAATGTATTCGTGAAAAGCTCTGAATAAGCTAATCAATCTAGTTCTTCTATTTTTTAATTCACTGCTAAGAAGGCTGAAAATTCAGATAAGAAACAGAAAAAGATTCAAAAATAAAAGAAAAATGCTGATTTAGATAAGTCCAAATATGTCTCTGATTTACATGTGCATGTTGCTCACTGCTCACACACACATTCACACTCTCATGAGAATATCAATCTTGTCAAATAAGTGAATGTGAATAAAAAGGCTATAACATGTCACTATTGTGGAAAAGTTGGCCATATTATGCATAACTGTGTAGCATTGATAAATGATGAAAGAAATGCTGTTAGAAAGTATCCTAGAAATCATCTTAGGAAACATTCTACTGATCAGGAAAAGAAAATTCAATGCTATTGCTGTGGGAAGTTTGGTCACATTGCTACCTTCTGCTGGCATGCTCAGGGAAAGAAAATTAACTCTGGATTTGTTAATTTCCCTGTTAATAAAAACATTGTTGATAGAAAGAAGTTTGGTTCTAGAAGCAAACACACTGTATGTTTTGAATGTGGAAAGCCAGGCCATAGAGCTGTTAATTGTTGGCTGGCCGGTTATGAAAAGAAAAATTTTCATGTCAATAACAGAATTAATCATGTTCACTCACACCATGTTCATGCCAATGCTGATGTATACAAGGAGAACATGAAATCTGTTATTTCTTGTTATCATTGTGGGCAGGTAGGGCATTCCATGTATAATTGTCATATCATGTGTTGTGATGATAAACATGCGAAAAATCTGTTGAGAAAACCTGCTAGGAGTGTCACTGTTAATTCAGGACCCAAGACTTCTTGGGTGCCTATTTGTGCAAAATAGTTTGCTAACCTGCAGGTGTGCCTTGGAAGCTGAAGAATAAAGAGGGGTAATAAACCAAGGCACTCAAGAATGAAAACCCCTTCCTGAATCTTTCAGGTAAATTTCTTGCACTTCCTATTTTTTGTTCTACTGCATGACATACTAAATCTATTTTTGCATATTCATTCTTCATCTGTATTGTCTGAATTGATGCCTCTGAACTCTCCTCATCTGAAGTGCATATATGTGATTTGCATGTATAGTACATTGAAAAATCTGAACTGCATTTGAATGCTGTTTAAAAACTGTTTGTTGCATAGTTCACTGAAAATCTAATTTATACATAGGACTGCACATTGAATTATCATGATTGACCACTATGGTATGTAAATGGTAAGCTACCAAAAGACAGGGAAATCTGTTTGGAGGTTCCTACTATGTGTGAGGTGGTCGTTTAAACCAAGTGCTCCGCCTAGTATCATGGGTCTTTTTGTTTGATAGGGAAGTCTGAATGTGCATGAATCAAAATCATATGTTCAGTGTCTCATGGCAAACATTGCATGTCTTCAGGGAGAGTTAATTGCATATCTTTGCATAGCATTCAGTGTTGAGTCTTTGCATGCATGTAGTTAATTGCATTGCATTTCATGAAAAATGCCAAAAAGATTGTCTGAATGCATAGTGTTAGGGGGAGTCAATGCATCGCATATGGGTTGTCAAATGCATACTCTTGTGAGAATTCATTGCATACCCTTCATCATTGATCTTAGTTGACAAACCTTGATAATATCAGAAATCATTGAGCCTCGAAATCTCTCCTATCAATTGGTATCATTTGGCTTCAGAATTCCATCAGTCCTTCATGAAGATTTCAATGGGACTATCTCGATCATAAATCTGAAAACTCTTGAACTAGAAATCTTCTATTATACATTTTTATGAATGACTGAAATAACTCATGTGGTTTAAGTTTAATGTATTCAATGAGTTTGACTTTAAAATCTCTTAAAAATATCTGAAGCATGTTTAATAAACCTTAACCATCTGGTTCATGCTGTGTCTTGTAAAATCCTCTGAAATCTGCATTATTGAATACATGACTTTATTTGGTTAAGTACATGAAATTGTTATTGATTTGAAGCAAATGAATTTTTATGAAATGTCTAAAGGGTATTTTCTGTCAGAGCAATGACCTTGGTCACTGAGAAACACATGTCCAAAGGACTGTGTCATGAGGTACCATAGTTAACTCTGATTAAGAATAATTGAAATTCAGGCAGAGCAATGGCATGCACACTGAGAAATACAACTCACTCATCAAGAAATGATTTGCAGTGTGTCATGATGTGTAAATGCTATCTCTGTTCATATAAAGCATGACAGTTAGTTACACTAAGTGCTTAGGGATATTGGCCTCTGATCAAGGTATATCCTCTAGTTACAAGGTGTGCACTGAACTAGAGTGCTCGTAAAATTTGTAGCATGAAAAATTGTTGAACGAATTGAAATATCTGAATATTGATGCTAAAATCAAATTGCTACAACCTTAGACAAAATCATATGACTTCATAATTGCTTGATTTCAATACTGATGCATGTAATTCTGAAAGAAGTCAATAAATTTGATTGTGTAAGAGAAAGGGAGTTTTATCAAGCTAAATATGAGGGCTTGGTTCATTTTTATTAAACCATGGTTTTAGATATCAATATAGAATTTTATTGATAAACTCTACATACATCATGTTTAAACCATGCTGTTCAATAAAGCTCATTCATAAGCCCTTATAATGGAAGACTTTGAAAAACTTATGTTTTGGATTTATGAGATTGATATCTCTCTAAAAATCTGACTGAATTTTCTGAGATTGGAGCTTCTTTAAAAATCTGCTAATTGAACCTCTTCTGCTCATTGACCTGAACTTCTCCTTATTTGCCCCTGTGGTCTCCTTCTCATTCATTTCATAAGGTTCCATTTATTGAGGGGGAGCCTCCTTGTCATATGCATCATGCTGCATAGAAGGAGAAGAATTGTGCTCTTACATTCATATTTCTGGTATCTGCATCTACATTCATACCCCTTCCCATGGTTTATTTTGATTATACCAAAGGGGGAGATTGTTTGCCAAAGAGGGAGAATATCATTCAGTCAGTGCATGCAGGTTCCTTTTGATCATCTCTAACTCATGCTTTTGTTGAAACTCTTAAAGGGGGAGAATCATGTTCTTGCAAGGGGGAGAAATTGACTGAATTTTTATACATGCTATAATTTCTCAAACTATTTTCTTTTTGATGAAGTCAAAGGGGGAGAATAGTTTGTGTCATCAGCATTACTCACAGTGTAGTATTGCCATCATCAAAAAAGGGGGAGATTGTTGTGCCCCTGTGGTTTTGATGATGGTTTTGATGATTGATTTTTGATGTGAGTTATTTACTGTGAGTCATCTTGCTGTGTGTGTCATCATGCTATTATTCAGTCATTCTCTGATCATAATACTTTTCTTTTATATGCTCTATTAATTCATGGTTTATCATGTAAGTGAATGGAGTTCATATGGCTGTCAGATAACATGCTCTACTTAATTCTATCTACAGTCTGTCTGCACAGTCTCCACAGCAGTGCGTCAAGCCCTTGTGCTGATGGGTCGATCCCTCAGTTCATTCATTGGAAGTCTATACACTGCTGGAGCATCGAGTCTGTACAGCCATTGGTCTAGAATCTGAGTTTGTACATCATACTGTGCCCTCAGCTTTCAACGTCAAGTCTGTACAGCGTGAACAGTGCATCACTTCTCGAACTATATACATCGGCCTCCTTGCCTAAAGTCTATACACTGGCTCAAGCTCACCTAAGTCCATACATCACAAACTCTATACATCCGATTGATGTTGCAGTGTTCACCAAGTCTATACATCACCTTCAGACCTTCAAGTCTATACACTGCTACAGGAACCAAGTCTGTACATCGGCTTCGCACCTGCAAGTCTGTACATTGGCGTCATTTCACCAAGTCTATACACTGGACTTTGTTTCACCAAGTATGTACACTCCACATCTTTTCCTACGCTTGGCCATGTCTATACACTCATACCTTTTCCTACGTTTTACTGGCCAAATCTATACATCGCTAAGTCTGTACATTGTCTTCAGCTCAAGCGTTCAAAGCCTAAAGTCTATACAGCGCAAAGTCTACACATTGGCTCAGGGTCGTCAAGTCTATACATCCACAGTGGACGTTCAAGTCTATACATTGGCCCTAATACTCAAAGTCTGTACACTCGCTGCACTGTACAAGTCTATACACTGGCAATCCTGCTGAAGTCTATACATTGGCTCTAACATTCCAAACTCTGTACAGTCACTCCCTCAGCAAGTCTATACACTGGAGTCGTCAGCTGTGAGGACAGCATGTCTGTACACTGGTTCTCATGCATGTTAAACACCAAGTCTATACACTGCACTCATGCATTGTCCTTTACGGTAAAGTGTATACACTGTCCATGTGCTAATTGTTCAAATGTATATACACTCGCTGTTATAAGAGCCTAAACTAACTAAGTATATACATTCCTTTTATCTCTGTTTGCAGACAATTCAGACTGATGATTGGGCCAACGCAGCGTCCAAATGCGTCAACGCAGCATGCTGAGAGCGTCGACGCAGCACGCCCATCTGCTGAAGACTTGATCACTGGATCACCGATGCGTCAACGTAGCAGGCTGATGGAGTCAACGCAGCAGACTTGAGTTTTGCTGGTCGAATGTCTTTGAAGGTTGCGTCAACCCTTTGGAGCAAGTGTGTTGACGCCACCTCAACTCCAGTTGCTGAGCATACTGATGAATGGGCACGTGACCCGAAGCTAGCACCTGACATGTGATCCGAGGTGGGTGCTGAGCACGTGATCCGAGGAGGAATCTTCTGGATGGAAGGCGTGGGAAGCTCACGCCCTAGCTGCTGCTACTGCTTATAAAAGGAAGCCTGCATCCAACAGATGAAGACTGATCGAAGCTGAGAGAAAAAGGGGAAAAGTCTATACAGTGAGAAACAAGCAGCAGAGAGTCTTCGATCCACAGAAAGAGGAAGAAAAAGAGAAGAAGAAGAAAGAGAAGAAGAGTGAGCCGGCAGAAGAAAAAGGGTTGCAGAGAAAAAGGAGAGAATATCGTGAGAGAAAAGGAGAGCAGAGGAGAAAGAAAGAGAGATAGAGAGAGAGAGAGTTCGTGGAGAAGAAGGAAGAAGCTATTGAAGATCTGTCCTGTGGCGTCTGGATTAAATCCAAGCCAGATCTGCTCCTTTGAGAGCTACATTCTTGTTCTTCATTTACAGCCTTCCGATTGCTGTGTATTTTCCGTTTCTTATTTTTTCCTTTTCACCTGGTTATCTTTGTTCTTCCGATCCTCTGGTCTGAGGTCGGGTTCCTCCTATGGATTCAGGAGAAGGGAGACTTGTCTCCGGTTCTGGGCTTGTGGCTAGCAAGTCCAGGGGTCCCTCCGGTTTGGAGGAAGAGAGACTTCGGTCTCTGGTTTCCAAGTGGCTGGGAGTCACTTGGGGTGTCCCTCCGGTTGGGAGGAAGAGGGGAGGCTGTTCCCCTGGTCAAGCTGTGTGGCAGCAACTATTCACAGACTGAGTCTGCTTGGTTCTAGTATTGGCTAGTGAAGTCTCACTCCGGTTGGGAGTGAGGGGTGGATGTAGGTCTGGAGGACCGAACCACCTTAAAATTATTTGTGCAGTGGTTTGCCTTGCGTTAGCTCCATATCTTCTACCTCCCATTCACAGGTTGTGCATGCTTGGCTAGTTGCATTATCTAGAGAGTTATTTTTGAGCATTATATTCTGCTAAGTGTGTTTGGGTTGTTTAGCCCTGCCTTCGTTTCTGGTTGTTCAGGTGGCTGCATTGTTGCAGTCTAATTGTTTGTTCATTTGTTGCCTTATCATTTAATCTTGGAAAGCTCATTAGTTTTTATTCCGCATATCTGAGCTTTAGAGTTTTTAATTTGGGCTATATCTTCTAGAGGGATACATTCACCCCCCCTCTGTATCCGAGCCTAGCACCCTAACACGAAGTGGGCTAGGGAATTGTCCGGCCGTGGTGTGAGGGTAACGGTATCGTATCCTCGAGCCTTTGAATCACAAGTTGTCGGGGACAACCGCGTGCACCCGACCGGAAGACCCGTTTCTCTTGAGCCGACTTTAGATGAAATTTAGAGGGCAAAGGATAAAGAATTTAGAGTGATA
This sequence comes from Amorphophallus konjac, assembly GCA_022559845.1. Taxonomy (NCBI): domain Eukaryota; kingdom Viridiplantae; phylum Streptophyta; class Magnoliopsida; order Alismatales; family Araceae; genus Amorphophallus; species Amorphophallus konjac. Next base: position 101,268,567 of record CM040125.1, on the reverse strand, counting down.
TTAGAGGGAGATGGAGAGAGATCATGCTAAATTAAATAACAACCTTTCTAGAATTAAACTTAAATTGGAATAAACATACACGTGCAAAAAAATAAAATTACAACAAGAATACCAAAATAAAGTACACAAGTCTTAAGGTAAAGGGACAACAAGAAAAGGGGAGAGGGAAAGCTTCACTATCTTCTACGTAGCTACAAAAGCAAGAGGGAGAGAGATAGAGAAAGAAATATAGAGGGAGCTAGTCTACTCCTAACTATAGAAGAGGGAGGAAGAGAGTGAGTGAGAGACTGCCGCGAGAGGGGGAAAGAAAGGAACTGTTTGGTGCTGGGTGAGCTGTTGATGCGGGATGGGATGTGACTCGATACCAATTGAATGTGATTATGAGACTCTAGGCAAACTCACGACTCATCCCTAGCGAGGGAAACGTGCGGATGTGCGCAATTGAGAAACCGACAATGAGTCAGGGTGGTCTACTCTCTTTCGTGCTTGGATCGAGACACGGGACGGGTCACACTCTCTTACTCGTAGCGGTGATTGAAATAAAATGAACGAGCTAGTTAACCTAACACTCAAGCAGTGACATAAAAAGAACACATATGAACTAAGCAAATGAGACCAAAAGGGAGGTGAATGTACCTCCACGCTCCGGGCGTAGGGAAGACGACCTCGGCCAAGACTCGTACTCCCGGTACAGTATTTAAACAATAGTTACAGCAGTGAATTTTATGCCCACTCCACGCAGGGAGGTAAAGGGATACACGTGGGACCCGGGAGTAGCGAACTCGGGTTGACGGGCAGCAAGACGGAAGGGCTTTCGGGCTAGAGATGAGCTACTGGTCCGGTTCGGTTCTGTTGGGCCCACGGGACAGCAGGCGGGTCCGGCTGCTGGGACGGCGGCGTCTGAGCGTCTCCTTGCTGCGGCGGCTTGCTGGGACGCTGTTGGGGGGTTGCTGGTCGATCCCCGGGAGCGGCGGTCGCTGGTTCGGAGTAGAGGATTTATGGGAGAATTAACCTTGGACTGCTCTTGCTGGCCTGTTCACGGAACATGTTTGTCCGCCTCCACGAAAACAATCGCCACGCTCAGATCCAGTGTTAGATCGAGGCGGAATTGGTGCCGTTCGAAAGTAGACTCAAAGATCTACAACATACATGATTTTTACATCCATCCAACGGTCTGATTTAAAATACAAAACTCTGTGCCCCATAAACTTTTCTGGCTCGGAATCCAGATCACACAGGACAAAATGAGATATGCCTGAAAATGAATTTTGACCAAAATGAAAACGGTGGATCTAGACTCTGGGAACTTTATGGGTGGAAGGGGGGATGTGAGGATGACACACAAATATTTTGGGGATTTTTCTGACGTGGTTTAGGGGGTGGGAAAAATAAAAGAACAGGGTACTATCCTGCAGATCTACAAACTGGTAGATTGCTAGGGGTGGAAAGATTTGACTGGAAAGGGGGGAAAACCGGCTCTGATCGGGGTGAAAATTTAACTGGAGGAAGGGGACGATAGGGGGAAAAACTCTCAAAATTTGAGTTCAATCAGACGGCTGGATTGGGAGAACCAACCTGATCTTTAAGCTTCTGTCCTGGATCTCGAAATCCTGGACATCAGGTTGAAGATTCAATTGTGGCGGCTCGACGGCGGCACGAACGGAGGCGGCGGCTGCAGTGTCTGAGCTTCACACCCAGGGGAGGAGATACACCTTGGAATCCACCAAGTTTTAGGGCATCCACCCTAAGAATTCACAATAATCCAGCTGCAAGTGGAGGAGGAGAGATAGGGGTGCCCAAAGGCTCTTGTGCAAAACTGCAATTATCTTCTCATTAATTCTTCAAAATATGGAAATACATGGGTTTTATAACTCTAACCAAAAGACCTAATTACTCTCAGATCTAGGGTTAGGGAGGGGCAAATAAGGGATAGGAGAATTTTCTCCCATGTGGTCAAATTAATACAAACATAAAAAACTAAAAAAGGGGAAAATAGAGGATATAAAAATCCCACATGGGACAAGAGAGGGGGGCGCCCATGTCACGCCCCGAGCGCGGAAGATACCCGTAGATGCGTGATGAGTTTATATCATTCATATCAATCAGAGTGGTAGTGTATTCGACACAAAGACAGAGTGTGTAAATATAAAGATAACCCAATCCATTTATTCCTTTAATAACAATATATCTATTACAAACCCTTGCAAATACTAGACTCAATAAAAGAAAGGTACATTTCTGACTCAACAAAAATATAGAGAAGACAGGACTGATGGATGCTTGAATAGCTCTAACTCTTTCACTCTTGACCTTCCCCGTCAGTTTGGGTCTCGTCATCGGACTTACCTGAAAAGTATGGAAACACTGAGTGGGCGAACGCTCAGTAGGAAATTATATCTCAAGAACAAGCAAGGGGTTTAAGTAATTACATCATTCCATGAATGCACTATAGCTATGCATGCTCGCATAAAACGACAAGATAGAGAGTAAAATAAGAGATAATGAAGTGAACTATTCATAAACTTTCAAGAACTTGTATCAAATATATGTCAAGATATTTATCATGTCATGTGGAAATTGGCTATCTCACGCAAGTACTTTGCCCGTGTCGGGCCACGCTAGTAAAGTCACGCAAGTCAAGTCACGCACGCAAGTGAGAGAGAGATTGTGGAATGCCAATTAGATCAAGAGAAAATAGTACTTCGGTGCAATGCTAGACACCGTGATCATTACAACTCCCATGGGCACTAGTACTTTTGGGTGCTCCTCCCAGGACCAGATCGGGCCCTTATATGCACAGCATTCAAGATAGATCTAGACATCCACTTTATTGTATAGCCAATATGGAATTTCAAGGAAAAAGCTTGTGGAAATTTAAGATAGAGTAGAGTTCAAAATCGAACTCGATATAATCACGAATATCGATAAAAGTGGGTGGAATTGGTTCCCTAACTTGGGTACCATGACAAATAAGTGCCCACAAGTAGATGGTCACTCTTTTAATATAGAATTGAGGTCCACAAGAACATCATAATAATGTTTGATATAGAATTGGGGTCCACAAGAACATCACAATAATGACATGCTTTCCCAGTTCATTAAGATAATTCTCATATCATACCCATAGCATAATATGAGGGCCGGTATACCATGTTTCTATTGAGTGACATGGCAAAGTAGTGTAATAGGTTTTTATGGTACAACCCGCTCAATCGGCCTTGAGGGAATCCAAGGCTCGAGGAGTCTTATGGAGGTCTCTATGACTAACTTGCTAGTCTAGAGGAACGGAATGTCTAATGGAGAGCTTGTATGTCACTGAGAATTGAGGGGTAATGCGATAAACCATCGTGAAACGTGGGACTATATTCACGGACTGGAATATAGTGCCGATATACATACTTATGTATATATATATAGATAATGAAATCCTCGGTTAATAGAAACAGTGTAAAATAGTACCACAGGAAAATAGCGACTTATCTAAAGTCATTAGTCATGGAATTAACGCCTTATACAAGGGCGTTTATTTACAAATTGACGGCTTGTTCAGCAGTCGTCCATTCTGTATTTCTATTTTACAGAATCTAGATAATATGTAATTTTAACAAAAACGCGCCCTGGACAGGGGCGTTACTTTTCAATTAGCGCCCTGTTCTGGGGCGTCAGTTCAATAAGAGACGACCTGCATCAGGTCGTTACTTCAACATTTTCCAAGATTTCAGGAACAAATTATATAGTGCGGACCAGAAAAATAGCAGGATTCCACTAGGATGATCATGCATTAGATTAGATTCATGGTTTCATAGATACAAAATTTTAAACATGGGTAATTATCAATTATATGAAATTGACGACTACTGGTCAGGGCGTCAAAATAAGAATTAGCGCCCTTGGAAGGGTCGCCTTATTCAAAATTCACCAAAAACATTTGAAAACATAGTAAAACTATATGCATGAGATCATGGATGAATTATTTCAGAATCTATACTAGTTTGGGCTACGCTCTTGAGAAAACCTACCTGATGAATGGTCTTGGTGCAGGTACGTGAAGATTTTTGAAGAGAAGAGACAACAGAGCCTCTGAAGAGATGTGAAACGGCAATAATAACCGGGTAATCAGCAGATACTGGATGATTGTGTGAGCCAGGAAGAAGATATTCACTGCTTGTAGAAAATCAACGGCTCCTTTCTTGGATGAAGAGACCGTTTTGATGAAGAACCCACGTTCTTCACTTTGACAATAGAGTTACTACTTACGGCAGACTTCCTGCAGCAAAGACGATGATGAAGAATATCAATATTCTTCATGATTATGACCGAAGGCAGGGGAGAGAACATTACCTGTTCTTTACGGTCGACAGCAGCAGCAAAACGAAAGTTAGATCGCCAAAGTAGCGATCTGGGTGAATTAGGAGGGTATTTATAGGTTTTTCAGGATCGTAATGGAGTTAGTGTTGTATTGGAAGTAATATTTCCCTAATAGAGTTCTTACCCTATTCAACCTTCCACGTAGTTATCCAGAAACTTGCTCTGGATAGTCTCCTGGTTCGAACGAAACTCGAACGGAATTAACGCCTTGCAATAGGGCGTTAGTTTAAATTGACGCCTTTGTAAAAGTCATTTCTTATGTAAAACGCGTCCATGTGGAGGGCGTCACGTTTACTTGCCCTTTTTATTATTTTGGCCGTCTAATAATTGACGACATCTTCTATGGTCGTCCTTTCTGGAATTCGCGTCTTGTATAAGGGCGTTTCTTCTTGAAGTAGCACCTTGAATCAAGGCGTTATTTATATTTTGGTTTATTATTTACTTCTTTAGGCTCTTATCATTTATTCATTAAATCTTTTAATCTTATTTTGATCAATTGGGGTTTTTATTTCCTTTTATTTTTACCAGGGTTGCTACACCCTCCCCCACTTAAAAGAATTTGGTCCCCAAATTCAATCGCATATGTTTATATGTATGTGGAGAGTGTAGAGTATATACCTTTTTAGAACAAGTTCGGGAATCATTTCCTCATATACTCCTCGGTCTCCCATGTGACTTCGTGTTCTGAACATTTACCCCATTGCACCTTTAGCATGGGGATAACTTTATTCCTTAATGTTCGTACCTCGCGATCGAGGATCTTCATAGGCCTTTGCTCATAAGTGAGATCCCTTTGAATCACCAGGTCTCCATGTTCAATGATATGTGACGGATCATGCACATATTTCTTCAACATTGATATATGGAATACATTATGAACTTCGGACAATTGAGGAGGTAAAGCGATGCGATAAGCAACCTCGCCAACCCTCTCTAGTATCTCAAAAGGTCCAATGAATCTTGGTGTAAGCTTGCCCTTAACATCAAATCTCCGTATGCCACGTCCAGGTGATATCTTGAGAAAGACGTGATCTCCGACTTGGAATTCGAGATCTCTTCTTCTTGTATCAGCATAAGCCTTTTATCTAGACTGAGCTACTTGCAATCTTTCTCTGATCAATTGTATCTTCTCGGTGGTATCCCTTACCATATCTGGACCTAATAGTTGTTTCTCTCCAACTTCGTCCCAGCATAAGGGTGATCGGAAACTCCTTCCGTATAAGGCTTCGAAAGGTGCCATTTGTATACTTGCCTGGTAGCTATTATTGTATGCAAATTCAACCAAAGGCAAGTGGTCATGCCAGTTTCCACCAAAATCAATGATGCAAGCCCTGAGCATATCTTCAACCACCTGATTAGTTCTCTCGGTCTGACCATCCGTTTGAGGATGAAAAGCTGTACTAAAGTTAAGTCTCAATCCCAACGAATGTTGTAGTCCTTTCCAAAAATGTGAAGTAAAACGGGGATCTCTATCAGACACAATCGAGACAGGAATATCATGTAATCTGACTATCTCTTTTATGTATAATGCAGCCAGAACATCAACTGACCATCAACTCTTGATTGGCAAGAAGTGCGCTGATTTGGTCAATCGATCAATGATAACCCATATTCCATCATATCCTCCTTTTGATTTAGTTAGACCCATGATAAAATCCATACCAATATCCTCCCACTTCCATTTGGGAATATCCAGAGGATGTAGTTTTTCGGCAGGCTTCTGGTGTTCAGTCTTAACTTGTTGGCAGGTGAGACAGCGAGACTCAAAGTCTGCTACTTCTCTTTTCATATTGGGCCACCAAAAGGTCCTTTTCAAATCTTGGTACATCTTAGTTGATCCTGGATGAATCGTGTACCTTGATTTGTGAGCTTCATCTAAGATTTTCTTCTTTAGCTCTGGGCAATTCGGTATACATGTTCTATTCCTGAACATCAATCTTCCATCCGAGGCTATTTTGAAATCAGTTTGTTCTTCTATTTTGTCTTTGATTTCCACTAGTACTGGGTCACTATCTTGAAGTCCTTGTATTTCGGATAGCAAGTCTGGCTGTATGCTCATATGGGATAATGTGACACATCTACTATCCTTGTCCATGCTTACATTAAGCTTAGAGAATTGTTCTAGCAACTTCCACTCATGAATCATACAATTGGCTAATAGTGCTCTCGACTTTCGACTGACTGAGGGCATCGGCTACAGGATTACCCCTTCCAGGATGATATTGTATAGTGAAGTCGAAGTCCTTAAGATATTCTAGCCAACGTCTTTGCCTCATATTCAATTCCTTCTGAGAGAAGAGATACTTAAGACTTTTATGGTCAGAGTATACAATAAACTGCACTCCGTATAGATAATGTCTCCATATTTTCAGTGCAAATACTACCGCAGCCAATTCTAAATCATGAACTGGGTAGTTCTCCTCGTGCTTCTTCAATTGGCGATAAGAGTAGGCTATAACTTTCCCTTGTTGCATTAAAACACATCCGAGGCCAATGCCAGATGCATCAGTGTATACTTCGAATCTCTTGCCTTCAATTGGTAAAGCTAAAACCGGGGCTGTAGTTAGGTGATCCTTGAGAGCTTGGAAGCTTCTTTCACATTCCTCACTCCATTCATAACGTATCTCTTTGCGAGTTAGCCTAGTGAGTGGTACGGCTATCTTGGAGAAATCCTTGATGAATCGTCGATAGTAGCCCGCAAGACCCAAGAAACTATGGACCTCGCTAGCATTGGTCGGTCTTTCCCAATTCCTTACAGCTTCAACCTTTGATGGATCTACGGATAAACCATCTTTTGATATAACATGCCCCAAGAAAGCTACTTCCTTTAACCAAAATTCACATTTGCTGAGCTTTGCATATAGCTGATTTGCCCTTAATATCTGTAATGCAATCCTTAAATGCTCCTCATGCTCTCCCTTGGTCTTGGAGTAAATCAATATGTCATCAATGAAAACCACCACGAATTGATCTAGATAAGGTCTGAATATACTATTCATCAACTGCATAAAGGCAGCAGGGGCATTTGTTAGTCCAAAAGGCATAACAACAAACTCATAATGGCCATACCTGCTTCTAATGCGGTCTTATGAATGTCATCATCCTTGATCCTTAGTTGGTGATAACCTGACCTGAAATCAATCTTTGAAAAATACTTGGATCCTGATATTTGATCAAATAACTCATCGATTCTCGGCAGTGGATACTTGTTCTTGATAGTGAGATGATTCAACTGTCGATAGTCGATGCATAACCTCATGGATCCATCTTTCTTCTTTACAAATAGCACAGGTGCTCCCCACGGGGAAGTGCTTGGTCTAATAAATCCCTTCTTGAGAAGTTCCATCAATTGCTCCTTCAACTCCTTGAGTTCAGCAGGGGACATCCTATATGGTGCCTTAGAAACTGGTCCAGCACCAGGGACCAAATCGATGGTGAAGGCCACTTCTCTTTGTGGGGGTAATCCAGGCAATTCTTCCAGAAACACATCCGGAAATTCTTGCACAACAGGGATGTCTTCTAGTTTAGTTTCCTTAGTCTCCTTAATGGTGACAAATGCAAGGAAAGATACACATCCTTTCCTTTTTAGCTTGCTAGCTCGGAGAGCCGAAATAAGAGGTGACTTGCTCTGACTCTTAGGGCTAGAATAGACTAGTTCTGGAAAGTCCTTGAAAGTAACTTTGCTCTTACGGCAATCCACAGTTGCCTGAAATCTAGATAACCAATCTGCTCTCAATATGACATCATATTCCTTTAGGTCTAGACATATGAGGTCGATAGGAAGATTTCTTCCTTTTACTAAGACTTCACAATTTTGATAATGGTGAGTAATATCGGTTTCGTTTCCGAGAGGAGTAGATAAAAATATTTTCATCCATTCCGGCTCCATAGGCAGTGGGTCAGCAAACTTCTTGGAAATAAAAGAATGTGATGCACCCGTATCAAATAAGGCATGTGTCGACTTGGAATAAACTTTTAGTGTACCTTCTACTAGTCCGCCTTCGTCTTCTTCGGTCTCCTTAATCGCGTGGAGATGAGCATTCTTTGTTACCGGGCGCTTTCCGTCACTGGCTTGATCATTGAGTAGGGGACAGTCGGGAATCCGATGATCACGGCTCCCACAACGGAGACACGCTCCAAGTTTTCCTCCAACATTCTTCGGCCTTGTGCCCGGCCTTATCACAGTGCTTACATACCACCTTAGCAGGTGTAGTGGTGATGGAGAAAGGTTTGGTCTTCTTGAACTTTTGCTCCTGGGAGGGAATGCCTCCATTACTTGACCTCTTCTTGAAATTAGGTTTGAAGGTGCCGAAGCTAGTAACATTCTCCTTCTTGTCTTTCCCACGGATCCTATCAGATAGTTCCGTGGCATCTTCTAGTAATTAGGCTCGTCGAACCATCTCCGAATAGACTTGTATGTCCATCGGTGCCAGTTGTGTGATATATTGGGGCCTGAGCCCATTAAGGAATCTTCGAGCTTTCATCTTCTCAGTACTAACTAAGTGTTTAGCGTACCGAGACAGCCTAGAGAACTGCGCTTCATATTCAGCTACCGACAAAGATCGTTGCTTAAGTGCGGCGAATTCAGCGGCTTTCTTCTCTTGAACTCGATCTGAGAAATATCTATTGTTGAAATGTTCAACAAACTCCTCCCAAGTAACTTGTCCTTGATCTAATGTGGCTTCTACCGACTCCCACCAGCATCGGGCATCTCTTTCTAATTGAAATGTGGCTAACAGGACCTTCTCTTGGTCCGAGCATTGCATGACTCTAAAAACACGTTCTGTCTCTCGGATCCAGTGTTCGGCATCATCTGGATCAGTGGATCCCATGAACTTAGGAGGGTTCATGTTCTTGAAGCTTTGGTGGAGATTTCCTGCTCCACGATGTGCACCTCCTTGTGCCACTTGTTGAAGTGCCTGGGTCATGCCTTGGAGAGTGCGTTGCATGTTGCGCCATTGAGCACGTTCGGTAGCCATTATCCTACAATTATAATAGCGATTAGTATGCGATTGCGTTCAAAGGCTTTTAATTCTATGCCGACTCTAACCCTTGGTTCTACCCAATCTCACTGGTTAGAGGTTCAGACTTACCCTTGGACTTGGGTTTCCTAGGAATTGAATACCCTAGGCTCTGATACCACAAAAACTGTCACGCCCCGAGTGCGGAAGATACCCGTAGATGCGTGACGAGTTTATATCATTCATGTCAAACAGAGTGGTAGTGTATTCGACATAAAGACAGAGTGCGCAAATATAAAGATAACCCAATCCATTTATTCCTTTAATAAGAATATATCTATTACAAACCCTTGCAAATACTAGACTTAATAAAAGAAAGGTACATTTCTGACTCAGCAAAAATATAGAGAAGATAGGACTGACGGATGCTTGAATAGCTCTAACTCTTTCACTCTTGACCTCCCCGTCAGTTTGGGTCTCGTCATCGGACTTACCTGAAAAGTATGGAAACACTGAGTGAGCGAACGCTCAGTAGGAAATTATATCTCAAGAACTAGCAAGGGGTTTAAGTAATTACATCTTTCCATGAATTCACTATAGCTATGCATGCTCACATAAAATGACAAGATAGAGAGTATAATAAGAGATAATGAAGTGAACTATTCATGAACTTTCAAGAACTTGTATCAAATATATGTCAAGATATTTATCATGTCATGTGGAAATTGGCTATCTCACGCAAGTACTTTGCCCGTGTCGGGCCACGCTAGTAAAGTCACGCAAGTCGAGTCACGCACGCAAGTGAGAGAGAGATTGTGGAATGCCAATTAGATCAAGAGAAAATAGTACTTCGGTGCAATGCTAGACACTGTGATCATTACAACTCCCATGGGCACTAGTACTTTTGGGTGCTCCTCCCAAGACCAGATCGGGCCCTTATATGCACAGCATTCAAGATAGATCTAAACATCCACTTTATTGTATAGCCAATATGGAATTTCAAGGAAAAAGCTTGTGGAAATTTAAGATAGAGTAGAGTTCAAAATCGAACTCGATATAATCACGAATATCGATAAAACTGGGTGGAATTGGTTCCCTAACTTGAATACCATGACAAATAAGTGCCCACAAGTAGATGGTCACTCTTTTAATATAGAATTGAGGTCCACAAGAACATCATAATAATGTTTGATATAGAATTGGGGTCCACAAGAACATCACAATAATGGCATGCTTTCCCCGTTCATTAAGATAATTCTCATATCATACCTATAGCATAATATGAGGGCCGGTATACCATGTTTCTATAGAGTGACATGGCAAAGTAGTGTAATAGGTTTTTATGGTACAACCCGCTCAATCGGCCTTGAGGGAATCCAAGGCTCGAGGAGTCTTATGGAGGTCTCTATGACTAACTTGCTAGTCTAGAGGAACGGAATGTCTAATGGAGAGCTTGTATGTCACTGAGAATTGAGGGGTAATGCGATAAACCATCGTGAAACGTGGGACTATATTCACGGACTGGAATATAGTGCCGATATACATACTCATGTATATATATATATATAGACAATGAAATCCTCGGTTAATAGAAACAGTGTAAAATAGTACCACAGGAAAATAGCGACTTATCTAAAGTCATTAGTCATGGAATTAACGCCTTATATAGGGGCGTTTATTTACAAATTGACGGCTTGTTCAGCAGTCGTCCATTCTGTATTTCTATTTTGTAGAATCTAGATAATATGGAATTTTAACAAAAACGTGCCCTGGACAGGGGCGTTACTTTTCAATTAGCGCCCTGTTCTGGGGCGTCAGTTCAATAAGAGACGACTTGCATCAGGTCGTTACTTCAACATTTTCCAAGATTTCAGGAACAAATTATATAGTGCGGACCAGAAAAATAGCAGGATTCCGCTAGGATGATCATGCATTAGATTAGATTCATGGTTTCATAGATACAGAATTTTAAACATGGGTAATTATCAATTATATGAAATTGACGACTACTGGTCAGGGCGTCAAAATAAGAACTAGCGCCCTTGGAAGGGTCCCCTTATTCAAAATTCACCAAAAACATTTGAAAACGTAGTAAAACTATATGCATGAGATCATGGATGAATTATTTCAGAATCTATACTAGTTTGGGCTACGCTCTTGAGAAAACCTACCTGATGAATGGTCTTGGTGCAGGTACGTGAAGATTTGTGAAGAGAAGAGACAACAGAGCCTCTGAAGAGATGTGAAACGGCAATAATAACCGCGTAATCAGAAGATACTGGATGATTGTGTGAGCCAGGAAGAAGATATTCACTGCTTGTAGAAAATCAACGGCTCCTTTCTTGGATGAAGAGACAATTTTGATGAAGAACCCACGTTCTTCACTTTGACAATAGAGTTACTACTTACGGCAGACTTCTTGTAGCAAAGACGATGATGAAGAATATCAATATTCTTCATGATTATGACCGAAAGTAGGGGAGAGAACATTACCTATTCTTTACGGTCGACAGCAGCAGCAAAATGAAAGTTAGATCGCCAAAGTAGCGATCTGGGTGAATTAGGAGGGTATTTATAGGGTTTTCAGGATCGTAATGGAGTTAGTGTTGTATTGGAAGTAATATTTCCCTAATAGAGTTCTTACCCTATTCAACCTTCCACGTAGTTATCCAGAAACTTGCTCTGGATAGTCTCCTGGTTCGAACGAAACTCGAACGGAATTAACGCCTTGCAATAGGGCGTTAGTTTAAATTGACGCCTTTGTAAAAGTCATTTCTTATGTAAAACGCATCCATGTGGAGGGCGTCACGTTTACTTGCCCTTTTTATTATTTTGGCCGTCTAATAATTGACGACATCTTCTATGGTCGTCCTTTCTGGAATTCGCGTCTTGTATAAGTGCGTTTCTTCTTGAAGTAGCGCCTTGAATCAAGGCGTTATTTACATTTTGGTTTATTATTTACTTCTTTAGGCTCTTATCATTTATTCATTAAATTATTTAATCTTATTTTGATCAATTGGGGTTTTTATTTCCTTTTATTTTTACCAGGGTTGCTACAGCCCCCCTCTTGGAAGTCAACATGGGTGGCTTGGTCCACCTTGGACCATGGACCACCCCTATGGGCCCTAGAGAGTCTAGGTGGCCCAATGGGAGAGAAGGTGGCGGTCCCGCCGGGCCAACATGGCCTTTTTGCAAAGAAACCTACTAATTCCTAAGGACTAACACATTGGCTTATAATTGCCATACAATTGACTCAAGGATATAAATGTAAATAAAAAAAGTTAGTGATCTTGCTTTTATGTCCCATCAATTCTCCCCGGGTGGGAAGAACTTGACCCCGTCGAGTAAGGGGTGCTACTGTACAAGTATCGGCCCGGGTGGTCCCCGTGTCGCCGGATGTGGGCCGTGCTCTCCACCGTACCTGGTAGCATGGGTACGCTCCACTCCTCGTAGTCGTCACCTGCTCGTCCCGTATATGTTCTATATGCTCACGCTGCTGTGGGAATGAGGCTAGCGGTGGACACTCCGGGATGGGGTCACTCTGAAAGGAAGGAGACGGCTCAATGACTAACTAGGAATCACCATTGGGTCCCTGTAGGTGACTAGATCCAAGTCCTTGAAGGTAGAGTTGTTCCCATATTCTTCCGGCAAGTCTACAACGTTCGCATGAGATCTGACTTGCCTCACACTCGAAAGGGACTGACACCTGTGAGCTTGCATTAGACCGACTCGACTCGATGTATGCAGACTCCAAACAGACTGTACGAAACAAAGACTCACACATGACCCTAAACAATCCTAATGTTAGACCGACCGATACATATGCAATGGTGGTCTAGGACATCCGAATGTTGATTTAAGGTGGATAGGACCTCGGTCAACTTGGGAGGACTCTAGACATCCTAAAGTGAACCAATCATGCACGGGCTTCCTTTTGGATTTGGGATGTTTGGGTGGGCCAGGAGAGCCGAATTCACCTTCTTCATTACCCCAATTAACGGGCTCCTTGCGGAGTGTAAGTGGACTGGCCTGTGGGGTAGTGGTGTGATAGTGAACTTCCTGGAAGAAGTGGAGTAGATAAGGTGGGTCAAAAGGCTCACTAGGGAAGGGGTCGAAGAGATCAAAGAACGTATGACCCCTCGATATGGGTTCCCTCATGACACGGTCCCAAGTTTGAAATTCTTGAAGGTGTAAATGATCACCTTCATTCATTGTGGTAGGTAGGATGGCGGTCATATGTAGAAGATATGGTTCCTCCCTTGGGATAAGTGGAATGAAGTTAGGCTCGGCCGGCATGGGGAGGAATAAAAGAACCTCCGTGGTGACATGACCCACGGTGCACACGGAGGTAATGGACCCCAAAGCGGGATGGGTGAACCTACGACTTGTGGGTTGGTCGAAGCCTGGGGCCAACATGTGCCTCAACTTCACTTCCCAGTCTAATCCCTTAATAAGGTCTTCCAATGTATCAACATGGTAAAAAGACCGGAAAGTGGTGTGGAATGAGTTAATGGGCACTATTTGTAGTGCGGGGTCCATGGATGAGTAGCAAGGTACTTTAGGGACCAAGCCTTTCTTAAGCCAGCTAAGTAGTGGCTCGTCAATGATTAGCTTCCCCGTTAGAAGTACGGGTGGCTCTGGCTGAGGTGGCTCCAAATAAAGATCGGAAGGTGAGGCTTGTGGTAAAACTTCTCCCTCGGATGGGGAGAGGACTTGGGGACTCCGTAGATGGCGTAGGGTTGAGACTACCTGCTTCGACCTCCTTAGGCTCGGGCAGGAGTCTATCAATTTGAGTGCACATCCGATCCACCCGATCTGAAATGATTTTGAAGAGTTTGGCAATGGTGGGGTTTGGAGTAGGGGCATCGTGATGAATTCGCTCAAGGTCTCTCGGCCTAGTCCTGGACTTAGGCTCGTCTACATGCAGGTCCCTTCATCTCTGACTATGACCTTCTGGGTGGGAGGTGACAAGGTGGGGCTGGTTGGAGGCAACTAGGTGGGGCAGGTAGATCTTTCTAAGCTCGGCTTTCATTTGGCACCATGACTCGATGGGCCATTGCCTCCTAATCTTCCTCAAACATTCAATGTTTCTCCACTTTTCAGTGGCTTTGTAAAAAAGTCACTTTTGAGAAAAAAATGACTTGCATGGCATCGGACATAGTGTAACACTCAAAGTATTCATCCATAGCGGCTTCCCACTTTACGTAGTCACTCGGGACTGTGGAGCCATAAAAGTCTGAGGCTTCGGGCCTACGGAGGTGGAGGGGTTGAATTCCTCATCCTTGGGTGTCGCGCCACCATTCATATGATGTGGGCAATTGGGAATCCATGGGACACGGTGGAACTTATGGGATGGACATGTAGACATAAAGTGACAAGACAAACTTACTCTCTAATGGGCTAGACATGACCCTAAAACAACAATGCAAAGTTGGAATGCAGACTCGACTACAAACCTAGACTCAACCTATATCCAGTAAGTGGCAGAGGTTTGATCCGAAGATCGCACTCACGCAAGTGTGCTACCTTCCCAAAAGGCGTAACCTATCTTTTCGGAGACACCTTTTAATATACCGGGTATCAGAATGCAATGTGACACCTCGGACCGACTACCCTAGAATCTAACTGGCTCTGATACCAATTTGATGTGGGACGGGACGCGACTCGATACCAATTGAATGTGATCCTGAGACTCTAGGCAAACTCGCGACTCGTCCCTAGCAAGGGAAACGTGCGGATGTGCGCGGTTGAGAAACCGGCAATGAGTCAAAGTGGTCTACTCTCTTTCGTGCTCAGATCGAGACACGGGACGAGTCACACTCTCTTACTCACAGCGGTGATTGAAATAATATGAATGAGCTAGTTATCCTAACACTCAAGCAGTGGCATAAAAATAACACATACGAACTAAGCAAATGAGACAAAAAGGGAGTTGAATGTACCTCCATGCTCCGGGTGCGGGGAAGACGACCCCGGCCAAGACTCGTACTCTCGGTACAGTAATTAAACAATTGTTACAACAGTTAATTTTATACCCACTCCACGCAGGGAGGTAAAGGGATACACGTAGGACCCGGGAGTAACGAACTCGGGTTGACGGGTAGCAAGCCGGAAGGACTTTTGGGCTAGAGACGGGCTGCTGGTCTAGTTCAGTTCTGTTGGGCCCACGGGACAACAGGCGGGTCCGGCTGCTGGGACGATGGCGTCCGGGGGTCTCCTTGCTGCGGCGGCTGGCTGGTACGTTGCTGGGGGGGTTGCTGGTCGATCCCCGAGAGCGGTGGTCGCTGGTTTGGAGCCGAGGATTTATGGGAGAATTAACCTTGGACTGCTCTTCCAGCCCTGTTCACGGAACAGGTTTGTGCGCATCCACGAAAATGATCGCCATGCTCAGATCCGGTGTCAGATCGAGGCGAGATCAGCGTCGTTGGTAAGTAGACTCACATATCTATAACATACATGATTTTTACATCCATCCAACGGTCTGATTTAAAATAAAAACTATGTGCTCCATAAACTTTTCTGGCTCGGAATCCAGATCACACAAGATAGAATGAGATCTGCCTGAAAATGAATTTTGACCAAAATGAAAATGGTGGATCTAGACTCTGGGAATTTTATGGGTGGAAGGGAGGGATGTGAGGATGACCCACAAATATTTTGGTATTATACTGACGTGGTTTAGGGGGTGGAAAAAATAAAAGAACATGGTACTATCCGGTGAAAATTTGATTGGCAGATTGTTGACGTGGTTTAGATCTGCAAACTGGCAGATTGCTAGGGGTGGAAAGATTTGACTGGGAAGGGGGGCAAACGGGCTTTGATTGGGGTGAAAATTTAAATGGAGAAAGGGGACGATGGGGGGAACAACCCTCAACATTTGAGGTCAATCAGACGGTTGGATTGGGAGAACCAACCTGATCTTTAAGCTTCTGTCCTGGATCTCGAAATCCTGGACAGCAAGTTGAAGATTCGATTGTGGCGGCTCGACGGTGGCCCGAACGGAGGCGGCGGCGGCGGCGGCGGTGGCTGAGCTTCACACCTAGGGGAGGAGATACACCTTGGAATCCACCAAGTTTTAGGGCATCCACCCTAAGAATTCACAGCAATCCAGCTGCAAGGGGAGGAGGAGAGATAGGGGTGCCCAAAGGCTCTTGTGCAAAATTACAATTTTCTTCTCATTAATTCTTCAAAATATGGAAATACATGGGTTTTATAACTCTAACCAAAAGACCTAATTACCCTCAGATCTAGGGTTAGGGAGGGGCAAATAAGGGATAGGAGAATTTTCTCCCATGTGGTCAAATTAATACAAACATATAAAACTAAAAAAGTGGAAAATGGGGGATATAATAATCCCACATGGGACAAGAGTGGGGGGCGCCCCCCTCTTGGAAGTCAACAAGGGTGGCTTGGTCCACCTTGGACCATGGACCACCCCTATGGGCCCTAGATAGTCTAGGTGGCCCAATAGGGGAGAAGGTGGGGGTCCCGCTGGGCCAACATGACCTTTTTGCAAAGAAACTCACTAATTCCTAAGGACTAACACATTGGCTTATAATTCCCATACAATTGATTCAAGGATATAAATGTAAATAAAAAAAATTAGTGATCTTGCTTTTATGTCCCGTCAACTGCGGTGGGAGAGAGGGAGAGATGGGAGGTGTGGGGATGTGCATGTGCGATGGTGAGAGTTGGAGGAAGAGAGAGGAATAGTGGGATAGGTGACAGCAGTGGGTGTTCGGCGCGGTGGGTGCAGAGGTGAGTAGAGGAAAGAGAGAGGGAGCGATCGCGGAGGGTACTGGATGCCGGCAGAGGCTTCGCAGTTGTGGCGGCGTGGTCACAATGGGAGAGAGGAGGTGCTGCCACGTTCAGAGGTTAGCATGGAGAGGAGAGAGTGCGGTGGGGAGAGCAGGAAGGAGAGACATGTGCGGCTTGGTGTGTGGGAGAGAAAGGGAGAGAGATGAGGGAGGTGATGGGTGAGACACGTTAGAGAGAGAGGGAGGTGCGGCTATGTGTGCATGCGGTGTGCAGTGAGAGAGAAGGGGAGGAGGGCAGTGGTGGACGCCGGACGGGGGTGTGGAAGGGTGCGTAAAGTGTGTGTGGGTGAGATATGAAGGGAGAGGGGGTGCAGGGTGCTTGGCCCTGGTATGAAGTCCAAGACAGGTTAGAGAGAGAAAGTGAGAGGGAGAGACTGACGGAGGGTCTTGCAGGTAACGCTGGTGAGGATGGTTAGCCGGGAGAGGAGAGATGGAGCAGATGCGGTGTGGGAGGTTATAGAGAGAAGCAGAGAGAAGGAGACGGCGATGACAATGGCGATCACGGGTGTGGGTGTGTGTGTGTGTGTGAAGGGGACCTGCCGCGGTGTGTGTGTGTGTGTTAGAGAAAGAGGGCGACTACAGTGAGGGGAAAGAGCTGGCTGCCGATGGTGGGTGTGCTACCGGGGTTGTGAGTGGGTGAGGGGGAAGAGAGAAGTGGATAGAAAAAGAAGAGAGAGGGGGTGGTGTTAGAGAGAGTGAGATGAATTGAAAAAGAAAAGGAGAGAGGGGAAACGTGAGAGGGAGAAAATGTGAAGAGAAGGAAGGAGAGAGAAGATGGGAGAGAGATGGGGAGAGGAGAAAGAAAGCTTAGGTAGGTGTGTTCCAAAAAAATCCCCCTAAAAGAGCCCTTAAGCTCCCCTTTTATAGGGCTAAGATTACCCCAAATCCATGTTATTTTCTCCTTATCCACACTTATTGCAAACCTTTCGGTGCAACCACTTTTGCATGCCATTTAATCACATATTGAATCCCACCCATGCACACCCATGTGAGCTTTAAAGAAACCATATGTGAGTGTAGGGAGATAAGAAGAGTGAAGAGAGGGAAGAGGGAGTGGTATACAGAGGGGGTGGAGGTCACATGGTGATGGTGGGGTGTGTGTGTGTGGAGTGAATGGGAGAGAGGGATGTGGGGTAGTGCGTCTCCCTCTTTCTCTCTTTAAAATTCACACTTAACTTTACACACCTACATATGAATTTATGTGTGTGCATGGAGGGGGTCATGGGAAGGTGAGAGTGTGCATGGGCCCTTGGCTATGTGAGGTGGAGTGTTAAAGAGAGAACGAGGGAAAGGTAGAGAGAGGTGAGAAAATGGAGGGGGCCACGCATGGGGTAGATGGTTGTGTGAATTGTGTGGTAGTGAGAAGGACGACGAACGAGGGCTCCGCGGCGAAGGGGTGTGCATTGGCAATGACAGACGTGGTGAGGCTCATGCCGGCTTCTTCTTGCTCTTCAGCCGTTCGTCACACAAACATGGCTGCCGACACTCCTGTACATGCCACCGTCTCCCTCTGCAACTCAGTCAGTTGTTGTCGTGGGGCTCGTTCGTGAGCAGGCGAAGACCATCCCACCGTCTTGGGCACTGTTCATAAAAGAGAGACTTTGATCAAAGTTTGTTTAAATGTAAGAAAATTATAATTAAGTCTCTCCAGCATATGAATATTAACCATGCAATTTCTATATATCTCAAGCCCCATTAATTATCAAAAGATCTCAATTTTATGTAGGACTAAGATTAATATGAAAAACTTGCATAATTAATTATATTTAAGCCCATAAATAATGCGTGTGACATGAATAAATGTACAGAAATACGCACTTATCACACCCTCTAACTTACTCGTTGCTAGTCCCTTAGCACTGAAAATAGGTTACAAATTACGGACCAATAAGAGTTTAAATATTTCATGTCCCACGTTAAGATCATCCTTCATAGAATCAACTAGAGATCAGAAATCCGGAAGTATTAATGCACCCTAGTCTTAGATTGGAAATTTAGGTACAAGACTAAGAATGTAAATCAAAGTTCAATAGCACTTGTGCATGAGTAGTACTAAATCCACAGCATAGACAATTGCACCCCTCATTAGCCTTTTTAGATAAGTGTCCTTCAACTCTGCACTTCCTGGATCCGAGCATTGAGTACAATAGCTTTTTGTCTGCCTTCGGCCTTCACTTTTTTTCTTTTCTTTTTTTAAATACACACATGATGGTGCATAACCCTTCACTGTTTGATGCGAACCTCAACTCTTGCCTTAAGAGAAGCAGGCCCGGTTACTAGGATCAATGGCATTTTTCATGGTATTTTTTTTCAATGTGTTTTTGCACTTATTTGATGGATAACTTTGGCAAATAGATTTATTAAAAAGATCACATCTCCAAGAAATGCAGAGTATCAAACACCACTCCAAAATAACAGAAAGCTTGTCCTGCTTGTTTCATTAGTGTGCAATGTGATTTTTCTTTTTCTAAAGTGCAAATGAACTTTTAAAGAGATTCTTAAATCATTTTTCCATGGCTAGGTCGAATAAAATTTTCCATCATTCTTCTCCCTGGTCTTTTCTATTTTAGAATTACTTTTAGTGAGAGTTTGAATCAAGAATACTCAGTTGCGGTTTTGGATGAGTAGCACTCTTTTTTTTTCAAAAATAGGTTGTAAGTAATTTTGAACATAAATTCTCTTCCCCCCAACTTAATTGACATTGTCCTTAATGATATGAACAATATATAATAATAAAATTTTATAAAGGAAAGGTACAACCTGGGACGTTTAAAAGTGATTCTCGACGGGCTTCTTTCATGAATAAATGGCGGCACTTGACATCATCTCTCCCCTCAACTTGTCATTTATTCAAACCTACATCAACAAAATTACAATAAAACTCTTAAAAGCTTGGGTTGTCTCCCAAGAAGCCATTTATTATTACACGAAAATTAAAACTTTGGGTTGCCTCCCAAGAAGCGGTGAGTTTACCATCTTCAG
Organism: Amorphophallus konjac; assembly: GCA_022559845.1. Lineage (NCBI taxonomy): Eukaryota > Viridiplantae > Streptophyta > Magnoliopsida > Alismatales > Araceae > Amorphophallus > Amorphophallus konjac. The sequence goes on along the minus strand of CM040125.1, from coordinate 101,248,439 downwards.
CAAGACGCATGTAAGCTCAAGACTATTTATTCTGGATCACACAAGCTAATGGATTATTTTGGCAACAACTGTTCATTTTCCAAGTAAGGTTTTAGTCTTCGACCGTTAACATTGAAAATGTGACCATTTTGAGGATTTAAAATTTTGACGGCACCATGGTCAAAAGCTTTGATAACAATGAATGGACCGTCCCACCTGGACTTCAATTTCGCAGGAAACAAACGTAGCCTAGAATTAAAAAGCCAGACTTTTTGATCAGGTTGAAAAGATTTTCTTATAATGTGCTTATCATGAAAGGCTTTGGTCTTGGCTTTGTAGATCTTGGAATTTTTATAGGCTTCATTACGCAACTCCTCCAGCTCATTGAGTTGAAGAGCTCTATGGGAACCAGCTTGGCCCAAGTCCAGATTCACTTATTTGATGGCCCAATACGCCCTATGTTCTAGCTCAACTGGTAGGTGACAGGCTTTTCCAAAAATCAGCCTATAGGGAGACATACCAATGGAGGTTTTGTATGCAGTCCGATAGGCCCACAGAGCATCATCCAATCTCTCTGACCAATCTTTCCTATATGGCCTAACGGACTTTTGCAAGATGTTCTTGATTTCCCTATTAGAGACTTCTACTTGGCCATTTGTCTGTGGATGATAGGGGGTAGCAATTTTATGAGTGATCCCATATTTCTTGAGCAAAGCTCAGAATTGGGAGTGAATGAAATGCGAGCCCCCATCACTGATGATAGCCATGGGACACCCAAATCTAGAGAAGATGTTCTTACGAATAAATTTCATCACAACTTTATGATCATTGGTCCTGGGTGGCTATTGCTTCTATCCATTTAGACACATAATCTACTGCCACAAGAATGTATTCATTTCAAATGATGGCGAAATGGTCCCATGAAATCAATCCCCCAAACATCAAAAATTTCAACAACCAAGATGGGACTGAGTGGCATCATGTCTCTCCTAGAATTGTTACCCACAGCTTGACACCTTAGACAAGTCTTGCTAAATTCATAGGCATCCTTAAAAAGAGTAGGCCAGAAGAACCCACTTTGCAAGACCTTAGCAGCAGTTTTCTTTCCTGAAAAATGTCCCCCACAAGCTAGAGTGTGACAAAAATTCAGAATACTTTGATGCTCTTCCTCGGGGACACATCTCCTGATGATATGATCTGGACCCATGTGAAACAGTTCTGGGTCCTCCCAGAAATAGTGCTTGGCTTTAGAGAAAAAGTGCTCCCTCTCGTGCTTAGACCATCCCTCAGGGATTTTGCCCACCGCAAGATAATTGACAATGTGAGCATACCATGGTGGTAAGGTGTGAGAGATAGCCAAAAGATGCTCATCGGGGAAGGAGTCTTGCATTGGTGCACTTTCTGGTATAACTATCTGGAAAGATGATCTGCAACAACATTTTCTGACCCCTTCTTATCTCGAATTTCCAAATCAAATTCTTGAAGTAGTAGAATCCATCTAATGAGTCGGGGTTTGGCTTCCTTCTTAGACAACAAATACTTTAAGGCCGAGTGATCAGAGTAAATGATGACTTTTGCCCCTAAAAGGTAAGATCTGAATTTTTCCAAGGGCAAAAACTATGGCCAGCAACTCTTTCTCCGTAGTGGTGTAGTTCATTTGAGCATCAGCAAGTGTGCGACTTGCATAATAGATCACTACGGGACGCTTATCGAACCTTTGTCCCAAAACAGCTCCACTATAAAATCTGAGGCATCGCACATGATTTCAAAAGGCAGCGACCAATCTGGAGTTTGTAGAATTGGAGCTTTAGTGAGGGCCACCTTTAAGGAATTAAAAGCCTCCAGACATGACTCATCAAAGTGGAATGGGGCATCTTTTGATAGGAGACGAGTTAAAGGTCGGACAATTGTGGAGAAGTTCTGAATGAACCGGCGATAGAAACCGGCATGGCCTAAGAAAGAGCGCACTTGCCTTACGGAGGTAGGGGGAGAAAGATTAGAGATTAGATCAATTTTTGCCTTGTCTACCTCTATACCCCGTTCAGACACAATGTGGCCTAAGACTATGCCCTCTCTGACCATAAAATGGCTCTTCTCCTAGCTTAGCATAAGATTTGTTTCAATGCACCTTTCCAATACCTTCCTCAAATTTGCAAGGCAATTTTCAAAAGAATCCCCAAATATTGAAAAATTGTCCATGAAAATTTCGAGGACTTCTCCCACCATGTTCGAAAAAGTTGCCATCATGCATCTTTGGAAAGTAGCATGTGCATTATAGAGGCCAAATGGCATTCTCCTAAAAGTAAACGTGCCATAGGGGCACGTGAATGTGGTCTTTTCTTGATCTTCCGGGTAAATTGCCACCTGATTATACCCGGAGTACCCATCTAGGAAATTGAAGAATTTTTGTCCAGCCAATTTCTCAAGAATTTGATCCACAAATGGGAGTGGAAAGTGGTCCTTCTTAGTCATGGCATTGAGCTTTTGATAGTCAATGCACACTCTCCACCCTGTAATAAGTCTAGTGGGTACCTCCTCTCCTTCATCATTCTTAACCACAGTAAGTCCAGATTTCTTGGTACCACTTGGGTTGGGCTCACCCACTGGCTATCTGAATGGGATAAATGATTCCTGCATCTAACCACTTAACCACTTCCTTCTTTACCACCTACTTCATGTATGGATTTAACCTCCTTTGCATCTCTCGACTTGGCTTAGCATTTTCCTCCAAATAAATGTGGTGCATGCAAGTCGAAGACTAATTCCCTTAAGATAGGCCACCGTCGAACCTATGGCACCCCTATGAGTCTTAAGCACATCTAGCAATTGAGTTTCTTGAGTAGGGTGAGATCAGAGGCAATGATGACTGGCAAGGTTTGATCAGGGCCTAAAAAGGTGTATTTGAGGGAATCTGAGAGAGATTTAAGCTCAAGCTGAGGAGGATTTTCAAGCGAAGGAAGAGTAGGTTAGTTTGCAAAGCAGGCAGTGGTTCGACCCTAGACCATGTCATTGGAAGAGTCGGAGAATCATGTAAAGCATTTGCTTCTCTAAAGGGTCAAAACTTGGACCATCTTCTACTAATTCCTCAATAATGTCAATAGAGTGACATTCTACATCCTAGCCCGGGTATTGAGAGGCTTTAAACACATTTAACGAGACTTTTTGACCTCCAAAGGAGATGTCCATCATCCCCGTAGCACAATTGATATTGGCCTTAGCCGTGGCCAAGAAAGGACGTCCCAAATGATAGGAGTGTGACTAAGTTCTTGGGACACAGCCATGTCAAGAATCAAGAAATCCACGGGGAAGTAGCACTCATTAACCTTAACAATGACATCTTCTATGAGTCCCCGTGGGGTCTTGACAGACCTATCAGCAAGTTGAAGGATGATGGAGGTAGGTTTAAGCTCTCCTAAATCAAATTGTTCATAGACAAAGGTGGGTAAAAGATTAACACTGGCCCCTAAATCAAGGAGTGCTCGCTCAAATGTCACACCACCTATGTTACAAGAAATCAGTGGAGCTCTGGGTCCTTCAATTTCTTTGGGAGGTGGTTCATCACCACCGCGCTTACATCCTCAGACAACATAACTTTCTTAGGAGCCGTTCTTGGTTCCCTTCTTGGAGTGCAAAGTTCCTTTAAGAATTTGGCATAGGCCGAGACATGTTTGATGGCATCAAGGAGTGGAATGTTGATATGCACTTGTTTGAATAGTTCCATTAACTCCTCATTTTGGGCCGGTGGCTTCTTATTGACTTTGATTTTAGAGCATCTGGGAATGGTACTTAGGTTGGTAAGTGCTAGGCTCCTCTCCTATTTTCTTCTTTCCTTTAAGATCAGTCTCCAAAATAGGTTCTTCTCTGGTCTCCTTCTCATCTTGTTGAGCCGCCTGGGCCGAAGTTTCTCCTTCCTCCCTAATTTTGTAGGGATCTTCAAGGTCTTACCACTCCTAAGGGTTGAAATGGCTTTAGCATTTTCAAATTGGGGTCTTGTAGGAGGGGGAATCTGAGGAATCTGAGGAGGGTTGGGCTGAGGAAGAAGAGGAGCTCTTTGAGGAAAGCTAGGAGGTTGATTCCTGGGGTTGGCCACTGGTTGGCTAGGGAGCTGCCCTACCTCTCTCCTCATGCTAGTTGTCGCTAACTGCCCTATCTGGCTCTCCAACTTAGAAATGGATTGGTGTTGAGTAAGAATTAGTTGTTGGAGTTGATCAAATTTCTCATCAAAGTTGGGCTGGGGGGGAGATGGTTGATAAGGAACTGGAGCTTGATTGAATCTATAAGGAGGATACTGTGCCTGGGTTGGAGTACTATATTGGGCCTGTGACCCTCGAGCATAGGCATTCTCTTGAAAATTCTGTTGATTTTGGAATTGATTTTGGATGAATTGTTTTACGGCCTGAGAAGTGGAGGGATTTGTTGGTTGAGGTAGAACTGGTTGATTTTTCCAAGAAACATTGGGGTGATTTCTCCAGCTCGGGTTGTAAGTGTTAGAGTAAGGATCATAATTGGGTTTGGAGAACCCCTGAGCAGCCAGAACTTGTTCTTGGATGAAAGGTGGGAGTTGGGCTGTGGTCGGACAATCGGACACATGGTGGTCCAGGCTAGCACATAGAACACACACCTCGTGGGGTGTGGGATCCGCATATGGATTTGGTGTGGATTGGAAGATGGGCTCTTGCTTGTTAAGAGCCAGGCGTTGGTCTAACTTATGGGCCATCGACTCTACTTTCTCCATTTTCTGGGTCATGATATCCATCTTATACAATCTTTGGGTGATGAAATTCATGGCCAAGAGAAATTCATGTCCATCCTGGCCTCGGGCTCCCCACGATTCTTTATCTCATAAAGCCCAGCCCGTTTTGAGGGCCCAATTGATCTTTCATAGGATGACAAAGAGGCATGATTGATGGAATTTTCACTGAGCATTCAAATAATTTATAGGCTTCATCCTCACTTTTGCTCATGAAAGCCCCCACACATGATGCATCCACCATTTGCCGACATTGATCAGAACAATCCCTCATAAAAAGCTTGAACGATTTGCCACTGAGACAAACCATGATGGGGACATTTTCTAAGCAATTTCTTTAGTCTATCCCAAGATTCATGGATTTGCTCCCCTGGGTTTTGAGTGAACCCTGTGATAGCCCTTCTCATTGTATTGGTGTGACATATGGGGTAAAATTTCTTAAGAAATTCCTTCTGCATATCAGCCCACAGTTTCAATAGGTCTCCCCAAGGTTCCCAACCAATATTTAGCTTTGTCTTTTAAAGAGAATGGGAAAAGAGTCAGTTTGAGGGCATCATCAGAAAATTGTTGAATTTTGACGGTGGAGCAAATTTGTAGGAACTCATCCAGGTGCCTGTAAGGTCCTCATTTATGTTTCCATAGAATGAGGGTAACATTTGAATGGTACTGGATTTGATTTCATACTGAATGGCCTACTTCTGGGAGAGCTGAATGCCATATGAAGGTTGATATTGATTGGGAGTGAAATAATCCTTCATTTGCTTAGGTGGGTCTTGGTTGTCGGCCATGGATGTTGATGTTGATTTCATTGGTGTAAGACCCTTTCAATTTCAGGTATTGGTCCTAGCAACTTAGGATGTAGAGATCTTCTACCTTGCATACACTAGGATGAAAAGAAGAGAAGAAATAGATTTTTTTATTTTTTATTTTTTTATTTTTTTATTTTTGGCAAAGACAAATAAGTTAACACACAAATTAACCTAACGACCTAGGTGTGATCTAGACCTAAATGTTTGGTTTTACAAAGTGATATAAATACAACCTGAGTCTATTCTCAAGTCTGTCCACTGGCTAGGTAAGAGGTGGGGAAGTGGGAGGCTCCCCTTGCTTTCGCAAGGACCTAATTAAAAACCACTTGACCGCTTATGGCGTTTACCGTTGACCTCTAGCCTTCGACACCAGTTTACAAAAATGATTATAAACTTAAACTACACCTACTCTCAGTGTGATCCTAAGGCCCACGTCTGCTAATTTTTATTAGGTTTGGAAGATGCAAAAGATATATGGAATTGTTGTTTTGGGCCAAAGAAGGGTGATGAAATCCCTCCCTTATCTTGATTAGGGGGTGTTGCCCTTAGAGTATTTTGAAGTGAAATGCAACAATCAAAGTTCAAACAAGGTGTTCTATGCAATCATGAAAATTCATGAGTAGGCTATTTAAAAGATCTCACCTTGTCCCCCGTGTTGTACCCATGTGATTTTGATGATGTCAAACACTATGACTCATCTTATGTCATGATGATGATGTCTGATTTTGATGATGTCATATGTGTCGTCTGATTTTGATGATGTCATATGTGCTTTGATGTTTTGATGATTTTGTTGATCCAAACACTATGACTCATACATGCTTCACTGTGCATGTGCTACTATGGTTCTGGACAAGGTTGATGCACATGCATATATGTTGCATAGTTAGGACAGTGCTCATGAACACATTGTTTGCATCATAAGGACTGAGCATACGTGCGTATGTAATAGCATCAAGTCGATGTGGATAAAGATATCATGCTGCAATAGGTAAAAGCATATTCAGTGCATACATGGAAATAGATCATGCATTTGCATAGAGTCTATGCTCTCATAGTCATTTCGTCAAACAGGTTATGCACATTCATTACGTCAAGTAGGTTGCTCGGTGTTGTGAGCGACGTCACGCGGTTCGGGGAGCGAAGAAGACGCGGAGCGCGCGGGCTCCTCTTTTGTTTGCTGCAATACAGAAATAAGAGAAAAGAGAAGGGGCCACCACGGGAGATTGATCCGGCGGGGCGAGCGGGACAAATGTAATATAGCAAGATATGGGGGTTAAACGGCCATAGCGGGAAGTGACTCGCCGCGGCCTCGGGGGGACGGGAATGGTGCAGAAATTAAATAGCAAGAATTGAAATGGCCATTGGGGAAGTGACTCGCCGCGGCCTCGAGAATATGAGCAGAATATAATAGAATATAAAGAGAATATAAGAACGAAAATTTAAACGGCCATTGGGGAAGTGACTCGCCGCGGCCTCGAGAACAAGATGTGATCGCCAGGGGCCAAAAGACCCCAAAATAAAGAAAGTGATCGTGCCTACCTCAAGAGCGGGAGATGGCGGGTTGCTTCTTCCTCCCCCTTCGGCCGGCCGACGGAGAGGGCTTTCCTTGATTACCCTTGCAAAATAGTAGATAATAAACGAACGGAATTAGAAAATGGCAGTGTAGTAACAATTCCTTGCAATAAAAGTAACGAGATCGTGACCTGACACACACCTGATTGGTGTGGTTTTAAACCCCTCTCGGACTCGAGTAGGAGGAAAATGCGATGATGAATGCAAGAAGTATGCAAGAGACGGCGCCCTTATGTAGGGAGATAGAGGATGCAGTATGATGAATGTAAAGAACTATGGAGAAAAAGGGGAAGAAAAGGCTTATTGGAGGAGCCGAGGGTGAGATCCGGCGGAGCTCCGGCAGCGTAGGGATGACGTGGAAGCGCGGTGGATGAAGGTAGCCTTCCTCTCCCGAGCCTGGACACCCGAGAAGCCGGCAGAACCTCCACCTACAAAAGACCTCACGGGTTAGAAATGACTCCGTAGCCTCTGGGCTCCGACAGCCTATCGGATCTCTTAGAAGCTCCCCCAGAACTAAGGGGGTGGGACTTTATTTATAGGGCTCCGGAGGGTGGAGGCGTCCAGGACCCTGGACACCTCCATCAGGGCCGAACTAATATTTTATTCTATTTTTATTTATTTTTTCGGAATATTTTTGTGGAGGCGTCCAGGGCCCCGGACGCCTCCAACAGGTCCACCGAACCCCACCGACGACCGCACGCGGTTTGGCACAACGCGTGGTTTCATGAGCGGCGCCTCATGATTCAGAAATGGACGCGTCCAGCTGACTGGACGTCTCCATAATTTGGATTTTTTCACACACGACAAACCGTCGTTCGGTGGGCGGCGCCCGTGAGGGAGTTGATGGAGGCGTCCAGGGGCCTGGACGCCTCCAAGAAAATATTTTTTATTATTTTTGTTTTGTTTTTCTATGCCAAAGCTGGCATTTTATATTTTTTATTTGTTTTTATGGAGGCGTCCAGGGTCCTGGACGCCTCCATAAATTATTATTATTTTTAGTCTTTTTTATGCCAAAGCTGGCATTATATATATATATTTTTTATTTTTGTTTTCATGGAGGCGTCCAGGAGCCTGGACGCCTCCATAAATTATTATTATTTGTATGTATTTTTTTTGGCGTTTTGTATATATTAAAGTAATGGGGGCGTCCAGGGACCTGGACGCCTCCATGAAGACCCCCCGGGTCCCCTAAAAAAAGCTTCGACAGCCGCCCGCCAGACCATCTTCTTGGTTCTGGAACCTTCCGGTGCGTCCGATTGGTGTTGATGCCGTCCGAATGCCGCAACAAGACGGTTCCGGATGCCGAAAAAGGCAGAAGAATACCCAAGAAAAGGAAGCACTCAAGTGATTTAAAATGCGTAAGCCGTCGCGGGACGTCGTATAGTAATATGAGACTTTCTCAGGAGACGTCAGGAATGGCGTGTCTACAGCTGCCCCGCCTTGGCGTCTGCTTTGCAAGGGAGTGACACGTAATAGAATGGCATCGAAGTGGAGTGAAATGAAGTGGGAGCGGACTGATAAGTTGATGTCAAGGTGTGATGAGACACGCTTTTGATGTTATTGTCTGGAATCTTTCCTGAAGTTTCAATGAGGCGACCTTGAAGGAGGTCTTTCAAGTCTTGACGGTTGCTTGGACGAAGATCAAATAAGGGAGGGTGAGATGTGCACTCAGGCACGAAAATAAAGGAGACCAACTTCTCGGTGTGGAAGTACCTGGGTCATAAACCTTCAGGTTTCACCTTTGGGGAGCGGTTACCAGCCAATGTGGAAGTGCTGCGGCCAAGGTGGGTCAAACAAGGTAAAAAGTAAAGAAATATCTGAGAGTCTGTCCAAACAAGGGTCTCCTTTGGAAGAGCAACGTAGAGCCGTTTCAAGGAAACTCAGTGTTTCATTCGGAGTGGAATATCTCATATTTGTAAGAATTGAAGCACATCGGCTTTCGCAATCGAATCACTTGAATGATCTTCCGCAATAAATCAAAGTCCTATGTGAATGCATGCTGGGTTAAAATAAAAATTTAAAACAAACTAAAATAGAAAATAGCCAAGGATAATATTGTCAACTTGTTAACAACGGGTTAGGATACCGATCCGGTGAGCCGACACTGGGCTGGGGCCCATTTATCCACGCACCAATTCACCGAATGGCACCGTCGTCCCCATGCTACCACAAGTTAACGGCCTATCTGTACAACCCAAATTCTTCCGGGATCATCACTGTTTTTGTTGAAGGGGAACTCAAATCCCAGATTCGTTCGGGCCGCAAGGTCCTTGACATGTTCTAGTAGCGTAGGTATCATATACTATGATGCATGACATGGTGGGACCAACTATTGAAAGGTGGGATAGGAGATAGGACAAAGACGTCCGTTAGTAAAACCTGCACAGGCCAGCATGGATTAATAACATCAGAAAGTAACATAATCGTAAAAGAATCGCACCACAATGGAAAGGAGATCTAGTCAAAATCCTGACATTGACCGCTGATGTGACATGTTCCGTCCTGTAGCGCCGTACCCTTCTTATAAGAACTCCCCTTAGGCTAGTTCATTCAAATGCACCAAGGTGGGTTTTGGAAGCTCAGTAGAGGAAGGAGAGGAGAATCTAGAGATTTCAGGATGGAAGGAGAGTCTTCCCGCGTTATGAAGAGGAGCAGGCCTAGCAGCGAGATCAGGCGACTCTCCGACCTCGAGGGTCATCTGAGTGGGACGATCATGTCGCATATGGTAAGCTGATTCATTTCAAATTTCTTCCACGTGAACCTTCTTCTTACTTCCTTCCTTTCTTCTTCTTTCTTTTCTCTTCCAGCTATATCCACTCTTCCCAGGTCCGAGGAAGTTTTCCAAACTGCCATGGCTTTCAAAGCTAACTTCCAACATCTCCATCGGCATGAGGGCCATACTCTCGAAGTGGCATCTGCAGGGGCTCCTTATTCACGCCAAACACTACGAGAAGATTCGTATGGACTGGGCGGCTATGGGCGCACTAGTGGAGATCTGGCATCCCCAGACCCACACTTTTATCTTCCCGACCTTCGAGGTGACCATCCTCCTCGAGGAGGTGGAACTTCTGCTCGGATTGAAGAAATTCAAGAGTGACGGGAAGGTGAAGGCTATGCGGATGCTGACACGAGGGACTTCCGAAAGCATCCTTGGAAGCTTCATGCCGCCTGACGCAGCCCGAAAGGTTCGTACTCAAAAGGGAATTGATTTGCAAAAGCTCGCGGAATGGGTCATGGAGGCCTTGAGAGGGTTACCAGACGATGACTATTTGGAGGGAATCATGAAAGGGTTCACCATTTGTCTGGCGGGTGCTCTCTTGTTTCCTTATACCGACAACATGGTGGAGGAAGACCAACTGAGTGCTATCTGCGGGATCTGGCGTCAAAAGAGGGTGGGACCCGCTGTCCTTGCCTACCTATATAGTGGCCTTACTGCCTCGAGCATGGGTAAGCCTCCTTTTGGTTGCGCACTTGTCCTGAATTGATGGCTGGATTTGCATTTCAAGTTTGATCACCGTGAGGGAATGCCAACCGCTTCGAAGCTCTTCCAACAAAGCTCCCTTTATCATATAGCCGACGTGTTAGGCTTCGGTGGCACCGTGGCAAACCGTGTACCGTGGCTAAAGAGACGTGAAGACTGGCGGTCTCACTTCCGCACCGTGACACAAAGCTTCTTCACTTGCGCACCGGCATATTTGCTTTCGCTTGATCTGCTCATGAGGCCTTCTCTCGAAGTTGATCTTCAACTGATCGGCGCGACCGAGTTCGTCCTTTATAATGCGCATCGGTGCTGCCTCCAGATTGGCATTCCACGCCATTCGTTCCCACCACCGACTGGCATCGTTCCTTTGAAGAAGAGAGAGTTGGGCACTGAAGTGGATGCGAAGGAAGCGAAGGCCGTCAAAGCACCCTGGAAGACAAGTGTTGCGGGAAAGGCCTTAGCACATGTGGGGGAAGAATGCGAGCTGTGGAGGGCTTATGTAACTGAACTGGGGAAGTTAAGGCCTAAGGCGCCTAAGCCCCTGATGTAGCTCATTCTGCTTTTCTGATGGAATAAAATCTGGCATTTGGAAGTTTTGGACCCTTATCCCCTTATGATGTGGCACAGCCCAAAGACCACTAAATATGATGAGATGACCCTAGGACTTAGACCCGCAAGCATACAAGCGCTCAATGATTCTCACAATGACGATTTTTGCTCACTCGGCTCACACGTTCACCCGATGGGTCCGGAAGATGATGGTGAGGGTCCGAGGCGGGACCCAATTGTCCTAATGGACTTACAATGCTAAGGCTGACCCCCAATGGGCCTGGGAGACTCAGCTTTGTGGGTGGCTGGCCCGCAAGGCGGGGTGTTGGGTGGCACTCACTCACGGGCCGCGGTGGGCACGAAATCGCTTAAAATTAAGTCCGAGCGCTCTCTTACCGCCCGACGGGCATTCACGGCAATACTACATTTGCAGAAATGAAGCTACAAGGGTGTGATCAGAAGCTCACCTGATCGGTGTGAAGACACCGATCCCGTTCGGAGATGAGGGCGCGCCGGGAAGCGTGGGTAATTACCCGAACGCTGCGGCGATTGTCGCTTGACCTGAAACTTAAAGAGTACAACACTACACCTCACGCAGGAGGGATGAACTTGGGGTAGGGATTAATCTTATTACACTCAAAACTACCTCCACGCAGGGAGAGGCCTTCAGCCGGCCAAGCGGGGTGGGGATTTATGCAAAGGAAAAGCCGATCTTCCGAGTCCGCCGGTTCTGCCAATCTGCAGGTTTGCAGGATAGGATGTTGCTGTTGATGCTGCCACGGGATCCACGGGGCTCCAAACTTGACAAAACCACTGCCAAAAGTTTCTCAGCTGAAAGGGGATGAAGCTTGAATTTTTGGGGCAGCTTTGACACCCGAGGCTGGCAGTGCCGACGATGGGAACAGGACAGCAATGTCTGGCTCCGGGCAGGTACCGAACTGATGCAGCAGGTTGCAGACGTCGCTGTGGCCGCTCCTGAACTCCGATTGGGACGAGATTGGTGGTGACGTGATCGTGGTCGGAGTAGCTTCGAGCAGCAGTTGACGGGGCCTCGATCCAAGGTAGGAGGAGAGCGGGGTAGCCGGAAGAGTAGGTACAGGTCGAACCTGGTCCCACAGTGGGAAGACTACCCACCTTGACGAAGAAAATGTTAACTTGCAGCTCCGGTAGCCGAATGAGGTCCTTCTTCTTGGAGAAGACAGCTAACTGGTAGTAGTTTCAGCCCTCCAAAAATGGCGCTCAGATCTTCAGGGAGGAAGTCGTGGTCGGACTGTGACTGCAGCTATGGTTCCCTGCCTGAGAGCTTCTGCGCAGTTGAGGGAGATCGGCTCCTGCGGACAGCTCCGACCTCGGATGTTGACGAAATCACCTCGCCTTGAAAGCTCTCTGGACGCCCTTTCCAGAGTTGTAGGCCTTGACACCAGGAGGACCAGGGAACGGCTGGTCCTGTTGCGATCTTCAGGACCCAACTCTGCAGCCTGCGACCTGCTTTCTGAAATGGCAAACTAGCAAGAATGAAGGGAGTGGGAGGGGGGGTAACAAAGCTTGAGGATGATGGCTGAAGGTTTAGGGAGGGGGGGAGGACGTGGCTAGGGCTCCAGGAGGTTAGGAATGGCAGTGATGGAGGGAGAAAGGGGGCTGGAACTGTTAGAGGTGGAGATGGGGGAGTGGATGTGCACAAGAGAGAAGATGAGTGTGAGGGAAGGTGGGGGGCGAACTTGGCTATGGGGAGGGAGTGGATTTCGACCTAGGTGGAGGGAGGGATGGGAGAGGGGAGGGGAGGGTAATTCGAATTTGGGCTTTGGGAGGGGTTAATTTAGCCTTGGGAAGTGAAGGGAGGTGGGTGGTAGTTGGGAAGTAGAGTTTGGATTGGTGGAGGGTTGTTGGGACTAGGTGGAGAGTAAAGGAGGGTTGTGGGAAGTTGTGGGGTATTAATGGAGGTAGGTGGGGGTTGGAATTGAATGAGAGAGGGGGAGGAGAGAGGGGAGGTTCGCCCCTTGCCTTGTGGGAGAGAGAAGGAGAGCTAGAGAGAGAGGAATGGAATAATGAGAGATTTGAAAGAGTTTTCTTCAATATTCATCAAAAGTTAGTACATGGAGGGAGATGGGGGCTATTTATAGGCAACCCATCTTTACAAGACAAAAATAACCCTGCAATTTAAGGCAAAAGACTAAACATGTCCTAGACTCAGTCCAATAGGCCCAAACTAATGTATTAGGGCCCAATTAGACCAAATAAGGGAAATAGACTAGTACAACATGACATAATAAAAGGAAATACATGCGACATGACCCAATAAAAGGAAAATTACATATGATAAGACTCAATAAAAGAAAGATACATAAGATGAGAATGAGTCAACCCAAATCAAGGGTGTGCAGGCGACCCGAGCCATAGCGAGTGTCGTGAGATGTCCTCATCAAATCCCTCGGGGTGGGGAGAACTCGACCCTGTCGAGTGTGGGTCTGCCTGGCTGTCATAGTGCTCCAGAATGTCGGGATCCAACCGCAGCAGGTCCTCCTAGCTCACCCAAGTACCCTCCGTCGGGGAACGGTTCTTCCACCTAACCAAGTAGCGCTGATACACCTTGTGCCTCGTAATGATGCTCTGCTCATCCAGTATTGCCTCTATCTGCTCTCATCGGTCTCTTAAGCTGGGAAGTGGAGTCCCTCCGGGAGTGTCTCTCATAAGGGGGGGTAAAGGCTCAAGCTCCTCACTGGGTTCCATCGCGGGGCCTTTATAGGGTACCAGGTCCGCCACGTTGAAGGTAGGGTGCACCCCATAGCTCTCTGGTAGGTCAATCTTATAAGCATTGCTGCCAAGTCGTCGTAGAACTCGAAAGGGTCCCGACCCTCGTGCCCTCAACTTGGAGGCAGGCCCGGGAAGGAGCCGCTCCGTCCTCACCATCACCGGGTCTCCCACTTGGAATTCACAGTGGCGCCGGTGAGCATCTGTCTGTCTTTTGTAAGCCTCATTGCTTTTCCCTATATGCTTGCGGATGTCATCATGCAACTCTGTGATATGCTGTGCAAAGGACTCAGCTGAGACTGACACCCTAGCATGTGGGGGAAGGGGAATGAGATCCGAGGGCTTTCTTGGCCTAAAACCATGCACTGTCATGAATGATGATCCTATAAGGATGAAGGGAGGGCCTGGATAGCCAAATTCAGCCCTATCAAGTGTTAGATTGGTTTTGACAGACTTAGGAGGACCAGGGCATCCATGAATTGACCTATCATGATTAGAAACCATGTGGACCTTGATGCACTTAGGTGGATCGGGGCAGCCACAAGTGGCCCTATCATGCATGAGACGGATGAAGAGTGGGGGAAGACCAACTTGTCCAAATGTAAGCCTATCATGCACTGGACCTAGTGTGTGAATGACACAAATGATGTGACTAGCCTGACCACATGATGCAAAAGGTTGTGATACATGGATTCCTATCAAGATGGTCCCATCTGTGAGATTTGGGGGTTTCCACTCATGGGGGTCGAAGCGGTTCCAAGGGGTGGACATCTTGGGATGGGTCACTCCCTTATTTCCAAGGTTGATGCCACCCTTGGCATTGACTCTCATAGTGTGGGCGAAATTTCGGAATGGGTGGGTTAGGCCTGACATGGTGGGTGAGGGTAGGAGGGAGTGGGTGGTGGTTGAGGAGTACTTGGAAGCCCATATGGAGTGGCCAAACAGATCAAGATGGGTTAAGGGGTGGGTGATGTGGAGGTGGGTTTCAATCCAAGTGGTCGCCCTAGGGTCCCTAGCACACATAGGGAAGTGGAAATCATGAACCCAGTGGAACTTATCGTAATGCTCCTTGCAAAGGGGCGAGGGGTAGGGAGCGATGTAGGAGGGCCAGGAGGTGGGTTGGTAATGAGGGGCTAGTGGGAAGGGAACGTGTGGATCTAGGAGGACTTGGGTTGAGGGGAATGAGGCTTCTTCCCATCCTGGACCTTGAGCATTCCAAAGCATACACTCCCTAGTGTGGGCTGGGCACTCGTCTCCTGATGGGGTAAGCACCAAAGTGGATTCCTTAGGTTGATTGCCCTCTCCTTGTGGTAGGGGAGTGGTGTAAAACTCATCGGGAATTGAAATCCCTTTCCTTGTGGAAGGAGGGGATTTTCATTGAGTGGGGTCAAAAGGATCATAGAAATTGAAACTCTTATGGAGGGATCCCTCTATGTCCTTGGATAGGTTGGCCCAAGTAGGACGTTCCCCGATGCATGTTGAACCTTCATCGACAAGGGGCAATAACAAGAGTGTGGACTCACTAGGAAGTGTGACCTTGAGGAGAGGAGAGCATTTTTTTGTGGGGCTCATTGGGTCAAGTTCCCTAGGGGTTGGCAGGAAGATTAGAAGCTCACTAGTGCATTGGCCTATAGTGCAAATAGATGTAATGGAGCCAATGGATGAGTAGGTAAAGGCAAGGTACTTGGGCTTAATGGGTTCCATGGCCAACATGCTAGTCAACCCCATTTGATAACTCAAACTCCTAAGTAGGTCTTCAAGGGTTTCCACAAGGCAAAAGGATTGATATGTTGTGTGATGAGAATGACATGGCACTAGTTGAACTTGCTCTATGGGGAGGTTGCATGGGGTTGAAGGGTACAAGATGGGACCTTTCTTGAGCCAGGTAGCTAGGGGCTCCTCTATGGTTAGCTCACCAGTGGGTGGGATGAGTTGCTCATGTTGGGGTTCGGGTTAGTTTTGTGCAATGGAGATTTGAGGCTCATTTTCCACTTTAACTGATCGCTTTTGAATGGTTTGCTCAAACTTGGAGAGGGCTTGGTTATAAGAATTTGGGAAGTGGAACCTTTTCTTGTCTCCCGGGGATTGCAAGTGACACCCTTTTCCTTTGGGGTCTATGATCGCTTGTTGTTCTTCCATCCATTGTTTTCTCAAAATAATATGTGACCCAAGGGGCCGAATTTTGCACCATGCTCCACTACCCCACGTAATGGATTTGGAGGGAATGCGGCTTACACAAGGTACATAGAACTCTACGAAAACCCATTCCCCATGGATGACAATTTTCCCTTCTTGTGACAAGGAGTTCACAAGAGTTTGGGAGACATAATTTCCCGATTGGTACTCATCAAGGAACACAGTGGTGATTTTGTTGTGGGGTAGGACTACTTTGAAGCTAAAGGACATGGTGAACCGGTCACCGTGGGAATTTGGATTCATGGTGTTATTGGAAGAAGATGAATTGCCTTGATAATGAGTTCACTACGAGTGGTCATGCAAAGTTCGGTGGGCTATGCAAGGGTGTGCGAATGCACCTAAGAAAACTTAGTGTGACCCAAGACTAGACTTGTAAGGACAAGCCTATGACCGCTCTGATACCACTTGATGTGGCACAGCCCAAAGACCACTAAATATGATGAGATGACCCTAGGACTTAGACCCGCAAGCATACAAGCGCTCAATGATTCTCACAATGACGATTTTTGCTCACTCGGCTCACACGTTCACCCGATGGGTCCGGGAGATGATGGTGAGGGTCCGAGGCGGGACCCAATTGTCCTAATGGACTTACAATGCTAAGGCTGACCCCCAATGGGCCTGGGAGACCCAGCTTTGTGGGTGGCTGGCCCGCAAGGCGGGGTGTTGGGTGGCACTCACTCACGGGCCGCGGTGGGCACGAAATCGCTTAAAATTAAGTCCGAGCGCTCTCTTACCGTCCGACGGGCATTCAAGACAATACTACATTTGCAGAAATGAAGCTACAAGGGTGTGATCAGAAGCTCACCTGATCGTTGTGAAGACACCGATCCCGTTCGGAGACGAGGGCGCGCCGGGAAGTGTGGGTAATTACCCGAACGCTGCGGCGATTGTCGCTTGACCTGAAACTTAAAGAGTACAACACTACACCTCACGCAGGAGGGATGAACTTGGGGAGGGGATTAATCTTATTACACTCAAAACTACCTCCACGCAGGGAGGGGCCTTCAGCCGGCCAAGCGGGGTGGGGATTTATGCAAAGGAAAAGCCGATCTTCCGAGTCCGCCGGTTCTGCCAATCTGCAGGTTTGCAGGACAGGATGTCACTGTTGATGCTGCCACGGGATCCACGGGGCTCCAAACTTGACGAAACCACTGCCAAAAGTTTCTCAGCTGACAGGGGATGAAGCTTGAATTTTTGGGGCAGCTTTGACACCCGAGGCTGGCAGTGCCGACGATGGGAACAGGACAGCAATGTCTGGCTCCGGGCAGGTACCAAACTGATGCAGCATGTTGCAGACGTCGCTGTGGCCGCTCCTGAACTCCGATTGGGACGAGATTGGTGGTGACGTGATCGTGGTCGGAGTAGCTTTGAGCAGCAGTTGACGGGGCCTCGATCCAAGGTTGGAGGAGAGCGGGGTAGCCGGAAGAGTAGGTACAGGTCGAACCTGGTCCCACAGTGGGCAGACTACCCACCCTGACGAAGAAAATGTTAACTTGCAGCTCCGGTGGCCGAATGAGGTCCTTCTTCTTGGAGAAGACAGCTAACTGGTAGTAGTTTCAGCCCTCCAAAAATGGCTCTCAGATCATCAGGGAGGAAGTCGTGGTCGGACTGTGACTCCAGCTCTGGTTCCCTGCCTGAGAGCTTCTGCGCAGTTGAGGGAGATCGGCTCCTGCGGACAACTCCGACCTCGGATGTTGACGAAACCACCTCGCCTTGAAAGCTCTCTGGACGCCCTTTCCAGAGATGTAGGCCTTGACACTAGGAGGACCAGGGAACGGCTGGTCCTGTTGCGATCTTCAGGACCCAACTCTGCAGCCTGCGACCTGCTTTCTGAAATGGCAAACTAGCAAGAATGAAGGGAGTGGGAGGGGGGTAACAAAGCTTGAGGATGATGGCTGAAGGTTTAGGGAGGGGGGGAGGACGTGGCTAGGGCTCCAGGAGGTTAGGAATGGCAGTTATGGAGGGAGAAAGGGGGCTGGAACTGCTAGAGGTGGAGATGGGGGAGTGGATGTGCACAAGAGAGAAGATGAGTGTGAGGGAAGGTGGGGGGCGAACTTGGCTATGGGGAGGGAGTGGATTTCGACCTAGGGTGAGGGAGGGATGGGAGAGGGGAGGGTAATTCGAATTTGGGCTTTGGGAGGGGTTAATTTAGCCTTGGGAAGTGAAGGGAGGTGGGTGGTAGTTGGGAAGTAGAGTTTGGATTGGTGGAGGGTTGTTGGGACTAGGTGGAGAGTAAAGGAGGGTTGTGGGAAGTTGTGGGGTATTAATGGAGGTAGGTGGGGGTTGGAATTGAATGAGAGAGGGGGAGGAGAGAGGGGAGGTTCGCCCCTTGCCTTGTGGGAGAGAGAAGGAGAGCTAGAGAGAGAGGAATGGAATAATGAGATATTTGAAAGAGTTTTCTTCAATATTCATCAAAAGTTAGTATATGGAGGGAGATGGGGGCTATTTATAGGCAACCCATCTTTACAAAATAAAAATAACCCTGCCATTTAAGGCAAAAGACCAAACATGTCCTAGACTCAGTCCAATAGGCCCAAACTAAGGTATTAGGGCCCAATTAGACCAAATAGGGGAAATGGACTAGTACAACATGACATAATAAAAGGAAATACATGCGACATGACCCAATAAAAGAAAAATTACATATGATAAGACTCAATAAAAGGAAGATACATAAGATGAGAATGAGTCAACCCAAATCAAGGGTGTGCAGGCGACCCGAGCCATAACGAGTGTTGTGAGATGTCCTCATCACCTTAATTATTATTTTTTTGGTGATTTTTCTTTGTGTTTTTATTTTGTGCTTTTGTTTGGATTATATACATACTCTTGTCTTATTTCTCTTTTATTATTATTTTTTTAAAATTTTTATTATGGGGGCGTCCAGGGGCCTCGACGCCCCTACATTTTTATTTTAAAAATTTTTATTATATTTTTTTTGGAGCGTCCGGGGTCCTGGACGCCCCTAATTTTTATTTTAATTTTTTTTTTAGTTTTGTTTTGGGGGCGTCCAGGCGCCTGGACGCCCCTAATTTTTTTGAATTTTGAAAAAAATAAAAAACGTGGGGGCGTCCAGCCGCCTGGACGCCCCAAAGAAGGTGGATTCTATATATATGGGGGGGCCTCCCCCCCTTGCCCATTTACTATTCATTCAGACGACCCAGTCAAGCCAGACGACCCATTCTTAGTCCCAATGGAGCAAGGAGGCCCGAGCCAGGGTGGAGAGAAGCGGAAACGACGGGCTCGTCGTCCGAGGAGGCTGAGGGATGATGCCGAGGAGGCTGCTGCGGCGGAGGAGATTGCCGTGGAGGAGGAGGCTCCTCCTTTGGCCGTGGAGGCTGCTGCGGGTGCTGGCGACGTGGGAGATGACGATCACGACCCGGTAAGCCCCTCGAAACTTCAATCTGTTGGTTTAATAGGCTGGATAGGCGAACGAGAGGCCGTGTGGTGAGGGCCGGTGAGTGAGGGAAGGAGGCGTCCAGGGGCTTGGACGCCTCCACATTTTCTTTTTTCCTTATTTATTTATTTATTTACGTAAATAATAAAAATAGAATTAAAAATAAGGAGGCATCCAGGGCTTGGGACGCCTCCATGATAATATATATATATATATATATTTTTTATTTATTTTGGTTTTGGGTTTTTCTAAAAATAAAATAAAGAAAATGTAAAGGAGGCGTCCAAGGTGTTGGACGCCTCCAAAAAAAATATAAATATTTTTTTAAAAAATAAAAATAAAATAAAATAAATAAGTAGTATATACAGTGTTATTGTTTATTACTATTTATGATGCTGATGTGTTCTTTGTTGGTTTTGTGGTGTGCAGGGCGTGATGAAGGGCCGGATCAGCTGGTCCCTAGTGGTGGCGGCATACCGTGGGCTACCAGACTTTCAGAGGGCGCGTGTGGACGCCATGGGCTTCGGAGCTTTCCTTAGGATCGAGCCCTTTCGGCTCGACCTTCCTCTTATCCAGGCATTGAGGGAGCGGTGGCACGCACCGAGCCGGGCGTTTCTGATGCCCTGGGGACACATGGTGCCGACACTAGAGGGCGTGGCTCGGATCACCGGGCTACGAGTTGACGGAGAGGCGGTGAGCGGGGTCACCTATCCCGACTACCAAGAGAGTGTCCTGGACCTGCTGTGGTTAGAGACGAGCGTGACTGACAGGGACAGTAGGGTAGTTGGCCGAGTGGAGATCATGGAGGCGCTCGGATTCGTCGACCCGCGCCAACGGGTTAGCGAGACTGGAGCGGAGTTTCTAGCACGACTCGAGGGAGACGCTCGTGCAGCTTTCACCCAGGACCCGAACGAGCGGGAGCTGGTGGATCTAAACCTCCGGAGGTTTCTTTTCTTCTTCTTGGGCCGCCTTCTGCTGGGGATGAAGGGGGATGGCATCCACTGCCGTTTCCTCGGGATCTTGGCGGACCTTGACAGAGTGGGGCACTACGCGTGGGGAGCGGCTCTGCTTGCCCATCTGATTGCCGATCTCTCCCAGACTTCGGAGAAGGAGACGACAGTCAGTGGCTTCGCACCTTTTCTCCAGGTAAACATTTTATTTATGCATTTCCACAGTTAAATATGCAATTATTGTACTAATGATGTATGATGGATGCAGGTGTGGAGCTATTACTATTTCCCGATGGGGAGGGCTAGGCATGGGAACAGGAGGGCCGTGCCTCTGGCGCGGCGGTGGAAGCCTGTCGTGGTAGCGGCACCACACAGCTACCAGCTGGCGTCACTTCGTCGGGAGCTGAGCGAGTATCTTGAGGCCATGGTATGATGCGTATGATTTTTTGTGTTTTTTATGCATGTGACTGAATGGTAACTATCATGATGTATGTATGGTGATGCAGGTGGTGTGGAGACCTTACCTGGGCATGGGCGACACTGGCCAGCCTTGGGTTGCAGCGGGTCTTCCTCGTTTCAGGCGGGATGTGTGGGTCCATTGCCTGAACGAGATCGAGCCGCTTCGGCTGAGGCTGGTTATGAGGACGTTGGGGCTAGCCCAGGAGTGGGTTGATGTAGATGAGCCGGCCCGCATCAGGCGGAAGTCCAAGGGGAAGGCGAAGATTGTGGACTAGCGTACGCGCTTCCTGGCACAGTACCAGGACTGGCAGCAGGGCGGGGTCCCAGTGATGTCCCATGTACAGGACAGTACTGATTACCTGAGGCGGTACCGGGCTACGTACGGGGACCGCCTCTTCCTTGGTGGTATGGCAGGGGTAAGTGAAATGAAAATGCTTCACCCTTCTATATGTATATGCTTGTGGCACTAACTTATGTGTAATGCAGGATGCTCGTGACAACATGATTGCTGACCTGCGGGCCCAGCTGGCAGACGCCAGGCGGCAGTTAGTGGCCATCCGACAGGAGTTGGAGATCCTAGTGAGTCTATGCAATGCATTTCTTGTGACCTGGATTTCGATGCTTAGGCTTTGACTGACGTTTGCCCCGTGTTTCAGCGGGCCCATCTGGCAGCGACAGCCTGGATGGCTGGTGGAGCGGGTTCCAGTTCGCGGGGCCCTCCTCCGGAGGTTTCTGCCCTCCAGGAGCAGCTGGCGTATGCGGTGGCTCGGGCTGAGGAGGCCGAGCGTGACCGCGAGGCTCGAGTGAGTGTTTGCCTGACCTCGACTCTCCTTCTGGCTGCTCTCCTTCTATCACTGTTCTCTTACGGTGCATGCGTGCTTTGACAGGTGGCCGAGATTCGGGAGGCCCTGGCCCGTGCTGTTCATGCTGAGCAGGAGCGTGATGCTTGGGTGGTAGAGCGTGACGCCCGGATTTCGGAGCTAGAGGAGGAGCGGTGATGGGAGGCTGAGGAGCTTCCTCGCGACGTAGTGGATCTGCGGATCACCCTCGAGCTGTCGAGGAGAGAGGCGATGAGGGAGAGAGAGGAGAGGGAGAGGGAGAGGGAGACCATAGAGAAAGAGAGGGATTACAGGATGGCAGAGCGACATCGAGATTGGGACGAGAGGAGAGCTCTGGTGGCCTTGGTGTCGGAGCTCCGGTTGAGTCTTGGCACGGCGGAGGGGAGACTTCGGGAGAGTGAGGAGCGGTATCAGAGGGCGAAGGAGTGCGGGGCGCGACTTCATCAGTACGGTTCCTTTTCTGTCGGCAGCTTTCTAGTTTCTTCGGCCGAGGAGCGTCGCCGCACCTTGGAGGCCGGCATGGTACCACCTGGAGAGGCGAGCACGGCTTCTCAGGGTTCGCAGAGGTCGCAGAGGCCCCCTAGGGATCCCCGTCAGAAGAGGGAGGAGAGAGATGACCAGGAGGGTGGTGGTGAGAGTTAGAGAGTTGCTTGTACACTCCACCCTCCTTACTGCATGATGTACTTTCGACTATTATATGAAATAAAAATGGCTTTCTTGTGTTGTGTGTACTTTTTCTCTCTCACTTTTCTGCTGCACCGAGTTGTTTCGAGGCATGCCTTACGAGACTTTGCCCTGAACAGTGGGGAACTGCGCTTTGCACGGGGGGATTCTGTTTCCTTTCTCCCTTTTTGGGCGCGTCCAGGCGCGAGGACGCGTCTTAATCCTTGAATTCAAATTTAAAGCGCCGGGTGGCCTTTCTTCTCCCGTGCCTTACCCTCAAACGAGCCCGCCTCCTTTCGAAATATGCTCACCCCTTTCCGTCTTCTTCCTCTCAATCGATGGAGTTCGGCGGTCTGGACCACGACGAAGGTGGAGAGGGACGTGGGACCCCTCGCCTGAGGAGGGACGCGCCAGAGCACGGAACGGCGTCCATGGAGGAGGAAGGGCTGCTTCGGGCCCCCGAGGGACCCGAGGGGCCTGATGTCACGGAGAGAGGTGAACACGGTCTGGTAGGTCCTCCGATCTCTTCCTCTTTTGATCCACTTTGAGTTTTGAAGCGAGCCGCGCGAGGGGGGAAAGGGTTCGGCGAGTGTTGTACTAAAATGATGGACGCGTCCTAGACAGGGGACGCGTTCTTTGTTATGATGTGAGGCCCTTCTTTCTTGGTGCAGGACATGGCGAGGACCCTGGGCCTGGCCGATGAGTGGGCGAGTGCAGACGAGCCGAGCCGCGTCAGGAAGGAGAGTCGCAACAAGGCGAAGCTTGAAGATTGGCGCATACGTCTCCCTGGGCAGCAAGGGAGCGTACTGGTGCAGGATAGTGTCGACTTCCTGCGACGACAGAGAGAGAGTTATGCAGGGCTTCCCCAAGCCGGGGATACGCGCGACGTCGACGGGTCGCGTGCCCAATTAGCCTAGGTCAGGCGGCAGCTGGCCGCCACTCAACAGGAACTATCGCTCTTGGTAAGCCAAGTGCTGCATTTTCTATTTTTAAATGTGGAGCTTAGCTGACGACTGTTGTTTGTTCGTTCCAGCGTGCCCAGCAGACAGCGATGGTGGGAGTGACTGGCGGCGCATCTTCCAGTTCCTCGGCCCCTTTTCTCGAGATTACCTCCCTTCGGGAGCAACTTGCTGGTGCGGTGGCTCGGGCTGCCCGGGCGGAAGAGGAGCGTGATGTCTGGGTTGCGACTGTAGCAGAGCTGCGACATCACGGTGAGGAGAGACCT